>CM046815.1:24654716-25854716 GCA_025617385.1 Murraya koenigii
TCTAAGTTAAACTTTTATAATACAAGAATCCATTTAATCAGCCTTGGTTTGGCATCTTCTTTGAAATCAAATACTTTATAGCTGAGTGATCTGCATAGACAGTCACTTTGGTACCAACTAAATAGGCTGTGAATTTATCAAATGCAAAAATAACTGCCAACAACTGTTTTTAATATTGGTGTAGTTGAGCTGTGCATTTGCTAAGGTCTTGTTGGCATAACAAATAAAATGAAAAATCTTACATTTCCTCTACCCTAGCACTGCTCCAATAAAATGATCACTGGCATTACATATCAACTTGAAAGGCATACTTCAATCTGGTACTGCAACAACAAGTGCTGAAACAAGAATTTTCTTTAATGCAACAAAGGCTTTCAAATAATCTTCATCAAAATGAAAGGGTCTATTATGCTCCAGCAGCATGCATAAAGGTTTTGAAATTTAAAAAAAAAAATTCCTTAATAAATCTTCTATAGAATCCAGCGTATCTAGGAAATTTCTTATACCCTCAACTGAAGTAGGTAGTGGAAGTTTATTAATCACCTCTATCACTTGTCTAGAGATTTTATGACCTAGGACTATCCTTTCTTGTACCATAAAATAACACTTCTCCTAATTCAATATTAAGTTTTTTTTTTTTTACATCTCCTAAGTACATTCTTTAAATTATGCAAACAGTCATCATATGATTCCCCTAAAATTAAAAAATTATTCATAAATACCTCAAGTATTTGCTCAACTATATATGAAAAAATGGACATCATGCACTTCTGAAAAGTTACTAGAGTATTACAAAGTCCTAATGACATCATTCTAAAGGAAAAGGTTCCATAAGGATAAGTAAATATTGTCTTCCCCCAATCTTCTAGTGTTGTAGCAATATATTAGCCTGAGTATCCATCCAAGAAAAAATAATACTCTTTTCCAGTAATTTTGTCTAACATTTGATCTATGAAAGAAATTAGAAACTATCCTTCCATGTGGCCTTATTTAGCTTCTTATAGTCCATGTAAACTTTCCATCCAACTACTGTTCTTATTAGGATAAGCTCATTCTTTTCATTTGTGACAACTGTTACTTTACCTTACTTTCTAACACATTGTACTCAGCTCACCCATGAACTATCTGAAATTAAGTAGATGATTCCAGCATCAAGTCATTCGATGATCTCTTTCTTCACAACTTCCTTCATGATCGGATTCATTCTTCTTTGTTGCTCTATCGAGTTGCTATAGCAATCTTCCAACAAAAGCTTGTGCATGTATATGAAAGGGTTAATAACTTTAATATCTGTTATGGTCATCCATTGGCTTTCTTATAATTCTCCAACACAGCCAATAAACTCTTCTTTTGTTCTATATTAAAAAAAAAGATGAAATAATTACTAGAAGTATGTCATGGTTACCAAACATATTTCAAATGTAAAGGTAATGATTTAAAACAGGAGGTCACTCAATTGAAGAAACCTTATTTGAAAAATCAAGTGACTCAAATAGTTTGTTAGATTTGAATGATTGCTCCTCTCCTAACTATATTATGTCAGCTGCTTTAAAGTCTTGATTCTTCTTTAGTGCAGCAACTGTTTAATCTCTCTGATACAGTAAAGTTCACAATACTAATAAAATTATAACATGCAATTTCCTCAGGACTCTTCATGGCTTCTAGCACATTGAATGTCACTTACTGATAATCAACTCTTATAATTAGTTTTCATTTATGCACATCAATCAAAGTCTTTCTCGTGGCTAAAAATGGTCTACCCAATATGATAATTACTTCTTTGTCAGCTTCAAAATCCAATACTATGAAATTAACTGGAAAAATAAATTTGTCAACCTTCACCAATACATCTTCAATCATTTCTTCTAAATAGGCATAAGATTTGTTAGCAAGGTATAAGCTCATAGTTGTTGGTCTGACTTCTTCAACCCCTATTTGCTTGAACACTAAAAAAGGCATAAGATTAATACTAGCTCCCAAATCATAAAGTGTCTTGTCACTGTATCTAATTCCTATGGAGTATGGAATTATGAAACTTTCTAGATCCTTCAACTTTTCAGTGTGTTAAATTTACCGTTCCAAACTCTCCCAACCTTCTCCTCTTTGTCAGAATAACATTTAAGAATTTCACATAATTTAACATTTACTTGAAAACTTCTACAAAACTGATGTTGATGTGCAGTTACTTCAGCACTTCAAAATATTTACTGAATTATTTGTCTTGTTTATATTTCTAGAATCTTTGAGGAAATGATAGTGGATACCTGAATTGTTAAGTTGCATCAAGTTGTGCAGATTACTTCTCTTTTGGCATGTTATGGACTGGTGCTGTTGGTGTTGCAGCATATTCATCAGCAAGTGCTTAATCATCCTTGTCTGCAGATTTTATAGCATTACTATTCTCATTAGTATTTTGTAAAGTGGAAGGTTGTGACTCTTTTTCAACTTCAGGGTCTTCTTAGATTGAAATGAGCTCAACTATTGCTTTTTATACTCCTACTAGAATGTGAACATCTTTTCCAAATCTCAAGTTAATCATCTTATGTACTCTTTCCCTTCTTTTCTTGGGTCCTCTGTGTTGCTTAATAAACTACTATAAAGTCTACTGTTTAATGTTATAGCAAGTTGTCCAATCTGATTTTCTAAATTTCCTAAAAATATTGCTTGACTTTAGACAACTACATCATTCTTCACAATATACTTCTTAAATAAAGCTTTAAGAGAGCTGAATTGATCATTGGTGGTATTTATTTATCTTTAATTTTGCTGCTGAAATCCAGGTAGTAGTACAAGCCTGTTCTATCCAATAGGTATCCCATGAGAAGTTTAGATGTTGCCTCCATCTAAGGTTATAGGTATTTGAATAAGTATTATCCTGACTATTATAGTTACCTACACAGTTAATTGAAGTAGGATTCCCTGGATAATTATCAAATAATTGTCCTTTTTTACAATTAACATCAGATATTTAAGCAAGTTCATTGACAATTGCTAGAACAGTAGACATAACTTTCACCATATTTGTCAATGATACTATTTGGTTGATAATGCTGTCAAAGTATCTACTTTGTGAACTCATATTATTTCTCTTGTTGTAGCTTGTCCGATAGATGGCCATTGATAGTTGTTGTTGAATATCCTCTTCAAAATATTTGAATTCTCATTATAAGACGTAGATAATAAAGCCCCATTTGTAGAAGCATCTACCAACAATCTAGTGTTTAAGTTTAAATTATTGTAAAAAGTTTCCAACTGTATATAGCAAGGAAAACTATATTAGGGACATTTCCTAAACAACTTCTTAAATCTTTCTCGTGTATTATACAAGCTTTCATCTTTAAGTTGATGGAAAAAAGTGATCTCATTCCTTAGCTTTGTATTTTTTATAGTGGAAAATACTTCATCAAAAACTTGTCAGTCAAATCATTTTATGTAGAGACATAATCAAATAGTAAAGCATTCAGTCATGTTCATACTTGATCCCTTAGAGAAAATGGAAAAAAATTTAACCTCAATATTTCATATGAGGCTTAGACAATCTTAAAAACATCACTCACTTCAAAAAAATAACTTGAGATGAAGATGAAGATCTCCTGATAGCAACCTATTAAACTGGTCCACGGTCTGTAGCATAAGGAACATTGCTTGCTTGAGTTTGAAATTATAAGTTTGTACCTCAAGAGTTACTATTCCTAGATGTATTAATTGCGGAGTCAATATAATATAATCTCTTATGGGCTCTATCTCTGTCATCAGCCATGTAAATGATATTATTATTTTCTAACAGCCCTTGACCATTTTGCCCTTCTTGAACTCTTTATGCATTAGATAGATCCATTTCTCCTTGTAGATTTAATTCCCCCATGTTTTTTAAATCTGTTATGTCAGTAACTAATCTAAACTCTCTACACCTTTTCCTTTGTCTCCTTGCAGTCCCTTTTATCTTTAGATTAAATTAAAATTCCACTGGTTTGAACTTGTGCATGCAAGGGTTGTTAAAGCAACTATGTCAACAAAGAAAACATATAAAAAAAAAACTAAAATTGGCACCAAATAAAATTGACTTTATACTTCACAATAAGCACTTAATCCGCGACAACGACGCTAAAAACTTGTTGCTTGCTTGCTTGTGTGTTATAAAATATGTAATATGTTTCAGTGTGCAAGTGAATAAAACAAGTAATATAATCATGGGTATACAAATCATCTCCACATGTATTGATGTATTGAGACTTGTTACAACAATCTTGACCGTGTAATTTTAGTTAAACAATAAAATAAAAATAAATGATTAAATTAAAGATCTAGTGGAATTAAAAGTGTAATAAACTAAATGCAATAAAGGAAAAGCTACATTACGCACAAATATATACTCATTGACAAAGATATAGTTAGACTCTAAACTCACTTAATAGTTAGTGATTATTTTTCACTTAAGGTTCTGTTGCTACAACATTTATTACAGCACTGGGTATAATCTCACATGCATCCTTAATTATCGCCTATTAGATATCATATACCTAAAAGCAACCTAATAGTAATCAGTTGCTAAGTCAACATTTAGATATAGCATTATACGTTCTAGGTTATATTTACCCTACAAGGTGAATTCATATGTCTAGTTTATTGCTAATCTTAGATTAAGTATGGCCTTATTTAAATCAAAGCAAATTCGACTTGAGAAATCCAATCTAAAACCATATATTACCTTGGCTAGTTTTATAAATAAAACCTTTGTAAGGATCTTCTTTGGATTGTATCTACCAAATGGGTGGTCAGCCAAAATAAAGATTTATAATAAATAAAACTAAAAAAAAATGCTATAACAAATACTAAGCAATACACGTATGTATGAGTCAAATAACCATTAAGTTCATTTAAAAACTAACTACTTAAAAGTTTAGCTCATGATAAGCTTTAAAACATTAACAGTATAAGAGTATGTCATTAAATACATCGTCAAAAAAATAGATTTAAAGTAAACAAATATAAAGATAAAGTTGAAATACAACAAGGATGGAATTGTCACTCTTCGATATTTGAGTATCTCATATTCTTCTCCACAATAGTTCTTCTATTACTACTCTAAAAATCTCATTTGAGTCTTGGTTTTGTAGGTGATGGCAATGGTTGATGATAAAAAGATGTGGGTAACGATGAATAAGAGTGTGGATGATTGAAAAAAATAGAGGTGATGATGGAAATGATGATGAAGATCAGTTGAAGATGATAATGGAGGTGGTGATGATGTGCTTCCTTAAAATGAGCCATTTTATATCTTAAAATTAAAAAAACCTAAGAGGAAATGAGGACAATCATCACCAATTGATACCTAGAACAACATGATATTTTGTGTACTATCTGCCATTATTTTATCTGCACCTAACAGTGGCAGTGCAGCAACAGTTGTAATAGTTATTGTCTGATGCATTTTAGGCTGGACAGTTTTTGTCTTTCTGTTTTACTCTCGGCATTCTCTCTGTCTCAGGCTTAATTTTGTTGGTGTGCAAACTAATCTTTTGTCATCTTCTGCAAACTCGTTACTGCAGCATGTGATCATTTTTCTACAGTATCCATTATCAAAGAATAAGCTTTTGGGTCACCTACAATTACGCACAAAAAGAGGGCATGAAATGATCTTTCACACATCATTTTATTACGACTACAACTAAATACATACACATGCAAAATCTAATTAAAAAATTATATAACTTTGTCATTTACTCTCTAAATAATACAAGTTTATATCTGGATATTATGATAACTTTTATTTCATAGAGATATTAACTTCCTAGGTATAAATAAATACACAGAGAAATTAATGAAGCTCAATGCAAAATATAACCAAAAGAAGAGATTGAAATGGCTCCTGTTAATATTACTGTACGCTAATCAGCCTCCACTATGAGTAATTCCCCTCATTGCACTGTTAACTATGTTAACCAAAATGGTGCTGAAAAAATATTCAAGCGCCATGAAACACTAAAAAAGGCAAGTAGAAAAAGATTTGATCCATTTTACTGCCCTACGAATAGAAAAATTCAAGCAATCCTATGTATGTGAACATGTCTGCAATTCGAAAAATAAAGAATTGAATTAATAGCTAAAATGTGCTGATTGGCAATAGTTGCACTATTGGGATAGCATCAAGCATATTGTGATCATGTGCCACGTCTTTTTGTATCAAGCAAGACGAGACTCTGATAGAATGTCTTTAACAGGTTTTGACTCAGAGTCATGCATCTCTGGTATTTAATAATCAATGACTAAAGGGATCAGTCGATGACCAATATATTAAGAAGGTTAAAATATGTTAATAAACAGAAAAAAAAAAACCAAAAAGCCCCATGTAAAATAAGTGAACTAACTTCCGTATCCATATATGATAATTATATTTCAAAAAGAAAAGTACCATAAATAGTCTAAAAGCTTAAAATATTGTTACGTGAATTTTATTTAAACAAAATTTTTCATCAAACTATGTGTTATTTTTCCTGTTATTCTGTTACAAATTGATCCTGAAATTTTTTCAATAATTTTTATAGAAAATACATGAATCAAACTAAAGTTCTAGATTGTTCAACTACAAATTTACAGAACAACTATTAAGCAAAAGTTTGTTTTTTTTCCTGACAATGAAAGAAATAAAGAAGCTTTTTTGTAAAGTCTTTGCCATAGTAAATATATGATTCGAATTGATTCTATCTGACTTATAAACTAAAAGGTATTGATTGATTTTTAAAATCGGTTTAAATAGTTTTAAATTTTTATAAATTTTGACATGATCAATTTAAATAGAAAATGGGACTGCCACTTAGATTATTGTTCTTTAAATTAGTCAAACAAAGCAAAACCAACACAATTATTTAGTTCCCCTAATTAATCATCACTAGTGAAATATACAAAAAGAAATGGAAATCTTATGTGTATCTACAGATTCATTCGCAACAAAAAGAATGCCCTCTTTTGACATGATCAGTAGCAAGTTTCAAATTGTTCAAATGAAAAAAAAAAAATTGATTGATTGTCACAAATCAAAAGTGAGTTCAACCACTAAGAAAAAAAAAACCAAAAGGCAGCCTTAATTTGATGAAAATTGAAAAACCATTAATCTATCAAGCAATCTTATTAGACATACCACAAAAAAATTTCCATCAAAGAAACAGAAAGAAGCTAACAAAGATTGTTGCCGACAAAATAGAAAGAAGCCCAAACCGTCCAAGGAGCTCACGAAATTCATGAAGTGAGAGAAATTAAAAAACAGAAAAAAAAACTTTTATTTAAATCTGTCAGCCATAGCATTTTGACATTGTTCACTTGGGTGACTTAATCGCCACATCACTTGTTAACTCAGGTTATACAAAAGAATTTTTAAAATAATTTATAACTGTATCATTATTATTTTATTTTAGCATCTCGTAAATCATCAAAATCTTTATTCATATTCTTCCTAATAAGCAATTAAGGAAACAATATGTGAAATAGAACCATCTTAAAAAGAATGATATTTTTAAATTTTATTTAAATGTGGGGTGGGAATACAAGCAAAACCCTAATTGAACCAAACTTCTTCTGATCCAACCAAAAAGATAATTCCATTCTTTGAGCTCCCATTAATTATTAGCATGTGCTCAAATTTTGGCATGAGATTGGATGTTTCATGACTTAATCTTATTCAATGATGAATCTAGTCCCATCGTTCTTTCTCTTGGATTCCTTATTTAAATTCATTGTGTTCTAATCGCATAATGCTTATGTTCGACACATGTCATGTTACCATGTATTTGTTTATTAAGAAAACTGTGTGATTTCTCTTATTATTTCTAAAATCCAGAGTTCCTTCGCATAGAGCCTTTTATTGACACATAGCGTGGTACCTTCGACATCATTAGTAAATAATATTATAATACAACCATCTCCAAAACCGTACACTAATATACCGACATGAATGTTGAGATACTTGTTAGTTTTGTTAGTTAATTATGAGTAACAATTGCTAGTGACATGATATCTGAATCAGCCTAAGTTAGTTAGGATGCTCATTTTTTTATAAAAGTTCGTTAGCCAGCTATTTCAGTTTGTTTTTCATTTTTAGCATGTGTAATCTTTGTAAGTAGAAAATTCTGAATGTCAGTATAAAAAGACTTGCAATAATAATCATCTTCAAGATAATTTTCTTGAGCTTTCTTTCTTATTTTCTCAGCAACCAAACAACATAAAGCAACATAATAAAATTTGTTCAAACTTTAATTTGGTATTAGAGCCTCCAAATCAAGCACTCTTATAGCTTCTCTGAGCTTAAAACAAATGTTTTCTCTTCAATTTCGTCTTTTACATTCACAACATCAATCAAGCTTGATCGATCAAACTATACAATTTGGAAATCATAAATCCTCTCCTTTGTTCGAGCCAATGAACTTGAAACTGCAACTAAGAAAGTTTATTTTTAGATGATGTTAAACAATCTTAAGAAACGATCTATGATAATTATAGAATACTTTGGTAAATTCAGATTTGTGAATGATGAATTAGCAGAGGTTGGCAATCTAATTAGATACTGAGACTTCATTACACACTAAATCTTGTTGAAAAAAAAATAAACTTGTTTACAAAATAATAAGGTGTTGAGTTATACATGGCCCCCCATCATCATGCTCCATCATCATGGGTCTATAATGTTGAGTGGAGGTTAGCTTTACACATTTGATGCCATTAAAGGATTCCTTTAGAGCATGTTAGGTGAGTGGAATATGTTTGGTGTTATAATGAAAGGTTAGTGGAATGTGCTAGGTGATGTGTATTGTTATGATTATGTTTGTGTTTTATTCACTATAAATACCTATGCTATTGTGTTGTGAGACATAAGTCTAAGAGTAAGAAAGCATAGGAAGTATAACAAAGCCCTTGAGAGTGATTTGTGAGAGTGTGTGAATTGTTCTTGTAATGTTCTTGAACTTTTCTTAATAAACTTTGTGTTTCATCCTTCAAATTCTCCAACAAAGTAGTATGAGAGCAAGGTTTAGAGGATAAAATAGTCGTGTATCATATCAACTCGAAGCTCTCAACGAGACAAACGCAACGCCGCAAGAATCAGCCTGATCGGAGTTCGGACGAGCCCGGAATCGCCGTCAGAAGTTGACCAAAGTTTACCCGAGACCTCCCAAGGGTTTTTCGACGTTCCGGATTCATTCGTGCATTCGAAATCTCCAAATTCTCACTTGATTTGTGAGATATGGTAAATGGTGGTATGATGTCATTTCAAGTTCCACAATTGAAAGGGAGTAAATTTGACAATTGGAGCATCAGAATGAAGGCTCTATTGGGTACACACGATGTGTGGGATGTCGTGAAAAAGGGCTTTATAGTACCAGAAAATGAAGTTACTTTAACTGCGGCACAAAAGGAGAATTTGAAAGACTTAAAGAAGAAAGAGAGCAAAGCAAAGTATCTCATCTTTCAATCATTAGATGAAGATGCTTTTGAAAAGATCGCTAGCGCAACATCCTCAAAGGAAGCGTGGGAGAAGTTAGAAACCTCATACAAAGGAGCGGAACAAGCTAAGAAAGTCCGTCTTCAAACACTAAGAGGTGAATTTGAGTCCTTACACATGAAAGTATCAGAATCAATTTTTGATTACTTTACTAGAGTTGTGACTATTGCTAATGAATTAAAAAGAAATGGTGAAGAGTTGAGAGAGCTAAGGATTATTGAGAAAATACTTCGATCAGTAGATTCTAAGTTTGACCTCATTGTACTAATAATAGAGGAGACTAAAGATTTGGAAGCTATGACGATCGAGCAACTTCAAGGAAGGTTGCAAGCTTATGAAGAAAAACTGAAGAAGAAGTAAGGGATCGAAGAACAACTCTTCAAGATGGAAATCAATCAAAAGAAAAGAAAAGAAAACTTCAGCAACGATAGAAGCCACTATATCCGAGGAAGAGGCCGAGGACGAGGTAAAGGTCGTGGTCATGAACAAGGCTGGAATTTCAACAACAAAAACTCCTTCAATAATGAAAAAGGAGAAAGCTCAAACAGAGGGCGAGGAAGAAACAATCCAAGATCGAGGTATGAAAAATCTCAAGTGCAGTGCTATAATTGTCAAAAGTTTGGGCATTATGCTTCAGAGTGTAGAATTCCAAGCAACATAGTAGATGAGAAAGTGAATTATGTTGAAGAGAAGAATAATGGAGATGGCACACTTTTACTAGCACGTAATGACAACAATGGAGGTCAAGAAAATACTTGGTATCTTGACACAGGTACTAGTAATCCCATGAGCGGAAACAGAAGTATGTTTATGGAGATGAATGAATCAGTGAATGGTAGCGTCGCTTTTGGAGATGATTCAAAAGTACCAGTGAAAGGAAAAGGTAACATCCTTTTTCGCATAAAAGATGGTAGCCACCAACTAATTTCAAATGTTTACTATATGCCCAATATGAAAAGCAACATTCTAAGTTTAGGTCAACTTTTAGAAAAGGCTATGATATTCATCTTAAAGATTATAGTCTTTTTTTAAGAGATGACAAAGGAAACCTAATTACAAAAGTGAGAATGTCGAAGAATAGAATGTTTCCTTTAAATATTCAAAATGATGTTGCAAAGTATCTCAAGGCTTGTCATAAATATCCAACCTGGATTTGGCATCTTCGATATGGACATCTCAACTTTGGTGGACTAGAGCTACTATCAAGAAAGAATATGGTGAAAGGCCTACCTTCAATCAATCATCCCAATCAAGTTTGTGAAGGATGTTTACTTAGCAAGCAATTTAAAAAGAGTTTTCCAAAGGAGTCAAACTCAAGAGCTCAGAATCCACTCGAGCTTATTCATACTGATGTGTACGGTCCATTCAAGCCAACCTCTCTTGGTAAAAGTAACTACTTCCTTCTTTTCATAAGTGATTTTTCAAGAAAAACTAGGGTGTATTTTTTAAAGTAGAAATCAGAAGTTTTTGAAGTTTTCAAGAAGTTCAAAGCTGCAGTGGAGAAAGAAAGTGGACACCAAATCAAGGCCATGAGATCTGACCGAGGTAGAGAGTTCACTTCCAAAGAATTTGTGAAGTTTTGTGACAAAAATGGAATACGACGCCTTTTGACAGTTCTGAGATCCCCCCAACAAAATGGTGTTGCAGAAAGAAAGAACAGAACTATCATCGACATGGCGAGAAGTATGCTCAAGAGCAAAAGACTACCGAAAGAATTTTGGGCTGAAGCTGTTGCTTGTGCAATCTATTTATCCAACCGATCTCCAACAAGAAGTGTGTGGGGCAAGACACCGCAAGAAGCATGAAGTGGAAGAAAACCTGGCATAACCCATCTGAGAGTTTTTGGAAGCATTACCCATGTACATGTACCAGACGAGAGAAGAGCCAAGCTAGATGATAAAAGTGAGAAGTTCATCTTCATCTGCTATGACATCAATTCTAAAGGATACAAGTTGTACAATCCAGACAACGGAAAGATCGTGATTAGCCGAGATGTAATCTTTGAGGAAAAAGAGAATGGGATTTTGGCTCTCATGTGGATGACTTCAATTTTTTTCCTTTTGAAGAAAACGAACAGACAATGAAGGAGCAAGTAGTAGAAGAACAACAAGAGCCGGTTAGTCCACCTATCTCATCAGCATCAACCACATATGGAGATTCACCACCATCTTTCTTAAGTGAAAGAACTGAAGAACGCATGAGGAGTCTTCAAGATCTCTATGAGGTAACTGAGAGACATGATAATCTCACTCTATTTTGCCCCTTTGCTGATTGTGAGCTAGTTTACTTCGAAGAAGCTGTACAAGATGAAAAATGGAGAATCGCAATGGATGAAGAAATCAAAGCCATAGTGAAGATTGACACTTGGGAACTTACTACACTTCCCAAAGGTCACAAAGTCATCGGTGTCAAATGGGTTTACAAGACGAAGAGAAATGTCAAGGGTAAGATTGAAAGACACAAGGCGAGGTTAGTTGCAAAAGGCTATAGTCAAAAAGCTGGCATCGACTATGATGAGGTATTTGCTCCTGTAGCCCAAATGGAAACTATAAGACTAATAATTTCTTTAGCAGCCCAAAAACAGTGGAAGATTCATCAAATGGATGTAAAGTCTGCTTTCTTAAATGGATTTCTTAAAGAATAAGTCTACATCAAACAGCCATTGGGCTATGTGGTGGAAGGATATGAAGACAAAGTTATGAGATTGAAGAAGGCACTTTATGGGTTAAAGCAAGCAGCAAGGGCATAGAATAGCAGAATCAACAAATATTTCAAAGAGAATGGCTTCACCAAATGCCCACATGAACATGCTCTCTACGTCAAAGTCAAAGATAAAGACATCTTGATTGTATGCCTGTACGTGGATGATCTCATTTTCACTGGAAGCAATCCAAACTTATTTGAAGAATTTATGAGAGATGGTGAAAGAGTTCGGGATGACTGACATTGGACTAATGGCATACTACCTGGGCATTGAAGTCAAGCAAAAGGAAGAAGGCATATTCATTTCCTAAGAATGCTATGCAAGGGAAATACTCAAGAAGTTCAAGATGCATGATTGCAAGCCAGTAAGTACGCCTAATGGAATACTGAGTCAAATTGTCCAAACATGACGAAGAAGAAAGAGTCGATCCAACTTTTTCAAGAGCCTTGTTGAAGTTTGCGTTATTTGACATGTACGAGGCCGGACATTCTCTATTCGTTGGGCTCGTTAGCCGCTATATGGAGAATCCAACAATCACCCATTTTAAAGCTGTAAAAAGAATCATTCGCTATATAAAAGGTACAATTGATTTTGGCTTATTATACTCATTCTCTGATGATTACAAGCTTGTTGGATATAGCGATAGTGATTGGAGTGGAGATTTAGATGATCGAAAGAGTACCTTTGGATTTGTATTCTTCATGGGAAACACTGCTTTCACGTGGATGTCAAAGAATCAGCCAATTGTCACACTTTCCACTTGTGAAGCTGAGTATGTAGCTGCTACTTCAGATATTTGCCATGCAATTTGGCTAAGAAATTTTTTGAAGGGGTTGGGTTTGCTCCAAATAGATCCAACTGAGATCTTTGTCGACAACAAGTCTGCAATTGCCCTATCAAAGAATACAGTCTTCTATGATCAAAGTAAGCATATTGACACTCGCTACCATTTCATAAGGGAGTGTATTGAAAGAAAGGATGTACAAATAAAGTATGTCAAATCTCAAGATCAAGCAGCTGATATATTTACTAAGTCATTGAAACAAGAAGATTTTATCAGATTGAGAAATTCATTGGGTGTTATAAAACAATTGGCTGTGGAAATCAAAGAAAATAACGGCGAAAGTGAAGGAGTTGGTGATAATTTCACTAAACTCCTCGAGCAAGAAGACTTAGAGTCACAGAAACAAGTTTAAGGGGGAGTGTTGAAAAAAAATAAAATAAACTTGTTTACAAAATAATAAGGTGTTGAGTTGTACATGGCCCTCCATCATCATGCTCCATCATTATGCTTCATCATCATGGGTCTACAATGTTGAGTGGAGGTTAGCTTTACACATTTGATGCCATTAAAGGATTCCTTTAGAGCATGTTAGGTGAGTGGAATATGTTTGGTGTTATGATGAAAGGTTAGTGGAATGTGCTAGGTGATGTGTATTGTTATGATTATGTTTGTGTTTTATTCACTATAAATACCTATGCTATTGTGTTGTGAGACATAAGTCTAAGAGTAAGAAAACATAGGAAGTATAACAAAGACCTTAAGAGTAATTTGTGAGAGTGTGTGAATTGTTCTTGTAATATTCTTGAACTTTTCTTAATAAACTTTGTGTTTCATCCTTCAAATTCTCCAACAAATCTATGGATTATACCAACCTTACTATCCCGCTGTAGTGTACATTAAAGCTAATGGACTTAAAATGAGCATTAATAAAGCTTATTCTATACTGCTGACACGTGAAGCTAGATGATAAAGTGCTCAAACTAATGCTAATAAAGAAGCTAAATTGAACTATATGGCTAATATAGCTCATGTTGGAAACAATCAAAAGAAATTAGGAAACAATGCTACTTGGAATGCAGATAATCAAGGAAATTAGAATGGAATTTATGCTAATAAAAGTGAAAATGGTAATTGGAATGGAAATTATAACAATAGAGAAGGTTATGGATCTAGTAGAGGTGGTTATATGGGACAAAGTCCAGGAAGAGGCTGTTGAGTCTTAGAGAGTATATATTTATAAAGGGTAAAATTATCATTTTACACTTTAAGTCTCGCTAATATCTCTACCTTTATGTATTTTAAGTTCCTTATTATTTAATTATCTATGTTTATGTGTATTTTAATACTTTATGTATTTTAAGGATAGTTTAGTCATTTTCTAAAAAAGATAAGTAAGACAGCAAAACGAACAGTATTTTTGAACTCAGAATAGCTAAAAATCTTAGGAAAAACATAATGGGCAAAATCATAATTTCAAGATTTTATGGGCCCCGCTGACATGGTGTTGACTGCTAACGTGGCGTTAACTGCTGACGTGTTGTTGACAGCTGATGCGTCATTAACTGATGATGCGACATTGACGGATGATGGAGCAGAATCTATTGGATCGAAAAATGAGCTTACAAACATGCAATGCACTGAATCATACATGTTGACTTTTGCATTGACCAATGATGTGGCAGAATATTAGTGGACTGAAAAACGTGCATACCGTACATGCATATACACGAAATGACAGCCCTAGTGATGTGTTCCAACCAATTAGACAATGCCACGTGGTGTAATTCTGAGCGCTCGAATTTTTTTTATCCGATGGCTATGATTTACCCAATGTATCTATAAATAGGGGGCTCCTCCCCCTAATTTGACACCCCTGAATTTATTTTTAGGCTCTATTTTCTGTAATTCCTTCTCCATATTGTATTTTCTATTTATTTTAATAAAATTTCCATTTTACTCCTAATTATAAAATGAGTAGTTAATTTATTTTCAAGCTTTGGTTAAAGGTGAAGCCTCAACATAATCCATTTTACTCCTAATTACAAACATGCAATGCATTGAATCATACATGTTGACTTTTGCATTGACCAATGATGTGGCAGAATATTAGTGGACTGAAAAACGTGCATACCGTATATGCATATACACGAAATGACAGCCCTAGTGATGTGTTCCAACCAATTAGACAATGCCACGTGGTGTAATTCTGAGCGTCCGAATTGTTTTTATCTGATAGCAATGATTTACTCAATGTATCTATAAATAGGGGGCTCCCCCCCTAATTTGACACCCCTGAATTTATTTTTAGGCTCTATTTTCTGTAATTCTTTCTCCATATTATATTTTCTATTTATTTTAATAAAATTTCCATTTTACTCCTAATTATAAAATGAGTAGCTAATTTATTTTCAAGCTTTGGTTAAAGGTGAAGCCTCAACATAATCTGCAAGCTTAATTTGGTAAGTTTATTTTTACTTTCTCTAATTTATTTAAATTATTTTGACTTATCATAGACAGATAGTAATAATCTTATCTAGTTATTGTCACTGGTATACCGACTTCCGAGTGTAAGATTATTACTATTTAGCACGATGAACACTTTACACTAGATTTATTATAAAAAAACCTCCCTCTAATTCATATGGTAGGTCTTGACTTATTGTTGGCATAAAATTTATCTAGGTTAATTAGTGAATAATCTTGCCACCTTGTCGACAGTTACATTATTATTACTTAGCACAATGTGTTCTTGATACCACATTTAAAATAATATTATTCTTCCTGGCATAATGAGCGCTTAATTCATATTTATTAGAGTTAGGTTTATGAGGAGTGGAAATACCCCCCTCATAAATTAATTGGAACTGAAAAAAGAATATTAAGCCTATAGTGAAATGTTGAGTGTGAATCCTAAAACTCAAGCACTTTATCCCATTAATCAATTCCCAATTTATTCCCAGTATTTTAATTTCAATCTTAGGATAAAATAAACTAGGAAATTTTACAACAAACACATTAAATAATAAAGAATAATAATAACTCTACATAATTAAAACTCACCTCCTCGTGGGATCAACACTCGTTACCATTAATCTATACTTCAATAGATTAATGCGCTTGCGAGTTCAATAAAATTTGCACAACAGAGGCTGGAACAGAAATCAAGGTAGATGTGGCTTCTTTGGTGGTAGAATTGATGGCAATGGTTATGATGGAAGATTTACTGGTAATGATGGAATCCTTAGTGATAGTTTTAATGATGATAGATTTGGTAGTGGATTCATTAGCTTTTATGGCTTTGGCAGAGGAAACATAATTTGTCAAATTTATTTCAAGTATAATCACATTATTGTTGATTGCAGAGATATATTCAATAGAAATTTTATTCCAAATCCTCCAATGTAGAGTCAAACTTTAAATCAAAACCAAGATTCTAAAGCTGCCTATATAGTAACTACAGAAGCAGTTGTAAATCAAGGCTAATAGTTGGACAGTAGACCAACTCACCATCTTACTAATAATATTGAGGCTCTAACTGAAGGTAAGCCTTATATTGGCTCTCAATTGTTATTAGTTAGAAATGGCCAAGGTCTTACCATCACACACACATGCTGCACTTGTCTTCATACCTCTCTAAGAATTCATTTGAATTTGTCCAATGTGTTGTGTTTTCCTAATATTGCTAAAATCTTTATAGATAACAATATCATCATTGAATTCTCTTTTAATATTTGCTTTATTAAGGACAAGATAAAGAGAGCTTTACTGGTACAAGGGATTGTTGAAGGTGGCCTCTACAAGTTACTATCAAAAGATAGTCCTCTTCATCATTCTAAAGGCTGTACTCATAAACCAAGTTTTATGATGTCAATCCTTTTTAATAATAAAGTTATAAACCCTTTACATGAGTCAAACAATCAAATTTCAGTTAATCTTACTTGTCATGGTTCTGTATCAGCAAGTTTTCTTACTTCAGGTAGTGAGTTAATCAAGCTGTTGCATAATAGATTTGGTCATCTTAATAAGCATGGTTTGTAAACAATAATAAAGAACCTTCTTTTACATTAAAATTCTAATCAATCGATTGATTTTGTGCTTCTTGTCAATATAGTAAAATGCATAAACTTTATTTTCCAGTTATTGAAATCAAGTCCAAAGCTCCACTTGAAATTTTGCACACTGATTTATGTGAACCAGTCCCTAAATACTCCATGGATGGATTTAAATATTATATTTCCTTGGTGGATGATTTTATAAGATACAGTTGGATTTTCCTTTTACCCTTAAGTCAGAAGTTTTTGAAACTTTTAAGCACTTTAAAATTCTTGTTGAAAAGCAATTTTCTTTAGCTAGTAAAGCATTGCAGTCAGACATGGGGGGTGAGTTTATAGCTTTCAAGTCCTTTTTTTTTTAACAAGAGGGTATTGGTTTTAGGTACATTTGTCTACATATACACCACCAAAATGGCGGTGTTGAGAGGAAACATAGGTATATTGTGAAACAAGCCTCATTTTTCTAACTCAGTTACCTCTCTCCTTTTGGTGGGAAGCTTTTTACACAACCTTTTTTCTCATCAATAGAATAATACACCAATACTGAGCAATTTATCTCCATTTCAGAAGCTTTACAATCAATTACCAGACTATACATTTCTTAGAGTGTTTGGTTGTTCTTGTTTCCCTTTACTAAGACCATATCATCAACATAAATTTGATTTTCATACTAAAAATGTGCCTTTGTTAGTTATAGCCCTCTCCATAAAGGGTATAAATGTCTGGATAAGTCAGGAAAAATATTTGTGGCCAAATATGTCATTTTTAATGAGTCTGAATTTCCTTACAAAGAGTTATTCTTCAAACCACCATCTTTGATTGTTTCTGATATTAATATCTCCTCTTTACTAATTCAGCTCACCTTTTTTCAAAATTCCACCTCTACTGATAGTAGTAATGAAAGGGCATCAAATGCTTCCCCTGTTCCTAAACTATTTCCAGTATCAAGTTCAAGTTCAGCACAACATTCTTCCTCAACTTCATCCTTTAATCTTCCTTTAGTTTTTGTCTCACCTTTGCTACCAGCACATCCAATGATTACCATATCAAAAGCTGGTATCTTCAAACCCAAAATTTACTTAGCAGCAACTCAAAATCTTGAACCATCCAGTGTCAGGACCACCTTACAAGATTCTAGGTGGTTGTTAGCTATGAAGGAGGAGTTTGAAGCCTTATAAAGAAATAATACCTGGATACTGGTTCCCCCTGAAATAGCTACTATAATTGTTGGTAATAATTTTCACTCTAATCATGATGGCAGTATAACCAAATATAAAGCTTATTTAGTAGGAAAAAGGTATCATTAAACACATGGAATTGATTTTTTTAGACCTTTAGTCCAATAATGAAGTCATGCACAATAAAAGTGCTTTTAAGTTTAGTGGTTATGCAACATTGGCCAATAAGATAGCTATATCTAAATAATGCATTCATTAATGATGTGCTTCAAGAAGATGTCTTCATGCAGGATTTTATAGACTTTACTTATCCATTATATCTGTGCAAGCTGAATAAAGGTCTATATGGTCTCAAGCAGGTTCCTAGAGCCTGGAATGACATATTAAAGGTTCCTTGGTGAGCTGAGAATTTTAGGCTTCCAAGTTTGATTCATCTCTCTTGGAAATGATATTTTACTTATTCTTATATATGTTGATGATATTTTGATCACAGCATATTTAGGTTGTTATTCAACAATTGCACTCAGCGTTTGAACTAAAAGACTTAGAAGAGTTTAATTACTTTTTGGGTATTGAAGTTACTCTTTCTATGCAAGGACAGCTGGCATGACTCAAAAGTATTTAATTTACTCTTAAGTATAAGAGTGTCTTGTTATAATATAACTTAGTGAGTCTGAGATTGATCAATAGAAAAAATATTTTATTTTTTTATTTTAATATATATATGCAAATTAATTTAAGTGAAATTATAAAATTAAATTAATTAAATTAGTTAGGGTTATGAATCCACTCTTAGTACTAAATATAATTTATTAAATTCTTTTTTATCATTATTTTCTTGTTAATTTTATAATGAATTACGTACTTAGTGTGCCAAAATTTAACTTGTCTATAATAAGTCAAAATATCATTTTACTATACTTTGTACTATGATATTAATAATTTATTGTGCCAACTCCTTATTTGTTTACAATAAATCAAAATTTTAAAATATAAAAAAATAAATAAAATTAAATAGAAAATAATTTAATTTATATTATTAAAAACAGAACTTGATTAAATCATATTTTTTACTAAGTATTTCATCGTATCCTAACTATTATTATTTAGCTAAGCATAATTAAAAAAAATGATTGTTAAAATTAAATATACACAATTAAAAGAAATAAAAACAACTAAAATTAGAAATAAAACTAAATTTATTTATGAAAATAATATTACAAAATATTAAAATATAGTTACATTAAGATAGAAAGATGAAGAGAAGAGCTTGAGAAGAAATGGCAAGGAAAAAATTCCTCACTCTCCCCTCCTTGCTCTCCCGGTTGCCTCAGGCAACTCATCCTTATATAGCCAAATTGCTGCCCTCACCTTCCTTTAATTGCCGAAGAATAATGCAACGCACTTTCCGTTTCTTCCTTTTTATTTTTTTTATTTATTTTTTATTGTTATTATTAAATATAAAAGCAAGAAAATAAAAAGAGAAAGAAGCCACCACTGCTTTTGACAATTGCCATATTATATTTTTAATTATATATATTTATTTTTTGTGTCTCTCGGTTCTGATTTTTTTTTATTCTCAAATTATACTTATAATAACAAAATATAATAATTAATATTATAAAATATAATTTATATAAAAGTATATTTAGAGGTATTATAATAAAATATAAGTTATGAACACATTAATTAATACTTTAAGTGATAAAATGATAATTTAAATTTTTATAAAATATACACTTTTTTGTGTCAATTAACTGCATTTGTCTTAAACCAAATACATTGGTGACATTCTCAGAAAGGCCAATATGCTTGATAGCAATGGATTCAATACTCTCATGAGCACCTCTGATAAGATTCAAAAAGGTGAAGGTGCTCTCTTTCAAGATCCTTCAGTATACTAGAGTATTATTGGTTCTCTTCAATATGTGTTGTTATCAAGGCCTGATATAGCTTATACTGTTAATAAGCTCAACCAATTTTTGGCAGCTTCCATAGTTCATCATTGGCAGGCTTGCAATAGAGTATCAAGGTATTTGCAGTGCACAACACAATTGGGCTTGCAATTCTTCAATTCACTGTATCCTTAAATGCCTTTTATGATGTTGACTGGGGTTCTGACCCTGATGATCAACCATCAATTGGAGGTTATTGTGTCTTCTTAGGCAATAATCTTGTATCTCGGTCATCCAAAAAGCAGTATATTATTTCCCGTTCATCAAGAGAGTCTGAGTACAGAGCTCTAGCCTTGACTACATCAGAGATACTTTGGATTACCTATTGGTTTCAAGAACTCAAAATTCCTCTTCTTTAAGCTCCACTGTTGTATTGTGATAATCAAAGTGCTGAAGTTTCGGCAAGTAATTCAAAGTATCACTCATGCACTAAGCACATTAATTAGATATCCATTTTGTTTGAGATAATGTTGCATGGAAGCAGGTCACTATCAGTCATGTTTCCAATTATGAGCAGCTTGCAAATATCCTAAAAAAACCTCTCTCATTGGATCATTTTGCTTATCTACGTGACAAGCTTAATGTCGTTCCCCGACCTTAAGCCTGAGAGGGGATGTTAAAATACTTGTTGGTTTTGTTAGTGAAGTTCGTTATGAGTAACGATTGTTAGTGCCGTGGTGGCTGCTGAGTCAGCCTAAGTTAGTTAGGATGCTCATTTTTGTTATAAGAGTTTCTTAGCCAGCTATTTCAGATTGCTTTTCATTATTAGCATGTGTAATCTTTATAAGTAGACAATTCTGGATGTTAGTGTTTGGGAAATGTCGAGCAGACTTGGTCGAGGATAAACCCGTCAAAACAGAAGAACTGGTCACTAACACGAAAACACCTCTGCTCGATGTCAAAGCTGGTCGAAGTCCAGTGTTCTAAGTTATTTAGGTTCGGATATTTCCATCTTGCTCGGGTAAGGTCACTAAGATCCTCAACCACCGAGCAAGTCCTAGTCGCGTTACGAACAGCGCCATGGACAGGAAGAGACCAAAGCTCGAGCAAAGCAAACCTAAGCATGGCTGCCCCACACCCTGACAACTCGTCATGATGATCGATAACTGATAAGTACCCCCACGCCGTAGGATTTTGTCACTGTTACCGATAGTTGGCGCAGCCTCCACAGTATCATCATTTTACACAAGCCTGCACGGCATCATCATTTGATCAGGGGAACGCATAACCATCTGACACCTCGCAACCCCAGGTTGTGCCGCAACAACCCAAAGCTGTCAAAAAGACGCAGGCGCAATTAATGCAGGGGATGGCGCCCAAGTAAGGAGGATAGGAAAAAAGGGGAGAAATATCAGACAAAAGGTAAGGTAAAAGGATTCGAATTCTAATTTCTCTGGTTCTTCTTATCTCTTAAAACTTTTTATTTTTCCGGTTTTCTCTTAGACTAATAGAGAATTTTTAAAAAAAAAAAAATCAACCCGATCACTGACTTGAGCATCAGAGGATTTTCGTCGGAAAAACACTCGGCGACCCCTGATACTTTTTCTGTAGATACGAATTGGAGGACATCACCACTGCAGTGAACGGAAAAACACATGAACCAACAAGAAATTCTGCTCGAGCAACCAATGACCAGAAAATAACATCACTATTTATCAGCGACCAAAAAACTGATAAAAAGACTTGAAATCCTCATTCTCAGTGCAAATAATAATCATCTCTAGTAAAATTTTGTTGAACTTTCTTTCTCGTTTTCTCATCAGCCATGCAACACAAAACAGCAGAAAAAACTTTGTTCAAACTTCAATCATGCGCATATTTGATATTTTCTAATCCAGCTCTATGCCATCGAGAGATGACTGGAAAAAACAAGTTTAATCAATTATTCTCTTGTTCATGATGCAACGGAGCTTGATGTAATTAATTACGATATTTCAACGACAGGTTACTATTTCGGATTTGACAATTTGTAAAAAAATCTCTCACATTTATTATATAGTCAATTTCTGTCTCCAAATAGACAAATTACATCACAATTGGTCCCCAAGTGAAACTAGCTAGATAGTGTGGCCAGGATTCAACCACGATCAGTTTAAAAACTAACGCACCAGGCACACTTATTTTCAAATTAATTGTGTGAACAGAGAGTTCACGATGAATCACTCCGAACAGTAAAGTTTTTATTGATCTCTCTTTAATTGACATTAACGATATCATTCATTAACATATATCTGCACTTGTAAATGAATCTAACATTACTATCGTTCTAATTTCTTTTTCAGGCTGCAGAAATCTGGAGCAGAAAATGGTCAACGGCCGGGCGGTGATGGCAAAAATGATAATTCACTGAACAAGATAATAGACGTTCACTCAAAAGCATTAGACGATCTGGTTAACGTGAACTCACTCTTCACAATCGCTGTGTTCATTGGCTTATCCTTCGCCTCACCAAACCAACACAGTCTTGAAAACCGACCCGAATGCGATGCAGATCCTGTTGTGGCAAAGACACTCGTTATGTACGAAGTCCTATCATTTGCTTTTTTCCTCGTATCGAGCCTGGCAGCCAAATCACTCAAAGTTCTTTTGAACTTTTATAAGATCCAGCACCAAATTGAACTCGTTGGAATACCGGATGAGCGTTCAAGAAAAATTATCCTCTCACGTTCATGGAGACACACATTGTTTGTAGTATCAGCTCTGGCATCAACCTGTGGGATTATCTTTCTAACCCTATCCATGGTGAATGTGATACAGATAAGGCTCGGCAAGCTCTCTTGTGGTAGCGTTTATACCTATAAATCGGTAATATCACTTACTGTATTGGTCTTTACTTCTCTTGTGCTACTGTATGTACCACCAGTTATCTTAGCATTGTTTGCTAAGATGAAGAAGAATTCTGAAAATAAGGACTCAAGCATGGTTTAAATTTAAGTGTATAAGCTTAAGTCATCTTCTTATCAGGATCCCTTTTAGTAAAATGAGGTTGACAATAAAACAATATTTCCAACTATAATGAAAAATACTCTCTATTAATATATGTATGTTTCTTATCTTGTAGTTTTGATTCTCATTTTTATATTTTTCAAGCGTATTACATATGTAGTAGCAATAAGTTGTTATCGTGTGTCAAGGTCTTATGTAATAATGTAGAGTAATTTGTCAAACAATTGAGAAGTTCTGGCATGTACTAGTAATGTTGTTCGTTAAATATTTATGAATCCCCATATAGTTGTGCTTTACTTGTTATTAATATTCGTTATTCTTTCGTCTTCAATGTCTTCTTTTTTTTTTTTTAATGATTTTTATTAGTTTAGTACTGAGGAATTCCTCAAAGAATACTATATGTTGTATATCTTGTTGTACGCACTTCAAGCAAGTTTTAACGTTTGTGGGTGATGATTAATACATTTTCTGCGTTTACCCAATTAAAAGCCATCTGTGTTGTTTTCTGTAGTTGCTAACTTTATTTTTCATTTACTATTGTTTTGTTGGAAGTGAATTAAAGGTAAAGAGGCAGCAGGTTTGATCTTAATGCGCTGTACGTTTAATCATAATGACAATTAGTGTTAAAATTTGAAAAAATAATCATACAATGAATAGCTATACTTTCAAGATTTAAAAAAATAATTATAAAAACTTAAATTTTTAGAAGGAACATTAAGATTTTTTATCATAATATATTTTTTTAATATAATAATTAAAAAATTATCTTTAAAATAATACTTATATTTAGTCAAGATAAGATAAGGTTTATGTGTTTTTTAGTTAAGACTTTAGATGGTTAGTTTTCGAACTTTAAGGGTTTCCTATCATGCTCATTTCTATTCTTAATGAGGCAATGCTACCTAACTTTGTTTTGTCCTATTATTATCAACGTGAGGTTTATGTTTACGGTTGAAATTGAAAAGAAAGTAAATTCAATTTCTAGTCTCCTAGTGTCTAGAGATTTCCAGTAAATTTGTCTCACTTGAAACTGGATCGTGCGGCCACCATTCAACCTTGATGCTCTCAACTAGTAAGCAAATAAATTAAGAGTTTTGCTACCAATAAAGTGAATAATTCACTTGGGTCTATCACTAATTATTAAATTCTACGTAAATATATATCTTACTGTCCTTACATGGACAGTAAGATAGCATGACCCAAATGGTTAATATCAACATGAAACAAGTCCTCTTGACGGCGTACAAATCTGGAGCAGAAAGACGTATAAAAGATATCATTATTGTTCATTCAATGATCTTTCTTAACCTTCTCCAAATATATATATATACACATATCTTAATAAAAAATTTTAAAATATATCAGAAAAATTTTAAAATATATTAGAAATATCATATCAATCATACAATATGTAAATCATATTACCATGTATATACATTTATTTAGAAAAATCAGTCTTCTTGTGGCAAAGACACTCATTATTCTTTATGTATGAAGTAGTGTCATTTGCTTCTCAGGTTCTATTTTGTACACCACAGTCATATTGCCGCATTTGCTGCATACAATCTGTATATGATGCTTCAATTCTGTAAAATTTTAGTCTCTGTCATATTCATTCCGCAAAGTGGAATGCAATTGTTATAGATATGTTATGTAATATGCAATTGTCAAAGACATCTCACTAAGTTAACTCTATATATATTTTTCAGAAGCAAAGAACAAGTTTGCTCAATATACTAGTTCACACAATCCCTCCTAAGAAGAAAAAAGCCTACTAGTTTAATTCAGTCATTAAACAAGAGCATAGGAAGAAAATTGGACAGAGAAATTTACAGTCTAATGGGGATTTTAAAGGTGAGAAACTGCTATCGGCTTGGCTTCGATTTGCTTCACACTTTGAACTATGTCATCGATGTTTCTTGATAAGTGATGAGAATGATCCTCCATATCTCTTAAAACCATTTCAAGCTGTTCTTGATATGCGGCAGACCGTTTTCGCTCCCGCTGTAACTCTGCTGTCAACTCTCGAATCTTTACATCTTTCTCATCCTAACAAAAAACTCCAAAGAGAAGGTTAAAGAATAAGCATGGACATTTTATTGCATAATACTTGAAGATAACAAGTTCCTGCCTCTAAATAATGCAATTTGATGTAAGCCACATGGTTCCAACAATGGCGTAATTGAAACAACTAATTTACAACTTTTAGTTTGAAGATGTTTTCATAATCAAAACAACTTGAGTAGACTTTTCATTCATCAAGCAAACAACAAGAAGCACATAATACAAATGTTATCTTCTCAGGGATACCTAACAGATGGTTTCATCATGGAAACATATAAATTATGTTGCAAAGATTCAATTAAGCTGAAAAAGACCTTGATACAGAAGCTGCAAGTAATCTAATCTAATCTACCCCCGCAATTTTAGGCCATTTATTAAAGATATGGTGCAAATAGTCTACCATTTCCTGCTTTTTCTTATACATTACATTCTAAATGAATAGCAATGACCTCAAGTGAGAAAGCATCATTAAATCTTCTTCAAATCTGTGTAATTAAAAGCATCATTAAATCTTCTTCAAATCTGTGTAATTTATTTGGGAAAAAAAAAAAATCTTTGTTACCCATAAAGATTTTCTAACTTAATGCAGAACCCCTCTTTACTTCTAATAGACTTTGCTTATAAATGATAAAATTACACGGTTTATCCAGTCTCAAGCGAAACAAGGTAAAATGTGATTGCATATCTTCATGCTAAAATTCACAAAAAGTATACTATTTTAGATCAGGATGCTAACACAGATCTCTGCAGATGCTAATTGAAAAGAAGAGACTGAAAGGAAACATCAAATACATAGTTTACTGAAGGCCCACTATCTTGCACCACCTGTGTAATAAATAAATAGCTAAGAGACATATCACATAATTAATTATAAATTATGCAGATATCAGCTGTAAATATTTTCCAAGCTCAGATGATCCAGAATGTCCTCTGCATTGCCATTACGAGCATCTCAAAAGAACCGCCTTTTGTTATGAGTAATAATTCAAATTCACCAGAATTAAATAATGCAGATATATATACCAGGCTCCCATTTTATCATGGTAGTAGGAAAGACATAAACGTTATATCATATCAATTTTAACTTCTGGATGCATGTAGATGTAATCACGAACTTAGATACTACACACCCCACAAACAAGTACAACCACAGACTTGATAAATACACAGATACAGCAAATACTTGTGCAACAACTCACCGGAGTTTGAGATAATAGCACACTTCGACGACCATTGGCAGGTATAGCTACCAGTGGGTGGTTGTGCTCCTTGACAAATCTTGTTACAGCCCATTTTCCAGTTTTTTCTTTTTTCACCACTATCATTGCCTTACAACCTTCTCTGGTGACTGCTCGAGGTTTCCTATTCTCACTTCTTCTCGGTCTCAACTTACGAAAACCCTCTTTATTACACACAAGTCGACGCCAAACAACCTTTCCATCACGCATTGATCGACGAAATGCATCAACACGCATAATGAAACCCAAACGTGTGGCATATGCATCATAAAACACCTTGGCAGCCTCCTCAGATTCAAACTCCATACCCATGTATGGTTCCCCATCAGAACTTACTTCAGTTACAGCCATCTCTTGCTCACTTGCATTTTCTATCATTTCTTCATTCTGATCTGTCCTAGGATTCTCATCCACTGCTAGAAAACAAAGCTAACCTCAGTAGATTCCACCACATACATTCACATAAAATAACACTTCCCTAATGCTCCCACAACTCTAAAGATTAGAATTTAGGATGACTGATAAATCATAAAAGCAAAATTTTTGTTTCGTTTAAATCTCAAATCTTACTTTAAACCAAAAATTATTTTTTTCTTATATTTTCAAGAGCCATAGTTTCAGTTGATTACACCAAAAAGAATAATTCAACTAATTCTAAATCACAATACCTCAACATGGGTGTAAAAAGACCTAACATCAACTCCAACCCAACCGGATATACACAAATAATTCATTATCGTAGCACATTCATTCAGTACAAAATCGAAACTTTATAGCAAAAAGAAAAAAGCGCAACTTTAATCAAACAAACAACTGAAAAAATTTGAAACAAACAATTCAAATTCCTTCATTTCCCATATATCCAACATGCAACGATGCAAACTTTAAAAAGCTGCTTAATTTTGAAGCTTTACATTTCGTCAAACAGAATCAAATTGAACTTCAATTCCTTATAAGATCAATATCTACATAGAAGTATGAAACTACAAACTCTTCCACTGTGATGTGTGTTTAAAAACAAATTATCAAATTATCTATAATAATCATCAGAATTAAGAAAGAATTGAGAGCAGAGATAATTAAAACCACTCACTTGATGGATACAGATCCAACTCCAAATCCAGTGTTGGGACACAAAGTCACAAGCAACAAAGGTTTTGGTTTTGGGTTCAGAAAATCCCAAGTCTTTTCGAAGTTCGTTGAGTTGAGAACTGCAAACTGCAATTGAGTGCGGGGGGGATTACATACACCGCAGCACACGCGTGATCTCTTGCTTACACCCAGTAATTTCTTGCCACCTCAGCCCATTTAAAAAATAAACCTCCTTTCCGGATTCCTCACTGTGTTTATTTGTTTATTTATTTTTTCTTCTCTTTCTTTTATTATAACTGTTTACTAGTAAAAGAAAAAGAAAAAAAAAGATACGTCTAAAACATGCTTATTGCTCAACATGGCCACATGGGATGTTTTAAATATTTCTTTAATTCTTCTTAAAAATTTGCTAATTTAATTTAAAAAATTCTATAATTTGGCAAAATTATTAAGACACGAACATTACGGTGTAAGCACAAACACACAAGACAAAATTGAGTAGAACAGTGTGTTTGTGTTGCAATTAAGCGGCGAAGCGATTTTGTTCATTTCATTTTGACCGCCCTGGCCCTGTATTGCCAACGAAACCAGATTTCCGGTTCCCGTTCTCAGAGTTTGGATGTCTTCGGGACTCTGATTGAGTAAGTTTTTGCAGCTTCTTTTATTCAGATCCTCACTTGTTATTGTTATTTATTATTTTTTATTTTCTAACGATCATAACTTTAAAATTATTCAACCTTGTAGATTTCAGAAAAAATTTGTGGTGGGAAAAAATGAATTTTTTTATTCTGGGTTATTTTCTTTTCCCTTTTTGACTCTTCATTTTTATGGAGTGTTAAAATAAGGAAAACGAAAAAAGGTGTATTATTATTATTATTCTAATAGGAAATGCAACAGGTTTTTCTGCTTTTAAAATGCGTGAACGAGGTTTAAATTCCATTATTCTTAATCTAATGGGAAAATGAGTAATTAGTGTTTTATGAAATTTCCCATGTTAAATGTGATTTCTAGTTCATGAAAGTTGACATTTTTATGCAAGTAAGGGTTGATATGTTGAAAAGTGGACTGATTGAGCTATTAATTTTGAACTTTGTGCATGTAATTTTCGATATTCTGCAAATAAATGTTCTATTTTAGTTACTTTTATATGTATATAGATAGATAGATAGATAGATAAGAAGGTATTGGATTTTTCTTTTGCAAACAGTATGTTTTTCTTAATCTAATCAATGATTTGATTTTGGGAAAGTTTGGAAATTTGTGGGGAAAAAAAATTGTTGCCATATCACTTGAGAATCTATGAAACAATTGATCTATTGTTTATATGGAATATGGTATTGATTGACATGTTTCTTTTCTGTCAATATTCTTGGCTATAAAGCCTTTAGTTGTCGCCTTCCTGTCCTGCCCATATTCAGTTAATAAGATCTTGTTTTGGTATTGTTATGGTATCAAATCAAAAGGGAACCAAGAGGTCCTAATTGAGATACATTTGATGTGTATATTAGAGATGAGAGCTACCTCCATGGTAGATGTGAAGGCATTGGTATGTTGTGCAATGTCCGTTGTTAATCTTGCTTGTGCCTAAACTGCTGATCAGAAATTGCACGCTGGTGCAATCTGTCACCTGCCTTCAGTCAACTATGAAAAATGTTGTTATTTGCTTGATAATTAGAGATGTTAGTTTTGAACTTACATTCTTAATAAAGAAAACAGACAGCAGCAGACAGCTGTACATTCTTGATAAACTTTTATTACTAAAGGATTTGTGTTACAGTGGAATTGGATGAAGGGGTTGCAGCAGCAGACAGCTGTACAATAGAAAAATCTGGTGAGTTAGCAGGAGATGAAATTTTAGAACCATATGTAGGTATGGAATTTGATTCGGAAGATGCTGCCAGGAAATGTTATATGGGATATGCCAGACGGGTAGGTTTTGTTGTTCGTATTATGCAACGCCGTCGTTCTCGGACCGATGGGACAACACTTGCCCGTCGACTTGGATGTAACAAGCAAGGTTTCTCTCCTAATTCTAAGGGCATCAATGGACCTGAAAAAAAACCAAGACCAAGTGCTCGAGAAGGTTGCAAGGCAACCATCTTGGTGAAGATGGAAAAGTCGGGAAAATGGGTTGTTACAAGATTTGTTAAGGAACATAATCATCCTCTGGTTGTCACTGCCAATGGCTACAGTACAGTGGTGAGTTTCTACTTTCCCACTTCTATTTATGAATTTGAGTGTCTTCAGTTTTTTATCTACATCTTAGTTAAAATTTCAAGATTATTTAGTTTCTTGATAAGTTGTTTCCTCCCACTCATCTGCATAATGTAGAGTTCATTTTGGAAGTCAGCTCTTCATTCAAGATTAATTCTGTAAATATACTTTGCATTTTTATGATGAAAATAAGTAATGTGAACACTCTCAAAGATTTTTTTGAGGAGTGTATGATGGGTAGGGATGCTACTGTAATGTGGGTGGGAAGTCCTGTGATTCCTCTCTTGGCTTCTATTAGAGACATTTAGTGATTGCAAATTATTTGGTTAATATTCAAAGTAATTAGTGGATTTTGCGTTAGTTGTTTCTTTTTTAACTTTTGTAGGGTGACAAGGATAAGAAAATTGAAGAACTTACTTTGGAGTTGGAGAGGCAAGATCAATTATGTGCAGCATACCGAGAAAAGTTATTCAATTTTATGAATAATGTTGAGGAGCAAACCGAGGAGCTCTCCTCAAAAATACAAGTTATTGTTGACAATATTAGGAAAATTGAATCCGAAATGTTAGAAGTTTCCTGCAGTAGATAACCTTGGCATCCAAATGAGTGTTTATTTGCCGGTAAGATTTGTGAATAACTACTTGTGATTTATTATTATAGAGGTCCAGTCATGTACATTACTTGTTAGAATCAGTTTGTTCTACTCAAGATGGTTGATATTTGATATTCTGTAAACCCAATTTTAGATTTCTTTCGTTTGGTAAAGTGGAAGCTTTATTATCCGCTACTCCACTCCCTCTCATTGATTATTTATTTTTATTTCTTACTAGTACAGCTGTGCTTAATGCATTTCAAAAAAGAAAGCATTGTGTTTTTTCAGTTTAAAGCTTGGAAGTGTAGCAAATTTTTGTAATTGTGGTTTAAAAATGAGTAACATTTCTTTCTATGATGGCTTAAAACTAAATTATGGATTGTGTGGTTCTTTATTCAGTTTGTTGAGGAACATATATACTGATCTGTTCACTTGTCCGAAGAATTCAAGATATATAAACATTATTTTGAGTATTTTTATAATTGAGATTGGGTAGCTGTAGTTTTTAAGTTACCGCATTAAAGTGTTTGGTAAATGTTAATTTTTTACTTGTATGATGTAAAATATATAATGTTTTTAATAATTTTTTTAAAATTATTATTTAAAAATTATATTTACTATATATTATTAATTTTTATTTTATAATTATAATTTTTTTTTACTAGTAATTATAACTTTTAAGTTACAATAGCTCAATTTCAAATATATCTTTTAATTTTTTTTTTCTTTTTTTAACAAGGAGAATCTAGTTTAAAATTTAAGATTTAAGATGGCTCTTTTTTTTCCGAAAAAAATAAATACGAATGTTTTGAAAAATGAAATTCAATTAAGACTAAATTGAGTGACGTGTATCATTGGCTAAATGAGGTCATATTTTACTTGACACCAACGCAGCCAATTATATACTCCATATCCAGTAGAATATTTTTAGAACACCATTTTCTTGTTAAAAGTGATCCGGTTCGGCGGCTCTGTTAAGCAGTTTTATCTAGCTTTAACTGCTCTTTGTCGAAATTATTCACTCTAGCAAATGAATGTTGTTAACATTAATTAATTATATGATAATTTTGTACAACAAAATATGTGGCACAAGATTTTTTAAAATTTAAATCTTTATAAATTATTTTACAAATTTTTTATACTAATTATCAACGACCGTCTTAATGTATCCATTCATTTATATTAGGGTGGACCCAGCATCTACTCACTGCAAGTTGAAGTCTTGGTGGAAAAAAAAAAAGATTTTTTTAGAAATTAAGTAAAATTTTAGTATATATGGTTGGGTATCGGATATAATAAATTAGCGTCATTTATTTAAAAAAAAACACAACAATTAGTCTTCATTTGTATCAAAATCAGGCCATGGTCCATAAAATATGGGAAATTGTCGTTATTAGCCTTATGATTTTAGATATTTTCATTTTTAAGTTTTTTAATTTTTCTTATCATAATTAGCCAAATGTTAGCTATATAGACTAAAAACTCTTATCACGTTTATCTTATTTTCAAAAATATTATTTTTTTTAATGACAAATATTTATTATAGTCCTTAGATTTTTATAATTTTATGCATTTATATTTATTCTTCCATCGATTCTACATCTTCGTTCTATTCTTTCTAAAACTTTTATCATTTTAAGATCATAAAAATTTATAAATTCTAATTCTTCATAATTTTCTTGTCCTATATTTATTAAAGTTCTCATTTCTTGTTCTAAATTTATAATTTCTTGATTTAAGTGTTCTATATAAAGGTTCACTTTATTTTCCTAACTAAAAATTATTTTTTTTATATTATGACATATTAGTATAATTCTATTCCAAGTTTTAAATTTTGGATCAAGATTATTATTCATAATGTTTCTGTTTTATATCAATATATCAAAAACTTAATTAATTTATCTATAAATTTCATTATTTTTATTTAATATTATCTCGTCATTATTCGTATTTATATCAAATTTTTCTCTCTGTTCTTGCATTAAATCTAATGCAACATTTTTTATATGATTCTTACTTTCTTTTATTTCTTTAACCAAATTTCTTATTTCATTTTTTTCTTCTATTTTTAAAGTATATATTGCATCTACTATATTAGTTATTGGATTCATTTACTATAGATATACTTGTTTATTATGTTTTATTGGCTTTCTAATAATCTTCATAACTTTCTAATCGTGCTTCTTTTTTTCTCAAATTCTTATTTTTTTCTTATTTTTCTTTTAATTACTTATTATGCTTATAATTTTTAATAATTTTATTGATATTATTGGCTCTGATACCATTTGTTTTGAGGGAGGTCCGAAAACTAATCTAGTTAATCAAAAAAATCTAGTCAATAAAAAATTAATTAATTAAAATGGAAGAAATAGGAAGAAATATTATTATTCAAAGATCGAGTACATGGCTTGTATTTTCAGAAGTACAAAATGAACTATTTAGTTCTGTATGGATTTACAAAAATAACCTTATGGTATAATAGACATTGATTGATAGTAAAAGTTGTGTATTATTTATCTTATTTAAACATTATTATCACTATCTATTTGATCCCATACTTCGATCTGCTATTCTAATTCTATATTGTTTTCTAATATTTCAAGTTCTTGATTTAGTTGTATCATATATATTTTTTTCTGTAAATTATCTGTTTCAATTTGATTTATTATTTTTCTTTCTAATTCTTTAGGTGATCCTATTTTTTTTGTTGCTAATAAAATTTCTTTAGACACTAAATTATCTTTTGAAAATAAGTATGATTTATATTTATATGTTCCACAATTATATCCTATCAAGTAAGATTTTATTATTATATAGAATTTTAGTTCTATCATTTATCCAAATAGTTTTATTTACTCATGTTTCTTTACATATATTAATTTTTCTATATAAAAACTATATAATATGTCCAATCCTCATCTTCCCATCAAACAATAACATCTTAACAAACCTTTACCAACAAAAGATAAGAATTTGGAATTATCATATTTATCCTTTATCGTATAAAAGGATTTTCCTATACACCAGTGGAGTAACCTTTTGCCTTGATGACTTCGTCCTTAAATCCTTTAACACGCCTTCACCCTTGGCTAAACGGGAAAACTAAACAGTTTACGGCTTCACTGTATCTTTAGTATTTTGGAATTTCCTAATATCTAATATTATATATAGGTTTCCTCCTTCTTTCTTATAGGGTTATTAGGTTTATAACATGATATGTTTTTTGGGCTGAGTTTGGAGAGAAAGTTGCTATTTTTGCATTGAAATTTAGAGAGTTTTTTGGTTGTTAGACTTCTGATTGAGGATGAAAGATCGTAAGGTGAAAGATCGCAAGGTACCGATCTGATTTATTTCTCTTGTTTATATCGAGAATATATCATGATTTACTATCTTTCTCCTTTACATGTGTATGTCAGGAGAAAGGATAAGCATAACTAAAGCCCGACATATTCACATGGGCTAAACTAATGATCGACAACTTTATATAGCGGCCTTACAGAGTCAAAAGTTTTATCCTATATTATTACAAACGACAAATTTATAAAGTAAAGGTTTACATTATTTATCTTTCCCGACACAAACGACGAAAATTATTTTTACTTTATCTCCATCAATCGACATGCTTGTTGCGACGTAGCCGCACTTGATGGAAATCTCATAATTATTATTTCATGTATGAAATCCAATAGTATTTCTAATAGCAACTCTCCACCTTCTGCTGTCAAAAGAATATAATTATTGAATTTTATTATGGTCATGTATTTTTTATTGTACAGGTCTTTGACTATGCTCCAGATTGCCTTTATGCCATGAGCTCTTCTTGTTCTTATCCATGTTTTATTGAACTATAGGGCTGCTGTGTATTCTGTTCCCACTTCAAGCTGAAAATTTCTAGTAACATGTTCTATTATGATCATGTAGAATGCTTGGTATTCTATGTTATTGGTGTATTCATGGCTGATGGTATAGAATTTAAGGTATATTTGTCTCTTCTTAGCAAATTTAGAGACTTCATTTACTAGGAGTTATCAAAACTTGCTAATTCTTTAAGGTTTATGTCAGGATATCATATCAAAAAATCCATACCTTGCTATTTTTTCAACAAAAATTGAATCTGCATCTTTTATGACTATCATTCTAGGGTATACATTTTTCCCTAGAGATTTATATATGGTTTTTTTATAAGAGCAAGTATAATAAATTCAAGTAGTCAATTTTTTATAGTATTTTTCTTTTTGGTTTAAAGGGAGATTATCGTCTTCTGAGACAAAATGATTTATGCTGACAGTCCTTTTATTTTCCTCACCTGTTGCACAAATGGTTATGGTTTTATTTTTTGGAACTATTAGATCACTAGTAGGATCCTTGTTTATTAGATCGTTGATAGGATCTGTGTTTATTGGATCTCTGGTAGAATTCTGATTTATTGGATCTCTGATAAGATCCTATAGAACGGGTCCACTACTGCTTCCAGTATTTATTGGGTCTTAATTTATTTGGAGCTTATTGATCAGGCTATTCCAAGAGGATATTAGCCTGTTTACTCCATCATTATGAGTTTCAAATATATCCCTTAGACAATCTATCTCATCCAAGGCTTCAATAGCATCAGCTTTCAGCCGATTTATTTCATCATTTATTTTGGAGATTTCTTCCTCCATTGTTAATGATCCTTCAGTAAATTCTATATTTCTTGATAAGAAATCTGCAAGATAATTATTAGAACCTTTAATATAATTAACTTTAAAAGTGTGTAAAGATAAGAATACCTGTCATTTATGAATCCTGCGATATTGAGGTTCATTTGGTAGTTTATTAAATATTAATTATTTAACTTGAGTATTATCAATTTCTACTGTAAATTCTTTAGCAATTAAAAATAATGAAAATTTCTTAATTCTTTTTAATATTGCTAATAATTCTTTTTCATGTGTTATATAATTTTGTTCTGCTGAATTTTGCATTCCACTTGTATATCTATATATTTCATTTAAATCAATTTTTAAAATTACTGCCCAATATAAATCACTAGCATTTGTTTATAAAATTAAATTATCTGTTGGTTTTAGTAATCTTAATTTGGGTAAATTTTTACATTCTTTGTTTAGTTGTTTAACTGTTTCTATATGTTCTTCTTTCCATCCTTGGAGATTATTTTTCTTTAGTAATTTTTGTAAGAGATTTCTTTTATTAGCTAAATTATCTATAAATCTTTCTGCATAATTTAAATAACCTAAAAATTTTTGTATTTGCTTTTTGTTTTCTAATTTATCAGGAAAATGTGTTATTTTTTCACTTAGTACTATTCTTTTTTCTTTATATGTTTGTACAAAGTCTTTTAGATGTTCGATATGTTCTATATATGCTTTTGAGCTTATTAAGATATCATCTACATAAACTATTAAATATTCTTTACTTCTTAACAAATCATTCATTCTTCTTTGGTATATTTGTGGTGCATTTTTTAATCCAAATGGCATTACTAGTCATTCATAATGTCCTTGAGGTGTACTAAAGGTTGTATATTTTATATTATCTTCTTTCATTTTCGTTTGTCAAAAACTTGATTTATAAACAAATTTAGAATAATATGTATTTCTTTTTATTAAATTAATTAGTACTTATTTCTTTGGTAAGAAATATCATCAAATTTCATATATTTATTCAATTCTTTATAATTTATGACCATTCTAGCTTTTCATCTTACTTGTTCACTATGTTTCATAACCATAAAGGCTGGCCTTGAATGAGGACTAAAGCTTTGTCTTATTAAATTTAAACCTAATAATTCTTTTAGTTGTATCTTAAATTCTGTTATATCTTCCTGGGTATATACCATTGGTCTTACTCTAATGGTTACTGGTTCTATCAATTCTATTTATCTCTTAAATTCTTAGGGTTCCATAAAGCTAAAGGTTTTTATGGTATACTGCTTGTAGTTGTTTCTTAATTTCATCTATAGTTATCAAATTATTCTGTAATTGTTGTTTATCAAAAAGATCTTATAATTATAATCACCGTGACTCAGCTGTAACTCTGTATAGTTTAAAGATACGAGGTAATCTGAGAATATGGCCACAAGGTATTTTAAGATTTATATTATATAAAGTTTGTTGATAACTCCGAAATTGACTAAGAAAATCATTTCCTAAGAGTAAATCTTATTTTAAGGTGTTATCTTGGATAATATATTTTAATAAACTTATTTTATTACCAAGAATAATTGGAACTTGAAGTTTATAATATAGTAAAGGTGTTTGAGTATTTGTTATTCTTATAAGTTTTATTCCTGACCCTGAGATTCTTTTAGTAAAAATGATTTACCTAATGTAATTTCATTTCTTGTATCTATTATTGCACATGTAGTTATATTAGTTTAAGAAAAAGTTAGTTTTATATAAGTACCTAAAGGGAACTTTATAATATTCATTTATTCATCTTTCCGCATTGCTATTTTAGGAAAAAATTTTGTTGTTTCATTATCCATTTTTATACATATTCCTTCACAAGTAATATTATAATTTATATGTTTTAAGAAACTCATTCTTAATATTATATCATATATCTCATTTTGAACAAATCCTGAGTCAATGAAACATGATATTTTAAATAGTAATCTTCCTATATATGTTGGGACAGTTACCTCTTTTGTACAAATTCTTTCATTTCCATTGAAGTCTTTATATTTATATTCATTAGTTGTAATATGTTCTGTTAATCCTAAATTTTTTAATATATTTAAGTGGTTATGACTTGAACCTGTATCTATTAATATTTTTTGTCCTTCTATAAATTTTATTCCATTAAAATATTTTCCCCTTATAACTAAACTTCCACTTGATGTCTTATCAGGTATTATTATTTCTTTATATATACTACAATCTAGTTGTTTTCCTTTATTTTTGGTTCTTTTAATAAGTTGTTTGTTACTAAATTGAATTGGTATCATTTGGTTCCTATTATCCTCTTCTAATTCAAATTTATTATCTTTTATATTTAGATTATATATTATTAGTAAATTAGGAATTTGTAATATTGGCTTTATACTTTGTCCTAAATCTTGGAATTCTTTTCCTATTTCTATATATGGTTTATTGCTGTATATTTTTCCATAATTGCTGTTACAAAAGAAATATAAAATAAAATAATAAAATGTCATAATTTTATTTCCATATTTTATTATATCTTTTATTTTTAATTCAAAATGTAAACTTAAGGTGTCATTTATATTTTTGTCTTTTATATAGACACAATATCTAGGGTAACATGTAAACAAAAATTTTTTATAGCATAAATTTCATTCTATAGTTCATAAATGTGCTAATTCAGAATCTACAAATCTCTGATCATGTAAACTAAGTATTATAGGTGAATTTATTCCTTCCCTAAATAATAATTTTACTAATATTTATATTCCAACTAAATATACATATTGTGGCTTCTAGTCCTCTAGAGTTTAACAAATATAATATAATATTTCCTTTACTTTGTGTTATATCTATGACTTTTTCCTATTCTTGATATTTATGAATGACTATGTTCTTTCTTTTAAAGAATTGGTGTATATTTCTAAAAATTGTATTATCTGGATTTTTCAAACTTAAAGATATTTTTGAGATTTCTTTTAATTTTTTCTGATTTAATTGTACAATTAATTGATATCCATCTCTATTTTATTGTTGTTCTATTTCTTTCTCTATTTCTATACTTTCTATTGCTTCCATTTCAGAATTTTGATTCTGATTCATCTGAATCTGAACTTTCTAAAGAACTTGGACTTATAGATTCTGTATCACTGTAACTTGGACTTATAGATTCTGTATCACTGTAACTTTCATATATTTTAGTATTAAAACAATTTATTGTTTCATTATCAGATAGTAATTCTAAATCTGGTTTTATTTCATAATATTCTATCTCAGCTATTCTGACTATTTTCTGTTTACATTCGGGGCTTATATGTCTCTTTTGTCCATAATTTCAACATCTACATTTTTTAGAGTCTTTTATAACTTCTCTGTTATATTTTCTTTTACAATATCTTATATAAGGTTTTCTTTTAAATGTTTTATTTTTTCAATATTTTATGTAGTATTTTTTATATCTTCTTTTATTTTTATACCTTTGCTTACATTTTTATATGTTTTATAATATGATTTATATCTCCATTGGTTAGGTGCATCTACTTGATCGCAACAGATCATCATTGCATTCTTTACCTTTTTATATAATTGTTTTTCTATACATATATCCTTTAATTTTTTTATTAAAAATTCTATTCTAGATCCTAAAGTATTTGATATTAATTTTCCTGGTTCTGTTAATCTATTTAAATTTCATTCTTTCATAAAGTAAGTATTCCATAGTGATGGTAATTTATTCATATACATATTATAATAAATTGTTTGATCATCATTACTATAAAATTGTTTATAATAATATTTCTAAAATTCACATGAGTATTTTTTATGTTGCACAAATTACATATTTGAAGTTTCATTGAATATTGTTTTGTTAATAGTTTTTCCTTTTCCATTTCCTTTTACTTGAAATCTTCCCAATTTTCTCTTAAAAATTCATCTCTTATATATATTGGTAAATTTATCTAATCCTTGACTAATTCATTTCCTAAATTCTTGTTTAGTTGCTAGTCTTATTAAATATTTTGTTTTTTCAGTTATTTCATCCCACCAATTTTGTACATTACTAGTAAAACTTATTATTAATAAGTCAATTTACATATCAAATTTTTCTTCTGTATCTTTTGCTCTCCAATCATCAGCTGATTTATTAAATATAAACATCATTTTCATATCATTTGACTAACTTGTTAATGTTTTACCAGGGTATTTTCTACAGTCGATATCTAGTTTACTTCTCATAGGCTTAATGAGTTCATTTTCATTTTTATATTCTGATATAAAGTCCTCTGGATACATTTTATAATAAGAATTTTTAGATGACATTATTTGATATTGTGTTCTTATCTTTTTATTACTTTCTCCATAAGGAATTTCAATTTTTATACTTGGTTCAGTAGATGGTGCTCCAACATTTATATTTACATCATATCCTAATGTTTCTAAATCTAAATTTTCTAATGATAATTTATCAAATTTTTCTTCTAAATTATCCATTATTCACTATCAATTGATTCTTTAGGTTCATCAATTTTTATTTCTTTTTTGTTTTATATCAGTTTTTTCTTTTGATTTATTTGTTGGTATTTTTTCCTTTGATCTTTTTATTGTTTCTTCTAATTGCCTTTGATATTCTTCTTCTCTTTTTAAAATTTCTGGCATGACAATTGTTCTTATTCTTTCATCAAATGATCCTTTGACTACTTCTCCAAATTGTATTTTTTCCTTATATCTTATAGATTCTCTTAATTCTTTTTGTACTTCTAGAATTGTTGATTTCTTTTCTAACTTATTTTTTATTTCAAAGACCTCTATTTTAAGAAGTTTTATTTCTTCTACTATAATCTTGATATATCCTATCATTTTTTTTATTTAATTCGTTAATTTCTGCGATATTTTTATCTATTTTGTCTAATAATAATTTTTCTAAACCTTATTGATATTTTCTTTTTGCTTCCAAATTCCACGTAGTGAAAATGAGAAGGGTATTTTTGTTATTTTAGTATTTTTTAGTTATTTCTTAAAGAAACAAACTTAAAGGGTTATTTTTTAAAATAGAGAAAATATTTATGGTTATTTATTTAGATTTCTCATAAAATATTATCTTTTAAGTGCATTTTAATTCGTACTTTGCAATAGATTAAGAAAATACAAAATGGTGCACTGTGACTTTTGATGTTATGCAAATATGCAATTCTCTCTAAGCCCCAAATTGACTTTTCATGGTACAATGAAAATTTTTATTAAAGATCAGCTTTCATATCTTTATTGAAAGTTTTGAGTACTTAATTCTTATTTTAAAGATAATTTTACACTCAATTTCTTTTTTATCTGTTACTTTGATCCATAGTTTACAGTTTATAGTTATATATTTTGTGAGATTATTAAAGGTTCTGATAATTTATTCATTTTATTCTTTATCTAATAATTCATTAAATTCTATAAGATATTTATGACATATAATATCTCTTATATTGTTGGGAATATTATTTTTTTCTAAACTTTTATTTATAAGGCATGATTTATACATAAATAAATCTTTATATCAAATTAGCATATTATATAAATGATAGTTTTTACATGTTATCCTCTTTTTTTATTTCAATTATATTAATCTCTTTGCTTAATAGATAAATGCCTATTATAGTCTATCACAAGTTCATCTATATAATCATCAACATAATTGATATTTCATTGTTTCCATAAAAAATTATTTCTACAAACTTCTCCTCTTATTCTACTTAGTAGAATAGGATATATATTTAAATTTATATATCTTATTATCATGAGCACGAGATAGATACAATTGCATTAACTGATTAATATCTAAATCATGTTGTTCTAATGAATAATACTACCTACGCTTAGTTATATTATGCATTATTGTATCAAAATTTATATTAGATCATATCCTACAAGACTTATTAAATAAAGAAATGTTTTATTCATTTTTTTATTTTTGATTTTGAAATAATCTAGTACGTGACTTATTATACTTATAATACAAATTGATATATTTTTCATTCGGGTCAATCGTTATAATATATGTCACCATTTTTTTGCTGATATATTGTATGTTATTTCAAAATTTTTGAACGAAAAACTTGGCTTTTATACTATTTTGCGGAAATAAATCAACCTAAGTCTAACGGAAAGGGTTTTATTAATGATCAATTTTTAATCTTTAAGAATTTTTTGCAATTTAGCTTTCATTAAAATGCACATATTTATGCTATATGTTGTGTTCTTTGTGGTGAGAATACCATTTTCTTATTAAAAGTAATCCGGCTCCGTTAAGTAGTTTTATCTACCTTTAACTACTCTTTGTCGAAATTATTCATTCTAAAAAATAAATGTTCTTAACATTAATTAATTTTGTGATAATTTTATACAAATGTGTGGCATCTTTCAAAGTTTAAATATTCTTTATCAACCATCGTCTTAATAAATCCATTCATTTATTTTCGGGTGGACCCAGCATATGCTCACTGAAAGTTAAAGTCTTGGTGGACAAAAAAAAATCTTTTAGAAATTAAGATCTTTTAGAAATCTAAGTAAAATTTTAGTATATATTGTTGGGGGTATCAGATATAATAAATTAGCCTCCTTTATCAAAAAAAAATCCTGCCGGTTTCCATGTTCGGCTTCGTGGCGACGGTTAAGGGGCAGTAGTTCCTCACTTTGTAAAGCTTTAGCCGCGTTGCTAGGCTCGTTTCCGTACCCCAACAAAAAAAAAAAAAGAAGCCTTCGTTTGTAACAAAATCAGCCCATGGTCCACAAAATATTATCTTTAAGTGCATTTTAATTCGATCTTAGCAAAAGATTAGGAAAAAACAAAAAGATGCATTGTAACTTTTGATGTTATGCAAATATGCAATACTCTCGAAGCCCCAAAATTGATATTTCATGGTACAAGAAAATTTTTATTAAAGATCAGCTTTCATATCTTTATTGAAAGTTTTGAGTACTCAATTCTTATTTTAAAGAAAATTTTACTCTCAATTTCCTTTTTACTTGTTACTTTGTTCCGGAGTTTCAGTTATAATTTTTTTTTTTTGCCCTTTTATATCATCCATACATTATCTTGTGTACATTTTAATCTTCTTTAGCATTAAGAGATTTCTCAATGATACAATTATCATTAAAAAAATTAAATAAATAAAGACCGAAGAGGAAAGAACAAATTTTAGTAATAACTAAGTAAAGGACAAATATATATATTCATGCATTTCATATTTTTTTATCACACAATATTAGTAGCACAGCACAGAACTTCCTAATTATTTGAAAATAATATAATACCATAAGACCTTGACACAGAACTTCCTAATTATATACACGTATATTATATTTTTAGTCATTTTTTAGTGCAAATGTCTACATCTTTAAAAATGTGAATTCACTTTATACACTACAGTACTAATGTTTTATTATTTTTATTTAATTAACTAATATATAATATAGTATATACTGAGAATCCGCATTTTAAAAGATGTAGTCGTCTGAACCCAAGAAATAATTTAAATATGTCTTCTTGAAATACTGAAATTATATATCTCCCTATTATATATATAGATGCTACTAAGACGACTCTATGGCACCATTGAAGCAGTTTGTTCTGTCTTGGCCTGCTCTTCCTTGACTTCGGCAGCTGGTGCAAAGATGACAGGTGGTACATACAGCAGCAGAAGAGAACCGAAAACCAATACAGTAAGTGCTACTACCGACTTCAAAGTATAGATGCTGCCACATGAGAGGTTTCCTAGCCTTATCTGTATCACATTAAACATGGATAGGGTTAAAAAGATAATCCCACTGGCTGATGCCAAAGCTGATATTACAAACAATGTGCGTCTCCATATATATGATAGGATAATTTTTCTTGAGGGCTCATCCGGTATTCCAGCGAGTTGAATTTTCTCCTCGATCTTATAAAAGTTCAAAAGAACTTTTGAGTGATTTGGTTGACAGGCTGGATACGAGGAACAAAGCAAATGATATGACTTCGTACATAACGAGTGTCTTTGCCACAACAGGATCTGCATCGCATTCGGGCCGGTCTTCAAGATTGTGTTCGTCCGGAGACGCAAATGATAAGCCAATGAACACAGCGATTGTGAAGAGTGAGTTCACGTTCACAAGATCGTCTAATGCTTTTGAAAGAATATCAATGATTTTGTCCAGTTCTGCTTTCCTGACAATGAAGTTAGGGTCAATTAATTAGTAACTTTTATATATATATATGCTACTCAGGTTTTTTTTTTTTTTTTGCTGGATTTAACTTTTTAAAGATAAAGTAGTCTTTTTAAAAATTAAAATTCATTCAAATCATACTTGCAACATTTTTTATTTTTTTGAAAGGAGCTTGCAACAATTTAAAAGTAAAGATCGAAGAACGAAATAAAATTTAACGTATATACAATAGTAACGGTTTGAATACTTTTTAAAAATACATGAACTAATAGGGTACTAACATTTTAAGGACTGATCAGAAACATATAGAAATATTACAATCATTTATCATATCGTATAAGTTCAGAGAGAGATCAAAAGATATACATTAAGTTAAGAGAGAGATAAAAAAATTTACCCTTTCAAGAGAGGTTCTTCCATGGTGTTCATCTTTCTTTATTGCTTGTAATTGAATTAACTTGAGAAGAGTGTCTGGTGCATGGGGTTTTTAGGCTGATTATGGGTGAATCTTGGCCACACGGTCTGGTGTCACTTGTAACCACATGCGAAGGTGTGATTTAATTGTCTGTATTTGGTGATGGAAATTGACAGTATAGTAAGTGTAAAAGCTAGTATTGTTACAAGATTTTCAAACCTGACGTCGGTTATTTTGTAATGAATCCAAAGCTCAGTTACATCATCAACGATAGAATTTGGAAAAAGTCCAGATAATTAATGGATTCTGCATGTTTTTCTTGCTTTCACCTCGACTCCAGGATGACACAGAGCTAAAAGAGAAAATCTCATTCATGAATTTACACATGTCATTATATTACAGCTGGATGGTTGTGTGTACACAAGATTTAATTTCTCGGATGGATAATTGTATTGCATGAAGTAGACTAGGCTTTTTAATGAAAGAGGAGATCAATTGTTTCTATCATAAATGATAACATATGCTACAAGATCTTTTTTAATAATTAAGATTTTCTAGAACAAGAGTAGTGCTTGGGTAGCTAGGTATGGCCAAGACTTAACTTTATTTGGATTCACACTGTTAGGGATATTATTCAACATCGGGTGAAAATTGATCTTCGTAAATAAAATGTTTAGACAACTTTTAATTTTTGAGCTAGTGAGTTAATTTTTTTAGTATAAATTAGGTTTATAGACTTTTATATAATATCAAAATCAAAAAATTCACCCATGAGTATGCACATATTGTCTTACCACATCACAAATATTATGTTAAAAAATGACATGCACGTGGCAGTGGGGTATTAAAGATATTGTTCCATAAAGATTGAGAATTGATATTAAGTATTAAGAGTGTCAACAACTCTTAACTCATGAGTTAATTTTTTTTTTAATATGAATTAGGTTGATAGACTTACATACACACTCACGGCATATCTTGTTCTTAGGTATTAGATATGAAAGCACTAATCTTTTATAATGAGTTATTCATTTTTTTCTTAATTATTTGGATCTTCTTGTAATTGAAAGTTATGGAAAAAGAGAAGAGTGGAGGTGTTTTCTTTTTTTTTTTTCATTTTTATTCAAAATTCTCGAAAGTACAAGGTGTTTTTTTATTTATTAACTTAGGTGGCTGTGTTTATTTTTTTTCTTGAAATTTGAATAAACCTAAATAGTCTGAATTCTAAATAAATCTGAATGTCTGAATCTCAACAACCTGTTTATTTATCATATTATTATTATTTGAGTCTCTGAAAATAAGTATTAGGTTTCTTTATTCAACTTAAAAAACTTTGAACATGTAGTTTTACATTTGTATCTTTATTAAATTTGAATGTTAAAAAAGTAATGTATATCTGAAAGAATATAAATATCATAATATTTTATCATAACATTAATCTTATTCAATGAATACATAATAATTCTAGAACTATAGATATAGAATACCTTAAGTCTCATATTTGATAAAAAAAAAATTCAAGATAATAATGCATAATATAAGAAAAAAAATTAATAAGCGCTTGAAATAGTTGATTTGCCATTTGATCTCCAAGTTATTGCATGAAAATCTTGATCTTTAATGCTTGAAGAGTTGCTAGCATTTGTTGTTTGATTTTAATTGGCATGGATACTTTATGGGCTAGTATGAACTTATAATCTATCATTTAATGATCAAGTCAATTCCATGATTATAAGTTCATTCCATACCAGACCAGATCGAAATAGGGTTATATATATTCTCATTATGAGAAGGGGTCATTCGAATGTATCTAAATAGATATTATGTTGACATATGAACCTTTTTTTTTTCTTTTTTTTTTAAAAAAAGGAAAAGGGGGTGGGGCAAGCCCAAATACAATTTTTTAAACCTCTTCTCACCCCCAAGAATCAAACAAGGACTTCCACGACTCTACAGCAAGCATGGTGACCAACCCGACCACACCCTTGGGGGCTTGTTGACATATGAACCTTTGTGTCATTACATTCCATTTAAGATTAGGAATAAGTATAATTGGACCTGCTTTTTACTTATCTTTCGTTATTTGTTTGGGACCCTATTCACCTCTTGGGGCTTCTATTGAATTGAGAAATAGGTTTGATTGTTCATTGTTTTTATATAATATTAATATATATAAAACATCTTTCAGATAATTCAAATCGAAGCAATTGGATATCCGATTGGAGCCTATATGACAAGACCGATTTGTTATGAGATAGGCGAATTCTTATAGATCCATCCCTTTAAAGAGCCAGACATGATAATTTTCATCATCTGGCTCGAGCAAGAACTAACCAAACTAAAATGACTGTAATAGAGAAAAAAATATTGGTAGTTCAACTGCGAATTTTTTATTTCTGTATTTCTGGAATATGAGTGTGTGACTTTTTCGAATTGATCCTATTAATAGTACAGAGCATAGGTCTATCATTTTGATTGAGATTATTTTACCCCATTGGATATTCATTCTAGTATTTAGAGCACATAATATATGAAATAGATCATGAAGTATTCGAACTACGACAACTTCATAATTATCATATTGAGCAGATAATATATGCATCATCTACTAATATTTTTTTTTTAAAGAAAATTATATATTACCGTACATGCCACCACTATTTTTTAAATAATCAAAACACAACTTAATTCACTATATAACCAAAAGTTCAATGATCACCCCAATTAAAAAGTTGACTAATTATATAAACCAAAAACGATATACTCCAAAAGTTCATAATGACACCAAACAAAATATTGACACATATGAACTAGGAAAAAGATATCAAGTCCCTCTTGGAAAATTACAAATACATCAATTCATTCTTTATCACACTCCATGCTCACCCACAGTAGTGTATGAATTAAGTGCTGTTACCTTGCAATCATCATCGTCTAAATTAATTACAATTTTGGATAATATTGATAATACATTACATATTAATGGTGTCCTTTCCATTTTAGAACTCCAAATATAAGCTCCAGTTGCTACAATCCCTGAGAAGTGAGAACAATGCCTCCAACTCTTTAGCATTTGCTAAAGGTTTATTGTAAAATTGGTGAACTTCGGGATATTTTTATTCAATCAAAATAAATGAATAATTAATTATCATTATCTTGTAAGTTTTTAAATAATTCAATTACATAAAAGATGTTACCTTTGTTGGTTTTAAACAACCTTTAATTTTATTCTTCCCTTCTTTCATGTAGCCAATCAAAAATACCAGTAGTGGAATTATAACCATATCCTGTTGTTATTTTTTAATTTCAGCCATGCAAGGTATTGCCTTTTCATATAATCCCACCCATTTTAAGTTGTTTCAAGAAATAGATTTTCCTGTCAATGTCTTCAGTTCCTGAGAAAGTGTATTCCAAGAACAGGCTTTAAGGATGCCCCAAATATATTTTCCCTTTGCTAATTTGCTTCACTCGAGCAAAGATCAATAAAATACTTCGAATAAGTAGGATCAATCCAATTTACTCTTTCCACTTGTAATGATATCTATAAGAAAATTCTACAAAAATCTATCAATGGAATCAATTTTGGACTATCGATGGAACCCATTCACCTTTAAACTCACAATACACAATACCACATGCCAAACTACTCCACGTATATATCCTTTCACAATGGTGGAATTTGAAGGCCAAACAAATTTTCATTTGTTCAAACCAAAATACTTGGCTTTATGTAGATAAGCACGTTAAATGAAGGCTAATAAATAATTAAAGAAATCATGAATTCATGATGGCTTGCAATAAAATCTCAAAAAAAAATTGAATTTGGAAAATGACAGAGCACTTCCTAACCTCAAAGGCCTGAACAAGTCGCATGCTTTAAAGCATGAACTAATATCCAATTCAATAAAAATAAATTTTATAAATACAAATTGTATAAATACATAAAAAAACTTAAGAATAAGACTTTTAATTATTGATGATGGGAGATTCAAGAACTTGATAAGAGAAGCAAAGTGAAGAGTATGTCGAAAGAAAAAGTAAATGAGATTATACAAGGGGTGAGCTGCAATCATAGGATCTGGCCTTCTAGGGTAGGAGTAGGTATAAATAATAAATTTATTACATTAGAAAGTAGTTAGCTTATTTAATGTAATACATTATGTAAATTCTGCATCAATAAAATATTAAAAAAAATTAAATTTATAAAGGATCGTCTATTTTGGGTGTATGGACATCCCAAAAATAAAATATTGTCTGTTTTATTTTGAGGACGCCATAAAAAAGTAAAAATTATTTAAGAAATCTGGTTAACTTATAATAAAAACAAACACATTTAATTGATGTAATTAATTAAGTCACTTTAAGTTTTTAAATAAAAAAATAAACACCTCTTTATTGTTTTAATACGTAATAGATTTTGACTACAAAATAAGAACATAATAAAACATAATTTAAAAGCCCTCATAATAAAATAATTTAAAAGTCCTCTTAAGTTGACCAAATAAAGAAATAAAAATCAAATTACTTTAAAATAATTCTTTTTTCACTCTCTCCGAGGCTTGGGATTATAGATTAATATTACAAAATAATATTTATTATAAACTAGTAAAGGTCAAACGATTCATGCAATCATGCTTAACTAAACGATTCATGCAATCATTCTTTTTTTAACTCGGGGATCTTTTATTTATTTTATAGATTAATTTTACAAACTAATATTTAGTAAAAACTAGTATAGATTAATTACTTTAATGAGCGTCTTCTCCAAGGCGTAATGGGTGTCTGCGTGCTGGCGGCGGAATGCGATGGTGGTTCGTCGGAGTGGGCTGCCAATGGGTATGAGTTCTAAGTTAGTGAACTGGGTGGAGTTGATGAGTGACATGGAAGAGTTAAGATAATATGATTTTATTTTTTTTATTTGACATTTATTTATTTTTTGTATAATATTTTGTGCTCATTTGTGTGCAAATAGTAGCAATCGCTTCAGAAATTTCAGCACTATTGCCAAAAAAGACATGTCATGCTATCAACATTTAAGTAACAGACATGATGGTAACAATGGTAAAGAGAGAAGCTATTGACACTCTAGATTTTTTTATAATTTTATATTGGGCAATAATATAATAAGTTATTTTCAATATTTTTAATGAGAAAATATATGTGGTTAAATGTAAAAATAGTGAAGTATCATTTTCTCTTGGTGTGATCTACAATTTTGTTCATAGAGTAGAGAGAGAAACTTTAAAACAAACCATCAAAATATTGGCCATAAACAACGCATTTCAGTTTGAAAGAGTACCAAAAAAAATGTCCATTAAAGAGTGGTTGCTGGTAATAACAACCTCACGATGGCTGAGATAAGGAAATTTTTTTTCTCATTCAATTATTTCCACTAATATGGGTTTAGCAGTATTTATTTAAATGTAGAATAGTATTAAGTAGAATAATGAAATGTACATATGAACAGGTTGTGCTATTGCTGTTCTTATTTGAAGAAAAATTTAAACTCTAGTTCCTAGTGAATTGAGGTTTTTTGTTTTCGTTCTACCATTAACGAAATTTATAGTATTTCATTTAGAAAGAAGTTGCTGGAAATAAAATAAAAAATAAAAAATAAAAAAACATATACATTTGTATGATTTATTGATATATATCATCCTGAGTGGTTGTTTAGCAAATGTAACTAAGAAGCTGTGTTATTGGTATATACCTTGTATGTTTTGGTGATGGATATTTTGGTTTTATTTTTCATTTTAAGATATCGTGCTTATGATAGTGTTGTTATTGATATTTGTTATGGATGCCTTTGTTATATAAGGGAAACTTGAGGGTGAAAGGCTTTGTCAACTTTCTTGGTGAAACATTTAAGGTCGACTTCATTGACCTTGACTTTTTATGTAGATTTGTTCTTATCAATCTGCAATAAAAAGAATGGTTGGGAGAAATGGCTATAGAGATGGGCGGTTTACCATTGAAGTTACACTACCTGGAATGGAAAGAATGGTACAATAGATAATTATCAAGAGTTGTATCAGATATAACATTTGTATAATGAGACGAAGTATATAGAGATTTGTTTGACATGAACATTATAGCACTTAATATGATGAATGCGATTAAATGGAGGTTGTTTGAGGATGATATAGAAAATGTTGCTATGGGGCTTGATGTTAAATCTCAGAGTGTGTTATCTGTGTTTTAGAGGCAACTAACTAACAATGTTGAAGCAAAACAATAAGTACATGCAACTGCTATTGGAAAAAGATCAAGAATTTCATAGAACAAACTTTCCAAGCTCTCCATTTCAAAACAAGAGTCCAACACTGAGCTCATCACTGCAACAGAAGTTGACCTTCAAACACAAACCACAACTTAACCCACCACTGAAACAGAACCTGAACTTAAAATACAAACCATAACTTAAACCACCATCTTTAAGTCCAGACTACATCTTGATCCTACACATGAACCCTCGCCTAAATTAAACCTAATATTGAAACTATAGAAAATGTACTAGAGAAATTGAAGGCACATGCTAGCAAAAATATACAATCTGGTGTATAGTGATCACTTATCTGATTTTCATGTTGATAATGAGTTGCAAGAGTTTGCAGTGGAATTTGATAAAGAATTTGTTGAGGCTACTGATCCACCATTGCCCAAATTCTTGAAGAATAATACATTCCATAGATCCAGAAGGTCAATGGTTGTATATTCTTAATCATAGGTACCTAAAATTCTCAGTGTACAACCCAAGATGGAGAGTGAATTAGGTAATTAAAAATTATATTTAAAAACACAATAAAATTTAAACTAATATCTCAAGCAATTTTAATATAAGTAAATTTAAATAATAAATAAAGATAAAGAGATAAAGGAGAAGAGAAAATGAACATGATATTTTTACGTGGTTTGGCAATTCGCTTACGTCCACGCCACGCCTCCAAGCAAACCAAGCTTGAGAATTCCATTATCCAAACCTTACAATCCAAGACTTCAAAATCTTATAATTAACTTCTAATGTGTCAATCAATCTTTATAAGTGGTGTATTACTCACACCTCTTTTCCTAAGTGTTTTATACACTTACAATCACTTAATTTTTTATGTTGAAATAAAAATTACAAAGATGACACTCCTTACAAGAGTATATAATAAGAAAATGATAGTTCAAATATAAATCAATGTATATAAATAAGTAAATGAAAGCTCAAGATAATTTGTATAAATAAGTTTAAGCTTAATAGAAATTGGAGAACTCGTTTTGAAAAGAGTTTGATTTGGCCTTTTATAATTGGAGAAGAAAACTAGCCATTGGTGACCTTCTTAACCTAATTAGATCGTCATTTGCTTGCTATCAAATCACCATTTTAACTTTGTGCAAGTTACCGTTATATAGAAATCTGAATTATCAAATCGCCGTTAACTAAATAGTTAGTTGTTATTTTTCAGTGACTTGTAAAAAGTTATTTGCAAAGCAAATTCTTCTCTTAAAATTATTGTTTAGCCATTTATAAATAAACGATTAATTATTTGCTACAGTGAAACAGCATGGCGCTACAGTAAAAATTTTCTAAATTATTATTTACCTCAAAACTTCTAAAAACTATACTATGGCTAAAAAATTTATAAAAATTTTCAAATAGGTCTATTTTAGAATTTCAAATAATACTTGCTGATTTCAAAGTTTTCAAAACTTTTTAAATTTAGTCATAAACTTGAAAATAATTAATTTTATAAAATTATTTTTCTTTTTAGTATAAACAGTTATATTACGAAAATAATGATTTATTTAAAATGTCATGAAAATTAAATTAAACTTTTAAATGCTTAATCATACATGCATTTAATCATATTAGTTTTACAAGAAATATAGCAAGAGAAATCACCTAAGTTAGTACCTTTGATGGTTGTTCTTAGCTTGATGAGCTTTGTGCCATTATTCATTAAGTACATGAAATTGATCTCACATAAACGAATCTTGTCTCTCAATAATTAGTAAGAATATGAAATATACATTTACCATTTTATCAAAATTAAAGTTAGTATAATTGTATAGGTTGACAGTACCAAATGAAGAAGCACAAAATATTGTGCGTATTGAGAATTTACCATCAAAGGTCGTGCAAACTGAACCTTCTAAAAGAAAGGAGAAAAATGTCAACAAATCATTTGTTACTATCACCCTTCCACATAGGCAAGCCAACAAGAGAAAGCTATTATTGTTCGAATTAGAGCTTTTCAAAGGATGTAAATCAGAGGATGCCTCATTTTACTATAGTAAAGGCTCATAAGAAGACTATAAAGAAGAAAAGAAAGGCCAACTTTGTAGATTCTAAAAAAGTCATAAGTAGACCCAAGCTAAGTAAAAAGAGAAAATTAACCAAGAATGGTGATGATGTTGGTCCCTCAAGACATGCAGAAGAAAAAGATGAGATGCTACCAGTTGAGGAAATGGACTTTCACATTTGATCTGAATCAGAATATGACATGTGTGGAGCTACAAGAGCATATAAGAGTCAGCCTAAACACGAAGCTTAAAATGGAGAAGATGATGACTCATGTGATTGATATAAAAGTAATAATGCTGACTATAGTCCATTTTCAGATTCAGAGGATGAGCATTAGGGATAGCATAAATCCCCACAAGATAGGGACTCTAGGGATTTTTCTCATTTGAAAATAGTACAAAGAAAATTTTTTGCTTAATTTCTTAATCAGGGAACTCATTTCCTTATTTTAATTTTATTTTTTTAAATCATTAGTAATTAAATAATGAAATATAAATTATAAAATATTAAATATTAGTATAAATAACAAATATTAAAATAATCATATAATTACCAATGGGCTTATAGCCTAGTGGGAGAGTCATTGCATTTACAATGTTAAGAGTAAGGGTTCAAGTTGCTATAAAATATTTATAAGGGTTATTTAAAAAAAATAATCATATAATTAAATTTTTAGGCCTAATTACTTATTTATCCTTAAATATTTATGAAAAAATTTTAAAATTTGAGGGTTAATTTAGTAATTATAAATAATAATAAGACAATATATAAATGAGATGAAAAATAAGAGCAACCGATCATAATTTCTTTCTCTCTAACTTCTTTCAACCCCCTTTACAGTCTTCTCAATTCCTATGTCTATTTTTTTTTGCAATTTTTGTTGATCCCAAGTTATATTTGTTCAGCCGTTATTGTTATGTGGATCACAACCAAAATTGAGGTAATATTGAATTTTTTTGGCACTTTTATTTTTGGTTTGACATTTTGTTTATAGTTTTTTTCCTAGTTTTTTGCTTTTGCTTCTGTTTTTGCTTGTCTAGTTTTGTTTCCATTACTTTTCTGTACAAATCCCTATCTTCAGCTGATGACCCCATTACATAAATCTCCATCTCCCACTAACGATCTCATTCCCGTCACCACTTCATTTTGCTCCTTTCTGTTTATGAAACTTTTGTATTTTCAATTTAGTAATTCTCAATTCTCTTAATTTATATGTATTTTATTACTATTGATTTCTATCACTAACAACTCAAAAGTAAATCAAGATTTTTTCATTTTGTGCAATGGAAGTGGTGACCTGTAATTGAAGTCAACTTTGATGCTCTTGTTGATTTTATAGTATTCTTGTGCAAAATTATTCTTAAGTAAAAATTTATTTTGGTATTATGTTTAATTTTCATTTTATTTTGTACATTTTAGGCTAATGGAAGCAAACATGTCAAGTACTACACCACAATTAATGGATGATGATGACCAAATAGAAAGTGTCATTCTCAATGGGTTATCAAAGAGAGAAAGAAAAGGATAGTTAAGATCTATTGTCTGGAAATATTTTAAGAAAAAAAAAAGTTAACGAGGAACAAAAGGCAGTATGTAACTATTGCAATTCCAAGCTGATATCAAGGAAAATGACGGAACAACACATTTATATGACCATATAAAACCTTGTTTTATGAAAAAACAAAAAGATATCAATTACTACATAGGAAAGTTGAATGCTAGTAAGGATGATAAAGGACATTCAAAGGTAGAAACTTTTATTTTTTATCAAGATGTCACAAGGAGAACAATTGCATAGGCAATTGTCAAGCATGAGTATCCATTAAGTATTGCTAATCATGAGAAATTTAGAGAGATATTATTCTCGTTTAACCCAATGTGGAAGCATGTTTCCCTAAATACAATTAAAAAGAAAACATGAATTTGTATAAAAATGAAAAAGCTAAGAATTTAAATGCCTTAACAAATAATCAAAGTAGGTTGGTCATCACAACAGACATGTAGACTGCAAATACCCAAACAAAAAGGTACGTGGCAGTTACTGCACATTTTAATTAATGATTCTTGGACGTTACAAAGTCTAGTTTTGAGGTAAGGCCTTTAATTTTCTTAAATATTAATTAGAACAAATTTTTTTTAAAAACAAAATTATTTTCCTCTTGTTGGTTTCATATGTAAGAGGTTCACATACTAGCCTAAAGCTTTGTGTATTATTGAATTGCTTGATCAATCTTAACCTTGAACATAAGATATCTTCTGTGACCGTAGACAATTGCTTTGCTAATGACCGTATGATGAAATATCTTTTGATTAAATATAATAGAGATGATCTCATTTTACGTGGACAATTATTTCACATTTGTTGTTGTGCCCATATATTAAATTTGATTGTCAAATAAAGGATGAGTGTGATTAGTGATAAAATTGTAAAAATTCGTGAGAGTGTTTTTTTTCTAGTCTGGATTATATAAAAGAAATGAGAAGTTTGAAGAATTTGATAGTCATTCAAATGTTAAACGTGATAAACAACTAGTGAGCGATTATCCTACTTGGTCCATATATCTTATGATTTCATTGTTTTGCAATATAAAAATTTTTTTTGTTTGATTAAAACATATTGATGGACAATATAAGTGTTTGCCTAATGAGGAAGATTGGCAATTTATAATTATTTTGAAAGAGAATTTAAAAAGCTTTTATAATGTCACTGAGTTATTTTTTGAAACTCAGTATCCTACATCGAATGTATTCTTGCAATATGTGTGTAAGATTAAATTGTCTTTACAAGATTAGCTTTTATCACCTTGTGATAAGATTCAATATATGGCTCAATTGGTGTTATTAAAATTTGATAATATTGATAAGATATGAGTGAAATTTTGGGTGTAACCAATATTTTGTATCCAAGGTATAAAAAAGGTTCATTAAGGATTACTTTTCTATAGTTTATGGTGATGACAAAGAGTTGTATTTAGGAAAGTGATCAGCCTTTTCCAGGAATTAGTGGAAGAGTACCAATTGTGATTATACTTATAGTAGTTCTTCTTCTACTAGATCTACAGGGGTTTACATAAAAAAAAAAAAAAAAAAAAAACCAAATGGATGACAGTTGATGATTATGTGAATGATGGAGACTATAAGGCTATTGTAAAATAGTTAGATTTATATTTGGATGAGAAATTTGTGCCACAGATGGAAGATTTTAATATTTTGAGTTTGTAAAATTGTGATTATACTTATAGTAGTTCTTCTTCTACTAGATCTACAGGGGTTTACATAAAAAAAAAAAAAAAAAAAAACCAAATGGATGACAGTTGATGATTATGTGAATGATGGAGACTATAAGGCTATTGTAAAATAGTTAGATTTATATTTGGATGAGAAATTTGTGCCACAGATGGAAGATTTTAATATTTTGAGTTAGTGGAAAACAAATACCTATAGGTATCCTATATTGATATGAATTATTAGAGATATTTTGGCAATTCTAATTACAATTGTTGATTTCAAATCAGCTTTTAGCATCGGTGGCAGAGTTGTCAACCCACACCGTAACAGGCTTCATTCAAGCACATAAGAATCTTTAATGTATTGTCAAAGTTGGCTACAAGCTTATAATGACAATATGAGTCTATTTTACCTTGTAATTATATTATACAATTATTAATATTTTCACTTATAAGTTACATTGCTTATATTATTTTTATTGTTTTATATTTGAAACTTGAAATTATCTCTCAATTTTTCACATTCCTTAAGGGAGAACAAGAGGAGCAAGAAGCGTAAGTGGTAAATACTTTTATTAAAACATTGATTAAGTATTTATATCCATTTCATTTATTTCATTGTTGATATAAAAATAATTTCTTTTTTTTATTGTAAGATTATAAAGATTGACGAAGATAATAATATGGTGAATTGTATGTTGTATTATGACTTTGGTAATGAATTAATGTTAATGTAAGATATGTTGTCATTTGTTAAACTTTATTTTTATTTAATTTTTTATTTTAATAAGATTAAATTAGAATCAAAAGATAAAAACATATCAGTTATTCGGAGATTGGAAGCCCTCAGATATCCCCTGTTATTATTCAGGAAAGAGACGGGGATTCCCTCTAACAATTTTGATGGGGACGAGGACAAAGACATATACAGAATATCATAGATGGGTACGAGGAGGTCGATCCCGTTCCCTCCTCATTGTCACCCTCAATGAGCTTCCATTTTGTTGAATGTCTTATGCATTGGGTAGAAAAGTTCAAGAATATTATAAAACCAATAGAATTTATAAAGTGAATATTATTTAATTTTTTATTTTAGAACAGTGTGTTGGAACCAAGATCAGGTATGGAACTGATCTTTGATGTCCAAGATTCCCACCAAATACTCAAGACCAACCTTCTGCTACAAGTGAAATATAAACTGGATGTGCAAAACAAAGTGATGGCAGATTAACAGAATCAAAACATCAAGACTAGAACAAATATCAACAAGATTAAACACAGAAAACTTATAATGGTTCGGTCTCTGAGTGACCTACATCTACTGTGAGAAATGAAGCAAGCTTTCACTAAACCAAGCTCAACAAGATACAATGTTCACAAGAGAGTGTAACTGAATCAATCCCCCCCAATCATGAATTACATGGCCTTTTATACACAGAGAAATCAACCCCCAAAGGAGCTTCACTGGCCAGCTGCATTTCTGAGTTTGTTTTCAACAAACCCATAAATTTCCCGCCATTTACAACAGCCATAACAGCCTCTCCAATGACAGCAGAGCACGTGTCAACAAATGATTTATTTAGTTAACCAAAACGCTGTATTTGGTTGCCGTTTTGCTTAAGTGAGTCATGTGAAAATTACATAACTTGCTGTAGTTTCATCCGACATGTCGTTTGCTTCATACAGCTCTCCTGAAACTCTACAAACGACATGTCACTCAGTATTCCTAACTTAAACCGACTTGTCGGCTCAAACCGGAATTCATAGATTGAGCTTCATCTCTAACATTCTCCACCTTGAACTCAATCAGTTACTCTTTGCTTCATTTTCTCACAACTCAGTTACAAGCTATCTCTGATGATGCCAGTTGAGCTCAAGTAGAACTCAAACTTAGCATCAGACACTGGTTTGGTAAGCATATCAGCAAGATTGTTATCAGTATGAACTTTCAGCAGCTTGACAACCTCTTTTGACACCTCCAATATGATGAAATGAAGCTTGATGTCAATGTGCTTTATTCTTTCATGATGTATCTGATTCTTACTCAAACAAAATTGCACTTTGACTGTCACAGAAAACTGTTATATACTTTTGTTCAAACCCCAACTCAGTCACCAAACCTTTAAGCCAAATAGCTTGGTTAATGGCTTCTGCAGCAGCAGTATACTCCGCTTTAGTTATTGACAGAGCAACAACATTTTGTAATGTGGCTTTCCAGTTGATGGTACAACCATTTAGAGTAAACAAATAGCCTGTCAGGGATCTTCTTTTGTCCAGGTCTCCTGCACAATCAGCATCTACAAACCCAGAAACTCTGACTTCACTTTCTGTTTTAGCTCCATATATCAAACCATAGCTAGCTGTTCCATTTAGATATCTCAGTATCCAAACAACAGCTCTCCAATGTTCTTTTCCAAGATTTGACATATATCTGCTTGACCACACTTACTGCATATGTTAAGTCTGGCCTGGTTAGAACCATTGCATACATCAAACATCTTACAGTACTGGAGTATGTGTCTTAGTCATTTCAGCTTTCTCTTCATCAGTTTTGGGACATTGCTGGCATGAAAGTCTGAAATGAGATGGTAATGAAGTCTGAACTGGTTTTGAATTCCCCATTGCAAACTTCTCAAGTACTCTTATAATGTATTTATGCTGAGTTAGACATAATGTTCCTTTTTTGCTGTCTCTGATCAACTCTACATCAAGGATCCTTTTTGCTGACCTAAGATCTTTTATTTCAAAAAATTCGCTCAACTGCTGCTTAAGCACTTCTATTTGACTCATATTCTGACATGCTATCAACATATCATTAACATATAACATCAGATAAATCTTGGTCCCATCTTTTAAGTCTTTGAAATACACACAGCAATCAAAATTAATCCTCTGAAAACCATGTTATATCATGAACTTATCAAATCTCAAGTACCATTGTCTTGGGGATTTTTTAAGTCCATACAAAGAATTCTTCAGATGACAAACATGATCAGTCTTCCCTGGATCTTCATAGCCTTCAGGTTGAGCCATTACAATCATCTCATCTAGCTTACCATGCAGGAAAGCAGACTTTACATCCATCTGTTTCAGATGCATGCTTTTCACTGCAACAAATGCCAAAATGATTCTCAAATAGGAGTGTTTAACCACTGGAGAGAACACTTCAGTAAAGTCAATGTCCTCCCTTTGGGTAAAATCTTTAGCTACCAATCTAGCTTTATATCTTTGTGGCTCAACACCAAGAACCCCTCTCTTTAATTTTATATATCCACTTGCAGCCAACTACTCTCCAGTTATTTGGTCTTTTTATTAGTTTCCAAGTCTGATTCTTGATCAATGAATGCATTTCCTCATCCATAGCTTTCTTCCATTCTTTAGACTTATCACAATTCACAGCTTCTGAATATGTTTTTGCTTCATCAGTTTCAATCTCATGTGCTGCTGTTAATGCAAATGCAATCAAATCTGCATATGCATATCTCTTTGGGGGCCTTAAAATTCTTCTTTCTCTGTCTCTCACCAGCTGATAGTCTCTGACTTCTTGATCACCATCAGTTTCTTCTTCACGTTTAGAAGTCTGCCTATCAGTCATTTCTTCTGATTCAACCCTTTGTTTCTGTTTTATATTTTGATTTGATAACTTCACCTCAACATGAGTCTTATGTTCTGGATTATTTGAATCAGCAGCTGTTTGTTTTGATTGAGCTGAATTTAACAGTAATTCAGACTCATTGAACACAACATCTCTGCTTATGATGGCCCTTGGAAGCTTACGATCAGTGCACCAAAGCTTATAGCCCTTAACCCCATCAGGATAGCCAAGAAATCTGCACTTTAAAGCTCTATGTTGTAGTTTATCTTGCTTAATGTGTGCATAAGCAGGACAACCAAAAGCTCTCATACTAGAATAGTCAGCTGGTTTACCATACCAGAGCTCAATTGGTGTTCTGAAATTAATTCCAGATGAGGGACTTCTGTTCACTATATAACAGGCAGTTGAAAGAGCCTCTGCCCATAGAGCCTTTGATAATTTTAAGTGAATAAGTATGCATCTCACCTTATCAATCAAGGTTCTGTTCATTCTTCAGTTAAACCATTTTGTTGGGGTGTATATCTCATTGTTTTATGTCTCACAATTCTATTATCAAAACAAAAGTCATCAAATCTTTTGTTGCAAAACTCTAAACCATTATCAGTTCTCAACCTTCTAACCTTTCTATTAGTTTGGTTTTCCACAAGAGTTTTCCAAGTTTTAAACTATTCAAATACATCTTCTTTTCCCTTCAAGACATATACCCAAACAAACCTTGAAAAATCATTTATTAGAAATAGGAAATACTTTACCCCCCCCCCCCTAAGGATGCTGTCTGCGCAGGCCCCCACAAATCAGCATGAACATAATCTAGAGTCCCTTTTGAATTATGAATACCAGTACTGAATTTAATTCTTAAAGACTTTTCTAGGATAAGTCTTCACAGAACTTCAAGGTATCTATCTTATCCATTTCTAAGACCCCCTGCTTTGATAGTTCTTTAAGCCCTCTTTCACTCATATGACCAAGCCTCAAGTGCCACAACATGGTCTTGTCCAGATTCTGATTTGAGACTCCAACATCCCCAACCACAGCAGTTCTTTGAAGAACATATAGGCCATTTTTCATGTCTCCTTTCATCAATATCATTGACCCTCTCAACACTTTTAAAGTTCCAGATTCCAACTTAATTATGCATCCCATATTATCAAGTATACCAAGGGAAATAAGGTTTCTTTTAAGTTCAGGCACATGCCTTACATCCCTTAACTCTCTAATCATGCCATCAAACATTTTCAGCCTAATTATGCCTCTACCCACTACCTTACAACTAGCATCATTACCCATTACAACAACTCCCCCATCACAGGTTTCATATTTTGTAAACAGATGCTTATTAGGGCACATATGAAAGGAACAACCAGAATCTAAAACTCAATTACCTTTGGTTTAGTCATTAGTGGCTATAAGAACACCAGCTGAGTCATAGCCATCAGAATCTTGACATTCTGATGCAACAGCAGCATCACCACTTTTTCCTTTGTGATCTTTGTCTCTTGTCTTCCTCTCAGGGCAGTCTTTCTTAAAGTGTCCTTCCTTGTGGCAATGGAAGCACTTAAGATTCTTTGGCTTAGACTTGGACCTTTTCTTCTTTTCTCTATTGTTGACACTTTTCTCTGGCCTTCCTCTTACATTCAGACCTTCTCCATCTCTTGATTCTTTCTTGATTGCTGCTTTCAAACTCAGAGCTTCCTTTACATCTATCATGGTAAGAGATTGTCTCTCATACATGAGTGTATCCACAAGATGTTCATAGGAACTTGGTAATGAACACAGCAAGATCATGGCTTTATCTTCATCTTCAATCTTTACATTTATGTCTTCCAGATCAAGAATGATCTTATTGAAGGCATCAATGTGATCAGATATTGAAGACCCTTCATCCATCTACAAAGTATAGAGTTTTTTCTTGGTGGCCAATCTTTTGGCCATAGATTTCTTTGTGTACATGTCTTGAAGCTTCTTCCATAACCCAACTGCTGTCTTTTCCCCTCCAACTTCTCTGAGTACACCATCTCCAAGACTCAAAATTATAGCACTGTGAGCTCTGTCTAAAACATCTACAAGATCTTCATCAGACACCTTTCTTGGCTTCTTGGATGATAAAGCTTCAGCAAGTGCCTCATCCAACCCTTGATGTACCAACAGGGCTCTCATCTTGAGTCTCCATAGGTGAAAGTCATTATCACCTGTAAACTTCTCCACATCAAGTTTTGGTGCAGCCATCCTATGATTCAGAGTTTAGTGGTAAGCTCTAATACCAATTTGTTGGAACCAAGATCATGTATTGAACTGATCTTTGATGCCCAAGATTCCCACCAAATACTCAAGACCAACCTTTTGCTACGAGTGAAATATAAATTGGATGCGTAAAACAAAGTGATGGCAGATTAACAGAATCAAAACATCAAGACTAGAACAAATATCAACAAGATTAAACACAGAAAACTTATAGTGGTTCGGTCTCTGAGTGACCTACATCCACTGTGAGAAAGGAAGCAAGCTTTCACTAAACCAAGCTCAACAAGATACAATGTTCACAAGAGAGTGTAACTGAATCAATCCCCCCCCCCCCAAATCATGAATTACATGGCCTTTTATACACAAAGAAATCAACCCCCAAAGGAGCTTCACTGGCCAGCTGCATTTCTGAGTTTGTTTTCAACAAACCCAGAAATTTTCCACAATTTACAACAGCCATAACAGCCTCTCCAATGACAACAGAGCACGTGTCAACAATGATTTATTCATTTAACCAAAACGCTACATTTAGTTGCCGTTTTGCTTAAGTGAGTCATCTGAAAATCACATGACTTGTTGTAGTTTCATCCGACATGTCATTTGCTTCATACAGCTCTCCTGAAACTCTGCAAACGACATGTCACTCAGCACTCTTGACTTAAACCGACTTGTCGGCTCGAACCAGAATTCACAGATTGAGCTTCATCTCTAACACAGTGGCTATAAGTTTTTTCTTTTTCTTTAAAAATCATTCTTTTTATTTACAGGTAAGATACTCTTTTACGAACATAGTAACCATGAATTGGGGATTTATGTTGTAGAAAAATGTTGCTACAATCATGATAGCAACAATATGACATTTTACAAAAAATGGTGCTCCTGATTTTGATACTTTGATACTTTTGAATACACTACTAGGACAGTACACTATATATATGTAATAACAGTCCAATTGTAGATTCAAATTCTAGGATGCAATATGTGTGCTCATGTTTTTTTGGAATTATTAATTTAATTGGCTAAATTACATTTTTTTTTTTAGGTTATTGCAGTTAATATTTGGTTTGTAATCCTTTGTCATGGAAGCTCAAAAGACAAAATGTAATATGCTGCTGGTGATGGTGAATATTGACTGCAACAACATAAGTGCAATATTTTGAATTAAAAATACATTACACTGGATGTAATACATGAGTTTGTTTGATATACGGAAGTTCTTCATTCAGCTAGTTAATTTAATTTCTACTACTTTCTAGCCTGAGACTTCAGTTATATGCGACATTAAGCATACATATCATACAAAGTACCAGCATGAATTAAATAATATGCAGTAGCTTAATGATTGAATATGATTTTGCAGCAAGCTTATTAATTTCCATCTCCAACATCTTATGGTCTTTAATTCCTATATCATCATCACTTTCCAAATCGTCATGCAGCTTTCTCAATCCTCTTATAACTACTTCATACTCGTACGTATTTAGTTTCCACCATCTGAATAAATTATAATTTATTCTATCGTATTTATAGTATAGCTTCTAAGATTTGCAGCAAATTCTAAAATGTATATATATGCACGTTTATTGCAATCTCTGCATGTTTTGTTTGTGAACTTGACTCCTTCCCATTAATCTCCAACTTCTTATTTTATTTTCACCAACTGCCACTTGAAGACGATATGCGTATTGTTATTTTCAATACTTGATTTTATTTGCTGAGCATAGTGAACAAAATGCCCCCTCTTTGAATTCAAAACAGCCTCCACTTCTATTTTTAATTAGGGAAATAAAGTAGCAGTTTGTAAGGACAAGTATTAATTTTCAAAATTATTAATATTTGGGGAATATAGTAACAAAAGGAGCTTTATTAAGATTATTGAGGGGTGCCAATAGAAGTACTGGGTGATAAAACTAGTTGAACCTTTGAGCCCACTACCATGATGGCCGAGATTGGCCGAAAGTCTGGCCCAAGAATAAAGAAGATGTGATAGAATACATCTCGCCTCCATCAACCTCCTGTCACAGCTGGCGGCTCTTCAATCCTAGGGTTTGTAGTTCTGCTGCTCACAGTAAGTTCATTAGCACTCGATCTTAACAGTATTTTTATTTTTTTCCAGTAAATTCTATAATAAGAGGGTCTACAAAATAAGCGAAAATCAAATAAAAGTTCAAATTTTGACCGTTATGTGTTTGGCTGCTCTCATTTGGTTTATATGTTATCAATTTTTGCTTAAAGTGTAATTAAATTTTATATTTTACAATTAGGCTGACTTAATATTCCATTTTTATAACAGTTCAAATTTATATACCCACTTTGGCTTGAAGAAAGGTTTGAGCTTTTGTAGGTTGAGCCATAGATATTTTGATTCTTTTCCCCCATTTTTTCGGTTTAAAACTAATATAATATTAGAAAATTATGTCCATTATGGTGTAAAATTTTCTCACATTTTCTTTGATGTTTACAATCATTTGTTGTAAGAATGTGACTTTGAGTTTTTTAAACTTGCCATTGTAAACTTAAAAGTTGTGTTTATTTTAGCTGTTTTAAAGTTTCTTTAAAGTGTAAATTTCTTATGCTTCAAGATGTTTACTGTATTTTTTTTTTTTTTTGGTTTAGAAAGCAGAAATGCGTTGTTTAATTCTTCTTTCTCACTTGCAGTTGTTGTGGATGACCAGCTTGTCTAATATCTGGCTTATTAAGCACAATGGAGAGCACATCTAATCAAACCATTCATTCAGTTGAAAGTGAAAGGTATTTGCAAGTTGCAGGCTATGATGAGCATGACTTAGCTGATGACGACCTGTCAAAAAATATTGAATTATATACAGGTGAAGTTGAAAAGATCTTAGAACAGTCTTTTGAAAGTTTACCCTCTGTAGGTGATGCCGAAGAACCATATATCGGCTTGGAGTTCAAGTCAAGAGATGATGCTCGAGAATTTTATGTTGCTTATGGCAGGAGGACAGGGTTCACTGTACGCATCCATCATAACCGGCGTTCACGAATAAATAATGTGGTTATTGGTCAAGATTTTGTTTGTTCAAAAGAAGGTTTCCGTGAAAAGAAATACATGTACAGGAAAGACAGAATCCTTCCTCCACCACCTATAACCAGAGAAGGCTGTCCTGCGATGTTAAGGCTAGCTTTAAGGGATGGAGACAAGTGGGTGGTTACCAAATTTATAAAAGAGCACAATCACGAACTAATGTCTCCTAGTAAAGTACCATGGCGAGGTTCTACAAAAAGTTTGATCAGTGAGGTAAGTTTTCTTTCTCTTCCAACCAGACAAGTTATAGTTTGTTTAAAATTATTTGATTGTTAATTGTCTATTACATGTTTGTAGGCTTATTTTTACACTTTCAGAGTATTAGTTCTGTTTAAATTGGGATCAAAGATCATTGTAAAGTTTATTTGAATAGTAATTTTGAATGTACAATTGATTTATCATGTCAAGCATTTGTTACCAGTTAAGGGCCACAGCAGGTTTTGTTGATCGGATATGAATAATTTCCAGTTTTACAGCTTGTATCCGTTATCTGTAGGACCAGAAATATTTACCGCTTTGATGGTATATTTCTGTAATTTCACCCACCTGTTATCGCCTATTTGATTTTGTGTATTAACAGGATGAAAAGGATCAGAGAATACGAGAACTGACCATAGAGCTCAACAATGAGAGACAGCGCTTTAAACGTAGGTGCGCAGCCTACCAGGAACAACTGAATATGGTGTTGAAGTTTGTAGAGGAACATACTGATCACTTGTCCGGAAGAGTTCGGGATATAGTTGAGAACATAAGAGAACTTGAGGACGAACAACTGGAAGATACAGATTTCAGATGTGTTTAGTACTTATTAGCCAGTTTTAGAAATTAGAACACTATACGTCTCTCTTCTTTTTATTTTTTTCTATTTTCACTTCCAGCCGACGCTGTGTTGCTATTTTTTATCATCATTGGTCATTACATAATTTGAGTTCAACAATGGAAGCCGGACTGTATCCATTTATTTGATTGTATCCACAGTATGGGAATGTGTTTTACATGTGCAATTGAAATAAAAAGATGGTTATTTAGCTCATTGATTAAATTTCATGAATTGTCTACATACACAGCCATATAACAAGAGGAAAATAGGAGTCCAATGGAAATGCCCCTTAAAATTTGCTCAGATTTAACAATTAATGTACCAAGAGATACTACCTCCAAAGAAGAAGTAAAAGCTGAAAACATCCCGTTTAAAATGCATTGACTACAACCTTAGGATTTATAAATGAGACTATCTCTTCTGTTTCTTTAAAAGTGAAGCTGCACGCAGAAACATCTTATCAACTTCATCAAAATTGGGAGACTCTTCATCTTTCCCCAAAGATTTGGCATTTCTTGAGTCAATAGATATTTGTCGGAGGTGCTCTTCGAAATCTTCATGTTCTTCATCATTTTCCACAGGAAATTTATCAAACTCATCCAAATAAAGAGGCCGGGGTTCTGCCTTCTCCTCAGTTTCTGTCTCAGAGTCGGTCTCAAAAATATCTGATAAATCTTCAGAATCTGATGCCATCAATGAATCAGTTGTAGGATCATTTTCAGAACACTCCGTCATGGTTGGAATGCCTCCTGAGTCTGGCTTATCTAATTCAGCGTTTTGGACATGGACATCTTCTGCCACATCAGATCTATTTTCAGCTCTTGTTTCAGCCTGTGCTCGAAGCAACTCTAGTTCCTGCTCAAGTTTTGGAATATATTTCCTAACAGCTTGAAGGCCATCTCTATATTTAGATTTATCCAAAGCCTGTAACAGAGAAATGAAAAGGGAGTTTTGAAAAACAGAACAGATGGACATGGGTTAAAAAACTTATAACTAGAATGAGGACAGATCACTTAACAGTTAACAGCAGAAAGAAGAATATGATGCATTTAGCATATGTATAGAGCGTATGGATCAAGTACAAAACCTTCTTTCTAGAGAGTGTGATCCGCGGTGACATTATCTCTGTTGGGGGTTGAGAATAATTCTTCCCTCTATACATAATTATTGTATTTTCTTCATGAATTTCAAGAACAATGCCTCCAGTCAATCTTGCTAGTTCAGCTGCAATCTCCTTAACCTCCTCTGCTGAGAATGTCTTTACGACCACCTTCAGAGTCTGATGTTTCTTCCAATGCAAGTGCATGTTCAGAATTACACCCTGGTATATTCCTCGTCTCCCAACTGGAACGTAATTCTTGCACTTGCGACCCATCTTCAGAAAATAAAAGTGCTCTTCTGGTGTTAAAATCTCTGGATCATGGGTCATTTCTGAGGACTCCTTCGGTTCAATCTTTTTCAATCCTTCAACAATCCTTTCCTCTTTCTTCTGAGCCTGGAAAAGAACAAGTAGCAGAATAGAACCTAAGCATCTAAAACCACTATGATAAATGTTTATAAACCAACAAGTTGATGCTATGTTGAATATCTAAAATAAATCTTTATTTCTGATCAAATTAAACTTGAAGTTAATTAAGAGAATTACAATAAACTGGAAGTTTACCTTTCTCAATTTATACAAAAGTTTTTCTTCAGCCGTCATCCTTTCATATTCTTTCTTCTTCTTAAACCTAAAGTGCTTTAACCACCTTACAACTGCTCGTTTCCCCTTGAGCTTTTTCCTCTTAAATTTAGTAACACCAGCTCTATAAGCAGATGAGCCATTTTCAGAAAATTTCTGTTTCTCCACAAATTTTTCAATAGAATTCAGCAAAGGAGCTGAATGTATCCACAGACGCCCCTCTATTGAGAATCTTTTAAAACCATAGCATGGTCCAAAAGCCTTGCACAAAACATCAACCATGCTACTGTAATGTAAGCTAAGTCTCATGCACATTCCAATCTTATAAATATAAACTAATTTAAGCCTAATAAAACAAAAACACAACTCAATCAAACAGATTTATTTTTACACATTTTGAAAATAAATAGAAAGATTCAATTTTTACACATATTGGGAGTGGGAGAGAGAGGTACCTGGTTCTTTGAAAAGGGTGTTTATTATAAGAAAAGAGTTTCAATATGTGGAAGTTAGAGAGGAGAATCTTGAACTGCGGAGATTTACGAAGAGCCATTGAAACTGAAGAAATCAAAACCCTTCCCACCATTTTCTTAATTCTGTTTCTGTTTCAGAGTTTCAGTCGTTTGCTGTCGAACCAGTCCAGTCTTTCCAAGTCTCTCGACCGATTGAGCCGTTATCGGTTCCCCCCGCGCGGTCCAGCCTAGTTTACACAAAAGGCCCGCTACTTTTTTAGGCCCATTATCTTATAACTACGTAGTAACAATTATTTTTGCCATGATTATCGATATTAATACTAACCAGATAATTCCTGAAACACGACTTAAATTAGAGGTAACAAAATAAAGAAAAGATTGAACTGGAAAATAATGTAAAAGGTCACCAATCAATAAGCTAATATAAAATACTGATATGATAAAAAATGAACTCAAAAAAGGGACATTGTATACTCTTTCTAAATGAAATTATACAACAAATTACCCTTGATGAGGCTCATTTAATTCTAATTCATAGAATTTTTCTAATACAAGATTGATTATTTATTAATCATCTCAAGGCAGCAAATCCACCGCCTTTCATCATCTGCTTAAACTCATTGTAATTCACCATTCCATCTCCATCAACATCAACTTTCTTTATCATCAACTTGCAATCTTCTACGGTTCTTCCTTGCTTGAGCCCCAAGGAAGCCAAAACCGATCTCAGTTCTTCTACTGTTATATAACCGTCTCCATTTTGATCAAACACATTGAATGCTTCTCTCATGTCTTCTTCCTCATCTCTCTCATCCATTATCGTTTGATATAGGGATCCAAACTCATCTATATCCACGTAACCATCACCGTTTATGTCTATTTTTTCAATTATTTGAACCAATTCATTATCAGAAATATAGATTCCCAAATTTTTTAATGAATCACTTAACTCTTTCTTCGTGATCTTTCCATCTCCATTCTTATCAAACATTTGAAAAACTCGACGAAGTTCCATATCCATGATGATCACTCAGAAAATAAAAAAAAATGGCAAAAACAACTAATAACAAATAACACAACACAAGAATATAAGAAGTTTATAAAAGTTTATATAAATGTAATAACAGAAGTGTAACTGAAAATAACACAGAGCGATAAATTTGTTATAGAAGATTTGAACAAAATGGAAATATGAGGTGAGTGTGAGGAGAAATTTAAGAAAGATTAACAAAACACAATCAAACAAAATAATTGGTCATTAGTATTGATAAACTATAAAGAGAAAAGCGCTTTTTTTGGAGTGTTGGGTTGGTTGAGTATGTCCTAAAATATAGAGCGGCAATTTGCGGATGGGGTTGAAAATGGAGTTTGGTTAAAAATGGATAAAATTTTGGACGGTCAAATTTGGTGGGATTTGCTAAGAAAGTTGAGTGGTAAAAATGGAGGCAAAGAAATGTGACACGTGGAGATTTCTTATTAAAATAAAATGGATAATATTAAAATGATAGAATTTATACTCAAAGGTAATTATTGATTAACAATTTTAGCACATTATATTAGTTCTAGAAAACAAAAAAGAGAATAATTCAAGAAGCTAATTTTTTTAGCTGTTTTCTTTTTACAAATGACTTTTGTGGTTGATTAAACAAAAAGCAAAAATAAAGCAAAACTTTTAAGAATAGCGGCAGAATTATAAGTTGGCTTATTTCATCTATAATAAAAGTTATATGAATACAAATGAATGATTGGTTCAATAATTAATTATTATCCAGCGCGGACATTCATATAAAAATATGAAGTAATTTATTTTTTAACTTCAGAGTCAAGTAAATAAAAATTGAATTTTTTGAAATACAAATAACGCAATAGATCAATCCTTCCTTTTTAGTTTACTATTGGGAACAAGAAAGATAAAGAAAGAAAATAGTAAAAAAGGAAGAAAAAAGTAAAAATTGGACATACATATCTACTATCAACACTATGAAGTGGAAAAAAAAAAAAAAAAAGGAAGAATAGTCTTATTTTAGTTGGAAATTAGATGTTGTTTAATAAAAAGTAAACTTGGGTCCATTAAATTAGAATTTAAAAAAAAAATCGGCTAATGGAGTTTATATGAAAAGTCTCTGTTTTGGATCCAAATAGCCCAAAAGAGAAAAGCAAGCCCATTTGATTGTAAACCCTAAACCTAGTCTTTGCTGCTTTCGTCTATAAAGTACTTGCTTCCACCGTCATCAAGTAATCTCCTCCAGTCTCCTTCGTCGATTCTTTTGCGTTCATTATCTGAATCTGTATCTATGTTTTTTTCTTTTCTTTTATGTATGTTTTGGAAAGGTTAATTTATAATTTAGAGAGCAAAGCAAGTCAGCTTCTTGACTGGATCGAAACAGAAAAACGGTCCAGGCAATTACATGTTTTAATGCACTTGCGAAATGGAATTCGCCAGTATCACTCGCCTGAATCTGACCAATCTTGATTTTTCAGGCCCTTTACCTACTGGCATATTTTAATTCCAAGTAGGCAAACGCACTCTGTCCCTAAACCGTCTGTTGAAAGACGAATGTTTTGAGGCAATTTCTTCGTTTGCGAAAGCAATGTGAATACCCAGCTCACTCGTCCGTATGATCGCATTCATTCCCGTGATCATATGGGGCGGCACATGGCTTGGTTACATCTTAGTGCTAATAATATTTCATTTGACTTACAAAGTTGTGGTGATTGCATTTGAAAGTTGACGTGGTCGGTCGCCCCTTTCTAACTATTTATCTTGAGTATTCTTTTTCGTAATTAACTCCTTTTGCTACCGGTTATGTCTGGTCGGTTAATTTGGACGATGAAGATACAAGTTTATTATGACAAAAGCTAGTAAATGTTCTACTTTCAATTGCGGGGCGGGCATTGTTATTCTGGATACCAGCAATTATATCCATTCGTTCGGAAGCCAAGCCAAGTGGAAGAGGGTGTGTGTATCAAGAACAAAATGTTTTTAAGTTTAATGTATGCAAGAATTTGGAGCATAATCTAAAATACTGCTCTTGTGCAAGGACCAAAATTGATGTTAAGCATAATCTAAAATGCTTCTCTTGTACAAGGCATGGAAGAAGCTAGCATGCAAAGTCAAGGCATCCTCTAAATCATACTGATTAACAATTCAAATAACTAAAAGCCACATGAGATGAGAAACTTGAAAGCAAACCATCAAGTTTTGTCTTAAGGGATCTTCTTGGATGTTTATAACTGCTATGACACCATAAATAAAGTGATCCAAACAGAACATGACTGATTTGCGGCAAAGTGATCATCTCTATACCAAAGTAATGCAGTATTAAGGGTGCTTAATGAAGGAAAAACGGCTAAGAGGGCAATCTCAAGAGAGTTTTTATTCTTCTCAACTACAAAGCAGGCTTATCAAGCATCTCTTCACCGATTTACAGTCTACACTCTTGGAGTCAATCTCACATCCAATGATCAATCACGAGACTACAAACCTCAGCCAAATTAAGGATAAGAATGTTAGTCCAAGGCATCTCACCGAAACCAAGAAACAGAGACAGTGGTAACTATAACTCAACACAGCAACAGAGACAGTGGTAACCATAACTCAACACACAGCATACACTAATGTTACAATCTCCTTTTCACTCATTACATGTGCTTACACAGCAATCTACATTCTCCAGCTAAAATGACATGAGATTATGCTAATGCTAGTCAGTGTAAATGATATCATTAGAATGAAAATAATATACATATAGGGGCAGGTTTATTACTGCTTTATGAAACTCAGCATTTTGACTGAGAAAATTTAACAAGGGATTCGAACGGGATATCTACTGATGTATACAATCTCCACATTAGAACCAGAAACTAGGATTAGCGCTTTCATCTACATGGTATGTATATCCTGACATTTTGAAGTAGTCCCATTAAATTGTTACAGATCAAAGACTAAATAGATGAATCAGCTGTGAGATTTCAACTAATTTTTCCAGAAATCGCTTGCCACATTCAACTAGAACGTCATAAAGCTACAACACCACCATGAAGTTCTATTGAAACCTTAATATCATCATGCTTAATTCCAGGAATATTATTAATGATTCACAAAGCTAAAGCATCTAAAACAAAATAGAATTCTAAAAATGTCCACATTCATAAACTTCAAAGGCAATCTCACGTATAAGAAAGCCATAAACATTAAACAGACATATGGAAAGAGTTCTTAATCGCTGTAAAATTTAAATCTTTCACAATTATTACCTCCCCAGAAGCACAAAAAACGCACCGTTTTAACCCAAAAAAAAAAAAAATTACGGAGTATCCCATGGCCTGGGCTCGGGAACAGCCACGACCATGCCTTCAAGATCGCGCGTGAGCACTACCTGACACCCGAGCCTGGAATGCAAATTCAACACGCGAGCGCGTGAGTTCCTCTTGAGCACGTACTCCTCATCGTAGGATCTCGGAGGCAGCCTCTCGAGCCACTCTTGAGCAATGTTGACTTCGCACTCGGCGGAGCAGGCGTCGATCTCTTCTAACCGGTGGGAGGCAGGGTCGATGAGGCCGCTGTTAGTCAGAGCTTTGAGGAGAGTCTGGCCGGTGAGGCCAATGATCGGGCGCTTCTGGCCGTCGGGGTCGATGGCGAAGAGGTGGACGAGTCGATCGGCAACTTTGGCGGAGGGAGCGGCGGTAGCGGAGGAGCGGTGGGTTACGGATTTGGAGAGAGGAGAGAGTGAAGGAAGTCGATGGATTTGGGAGGAGAGTTTTTGAAGTGTTGATATCGCCATTGTTTCGAGAGAAATTGGGGGTTTGAGATTCGTGGTGAGCTATTTGATTTTGTAACTTTTGTTTACTTGGTTCCCTCCTGTTAGTAATGTACGGTGCGGTCAAGTGAGTTATTTTATATTACACAATTTTTTTTAATTTTAATTTTAATTTTTTAAAACTCAAATACAATACTATTTTCAAGTTTTTTTTTAAATACTATTTTCAAGTTAATATGAATTGGAGTTGATATTTTAAATTGATGCGATAAATACACACATACGTATATCATCAATTACAAAAGTGATGAGATTAAATTGAAGATAAAATCAATAGAATAACTACATGTCTACCGAATGATTGATTGATAATTAAATTAAATTATTATTCTTTTATTCGGGTAACAGTATTTTTACTATGATATTATCAAATTAATTTCATTAAAATGAAATTATAAATGGAAACTTGTGAGAGTGGTGGCATCAAATGAATCATTTTTAATTTAAACTCTTTGATTAGTGTTTTATACATACCACCCATGGTTCGATTAGGACAGGGTGTCTTAATAACTTGTAAAAATGGCTTCCTTTGTGAATGTTAAGAAATTGTCAGATGCTAAAACAACTCTTAGAGAGATCGATTAAATTTTAAATGCAGCCTATTTATGAAGTCTCGAATCATATCCATAACCTTTTAAAAGGAATTGAAAGAAAAGGAAAAGACTCAAATGCTCTAAAATTTTATTTGCTTATAGTCTTTTAAATTAAATTGGTTGATGATATCACTCCCCAGGACACTCAAACAAAACCTACAAAGCTGGGCACTTAGATTCAAAGTGCTTGATTATGACAGAAAACCTGACAAACAAGCAAAGGATTTGATACAAAACTCAAAACCAAAGACAAAGGAAGCACATAACTTTTACATTTTATATTACACACTAGTTTCACAATTCTCTTTAAATGCAACCATTCCTCATAGTAGCTGAAACACACAAATTCTCCAGAGTTTGATTCAGGATACTCAGAATGATGAGCACACAACACAGTGGCCCATGTTCTGGCCTGCAGGAATGTTTTAGCTCTGTACAGAATGCAATCAGCAGCCACTCACAAGCTAATCTTGCTATAATCAAGGGACAAATTGTCATTGATCACAGTCCAGGACAATCAGGTCCTGGAAAATCAGCTTCTGTTCAGATTTTTAGCTGCACGAAAGTCGACCTAGGTAAGTTCAATTCTTTCATAACATCTAACTCCTTTTGGTAACCTGCTAATTATTTCTTTTCTTATTGCACATATCAGGCACTGGTAAAGGGAAGCTGAGTCATAAAGCATACCTCAAGAATGGAAAGAGCCATAAGCATAATGGTACAAAAACCACAACTTATAAACTGAAGTTCTATGTTGAGCCTGAATTTGGAAACCCAGGAGCTTTTGTTATTGAAAATCAGCATAAGCATAAATTTTTCCTTCAAGCTGCAACCCTCCACGCTCCGGGCGAACAGGCTATCCATTTCGATTGCAGGTCTTGGGTCTATCCAATCAAACTGACTAAAACACCCCGGATTTTCTTCTCAAACAAGGTAAGTTGTAGTCTTTGGTCTCAATTCTTTTCTTATTTAACAAACCAATTTAACCCAACCTCGCGTTACCTTGCTAGAGCTATCTGCCAAGCGAAACACCAAGTGCTCTTAAGGATTTGAGAAAAGAAGAGCTTATGGGCTTGAGGGGAGATGGTACTGGAGAGAGGAAGGAATGGGAAAGAATCTATGACTATGATTACTACAATGATCTTGGCGATCCTGCTAGAGGTTTGGAACATGCTAGACCTGTATTGGGAGGCTCTGAATTACTTCCATATCCTCGCAGGGGAAGAACTGGTCGCCCTAAAAGCCGAGCAGGTAACCCCATCGACCCTTTTTCAGTTTCATTGGCGAATAGTAAATTCTGTGTTTACGCCAGTGTGACAATTAACTTTTGCCTTTTTAATAATTTGTTTTATGAACATAGATCCCTCCACTGAGAGCCGACCAGAGAAAATCAACATGGATATATATGTACCCCCCGATGAGAGATTTAGTCCCAAGAAGTTGTCTGAATTTATTGGAAATTCAATCCGGGCTAGTCTACATTTCCTTATCCCTGAAGCAAAATCCTTGCTCGACAAAGATCCCCATTTTCAGTCATTTGATGAGATAAGAGGCATGTATTCTAGCGACAAAAGCCGGAAAGTGGAGGGACGGTTGACAGAGAAACTGCAGAAATTAGTACCGGAACAGCTTTTCAATCAGATTACACGTGCAAGCAAAGGAGACCCCATGAAGTTCCCAGAACCTCAAATTATAGCAAGTGATGCAGCCTACAATCTTCCATTCTTATTACTTTTTTCTTTGTTTTCTTCTAGTTTTTGACATTTTAAATGATAGCTATTAGCAGCTCAGACTCCCTTATTTGGTGCTGCTTTTTTATTTAGACGATGACTTAGCTTGGAAGGAAGATGAGGAGTTTGGACGCCAAATGCTTGCTGGAATTAATCCTACACGTATTCGCTGCTTGGAGGTTTACACTAAACAATGCAAAATTTCTTAAATCAAATTCAATCAAAACCAAAATTTGAAGCAAAAAAAATTTCCTTAAAATGATAACACAGTGCGCGCACACAATTTTCTAATTTTAGCATACCTTGCAGACATTCCCACCGAAAGGGAAAAATGGAAAGATGAGTTCAATAACGCTATCACACATAGAGGGCAGCCTCGATGGCCTGGATATCACACAGGTAGACATGTCATTTTCCTTTCTTCTCAATCATTCTGAGGCTTCGATGAGTGCATCATATAGCAATACTAATAACCTTAGAGGCAAAATTCAATGGCCAATATGCAAAACAGGCAATGAACCAATGGAGAATATATATCTTGGATCACCACGATTATCTCATGCCATTTTTAAGAAGAATTAACACCAGCAGCGTATGTGCTTATGCATCCCGAACACTACTCTTCTTAAGAGGTGATGCCACGTTAAAGCCAGTGGCAATAGAGCTAAGCCTGCCTGGCTCTTATAGTGACGAGATTTTCGACAGGGTTTTTCTTCCAGCAAAGGAAGGCACTGAAGCAGCATTGTGGCACCTTGCCAAAGCTCATGTCCTAGCTAATGACTCAGCTTACCATCAACTAGTCACCCATTGGTGGGTTCACACACTTTTGGGGTACAATTGTCAGAAAAATTTCATGCAGTACGTAATATATGGTGTGTTCTTTATTTTCCAGGTTGCATACTCATGCAGTGGTCGAGCCATTCATCATTGCCACTAGAAGGCAGTTAAGTGTGATGCATCCTGTCCACCGTCTATTAGATCCTCATTTCAAAGATACCATGCATGTAAATGCATTGGCTAGGAGTATCCTCTTAAACGCTGGTGGAATCCTTGAGAAGACATTGTTTCCTGGTAAAATTTGCATGGAGTTGACTTCCGAGCTCTACAAAGAGTGGAGATTTGATGAGCAGGCCCTCCCAAAAGATCTTCTTAAAAGGTATTAGCAAACACTATCTCTGTGGAATTATCATACACCACAATATCATATATTTTAACTCATGACATCAATTTTTCAGACGTTTAGCACTGGAAGACTCAGACTTGCCTACTGGGTGTCAAATTCTCTTCCAGGACTATCCCTATGGTTTAGATGGGCTGGATGTATGGCTTGCCATTATGACATGGGTCAAAGACTATTGCTTCATCTTCTACGAAGGTGATGATTCTGTAAAGTCTGATGAGGAAATCCAGGCTTGGTGGAAAGAAATCCGAGAAGTAGGTCATGGTGATAAGCGCAATGCGAGCTGGTGGTTTGAAATGAACTCCTGTGACAACCTAATACAAGCTCTAACTATTCTCATATGGACTTCGTCAGCCCTTCATGCTTCAGTGAACTTTGGGCAGTATGCATATGCTGGTTACCCTCCAAATCGTCCCACACTATGTCGAAAATTCATTCCAGAGGAAGGAACAGAAGCATTTGCAGATTTATTAATTGATCCGGACAAATACTATCTAAAAATGCTACCTGAAAGATTTGAGATGACCCTTGGTACTGCATTAGTAGAAGTCTTATCGCGGCACATATCAGATGAAGTTTACTTGGGGCAGAGGCAATCATCAGAATGGACAGACAATCAGGAGGTTTTGCAAAAATTTGAAAAGTTCGGTAAGAAGCTGAAAGAAATAGAGCAAAAAATTGTGGAGAGGAACAGAAACGCCAGGCTTAAGAACAGATGGGGACCTGCCAAGATAGCATACAAACTTCTGCATCCTGATACTTCAAACGTCAAAAACGGAGGCATCACAGGAAAAGGTATCCCAAACAGTATATCCATTTAATGTAAGTAAGTACATTAAAGAAAAACAATTAAGCGCTTTTGGAGTTTGAATATCAAACTCTTTTAATTTTGTAATTTCATTTTTAATTCAGTAAGTAGTTATTACATAACAGAAAGCAAAATCAGAAATAGCAGCGTTGTCAGTTTGTTTGAAGCCTGAAATGGGAGTTGGCAGGGAAAAAGTATTGGGAAATCTACAATAATAACCGTGAAAACTTTATGATTTTCAAAAATAACATTTTAAATTTATTTCTTCGAAAGATAACTAAAAAATATTAAAATAACTAAAATACCATTCTCATTAAAATATCAATAAGATCTAGAAAAATTATAAAAATACAAAATAGATAAGAATATTGCGGAAATTAATGAATTAAATAAGTAAATGATAATACATATTAAAACCATAATAGAAGAAATAAGATCTCTTAAAATAGAAGTTTTTGAAATAAAAACTAAATTAGAAAAGAAATCAACAATCTTAGAAGAACAAAAAGAATTAAAAGAGTCAATTAGACATAAATAAAAAATATAATTTACAGATATAGTCAAATGATCATTTGATGAAAGAATAAGGACAACTGTCATGCCAGAAATATTAAGGAGAGAAGAAGAATATCAAAGATAATTAGAAGAAACAATAAAAAGATCAAAAGAAAAGACACCAAAAAATAAATCAAAAGAAAAAACTGATATAAAATAAAAAGGAATAAAAATTGATGAACCTAAACAATCAAGTTCAAGTGAAAGTGAATAATAGATAATTTAGAAGAAAAATTTGATAGATTATCATTAGAAGATTTAGACCTAGAAACACTAGGATTTGATGTAAATATGAATGTTGAGAGCACCACCTACTGAATCACGTATAAAAACAGAAGACCCTGAAATCACTTATACTAATACAAGACTAAGAACACAACATCAATTATTAGCATTTAAAAAACCTTATTATATAATGTATCTAGAACAATATATACTGGAATACAAAACTGAAATGAACCTATTAAACCTATGGGAAGTAAATTAGACATAGACTATAGAAAAGACCCTAATAAAATACTAACAAGTTGGTCAGATGATATAAAAATAATGTTCATGTTTAATAAATCAAATGATGATTGGAATACATAAAATACAGAAGAAAAATTTGATATGTGGATTGATTTATTAATAATGAGTTTCACTAGTAATGTACAAAACTGGTAGGATGGAATAATTGAAGAAACAAAAACCTTAATAAGATTAGCGACTAAACAAGAATTTAGAAAAATAATTAATGAAGGATTAGATAAGTTTACAAATTATATAAGAGATGAATTTTTAGGAGAAAATTAGGAAGATCTCAAACAAAGAGAAATAGAAAAAGAAAAACTTTTAGCAAGACAACATTTAATAAACCTTCAAATATGTAATTTATGCAATATAAAAAATTATACATGTGAATTTCAGAAATATTATTATAAACAATTTTATAGTAATGATGACCACACAATTTATTATGATATGTATATAAATAAATTACCATCACCATGGAATACTTACTTTTTAAAAGAATAGAATTTGTATAGATCAACAGAAATATGAAAATTAATACCAAATACTTTAGGATTTAGAATAGAATTTGTCATAAGAAAATTAAAAGATATATATATAGAAAGACAATTATATAAAAAAAGCAAAGAATGCAATGATGATTTGTTACGATCAAGTAGATACACCTAACTAATGGAGATGTAAATCATATTATAAAAAACATAAAAAACGTAAACAATGATATAGAGGTAAATATAAAAACAAAAAAGATATAAAAAATACTACAGAAAATATTGGAAAAATAAAACATTTAAAAGAAAACCTTATAGAAGATACTATAAAAGAAAACATAATAAAGAAATTTAAAAAGACCATAAAGAATGTAGATGTTGGAATTGTGGGCAAAAAGGATATATAAGCCCTGAATGTAAACAGAAAAATATCAGAATAGCATAAATAGAATATCAAGAAATAAAACCAGATTTAGAATTATTATTTGACAATGAAATCATAAATTGTTTTAATACTGAAATATATAAAAGCTATAGTGATACAGAATCTATAAGTACAAGCTCTTTAGAAAACTCAGAATCAGATGAATCAGAATCGAAATTCTGAAATAGAAAACATAGAAGATATAGAAATAGATAAAGAAATAGAACAACAAGAAAATAGAGATGGATATCAATTAATCGTACAATTAAATCAGAAAAATTAAAAAAATTTTCAAGAATATCTTTAAATTTAAGAAATCCAGATAATACTATTTTAAAAAATATACAAAAATTCTTTAAAAGAAAAAATATAGTTATTCATGAATATCAAGAATAAGCAAAAGTTATAGATATAACTTAAAGTAAAGGAAATATTAAATTAAGCTTGTTAAACTCTAGAGGTATAGAAGCTACTTTAAATAAAATTAAAAGTGATAGGATTATAGATAAAATACAATATGTATATTTAGCTGGAATACAATTATTAGTAAAATCCTTATTTAGAGAATGAATAAATTCACCTATAATACTTAGTTTACATGATCAAAGATTTATAGACCCTGAATTAGCACATTTAGGAGCTATAGAAGGAAACTTATGTTATAAAAAATTTTTATTTACATGTTATCCTAAATATTATGTCCATATAAAAGATAAAAATATAAATGATACTTTAAGTTTACATTTTGAATTAAAGAGGAAAGATATAATGAAACCAGGAAATAAAATTATGACATTTTATTACTCTGCTTTATATTCTTTCTGTAATAGTAATTACGGAGAAATATATAGTAATAAACCATACATAGAGATAGGGAAAGAATTTCAAGATTTAGGACAAAGTATAGAACCAATATTACAAATACCTAATTTACCAATAACATATAATCTAAATATAAAGGATGATAAACCTGAATTAGAGGAAGGTGTTAAAAACCAAATAATACCAATTCAATTTAGTAATAGAAAACTTATTAAAGGAATCAAAAATAAAGGAAATGGAAAACAACTAGATTACAGTATATATAAAGAAATATTAATACCTGATAATACATGTAATAGAAGCCTAATAATAATGGGAAAATATTTTAATGGAATAGAATTTATAGAAGGTCCAAAAATATTAATAGATACAGGTTCAAGTCATAATCATTTAAATATACTAAAAAATAAAGGATTAACAGAGCACATTACAACTAATGAATATAAATATAAAGACTTCAAAGGAAATATAAGAATCTGTACAAAAGAAGTAACTGTGCCAATATATATAGAAAGACTACTATTTAGAATACCATGTTTTATAGATATTAGGAATGAGTTTCTTAAAACATATAAATTATAATATTACTTCTGAATGAATATATATAAAAATGGATAATGAAACAACATAATTTTGCCCTAAAATAGCAATGTGAAAAAACGAATAAATGAATACTATAAAGTTCCTTTATGTACTTATATAGAATTAACATTTCCTGAAACTAATATTACTACGTGCAATAATAGATATAGGAAGTGAAATTACACTAGGTAAATCCTTTTTACTAAACGAATGGAATAAATTCTCAGGTACGGGAATAAAACTTATAGGAATAACAAATACTCAAACACTTTTATTATATTATAAATCACAAGTTCCAATTATTCTTGGAAATAAAATAATATTACTCAAACATATAATTCAATATAATACCTTAAAACAAGATTTACTCCCAGGAAATGATTTCCTTAGTCAATTTCAAAGTTATTAACAAACTTTATATAATATAAATCTCAAAACTCCTTATGGAGATATTTTCAAGTTATCTCGTATCTTTAAACCTTACATAGTTGTAGCTGAACGTAGTGATTATACTTATAAGATTTTTTTTGATAAACAACAATTACAAAATAATTTGATATCTATAGATGAAATTAAAAAACAATTACAAGAAGTATATCATGAAAACCCTTTAGCTTTATGGAACCCTAAAAATTTGAAAGCTAAAATAGAATTAATAGAATCAGTAACCATTAGAGTAAGACTGATGGTATATACCCAAGAAGATATAACAGAATTTAAAATACAGCTAAAAGAACTATTAATATTAAATTTAATAAGACAAATGTTTAGTCCTCATTCAAGTCCAGCCTTTATGGTAATGAAACATAGTGAACAAGTTAGAGGAAAAGCTAGAATTGTCATAAATTATAAAGAATTAAATAAATATACTAAATTTGATGGATATTTCTTACCAAAGAAATAAACATTAATTAATTTAGTAAAAAGAAATACATATTACTCTAAATTTGATTGTAAATCAGGATTTTGACAAATAAAAATGGAAGAAGACAATATAAAATATACAGCCTTTAATATACCTCAAGGACATTATGAATGGTTAGTTATGCCATTTGGATTAAAAAATGCACCACAAATAAATCAAAGAAGAATTGATGATTTATTAAGAAATAAAACATACTTAATAGTTTATGTAAACGATATTTTAATAAGTTCAAAAACATGTAAAGAACATATTGAACATTTAAAAGATTTTGCACAAACATGTAAAGAAAAAAGAATAGTATTAAGTGAGAAAAAAGCTAAAATATGTGAAAATAAAATAGAATTTTTAGGAATGATACTCAATAATACAGGCATCAAGTTACAATCTCATATAAGTGAAAAAATAAAACAGTTTCCTGATAAATTAGAAAACAAAAAACAAATACAAAAATTTTTAGGATGTTTAAACTATGCAGAAGGATTTATAGACAATTTAGCTAAGAAAAAAAATCTTTTACAAAAATTATTAAAGAAAAATAATCTTCAAGGATGGAAAGAAGAATATACAAATACAGTTAAACAACTAAAAGAAGAATGTAAAAATTTACCTAAATTGAGATTACCAGAACCAACAGATAATTTGATTTTACAAACAGATGCCAGTGACTTATATTGGGTAGTAATATTAAAAACTGATTTAAATGAAATATGTAGATATACAAGTAGAACACTAAATTCAACAGAATAAAATTATACAACACATGAAAAAGAATTATTAGCAATATTGAAAGGAATTAAAAAATTCTCATTATTTTTAATTGCTAAGGAATTTACTGTAGAAAATGAAAATACTCAGGTTAAATAATTAATATTTAATAAATTAACAAATGAACTTCAATATCGAAGGATTCATAGATGGCAAGTATTTTTTTCTTTATATACTTTTAAAGTTAATTATATTAAAGGTGCTGATAATTATCTTGTAGATTTTTTATCCAGGAATATAGAATTTGCTGAAGAATCATAAACAATGGAGGAAGAAATCTCCAAAATAAATGATAAAATAAATCGGCTGAAAGCTGATGCTACAGAAGCCTTGGACGCCATAGATTGTCTAAGGGATATATTCAAAACACATAATGATGGAGTAAGCAGCTAATATCCTCTTGGAATAGTCCGATCAGTAAACTCCAAATAAATCCAATAAATGCTGGAAGCAGCAGTGGACCCATTCCACAGGATCCTATTAGTGATCCAATAAATCAGGATTCTCCCAGGGATCCAATAAACCAGGATTCTATCAGAGGCCTAATAAAACATAATCAAATCAACGATCCAATAAATTCGGATCCTATCAGCGATCCAATAGTTTGAAAAATAAAACCATAGCCATCTGTGCAACAGGTGAAGAAAATAAAAGAACTGTCAGCATAAATCCCTTTGTCTCAGAAGATAATAGTCTCCCTTTAAATCCAAAAGAAGAAGATTATAAACAGGTAACCACCTGGATATACTCTATTTGTTCCTATAAAAATATCATCCATAAATCACCAGGGAAGAATGTCTATCTTAGAATGATAGCAATAAAAGATTCAGATCCAATCCTTGTTGGAAAAATAGTAAGGTATGGATTCCTTGACATGATATACCCTGATATAAATCTAAAGGAGCTAGCCAGTTTTGATGAACTCCTTGTAAAAGAAGTCTCTAAGTTTGCTAAAAAGAGACAAATATATCTCAAATTTTATACCATAAGTCCTGAATATACCAATAATATAGAATACCAGACCTTCTACATGATTACAATAGGCCATGTTACTAGAAATTTCCAGCTTGGAGTGGGAACATAATATACAGCAGCCCCACAATTCAATAAAGCATGGATAAGAACCAGAAGAGCTCGAGGCATAAAAGTCATTTGGAGCATAACTAAAGACCTGTACAATAGAAAATACAGGACAATAATAAAGTTCAATAATTACATTCTATTGACAGCAGAAGGTGGAGAGTCACCATCAGAGATACTGCTAGATTTCATATACGAGATAACAACAATGAGATTTCCATCAAGTACAGCCACGTTCCAGCAGGCATGCAGATTGATGGAGATAAAGTAAGGAAAATAAGTCTTGTCGCTTGTGTCGGCAGAAATAAATAATGTAAAGTTTACTTTATAAATTTGTTGTTTGTAATAATGTAGAAAAAACTTTTTGATTTTGTAAGGCCACCACATAAAGTTGTCGGCCATCAATTTATCCCATGTTTATACGTCTGGCTTTAGTTGTGTTTATCATTTCTCCTACCAAACACCTGTAAAGGAGAAAGATAAAGAGTCATTATCTTTTCCCTCATCCATACACCTGTAAAGAGGAAAAGATAACAATCAATAATGTATCCTCTATATAAGAAATAGATCAGATCGGGAGAAAATATAACCGATCAGAGCATATCCAATCTTCACAAGATCTTTCTTACAATCTCTCAGAGCAATCTCAATGCAAAAATAAAAATCTTTTCTCCAATCTCAATCCAGAAAAACATATCATCCTAATAAACCAAATAACCCCATAAGAAAGAAAGAGGAAACATATATCTATTATTGGATATAAGAAAATTCCAAGGCACCATAGGATACAGTGAAGCCGCAAGACTGTCTGGCTTTCCCATGTTAGCCAAAGGTGAAGGCGTGTTGAGGGAGTTAAGGATGAGATCATTCAGGCAGAAGGTTACTCCGTCGGTGTATGGGAAAATTCTTTTATACAATAAAAGATAGAGGTAATAATTCCAAATTCTTATCTTTTGGTGGTAAAGGTTTATAAAGAAGTTAATGTTTGACGGGAAGAGAACGAGATCTTGAATATATAGCAATAATATGGAAAATTTTCATAAAACCTTATTAAAAGATGTAGGAATAACTAAAATAATTTGGATAAATAACAGAACAAAAGTTTTATATAATCATAGAACTTTGGTAATCGGATTTAATTGTGGAATATGAAAATATGAAGCATACATGTTTTCTAAAAGAGAATTAGTATCAAAAGAAGCTTTATTAGCAGTAAAAAATATAGAACTACCTAATGAATTAGAAAGAAAATAATAAATCAAGTTGAAATAGATAATTTGCAAAAGGAAATATATATGTTTCAGATAAATCAAGAAATCTCTATATTAGAAACTAATATACAACTCGAAGAATAAGTAGAAATAAACAACTTTTATTACTAATAAACCAAGTAAGAACTATTGATATCTAAACATAAACAACTTTTACCACCAATAAAGATTTGCTTAGACCCTTTGTAAACTTATATAAATTCTTCTTGTATCCTGTATACAAAGTTTCTATATTCCTTTCCTTTGTAAATATCTATGAATAATATCTTTTGTACAAATCATGTACTCAGTCTTTGAATAATAATATATCTTCAATTTTAATTAATTTCTATCATTTTAAAATTCCAAATAGATAAATCTCATTTAGATTAATTTTATTGACTAGATTTCTTTTTGATTAACTAGATTAGTCTTCGGACTCCTAAATAATTGGTATCAGAGCCAATAGTATTAATAAAAATCATAAGAAAAAAGATAAGAATTTAAGAAAATAAGTTTAATTGAACCAATAACTAATATAGTAGATGCGATGTATACTTTAAAAATAGAAGATAAAGATGAAATAAGAAAATTAGTTAAAGAAATAAAAGAAAGTAAGAATAATATAAGAAATATTGAATTAGAATTAATGCAAAATCAAAGAGAATGATTTAATATAAATACAAAAGATGATGAGATAATATTAAATAAGAGAATGAAATTTATAGAAATTTATAGATGAATTAATTAAATTTTTAATATATTGGTATAAGACAGAAACATTATGAATAATAATCAAGATCCAGAATTTGAAACCTGGAATAGGATTAGAATAATATGTCATATTATAAAAAGAATGATTTTTAGTTGGGAAAATAAAATTAACCTTTATATATAAAATTTAAATCAAGAAATTATAAGTTTAGAACAAGAAAAAAGAACCTTAATAAATATTGGACAAGAAAATTATGAAGAATTGAAATTTATAAATTTTTATGATCTAGAACAAAAAATATATTTTTATAAAGTATAAAATTATAAAAAAAAAATTATAAGGGCCATAAGAAAAATTTATCATAATAAAAAAAAACAAAATCGATGATATTTTTGAAAATAAAACAAACATGATAAGAGATTTTGTCAATTCAGCCAACAATTGGCTAAACATGATAAGAAAAAATTAAAAAAGTTAAAAACAAAAATTTCTAAAATTATATGACTAAAATTAATAGTTTCCACAAAAATATTGGACGGGAATTGGTATCCCATTCAGCGGCTGCACAATACTTTAGTGTAGTTTTAATTTTTCCTGTTTGGTCGGGACTTCTTTACAAACGAACTCCCACCTGTATCTCACAAGTTAAAGTTTAGATTAAATGTGACTTATTTGATGGGTATATAAATATTATTTAATCTCATAATTTTTTTAAAATTATTATTATTATTATTTATTTTTTATTAAAATTTTTAAAAATTAAATAAATTATTTTATTTCTATTAATAAAAACTCAAATTTTAAATTTTTAAAAGAATTTATAAAATATTTAAAATATCTTCTTATTTGACATTCTTATTTTATTTTTTTATAATATAATTTTAAAATATTATCTATTAAAATAATTTTATAACTTTTAATAAAAACCCTCCTTCGACAACCAAACAACAAAAATTTTTTGTTGAAAATTCTACCTATTAAAACTCTACTTAATCACTGGAAGCCTAGAACAATACAATTTGACCGCTACGTAATCACTGGAAGCCTAGAACAATACAATTCGACCGTACTTGTGGGTACCAAGGTGCTGTGACCATTCAGATTGCTCTGAAACACGAAACTAAAAGAAATAAGCAAGTAGACGATTTTTTTTTTCCATTTCTCTTGGTTGGCTGAGATTCTATCGACAACATCGACCTTGAACAGAAAATGGTGCACTATCAACCTTTAAAGGATTTTTCAACACCATATCAGCAACGAGTTCAGCAGTGCCCAAGGCCTGAAAAAAAGGACCAAAATTGTGAATGATTTGAAAATTGGATTAACAAAACCAGTGAACCACATCACAAGATCATAGAAAAAGAATACAGATATTACCAGAGAAAGTCCTAAGCCTTCATGCCCAGTGGCAAGGAATACATTTGACAAACCCGGAACAGGTCCAATTACTGGCTTCCCATCTGGCACTGAAACCAGGAAACTTGTTGTCATATTGCCTTCTATTTACATAATAGGCTATGATTCAAATTTTATAGAAATTTCAAATCCATGAAATCTGCAATATAGAAAATTTTCTACTTCAGAATTGTGAAATGATATGGACTTACTGTAAGGACGCAGTCCTATTCTCACTTTTCTGTTGCTAATGAAATCTGCAAGACACAAGTCTCTTAGTTTGGGATAGAACTCTGCAGCACGCTTCCATATGCGATCAATGATTGTCTCATCAACTTCTGTGTTGAAGCCAGTAAACTGACGGCTGCTGCCTGTATAGAAAAACAGATGATAAATTGAAGGAAAGACAAGCATGTCTAAACCAACTTTCAGAGCTGACCTACTGCAACTCAGGATATCATAAAATGGAAAGATATAAAGTATTATAAATTTCAGATGTTCTATTAAATGCAATGCTAAAGAAGACTAAGAAACTCCATCCACAAACAAGATTGCCTCAATATATTAATCTTTCTACATAACATTGAAAAAGATCAAAACAGTAGTTCTGGAGAATTGAGAGGAGAAACGCAACATTCTACCAAGAACAAGGTTTCCTATCACATCTGTAGTGGCTGTCATCGAAATAGACAAGAATTGCCCATGATCAACCTGTCCTGAGTGTAGTGTTAGATCATGATGACCCACATAACCTGCCTCCATTGAAGCATGATTCAATTTAAGAGAGTTGAAATTTTCAAGCACAAGCAAGTGACCCTGCAAGAAGACCAAATATAAGGCAGGTCCAACATACCCAAATAGAGAAAGGAAATGGATTTTTCTTATAGAAGAAAGAATAAATGATGTTCATCACTCATCCAGAAGGAAGAATGCAAGAAACTGGTTATTAAATTTCATTTAGAGATCCAAGGAATGAAATCAGGCAAGAAAGGTGAGTCGGTATGAAAGATGGCAAGGCAAAGTTTGTAATGGAAAGTGACTTCTAAATTAATGGATATAACATCATAAACAAAAATCATCAAACTCTTCTAATCAACGATCTAAAAAGTTGATTCTAACCTTTCGAGGCTTTACAGGGACATCCAGAACAATCTCTGTTTCTCTAAGCAGGTCATGCATCAAAGATCCACTCCAACAACCAGCGGCAACTACAATGGCTTTCTTACCATACAAGGTATTCTTTGAAGTCTGAACTGCTTCAACCTCCCCTGTGCTATTAGATCTGAATATAATACAAACTATTAGAGTTGCTCTGAAATCTGTTTAACCTCTGAATATGAATATGTAACAGAGTCCCTCAATTTCAGTTCAAGTTATGGTAGGGCAGCAAAAGCAACAAACCTTAACAAACACGTAACAGGGTCATTGTAGAACTCTGCATATCTGCCTTTTGATTCAAAATGCCTGTTACCCTATATGTCAATCGAATCTACATTGATTACACCAAATAAAGGTAACAGCCAATTGAAAATGGTGCAACAAAATACTGCAAAAAAGTAACGTAACTTTCAAAATAAATAACTAGAGACCTTTTCAATATATGCAACAGTAAGCATAGCATCCAACTGGGAGTCATATGGTAGAAAAGCAGCCCCACTATCTTCCCCAACCATTAGTTCAGGTTCTGCTTGCAGCAAATCACTACTTGACAAGTACTCTGCTCTTAACCCAGCTTCATATAGCTGCTTCACCCTCTCTTTCAACATGACCAACTCTTCAGGGGTCCGACCAATTAACAAGCTTCCTGCAAATTAAAATCCCATTAGTAACAAATTTCAACTCCACAAAATATTTTTTAACTAATACATGCCGTTGATAACATTATGGTCATGCATTATGGACATACATGATGCCTAATGGCTTAAGATGGAATGGAGTCTGTTCGTCTCACCATGCAGTTTAAATACCTGTCTGTTTCCATCCCATTACTTGAAGAGGGTCCAAGCCTTGGTCACGAAGGCTGTCAGCCAACATCTTCCACAATTTATTACTTCTCATTGTGAGGTCCCATATTTCACTCCCTGGTGTCCTGTGAACCATCCATATGTATCCCTGACCTGGAATTAAAAAAGATCAACCACAGTTCAAGAACAATGAAATAGTACAGGAATGTGCTGGTGAGTAAAGGACCCGTGGTGCAATTCATTGTTAATGTGAATGCAGCTGGAGCTTTAAATTTACGTGGCATGTAACGGTGTCGCTCAGTCTATTAAGTAAACAACATTGCCTCATTAAATCGTTTCTCATGTTCATTTTACAAAATGAAAAATAAAAATAACCATGAAAAAAGCACTCAATTTGTAGTTTCTCTAGCACAGCTTTCTACTTTTTTTTTTTACCTGCACCAGTAGCACCAGAACAAGGGACGGCTTTGTCAACTACAGCAACTGATGAATCCGACCCGACAAGCAACTGTCGGGCGATCGTCAACCCGATTATTCCAGCGCCGATTATAACCACATCGAACGTGTGAGATCGGGAAGATGCAGTTATTTGATTTAGACGAGAATAGTCGGTGGGTCCGAGTGCCAGACCGGGTCGGGTTTTGCTGAACGAGAGTAAAAGCTGTTTTTTGCCCAGAAAACTCGATTTGAATGCGAAGGCCGCAGACGTGCGACATGATTGCCTCCTTCTCCGAGAACGCGAAACGGTGACGCTTTCTTGTAGAGTAGAATGTGTTGATTGATTATTTAATGAGACTGAAGTCATTTCAGTTACTTGACTGTTTCTAAATTTCTGCAGTGAGCCAGCGAGCTCATAATAAGTGTAATTTTTTTTTAAAAACAAATTATCATGGTAAGTGTAAGGAGACTTGCAATAATGGGAGATTAACATCGACGTCCCTGAGTTTTTCACGTTTTATAAAAAAAAAAACTTAATACTTTGCATAGGTCCCTTGTGACATATTGGAGAAAACAACTCAAAAGATAATAAAATAAACGGAATTTATTAATTACGTTGTTTTTGGTTTACATTAAATTACATTCAGCTTGGAAAATTGATTATTATACAGGAATGAGATATATCTTGAAGCGAAAAATTGAACGGTGAGTAATGACAGAAACAGGCAAAAAATGGAGTTTCATTATAGCTTCAGAGTTCAGCCAAGTTAATCAACTCGTTAGACCAATAAATCTCTGATTGTTTTGTTTCATAAGCAGCTTCTGAAAGGCAATCAGGGCTTGCCAAGGCTTTGTCCAAGGCATCTGCTAATGCTGATTCCCACAAACCTGAGCTGCAAACTCTTTGGTAGGTCTCATAACCTGCTGCTTTCAGGCCTTCTGATACCATCTCTTGCAAAGGTCCAGAAGCCTCTCTGCTGTTGATCACATTCTTAAAATTGTTAGCTGACCCCGGTTTCCCAAAAACTATGATGGCACAGCTCCTATCCACCATGTGAACATCGAATGCTTCAGTGAAAACTTCATGGGAGCCTTGGAGCATGTTCTTCAGAATTCCGGCAGATATCCTCTCCCTAAATCCCCACAAGAAAACCATGTCCTCGCAACTTACTTTTCTTGTGTCATTGGCCCATCCTCTGATCTCTTCATTAGTTGGTTCTTGAGAGCTGCTAGGCAAACTGTTGAAGATATTTGCATAGCCGTGAATGGCTGATGCCAGATAATGGTTACTAGATTGAATAGCATCAGGAGTGATTTTCAGTATGGAGCATAGCTTCCCAAACAACTCGCATATTTTCACAACATTATGCCCATGAATCTTGCCTTCGTTTTCATTAACTGCAAAATTCAGTTACAACATAGAGAAATCAGGTGACTTAATAGCAGATTACTCTTAAGCACTGATCGGCACTGTCATGGACATGACTCCCAAGTCAATTGATGTATTTAGTATTCACTAAAAACACAATTTGGCTTGACTAAATAATTGTTCATGGCCGGACATGAAAGTCCCTAGTTTCCTTCATTACACATTTCACAAGTGAACCTTAGTCATATGAAATATACCAAGATGCAAGCATGATTTGATGTGCATGTGTGACTATATGGCCATGGAATTTGGTAACAGACAGACCTTGATTTGGAATTTCCATCTCAATGGGTGCAAAGAACCTATTTTTCAAGTAGGCCACAGTAGCAGATATATTGGTCATTTTTTTCACACGACCAATATCCTTCAACAGATAGTTGACATCAATTACTTGAGGGAAAGCCAAGCGCAAAGAACAGATGAACTCATCCATGTCAGGAGGGAGGGGGACTAGAAATTTTGAATGGATAAATGTAAAATCTGTAAGGAGCAAAAAGAGAATCAATCTCAAATATGTAAAGGCAAGTCAAAGGTGCTATAATCAAAATAACAGGTTTTTCATTTATATAGATATACACCATTAAGGGAATTGTGGGAGACAATAGGTTTCTGTGAAGCAGAGATCAAATCGATCACCTCTCGAAATCCGTGAACTCTCTTATTTTGTTCAAATTCGAAAGTTTGAAGCTCCCTCTGTCAATCAAAACCACGATTAAACAAAATGGACAAAATCTGAACAGTAACTATCACCGGCGACTGGTTTACCTTTAAAAGATCCTTGTCCTCATCTGAACTTGTCAACACAGCTCGAACTGCCTGGGTTCCTCCACCCTTTGCTGGAATTATTAGAGGAACAAGGACATCAGAAAAGTCTTCCAACATCTGTAGCCAATCCAGAAAAACTGAAACTGATTTAATTATCTAAGCACAAAAGATCAAGAATGGATTTGCTTCATCAGAAGTTGAAAGACCATGAAATATAATTTGTTCAATCGACCTTCAGTACTAGCTGAACTTGACGTTCACTGCAAACATCTATAGTCATGCTAGGTCTAGATCCAAACTGTTCCCCTCCTAAAACAATTTTTCTCAGGGATGTCACCAGAGCTTCTGCAAAAGACAAGTCATTACTAGAGAGAAAAAAACAAAAAATAGAAGAGAAGACATATAATAACTAAAACTTTGCAACAAATCATATTTTACCCTCGGTCTTTATGTCAGAGTCGGTACACGCATTTTTCCAATGCCTAACACGTGATCTAACCCTTTCAATGAAAACTGTATCAGCGACACTACGAGCAGACGAAGAGATAGATTTTGTCACAGGATCAACAGCTATCGGATTACCCATTCGAACTTTTGCAGCAGACTCTTGTGCTTTGGATAAGTATGATATGCCTAGTAACAGAAAAAGAGCCACTTTTGGTTTTGAGTAAGGATTTTCTCAAAACAAACAAGAAGCTAATACCAGTCATTAATTATGCATGAAACTAAAGATAAAATTGCATCAGGTCTATCAGTGATTACTGATTATATATTACCATGCTCATAAAACATTCATCATAAAGAAACAAGAGCTGTTCCTAAAAGCATTTTTCCCAAGAATTTAGGCATAGCATGCAAAGTTCTTGGGAATGAAATTGATCCAAAGATATAACATATAAAAGAATACATTCTAAAGAACAAATCAGCTACATTATTAATGAAAAAAAAAGCTTTTAAATTGATCTATCTTAAAGATTTTAAGTGATACATCCAACAATATTATTTTCTGGAAACCAGAAATAAAGGAATTACAAAGGCAGCAATTATCAATAAACTGAGTAACTGACCATCATGTATGCAGGTATTAAAATCAAAACCCTCTTTCGCCATTGAAGTCAAATAAGATGTTTGACAAGTAAAACTGTAAGATGGCATCCCAATCTTCAGCTCATCTCTTGGAAACAAATGAAAATTATACCTGCAACCCAATGTTCAAGAACAAATTTATAAACCAATATACTTGTCATTAGCAAAAATAATAAAAAAAACAATAGCATGATAAGGACTCACGGGTAAGCGATGACTTTGGAAGCTTGAAGTTTAAAGGGGCAAATAGCAAACTGAAGAATCTGGAAACGTTCAGCAGCGAACTTCGCTTTAAGGTAAGCGGTGTCGAGGGTGTCAAAGGGAGACACGCGGTGCCACGGCGACGAGAAGGAGCCGGTATTTTGTAAAGAGACTGCTATAAAGTCTGAGCTGGAAATGTGGTTCTTGATTTCTGAGAGTGATTCATTAAAGTTGGATTTTTTTATTTGTTTTATGGGCCAGTAGTGGTGGTGGTAGTTTTGGTGGACGGTTTTGGTACAGAAGAAGCGTATTCGTAATGGCGGAGGCTTGAGCTTAGGCACCATTTTTGTTGCAGAAGCGCGCGTGAGTTTTGTCACCGTCAAAGGGGAATGAACGATTATTATTAATTTATTAACCCGAAATGGGTTATGTCGGGGCGGGCTCCCCGTTGGGCTTGGCCCAATTGATTGACCATCCGCATTTTTTTTTTTTTGAACTAAAAATTAAGATGAAACACTGTTTACTAAACATCACAAATTACTCAAGTAAAACGTAAAAATTTTAGACAGTGACGCACCTCGATCCATCTTACAAACTCTATGTCAAACACCGCTGATTCTATATATCAAAGAAATAAGGGGAAAAAGCAGATGCTCTTGTACTGCCGCTCTAAGCAGCTCAAATTTTAGACAGTGATGCACCTTAATCCATCTTACACACTTCATGCCAAACGTTGCTGCTGCTATATAACAAAGAAATAAAGGAAAAAGTGAGAAATGGGCTGAGCTGTAAATGAAAACAAATTCATTTTAAAAGAAATGAGCAGAGCATTCCTTCCGCCGTCCTTTATAGGAGTAGGGGAGCGTGGTGAGATAGATAGACGTCCAATCCTGCAGCAGTTAGTCTTGGCTGATCTCACACTTCAATCAACTCATTCGTACTTCGATCCAATCAATCGATCGATCAAGAGGCTAATCTCTTTTGTTTTGTTTGGATCGTAGAAAAAATGAAAAAAAGGAAAAAGAGATGGATGGAGAGGAGGAGAGAAGGAGAGAAAGGACCATTTCTTATTTGTCCTCTTCTTATTTCTTTGTTATATGGAGAAGCAGCAGTGTTTACATTGGAGTGTGCAAGATGGATCAAGGTGCATCACTTTCCAAAATTTGAGCTTACAGCTGCTGTGCAAGAGCATTTATCCTTCAACAAGAAAAAACACATCGGCTTTGGCCACCATATCACAAATTACTTAATCTCAATAAATTTATGGACTTTATTTCAAAAAATAATAATTTATGGACTTCAACTGTAACTAAATGGTAGGTTTTACATTGAGGTTTATAATTCATAATGTCTCTGTTCAGTATAATTTATTTAATGGTTATAAATATTTATTTAAAAATTTTTTATTAGGATTTTTAAAAGTTAAATAAATTATTTTATCTCTATTAATAAAAACTTAAATTTTAAGTTTTTAAGAGTAAAAATTGAAATTTACTTTTAAATATTAAAATATATAAAACATCATTTATTTATTTCATAATTTTATTTTATTCATATCATAACATAACTTAAATAACCTATTTAGTAATTTTATAATTTTTGACAAAAACTCTCATTAGCAACTAAATAACTAAAATTTTTTTAACCCCTCGATCAAAAGACTGTTTTTCTTACAATGTAAAGGCAGACAGCAATTTAAACCTCCACAAAAATATTATAAGATAATTTCTTTATTAATTATAATATATAATTAAATAAAGACAAATTCTTTCTTATTAAGTGTGAGTAAGTAAACTAATTCTAATAAAATCTAAACAGTACTCTATAAAATTTAATAATGTAAATTAATCCCAACATCAAAAGAAAAAAAAAACTAATTTTTTTTTTTTTTTGAAAGTTGAACTTGTAAAAACTCTATAACAAAACTTCATTTCAATAAACTCCATTTAAAAAGCTATATCAATCAGAGCTCAATTCATATTTCTTTAAAAAACTTCATTATTTCTTATAAAGTAAAAGTGAATAACACTAACAATTGCGCTTTCAAAATTAAGCTTAAGCACAAGAACAGCCGCAACAGTTACAAATATACTTAAAAGGTTTTTATATGTATACTATATAATCAGCAAGTGACTGATATCTATACCTGTATTGATAAGACAAAAATAAAATTAAAATCAAATCAAGGAAGCTGGTTTGCCACTAGCTTTATTCATTGAATCATTCTAATCTTAACATAATTTATTGACGTCTCTCACTTTCAGACAGATTTTGATAAAGCAAAAGGATGAGTGTAGCAAGACTGCTCTCTTTCCCAAACAAGCATAATGCACACAAGATCCCAGCCCATAGCTCTCTTTTATATCGGTTTTCCGGCCAGAAAACGGCTGTAAAAATCCAATGCCTCTCGTGGTTTGTATTCTGGAACTGTATGACCAGCTCCCTGCACCAACAAAAATCATATGAATGCAAGTTACAAGAAATTGAATACCTCATTTTATGGATCCATTATTAGCTTATAGATAAAATTATACTGTAAGTTATGTTAGAAGCATTTCACCTTTATGGTTAAAAATGTGAGGTTGTTTTCATATCCTTGAGTATATCTGCAACAAACAAGATTACTTATTTATGTATGTTTTGAGAACTTCATCACAAACAACAAGCAGAAGCATTCTGAAGAAGTTGTGAATGGGGTAGGGACTAGGGACTCTATATAAATGAAATATCCTACATATTAGTAGATGCAGAATTGAGGTAAGTACCCAGCAACTTGTCCATTGGAATTCCATGGTCTCCATTTATCTACAATCTTATATCCAAGCGACCTAGTCCATGCTTCACTCCCAGTGAAAGGAACACACATATCGTGATCCCCACTGCCAGAGAAGTCAACATAAATACACATCAATTATCAGTGGACACGACCATCACTGTATTGGAACAAGCAGTAAAGTATTGTTAGAGATCTACCTGAATATGAGTGCCCGATATCCCCTGAGAGTGAGATTCTTATGGTATTTGATCATGCTCCCAGCATCATGTTCAAATAAAATCCTGTCTGTGCATAATTCCCAACTTCCAGCAATGCTTTCCTATTGCATCACAAGGAATAAAATAATTTCCCCAAAATTTGGCACTAACAAGTAACATATAAAATTGACATCACTAACCGGTGCAGCATGAATTGCTGTCCTAACTGCTGCATCATTAAGCCATAAAGTTGCAACTCTATCATCCTGGAGAGTTAATATTAATTTCAGCATAAAATTTTAAATAATTCTAATAAGCGGACAAAGAAATAGTTTAACTCTTTAAGAAAAAGTGAAACATCCATTGAAAGCCATAAATCCTATGTGTCTAAATTGGTGGAGTAGATAAGAAAGACAAGGACCTGTTGATCAATAAGAAATGCTGAAAAAAGATAATCTCAGGAAATGCGAGTCTTGCTAGCTTGTACTTATTGGGAGACCCAGAATGTGGACAGTGAAAAAAATGTTTCCGGTTTGAAGTATAATATATATTCTTCTAGATATTTAAGGGAATTAAACTAACACCTTTTTCATGTTCAAACAAATTTAGCCATACGAATTACGAAATCATTGCCGGAGAGAAAGAGAAGGAAAAGGTTCAAGGATAGTAAATTGACTTACGGTGCATGGCACAGATGTACGGAGAAGCTGTGGCCAAGTTGGAACAATACCATCTCTTACAGGAGCTCTAAGAGGCCAGGCACGACCAAACATCCTTGTTCTCACAGGAAGAGGCCTATCAGTCTCACCCAACTGCCGGAAGCTTGATGGTAACCTAATGTTAGCTGCTGCAATCTCCCATGTCTCATTGCCATGATAGCATGGTTCTAAAATGTCATACATGTTTAAATCTGCGATATCCTGAAATTTATAAATTTCTTAAGAATAAATGAAGAAGCTGGTTCATATTATCTGAACACTTGTGTAAATCACCATCAACAAGCAGTCATACTACCTTGTCAACTTCAGAAAGCTTGCTGTCACAAGCCTCATTGAGTGGGTTATAGAAATTTCCTTCACACAAACTTTGCACCTCCTGCAGTATGTAACCTGAATGATCATTCTAATGCTTTTGACAAAATTTTGGAACTAAGCAAGATTTCAACCTCAGAGACTCAACATTCAAATTCATAAATAATGGAGTGCAAGATGCAATCTAAAGGTTTCAAAAGAAAATTATTCATCTGTAGCTCCACCCACCTCATATAGGTCATCTGAGATCAGACCCATCCCATGCACAAATGGAACAAGTGCGTTCCCATCAATCTCATCATCTGCAACTCCATTTCCCACCAGATATCCCTGAATATAACAATCGCAGATTGCAGCTAGAAATTTTAGATTCAATAAAAGAACTTTTGAGAAATGCATACCTTTAAGTTCAGAACAGGTTCTTCACCAGCATCAATTCCTGTAAAATGATGATAATAATAAATATACAACACAGAGTTTAACCTTGAAGTTCAGAACAGGTTTAACCTAAAACACACAATTCAAAATAGGAATTACCTTTCACAACTTCATAAGCAAGAGTGGGCACATATACCCCAGCGTATGACTCTCCAGCAATAAAAAATGGGTTGGCTAGGAACTCTGGGTATAGCTCAAACCACTGATTGCACAGACACAATTCGTAACACATACATCATTTTACAACTAAAGAAAAATATTTGTCAAATTCCCAATTTCTTTGAATTTACCTTGAGGAGAAATGTGTGTGTATCAGAGGCAGTCTTTAAGTCCCCAGTAACATAATCAGTTTTATTTTTTGAGTAAGAAAGTCCAACCCCAGCTGGGGAATCTAAATATATAATGCTAGAAACCTGAAAATTCAAGAACAACCGTGAACAAGCTGATTTACTCGTGAGAATAGGAAAACAAGAGGTAAGTGAAGTGCTGAGTTATGTTGATTCACGCATTGACAGAACCAATATGTTAGTACTTTCGTGACTTAATAAAAGCAAATGATCAAGAATGTAGACCTTGGTCCAGCTATGTGGATTCAGATGCAACTCGGGCAGACTTCCGTTTATTGTTGGTGGTCCAAAATTGAAAGGCCCTGCAATGAATGAAACAAACCTAAGAGAGACCAATAAATGGGGAAAATGGAAAGCACCATATCCTTTTATATAACTGAACCAAGAATAGAAAGCTAACATGTGAACGTATTTTACTGAATCGACCTAATTTCAGATAAACACAACGTAACCAGCATCATTTCGATAGATATGTACCGTGCTCATATATAAAACCATCAAAGCTGGAGCATCCTGGTCCACCATTGAGCCACAGAACCACAGGATCCTTGGACGAATTCCCTTCGGATTCAACAAAGTAGTAAAAGAGGTTTCTCCCATGACTGTCATCAACGGTCACGTACCTTCAAAAAAAACACCATAATTAATCATCAAAGCGTAATCTTTATTTGACTTTTGGTCAATACGGCTATGAATTAGAAACAAAGTAATGGAAATGAAAAAAATGAAACATACCCAGAATAGTGCTTGGAAGGGAGAGTGCCATTGAAGCCGGGAATCCGAGTGACGAGAGCAGTTTCAGGAGCTGAATGAGTGAACACTACAAAGCTCAAGAATGTGTAACAAGCTAGTATCTTGTACACGATGAGACTACTTTTACCCATTTAAAAGTTTGATTAAAGTAAACAGCATGACTATTTGATTATCTCTGTAGATGTATTTATATAGCTGGTGAAAGTGAAAGTGCAAGTTGCTAATAAAAATTGCTTGCTTACAATCCAAGACTATGAAAGTGACAGAGAGAACATGGACCTCCAAGTTAGCAACCACGCGGCTCAATGGATCCGTTTGGGATTGTTTGTACGGGGATTAAAAATGATTTTAAAAATTAATTTTAGTGTTTAATATTAAAGAAATTTTAAAATTAATTTTATTAAAAAATTAAAATTATTTTTATTAAAATTATTTTTTAAAAAAATTAATTTTGAAAAGTAAAAAGTATTAGTTTTATATTATGATTTTGAGAATTAATTTTATTATTTAATGTAATTTTATAAATATCTTTATAATTATTATCTAAACTTAAAATTATCTTTGTTTAAATAAAAAATAAATTAGTATTTCAATAATTTTTATTATAAAAAATAAAAGAAATCAAATTAATATAGTATTAATTTTTTAAATTAAATTATTATAATACATAGTTAAAAATATTTATATATACATATTTTTATATGTGTAAGTAAATTTTATTATATATTATATCTATTTTAATTATTTATTTTTTATAGTAATTTAACAATAAGATTTATCAAATATCTATAATTATTTTCAAAATTTACAGTACTTTTGAAAATAAAATTTACTAAATATTTAACTAATTCTCTTCACAACTGATTATTTATACGGCATAATTAATAATAATCATTTTAAAAGTTACAGCATTATTAAATTAGCCCTATATCTGCATGACAAATTGAGAAAAACAGAATTTTTATAGTAATTTTTGTTAACTTTCAAGCTATATAAATATTGTGTTTTTGTTTAGCTTAATGAATTTTTAACAGTCATAAGTATTTATTTAATTTTAAAAATTTTTATTATTATTTAATTCTTTTTAATAGAGTTTTTAAAAATTAAATAAATTATTTTATTTCTACTAGTAAAACTTTAAAATTTAAACAACTAAACAACTATTTAAAAGCTCCAAAGCGTGGTCGGGTTGGTCATGAATGCTTCGGCTCTAGAAGTGACTACCGGCTCAGTCCTGAGGGTGGGAGGTTCAAATTTCTGACTGCCACCCTCCCTTTAAAAAAAAAAAAAACAACTATTTAAAAAAAAAATTTACACTTATAAATATTCTACTAACAAAAATTTACTTTTCGGTACTTAAAAATATATAATGATTTTGGGCCACAGTTTGTTTGCTTTCCTTATCTTTACGCATGTGGTTGAAGTAAAGGCGAAGGAGTGGCGGAAAGTGGAGCAATATGAGCAATGCACATGTGATGGCTGTTGCCTGTTATCCAAGAGATAGGGATATCAGTATCAATTGGTGGGGGGACAGAAGAAATGTGAGTCTCGTTGCAAAATGAACAGAAGCGGGATGGCTTACTCTCCTTCAGGGGCTATTCATTTTATTTCTTATTGTTCATGTCGTGTGTGAAGAGTCATCAGTTTGTAGTAGTTTGTACATTAGATTTGATTGCTTTTTTTCCTGATATTAAATTAATAAATATTGTGGATCAACTTTGATAGCACAACGACAGGAAGCTTCGAAATGCAAGCAATCTCCTCTAAATAAGTAAATAGAATATGAAGTCCAAGTAAGATTTGAGTAGGGCCAAAATGGTTCTTTCATGTAATTTTTTTTTTGGAATATGTTGTGCATCTCCCACCAGTGAAATGTTTCAACTTTTTACCAATCCCATTGATAGTTTTGTAGCAATAGCACAGTAACAGCATTGGCTTTTAAGCTAAGATCCAACCGAGATAAGGAAGTGTTACCAATATTAGCAACAATGTTATCTTTCTGTTGTTGTTGACACTATAATTCCGGCTATCTTTCCATACAAAGTAACCCACTAAGGCAAAATGCGCTTGTCATTTATTGAGAACACTCCATTGCATTTGACAAAAAGCAGTGACCGCTTGACAGAGACTCAAATAATTCACCTTTAACAAACAAAGCTAACCGGGACTCACATTGACCTTTAACAAACAAAACCAACCTGTCTATTAATGGCTGAGATAGTTTCTAGTTGGGATTGGGAAACATTTCTTTGTATTGCTACACTAGCTCATTATTGAAACTAATAAAATATGTAATGACAAAACAAATATCATCAGAACCTTATCACTTTACCAAAGAGTAGGGGGATACAAAAAACTAATTAACAACTATCCAACCCATTTCTATTCTGTGGATGTACACAAGATAGCACAAGAAATAAGTCTTATATTTTTTATACAAGAAAACCACAGCCCCCACTCCACAGCACAATAATGGGTTATCTCAGTCCACAAAGAAACAAAGAAAATGGACAGCACCCAATCACCTACACAAGCTCTCAGTTATAAAAATAAAATTGATCCACCTTATCAGTTCCAACAACCCACTTGGATGAGAGCTCCAGAGCATATAGATTTCTCACAATTTCTATATTATGATGACAGTTCATAAATCTCGTTCATATCAGCTTTCCAGCCAGAAAACGGCCATAAAAATCCAATGCCTCCCAAGGCTTGTATTCTGCTACAGAATGTCCAGCTCCCTGCAAAAACACAAGTCAAAAAGAGAGAATGACTATCAATGTTTCACGATACAAGAAATAGATTAAAGATTTGAACTTAAAAATGTAACTGATAGTTGAAGCAAAGAATTTGAACTTATACCTTCATGGTAAAAAAGGTGAGGTTGTTCTCATATCCTTGAGTATATCTGTAACCAATAAGATGATCGGTCGATAATGGATGTTTTATGCAATGTGAAGAACAAGCCTTGACGACGATTTCATAGCAAAAATTGTTGAAAGGTTGAAAGAAGAAACTACCATAACCATTCTGAAGAATGGTGAATATGAATTTGTATTAATGAAATATTACATATTTTAGTAACAAAGAATTGAAACTAATTACTAATTACCCAGCAACTTGCCCATTGGAAGTCCAAGGCTCATTTATCTACAATCTTATATCCAACCGATATTGTCCAAGCTTCACTCCCAGTAAACGGAATGCACATATAATGATCCCCCCTGCTAGAAAAGTCAACAGAAACACACATCGGTTATCAGAGAACCCGTCTAAAACAAATTATTTTTCATTCTAGATCAGTAGAAAAGGTCAGATCTAGAATCTAAAATCTTGATGCTGTCAACATCAGCTACACAATATATCAAATCATAAAACAGTCATAGCAGGCTTCGTCTTGCCTCATGCATCCAAAGTCAGTTGTGGGAGTTTAAGCCTGACATGGCAACCAAAGGTGCAAAGCTAGACATACCTTCAAAGTTTGTCGAGTTAAACAGATAATACCAGCTGCAATGATACTAACACAACATCTCATTTCTGTCTCTTAAATTTTTTCTGGTTATATTATCCAGAGTAACCTTGTATAATTGTTTGTAATCATAAAAGCTATAGCAGTTATTTTAACCCAAACAATTGCAAGATTTCAAACCTTTTCTATGTCTTATTTTCACCACATGTGAACTAGTAATTTGAGGAAAATAACTAGAAATGATTAAGGTTTTGGGCAAGCGCTAATGTAGTGTTGGAGTCCATTGGACACCTACCCATGTATAAGTGCCGATTATCTCCTGGCAATTAGGTTCTTGCGGTATTTGATCATGCTCCCAGCATCGTGGTTATCTTTAATTTTGTCTGTAGATAGTTCCGAACTTCCCACAATGTTTTCCTATTAAGTCACAAGGATCATGAAGTAAGAGGTTTCACAACAGGGGAATAACAAAGGAAATTGAATTCCTCACCTCTTCAGCATGAATTGTTTTCCTGAGTGATGCATGATTTAGCCATAAGGTTGCAATTTCATCACTCTGCAGAGCTGATATAATTTGAACAAAACTATCAAATAATTCTAACTGGAAAGAGAAATAGCCAAGTACAAATGAACCATGTATATCTCTTTTCCAAATTAGGAATCAATCAGTTTATGTTCAACCAACTTCTTTCTAAGGTACGAGCAAATGATGTTTCTACTACATAGCCAACAATCTCAGTTGGCTTATGCCTCTTCAGGTCACTAGTTCATGCCGGATCCAAATTCTCATGAAAGTAATTCATTCTACTTTGACCCTCTCCTCGTATTTTCCAATCATCCTCGTTAAATCTTCATCTCAGGTACAGTGACTATCAAAAATGCTGTTTCGTATCCTAGAGTTTTGTTGAAATACAAGGTAAGTCCGTAGTTGCTAATGACAACTGCTAGCAGTAAGCTATGCTGCACTTCAGAAGCATCTCTCCACAACAGATTTTCCAAACCGGAAAAAGAATGGCAATTACAAAATTTACTGCCCATTACTGATTTTAGAGTTCCAAGTCACAGAATTGTGCAGAGCCCAAGAAGAAAAGAAAAGATTAAAAAGCATTTAGCATGACCATCCAAGCTGTCAAAATTTGATAAGTAGAAGACAGGGACTTAGAGATGAAGAGGACAAGCTGCGGAAGGAGATAACAAAAGCAAGGACTGTAACCCAAGTGACCTACAATGCTTGGAAGATACTTGCCAACGATGAGCTGTGGCCAAGTTGGAACAATTCCATCACTTACAGGAGCTCTAAGAGGCCAGGCTCGACCAAACATCCTTTTCCTCACTGGAAGTGGCCTATCAGTCTCATGTTGTAATAAATATGCATTAAATGTCCTTAATCTTGCATTTCCAATTAAATACATATTTTAGGAAAAAATTGATATTTACCTTGATTAGCCATGAATCCAAGCTTAAAACATGTTATGGAGCTTGTATGGATTGCCAAGAAATTGATCCAAGTACTGTAAAGCTGCTGCCTTCACTTCAGATCGAAATTGCTTGAAAGTATTGTGTACATAAATAGTGAAGTCGGGAGAGAAACGAGAGAGAGGTGCATCGCACTCATTCCTCGCTTTTTTCAACAGTTGACTCCCAATGAGTCAAGTCACTTATATATCGTGGTCGAGTCGCAGGGACCCTCATGAGTTAGTACAACATTGCTCATCCCATTATGAGCTATAATAATACAATTAAAGGTTATACTTGTCCATAATATACTACCATATAGGGTATGACAAAATCAGACTCATTAACACAATATTTGATCACTTAATACATGAGTCTGTTAAGATTGCTCCTTAATATTTGACATTAGTCACGTATTAATTCGATGAAAGTATAAACAATTAAAATGATTTATGCTAGTCCACAATATGTGAGAAATAATCTAACAATCTCCCACTTGACTGAGCATAAGTCATTCTAATGATAGTGTTAAAATCAAATATTTTTGAAAACAACCGAATTAATCAATATGCAACTATAGCAATGTGAGCAATCACCCAAACATCAACAAGTCCAAAATGTGTCACAAGTATCAAATCATGTGTGCACCGACAGGATGCTCCACACAACAAGATACCCATAAACACGCGACTAAGTAGTAGTATACAAGTATAATAATGAAAATAGCATGAAAATGTGATCAACATGTCTATTTCCATAAGGTCCACATGTCTAGCAAAATGAGACGAAATCAAATGTCTCTGACCATCGCCTATATAACCATAATGACTAGATCAAATGTCTCAAGCGAGCTTCTATTTTATCATAATGAGACTGAAACCAAATGTCTCAAGGAAGCAGTGCTTTTATAATCATAACGAGACTGAAACCAAATGTCTCAAAAAAAGCACACTGAAGCCAAGCCAAAATGCTTCAGTTCAAAATGTCCATAATGAGACTAAACCAAATATCTCGGACCATAATATCCTCACGATATACATAATGCCATATTCAACCAAATGTGTACACAATATATGGTATATCAGTGTTATATAACAATATGCATGCATAATAACAAAATATGAGTAATACAAAATCTCATTTAAGTTGAAACATATAATACAAACCAGAACTCTCACTGACTCAACATATAAAAGAGGATTCTAACAATCCCATATGAGTACATGATCCTTAAACACTTTTGGAGTTAAAGCTTTAGTAAGGGGATCAGCTAAACTTCTATATAAACATATGTCATTTCTGTAAGAAATATGGGCATAAGAAAGCTGAATGCAGAAGATTCAAAGCATGGCTGGAAAAGAAAGGTATTCATGTAGCTTTTGTGGGCTTAGAATCCAATCTTGTTGATATTCCTTCTGATACTTGGTGGTTGGATACTGGTGCAACCATTAATATAACAAATTCCTTACAGGAATTCAAAAGCAGGAGGGAGCCCAATGAAGGAGAGCTGATTATACATATGGGCAATGGAGTAAAGGCCAAAGTTGAAAGCATAGGAATTGTCAGACTACACCTAGCGACAGGCCAATTTTTGGATCTATCGGATACAGCTTATATTCCTTCTATTAGAAGAAACTTGGTATCTGTATCTATGTTGGATAAATGTGACTATACTTAACAATTGGTTAAGTATAGGCTAGTCTTAACTTTTATATCAACAATTGATTTGTGTGATGGATTATTATTGTTATAACCAAGATCCATACGGGTGATGATATTGCCCTGTCGGTAAATCATTACTTGGTAGGATGCTTGGGTAGGTAAAGAGATTTGTTGGGTATTTTCTACTGAGTGACTTAATTACCCTGTCGGTAATAGGTCAATGTTGGTGTTATATTCAACTTGTCTGCTTTATCTGTGGGTTAGAGCACTCATTTCTTGTTGGAGAATTGTAAAATGAGAAATCATTGTTTGTGGCATGATTTTGTTTTCACATGCCTATTAATATATATTATAACCATAATTATATTAATGGTTGCCTATTAACAATATGATTTATGTATCCATTCTGAAAATTCTTTATTTAAGTCCAAAATTTTCATTAATTTTGGTAATTAATCTTAACAGTGGAATAGAAGTTGAAAGCATATGAGTTGTCAGACTACACCTAGTGACAAGAATGTGGAATAGAAGAGCAATATTATAATTATAAGACCTTATAATTATAATAATTATAAGATAAGCTTTAATCAGTGTTACTAGCAGCGAGCAATATATCATCCACATAAAGCACCAAAATGATGTATCTACTCTCACTGATCTTCAAGTATATACACTGATATGAAATAATACCTTATATAGATATGTTAACAGTGGAATAAAATGTTATTAATATCTTATAATTATATTCATGAATAAGCTTATACACTTTATATAATGTTATTAATAACTGGTTTCATATCTGGGATAAGATTAATAGTGTTCATATCTTGTTGTGTGGAGCATCCTGTCGGTGCACACATAATTTGATACTTGTGACACATTTTGGACTTGTTGATGTTTGGGTGATTGCTCACATTGCTATAGTTGCATATTGATTAATTCGGTTGTTTTCAAAAATATTTTTTTTTAACACTATCATTAGAATGACTTATGTCGTCCAAGTGGGAGATTGTTAGATTTATTTCTCACATATTGGGGACTAGCATAAATCATTTTAATTGTTTTATACTTTACCAAATTAATACGTGACTAATGTCAAATATTAAGGAGCAATCTTAACAGACTCATGTATTAAGTGATCAAATATTGTGTTAATGAGTCTAATTTTATCATACCCTCTATGATAGTATATTATGGACAAGTATAACCTTTAATTGTATTATTATAGCTCATAATGGGATGAGCAATGTTGTACTAACTCATGAGGGGTCCCTGCACTCAACCACAGTATATAAGTGACTTCACCCCATTGAGAGTTAACTGTTGAAAAATCGAGGAATCAGGCAACAGACTCTCTCTCTCTAGTTTCTCCCGACTTCATTATTTATGTACACAGTACTTTCAAGCAATTTCGATCTGAGGTGAAGGCAGCAACTTTGCAGCACTTGGATCAATTTCTTAGTAATCCATACAAGCTCCATAACACATAAAAGCTGAAAGACATGGATGTCAGTTTGCCTGATGACTACTTGGTATTCCAAATTCTTGAATCTTTTCCACCACAGTTCAGCAATCTGAGAAGTCAATACAACACTCAGAGAGAGACTTGGAATATCAATGAGTTAACTCGCTATGTAGTTCAAAAGAGAAATCATCGAAGAAGGAAAATCTCACACTCGCTATGATGGCAAATCTTTTACTAATACTTCTGGTTCCACTTCTAAAGGCTTTAAAGGAAAATGTCATTTCTGTAAGAAATATAAGCATAAGAAAGCTGAATGCAGAGGATTCAAAGCATGGCTGGAAAAGAAAGGTATTCATGTAGCTTTTGTGGGCTTTGAATCCAATCTTGTTAATGTTCATTCTAATACTTGGTGGTTGGATACTCGGTGCAACTAATAATATAACAAATTCTTACAGTGAATTCAAAAGCGGAGGGAGCCCAATGAAGGAGAGTCGATTATACATACGGGCAATGGAGTAAAGGCCAAAGTTAAAAGCATAGGAGTTGTCGGACTACACCTAACGAATGAGCCAATTTTTAGATCTATCGACATGACTTTATATTCCTTCTATTAGAAGAAACTTGGTATCCATGATCTATTTTGGATAGATGTAGCTATACTTTTCATTTCGGTGACGTAAAAGTTTACTTATTCCGTAATTCGTAGCTAGCTCGGTCTCGACACTCTATACGATGGCTTATATACGATTGATTTATTTCCTTATCGCTGAATCATCATTCAATGCTCATGTTATGAATGTTGTTAGCTCTAATAATAAAAGGGTTGATGAAAATTCCTCCATGTTATGGCATAAACTAGTTAGATCATATTTCTAAACGGATGATGGAAAGACTCATTAAAGATGACATTCTCCATAATCTAGACTTTTCTCGATTTTGACACTCAGGTTGATTGTGTCAAAGGCATATTTATCGCAAAACTAGAAAAGAGAGAATTCGGAGAAGTCAGCAGGTTCCTGAGTTGATACATACGTACATTCGTGGGCCGCTCACCCTCGCCGCTATAGGTGGTTATAAGTACTTCATCACATTCATCGATGACTTTTCTCGCTATGGTCATGTTGAGCTTCTATCGAAAAGGTCTGAATCCTTGTCTGCTTTTCAAGTCTTTAATGCTAATGTTGAGCTCTAAAAGGTAAAAGGATTAAATCGATGAGATCGATAGAGGTGGTGAGTACTATGGGCGATATGACGAAACCAGGCGTAATCCCGGACCTTTGCTAGATTTCTTCGTGAATGTGGAATGAAGCTCAAGACACAATCCTCGGACTCCGAACAGTAATGAAATTGTCGGAAGAAGAAATCGCACTCTTCTCGACATTAGGCGATGCATGTTGAGCAACTCTACCTTACCGATTTTCTCGCGTGAAGCCTTGAAAACCGCCGCTTATATTTTGAATCAGTACCCAGAAGTCGATGCCCAAAACTCCTTATCAATTATGGTCGTGAAAGAAGCCTAGTCTTCGCCACTTTCATGTCCGGGGATGCAGAGCGTAGTGAGGCCTTAGAATCCACAATCAAGGAAACTCGATCCAAGACTATTAGTGGTCATTTTATTGGCTATCAGTATAGCTCGAGGGTTCTAGTGTTTTATTGTCCTTCCCATACTACCGTAATCATCGAGTCCGATCGTGCCATTTATTTTGAGAATGATCGTAATAGTGAGAGTATCGAGCCTCACAATCTCACATTAAGCAGAAGAACTCGTGGTTTTGCTCGTCCCATCTTATCCGAACTTCGCGAATGGGATTACCACGTATTGATGTTCATTCTCTCGATCCCGAACCTCATCATGTTTGTGAGTCTATGATCGCGGAGGATGATGTCACCGATGTGTGATCGAGAAGATCCGGAGGGTCGTGAGACCTGCAATTTACGATGATTATGTGGTTTACTTGCAGGAACGTGATATTGATGGTGATTTATCATCTCGACCGCTACCTTTCGCGAAGCCATCGACAGACGTAATCTTCATCTTGGACACATGCCATGCAGGATGAGATGGCATCCATGTATCACAATCGGGTTTGGGACTTAGTTGAATTACCGGATGAATGCAGCCAATTGGTTGTAAATGGATTTTAAAACCAAAAGAGATGCCAGAGGTCGTGTGGAAAGATACAAGGCCGACTCATGGCCAAGTGGTTTCAACTGAGAGAATGTATTGATTATACGTAAACCTACTCTCTGCTTTCTACCAATGACTCATTCCAGTATTATCATGGCATTTAGTAGCTCATTTTAATTTGAATTACATCGATAGATGCGAAGATAGCTTTTCTTAATGGAAGCTTATCCAAGATGTGTATACGGTGCAACCCGATGGCTTTGTTGAGCTTGGCAAAGAAAACATGGTGTGTAAGCTTAAAAGGTCTATTTATGGACTTAAACAAGCGTCCAGCATAGCTGGTATTTGAAATTTCATGATATTGTCACCTCTTTTGGATTTCGTGAGAACATTGTTGATCGCTGTATATACTTGAAGATCAATGGGAGTATATACCTCATTTCGGTGCTTTATGTGGATGATATATTGCTCACCGCTAGTGACATCGATTTTTACTCGAGACAAAACATATGTTGTCATACAAGTTCGATATGAATGATCCCGTGAAGTCCATTATGTACTAGGATGTAGATTCTTCGTGATGCATCTGTAGGAGTTTTAGGATTGTCTCAAAGGACCTATATTGATCGTGTTCTAAAAATGTTTAATCTACGCCTTGTGCTCCCGAAAAGCACCAATAACAAAGGGTGACAAACTTTCCAAGTCTCAATGTCCAAATAATGACGTAGATAAAGCTAGAATGCAAACAGCCTCATACGCATCGATCAGGGTAGCTTGATGTATGCTCAAGTTTGTACACGCCCGACATTGCTTTCAGCAGTGGTGTACTTGGAAGATACTTGAGCAATCCCGGTTTTGAACACCGGAAGGTCGCAAAGAAAGTGCTCGATATTTACAAGCTACTAAAGACTTTGCGATCGACATATCAGCTAATATGACTACTTAAATATAGTTGGATATTCCGATGTTGATTTTGCAGATCGTCTCGAAGACAAGAAATCTATATCCGGTTATATCTTTACGATGGCAGGAGGAGTCAGATTATGGAAGAGTGTCAAGCGTACACTTATAGCTTCTTCAACAATGGAGGCGTAATACGTAGCATGTTTCGAGGCTACACGTCAAGTTTTATGGATGCGTAATTTTATCACGTGACTAGATTTTTTGTTAGTCGTGTCGAGGCCATTAAAGATATACTCGTGATAATTCCGCAACTGCTTTTTTCTCATAATACAGGAGTTCCTCACGCCCAAGCATATTGATATTAAATACTTATTCGTGAGAGAGAAAATTACTCTATCTTATGTATCAAGAGAGTATATACCTACGTAACTCATGTTAGCCGATCCCCTTACTAAAGCTTTAACTCCAAAAGTGTTTAAGGATCATGTGACTCATACGGGATTGTTAGAATCCTCTTTTATATGTCGAGTCGATGAGAGTTCTGGTTTGTATTATATGTTTCAACTTAAATGAGATTTTGTATTACTCATATTTTGTTATTATGCATGCATATTGTTATATAACACTCGATATACCATATATTGTGTACACATTTGGTTGAATATGGCATTATGTATATCGTGAGGATATTATGGTCCGAGATATTTGGTTTAGTCTCATTATGGACATTTTGAACTCAAGCATTTTGGCTTGGCTTCAGCAGTGCTTTTTCGAGACATTTGGTTTCGAGCCTCATTATGATTATAAAAGCATCGCTTCCTCGAGACATTTGGTTTCAGCCTCATTATGATAAAATGAAGCTCGCTTCGAGACATTTCGATCTAGTCTCATTATGGTTATATGAAGTCGATGGTCTAGGAGACATTTTGATTTCGTCTCATTTTGCTAGACATGTGGACCTTATGGAAATAGACATGTTGATCACATTTTCATGCTATTTTCATTATTATACTTGTATACTACTACTTAGTCGCGTGTTTACGGGTATCTTGTTGCGTGGAGCATCCCGCTTGTGCACACATGATTTGATATTTGTGACACATTTTGGACTTGTTGATGTTTGGGTGATTGCTCACATTTGATTTTTGCTATAGTTGCATATTGATTAATCTTGTTGTTTTCAAAAATATTTGATTTTAACACTATCATTAGAATGACTTATGTCGTCCAAGTGGGAGATTGTTAGATTATTTCTCACATATCGTGGACTAGCATAAATCATTTTAATTGTTTTATACTTTACCGAATTAATACGTGACTAATGTCAAATATTAAGGAGCAATCTTAATGCACTCATGTATTAAGTGATCAAATATTGTGTTAATGAGTCCGATTTTATCATACCCTATACGGTAGTATATTATGGACAAGTATAACCTTTAATTGTATTATTATAGCTCATAATGGGATGAGCAATGTTGTACTAACTCATGAGGGTCCCGCGATTCACCACAGAGATATAAGTGACTTCAACCCATCGGAGTTAATCGTTGAAAAATCGAGGAATGAGTGCAAGTGCACCTCTCTCTCTCTCTGCTTCTCTTCCAACTTCACTATTTATGTACACAGATTTTCAAGCAATTTCGATCTAAGGTGAAGGCAGCAACTTTGCAGCACTTGGATCAATTTCTTGGCAATCCATACAATCTTCATAACGTGTTTTAAGCTTGGATTCATGGCTAATCAAGATAAATCTCAAATTTTTTCTAAAATATGTGTTTAATTGGAAATGCAAGTTCAAAATATAAACAGCAGTTTTCAAGGCTTCACCTCACAGAAAATCTGGTAAGGTGGAGTTGCTCAACATGCATCGCACCATGTCGAAGGGTACGATTTCTTCTTTCCGCAATTCCATTACTGTTAAAGAGTCCGTGGCATCATGTATCGAGCTTCTATTCCACATTCTCGAAGAAATCTAGCAAAGGTCCGAGATTACGCCCGCTTCATCATATCGCCCATAAGTACTCACCACCTCTATCCGATCTCACCGATTTAATCCTTTTACCCTTTTGAGCTCAACATTAGCCTTAAAGACTTGAAATACTGATAAGGATTCAGCCTTTTCAAGAAGAAGCTCAACATGACCATAACGAGAAAAGTCATCGATGAATGTGATGAAGTACTTATAACCACCTATAGCAGCAGTGAGTGAACGCCCACGTATGTCTCAGATGTATCAACTCCGAACCTCGCGACTTCTCCAATTCTCTCTTTCTAGTTTTGCAAAGAATTTGCCTTTGACACAATCAACACAAGTGTCAAAATTAGAAAAGTCTAGATTATGGAGAATGTCATCTTTAATGAGTCTTTCCATCCTCTCGCTTGAAATGTGACCCAACCGCTTATGCCACAACATGTAGGAATTTTCATCAACCCTTTTACTATTAGAGCTAACAACATTCATAACATAAGCATTGGATGATGATTCAGCAGCATAAGGAAATAAATCAATCATATATAAGTCATCATATAGAGTGCCAGAACTAATTAGCTCTGAATTACGGAATAAGTAAACTTTTATGTCACGAAAATGAAAAGTATAGCCACATCTATCCAAAATAGATACAGATACCAAATTTCTTCTAATAGAAGGAATATAAACTGTATCTGATAGATCCAAAAATTGACCTGTCGCTAGGTGTAGTCTGACAACTCCTATGCTTTCAACGTTGGCCTTTACTCCATTGCCCATATGTACAATCAACTCTCCTTCATTGGGCTCCCTCCTGCTTTTGAATTCCTGTAAGGAATTTGTTATATTAATGGTTGCACTAGTATCCAACCACCAAGTATTAGAAGAAACATCAACAAGATTGGATTCAAAGCCCACAAAAGCTACATGAATACCTTTCTTTTCGAGCCATGCTTTGAATCCTCTGCATTCAGCTTTCTCATGCCCATATTTCTTACAGAAATGACATTTTCCCTTAAAGCCTTTAGAAGTGGAACCAGAAGAGGTAATAAAAGATTTGCCATGTGAAGTTTTCTTTCCAAACTTCTTCTTCTTAAAAAACTTATTGCTACCCTTCAAGAACTTTTCTTCACACTCCCACTCTCTTGAGTAGTAGTGGCCATCATAGCAGTGTGAGATTTTCCCTTCTTCAATGATTCCTCTTCTTGAACTATATAAGCAGTTAACTCATTGATATTCCAAGTCTCTCTCTGAGTGTTGTATTGACTTCTCGATTCATCGAACTGCAGTGGAAGAGATTCATGAATTTGGAATACCAGGTAGTCATCAGGCAAACTGACATCCATGTTTTTCAGCTTCTTATGGTAACTTGTCATTTTAGAATGTGCTCTCTCACCCGTAAACACCATCATACTCGGTATTAGCAAGCAATCTCGTAAAGTTACCCTTTTCACCTTGTCTACCTTCTTAAAAGTTCTTCCCATCACGCCAAATAATCTTTAGCCTTGTCACATGCGGGATGCTATCTCCGATCGTTCTATCAATGGTGTATTTCATTGTGTCCAGACAAGTGTCTATTGGATTCATCCCAAACCATCCACTCTGCCCTTTCAATAGCAGTACTCTTATCTATGGGCTTGGATGGTTCATCAATTCTCAAAGCCAAGTCTCTATTCAATGTCGATAAATAGAACATGACGGATTCACGCTAGTCCTCATAGTTTGTCCCAATCAAAGTCTTAATGGGAGGCAACTTAGAGAAATGAAAGAATATCTAGAGCTGAGAAATCAACAATAAGTATTAATAGGCATGTGAAAACAAAATCATGCCACAAACAATGATTTCTCATTTTACAATTCTCCAACAAGAAAGGAGTGCTCTAACCCACAGATAAAGCAGACAAGTTGAACATAACACCAACATTGACCTATTACCGACAGGGTAATTAAGTCACTCAGTAGAAAATACCCAACAAATCTCTTTACCTACCCAAGCATCCTACCAAGTAATGATTTACCGACAGGGCAATATCATCACCCGTATGGATCTTGGTTATAGCAACAATAATCCATCACACAATCCATAATCAATAATTATAAATAGACAATTAATTGTAAAACACCGAATAATTTATCATGATTGGTTCTACAACAGGTAGATACTCAATCACTCTAAATTGAAGTTTTGCCATGCATAATATTTCATACAATAACTAAAATTAAGACTAAATAAGCTTTATAAACCATAATTAAAGCTTTTACCAAAATATTTAATATACCTCAATAAAATGTATGAATGTCATGCCCATAATATACAACAATGATGGATTATAATTGTCAAAATTAATAAAAATTTTGGACTTAAATGAAGAATTTTCAGAATGATAGCCACTGTTTATAATAACAAAACATTTGGCCCTTATTGTAAATAAAATTAAATTATTTTCTAGTCTATAATATAATTACCCAAACTATATAGGGCATAAATAATATTTAGAGAACAGTTAGGTCATAACATAATTTTATAATAGACAAAGGATCCCAGTGATAATTATTTAGGCTAAAAAATAATTATTAATAATCTAAGGGATCCAATGATATTGTCTCATGTTGACTTTCGGTCAAGGACCAAATCAAAACTTTTGACAAATATTTAGGTCATAATATAAATTCATAAACCATAGGGACCCAAATGATAATTTCACTGCACTTCATCTTCTTCCTCGCGATGAAGCTACAGTAGATACAGTAGCTACAGTAACATTTTCTTGAACAACCCGATTTTGGCCACCAAAAATATGAAAAAAATTATATTTTCACTCCTTAAACATCACCCATGCATTATTCAATGACCGTTTGTTCAAATATGCTCGAAATCACAAAATCTAAAAATAAAGAAAAATTCCATGGGTGAGTCAAAGCTTGATTCATCTCCAAAAATTGCCATGGTTCAATAGGAAATGCATAACCATGGGCTCTGATACCAATTGTTGTAATAAATATACATTAAATGTCCTTAATCTGCATTTTCAATTAAACACATATTTTAGGAGAAATTTGAGATTTACCTTGATTAGCCATGAATCCAAGTTTAAAACACGTTATGGGGCTTGTATAGATTGCCAAGAAATTTATCCAAGTATTGCAAAGCTGCTGTCTTCACCTCAGATCGAAATTGCTTAAAAGTACTGTGTACATAAATAGTAAAGTCGAGAGAGAAACGAGAGAGAGAGGTGCACTGCACTCATTCCCCAGTTTTTTTCAACAGTTAACTCCCAATAGGCTGAAGTCACTTATATACTGTGGCTGAGTGCAGGGACTCCTCATGAGTTAGTACAACATTACTCATCCCATTATGAGCTATAATAATACAATTAAAGGTTATACTTGCCAATAATATACTATCATATAGGGTATGACAAAATCAGACTCATTAACACAATATTTGATCACTTAATACATGAGTCTGTTAAGATTACTTCTTAATATTTGACATTAGTCACGTATTAATTTGGTAAAGTATAAAACAATTAAAATAATTTATGCTAGTCCATAATATGTGAGAAATAAATCTAACATCTCATCCAACTGCCGGAATCTAGATGGTAAGCTAATGTTAACGGCTGCATTCTCCCCGTGCTGTGATTGCATCTTCCATAATGTTGTATTTGTTTAGCCCATCCAAAACCTGAAATTTTTAAAATTCTCAAGAATAAAAGAAGTAGATGATTCATATCATTCGAAATTTTGCTAAAACTATAATATCCACATCTAGTAAAACATATAAATTTTAATAATCTAAAATATAATACATAAATATTAGAGTGTGTATTTTTTTTTTTTATCTTCTTAGTTTATTCTTTATTTTAATACAGTACGGGATGCTTTTATTTGACAATTATTCATAGATTAATCACCTTATGAACTTCAGCAACCTGGCTCTCGCAAGCATCGCTGAATGGGTTATAAGAGTTCGCAATGATAATGGTTTGAAGCATGTTGGTTTTGTTGGGAGAAGCTTTACCGATTTTATACGTTGCGTTAACTTTTATTAAATCGGAATCGATAAAAATAAAAATGATTAAGAATGAAAATGATAAATAAAAATAAGAATAAATTATTTATTTAAATGTATTTTTTTATTTTGAAATCAGAATAGATTGAATTATAATAAATTATTAAAAATTCTTAACAATAATAATAATAATAATATCATTACTAATAAATTATAATTAATATATTACTTTGTATCATAATAATATTATTAATAATTATTGTTAATATATTAATTAATTATAATACTTTTTATTATTAATAAATAATAATATTAACATTAATATATTAGTTACTTTATAACAAAATAACATATTTTCAAAAATAAATATAATAATAACCAAAATCCCAGTTAATCCTGATGAACAAAATAATCCATTTCCAAAAATAAACATAATAGTAATCAAAATCCCAAATAATCCTCATAAACAAATAATCCATTTCCGAAAAAATAACAACAATAATCAAAATCGGAACGGAACTGCAGCCATCAACAGCGACAGCAACTACATCGCCATCATCACCGACATCAGCAAACATCATCGTCAGCAACAACAAGCATCATCATCGACATCATCATCATCATCATATCAGAACCGTGGCCATCGGAGATGAAACCGAGACGGAGACGAAATCATGACAACCTAATGGCAACGAAACTGGCAACAATCATGGAAGACGAAACTGAGTGCTGCGATGGTGGTCGATTTTGTTTGCAACAGTCATGGAAGCAACTGCAATGGAGACGAAACAAGAGCTTCGTATGAGAGAAAGAACAATTTAGAGATTTTTAGTTTTTTTTCCTATTTTTTGCTATTTATATTTTTATTTATTTTGAGGGTATTTGTAGATAATAAAAAGTTAATGGGGCATAAAAAAAAATTCGGAGAATGAGTGTCTGATTCCCTTTGAGAATTAAGCTCTCATTCTTGATTCCCAAAATGATGTGAAGTTTACCATATTCATTTTCATTCCTTCTCTTTAAATACTAAGTAAACACAATAATTCATTCCAATTCTAGATTCCCATTACTGAATTTGTTAAGTAAACATAGCCTTAATGTTCATGTCATGAAACAATTTTTAATGCTAATGGTGTGATTAGTTAAAATGAAATAGTTTTTGTAATAGCCCGAAATGGATATTAATGGATTTAGTTATTAGCTTAAGTATGAAGTTATAATTATTAGTATTTGATGGAATATATTTTTAAAAAATGTGGATTATAGGCAGATTTATGAGTTTCATGCTTATTTGGGTTCAAAAAGCCCAATTCTTATTTGGTAATGATTGATCAGTGGTTTTAGAAAGGACTTTGAGGAAAACTACTTATAAATAATGTTGATATTTAATTTTTATCCACCTGGGTCGAATGAGGTGTAATAGATAGAGGTATCTCTGCACACACGGTAACAAATAAAAAATGGCGAAATTGGTCAAAAAAAAAATTTTTCAACGATCACACTCCAATGCTTAAGTCAGTGGCTAGAGAATTTAAGTTAAATTATAAAATTGGAGCTCTAATGAACTTACCTCTTTTTTTAAGAGAAATTAAGTATATATAGTATGCTATATATCTAGGTGAGTGAGTCCCTTAATTTAGTGCATGTGAGAAGTTATTAGCTAGTGAAAGACTTAATTCCTCATATGAATGAAATGATACATGACGGTTAGTGCAACTCGCATAATTCAATCTTAGGATTATAAGAGAGTGGAGCATATTTTCAAAAGTGGAGCTCATGGCCTACTTTCGCGCGTTTGGTGGTTTTATAGACAAGTTCTTCACCTATTTTATCGTATTTTCGTGATTCTATTATATTAATAAATTTTATCCCTACATTTTTATCTTATAGACTAAATAGTTTGACCAATTCATAACTTCAATCCATGATTCGTTATTTCTTATATCGAGGAATCCTAAATTCTTTATAAGTTTTATCCCTACATTTTTACCTTGCAGACTAAATAGTTTTGACCAATTCATAACTTCAATCCATAATTCGTTATTTCTTATCTCGAGGAATCCTAAATTTTTACCTTTGTTCTTGCCTCCTAGGAATCCAAATTTCCCACTTGAAGATCCTGACTCCCTTGAGATAGTACAAGTAACTAATCCCTTAGGTAGTACAAGTAACTAATTTCCATATCAACAAATAGTTTTAAGGAAATTGGATAAGAACTCAATTTATTATGTGTTAGGAAATACCACCAACCATAGCAACACAAGAAAAGTTTCTGAAATACAAATTACAAATCAAGCAACTAAAAAGACATATGAGATGATGAGAACAAATAAGTATATAATTGATACAAAATATAAAATTATCTAAAATAATAATAAAATTAAGAGAACAGTAAAGGAAAAAAAAAAAACATTGAGGTTTGTGCGATACCACAATGACCTTTAGACAATTACTCCTTCTACCATGGTGCTTTAGGATCCTCTTGGCATTTGTCTTTTAGGATATAATGAGATCAAATAGCTATAATGCACCACTATACTATTTATAGTGAACTTCTGTCATGTTATATCAAGACAACCACCTCAGATGTTGACTCCAATGAGCAGCCTATGACCATTTTCACATTGAGGCATAGATCTGATCGGTCTTCTTCCAATGGCAAAAGGTCAAGTGAGGTGCGCTATTGTCGCAGTTGATTACTTCACAAAATGAGCTAAAGCAAAACCACTTGCAAAAATCACAAAGGAGAAAACCATGCACTTTATGTAGAAATCAATAATATATAGATTTGTCATACCTCATACCTTCGTATCTGACAATCGCAGGCAATTTGATAATTTAAGGTTCAGACAATTTTGCTCTAGCTTTGGAATAATAAATACCTTGTCATCTTCAGCTTACCCATAGGCCAATGGCTAGGAGGAAGTAGTTAACAAGGTTATCAAGTTCCACCTGAAAATCAGGTTGGAAAATCTGAAAAGTGCTTGGGTAGAAGAATGGCCAGTTATTCTATGGACATACCAGACATCTGTACGCACCTCAACAGGGAAGACACATTTCTCTTTGGCATTTGGTATTGATCCAGTTGAGGAAGACTTAATACACAGAGGATCATTTGTTATTGGCAAGAGGAAAATTAGAAATTATTGGAGCTTAACAAAGATTTGATTGAAGAAAAAAGTAAAAATATAGCAGAAAGATTAACAGCATACCAGAAAATGGTCGTTAGGTATTACAATGCCCGAGTTAGAGTACGAGGGTTCCAACTCGGACACTTAATAATGAGAAAATTGAAAATAGCCATGGTAGATCAAGCCCTAGGCCACAACTGGGCGGGCCCGTACAGGGTTTTCAAGGAAGTAACTCCAGAAATGTATATTTTGGCAAAAATGAATGGAAAATAATTAATTCGACCTTCAAATGTACAGCGCCTCCGGCATTACTATACATGAACTCCCAAGAATGTTTTTCTTTTTCTTGTTACTGTTTTAATGATCTGCTTTGAAAAATGATTAACCATAAAGTTACCATCTTTGAATTTTGTTTGTATTTTGTTTATGGCTTTGGACCTCACACTAACATCACCTATACAAAGTGATTCAGTTCAAGTTAGGGGAAAAGTCTTATAAGTTATTATCAATTACTTGTTATTTACAGCTTCAAACCCCACACCAGTACCAACTATACCAATTGTACCAGTTCAAACTAGAGGGAAGCCTTGCTTCAAATATTATAAAATAAATGTTTATACATTCTTATGTATATCCATACACTTCCCCACTTTACGCAATAAATTTGTCATAAGACATCATATGAGATTTCAGAATAATGCGACCCCTTGAGGTACGAAAAATACAACCCTAAAGGTTAAAGATCAAAATGACTTACGAGACAAGAATAATATGGTCTTGAGGCACAAAAAATATGACCCTAAAAGGTAAAGATCAACATGTCTTACGAGGTAAGAAAAATGCGGCCTTTGAGCATGAAAAGTACAATACTAAGGGATAAAAGTCATAATGTCTTACAAGGCAAAATATTACAACTCATGAGATACTGAAAATACAACCTTACGAGGCAAAGATCATAATGCCTTATAAGCGAGAATTTTACTACCCATGAGGCACATAAGGCCAAGAATAATATAGCCCTACGATGCAAGAATCAAAATACCTTTTGAGGTAAGAAAAATGTTGCCCTAATCAAGGCTAAAAAGTACTACCGTAATCAAGGTAGAATGCTATCATAATCAAGGTAGAACGATAACCCTAATCAAGATTTAATGTTGTCCTAATCAAGGTAAAATGATAGCCCTAATCAAGGCTAAAAAATACTACATTATTCAAGGTAGAATATTGTCCTAATCAAGACTAAAAAAATACTACCCTAATGAAGGAAGAATGCTGCCCTAATCAAAGTATAATGATAGCCCTAATCAAGGCTAAAAAATACGACCCTAATTAAGGCAGAATATTACCCTAATCAAGGTAGAATGATAGTCTTAATCAAAGCCAAAAAATACTTCCCAAAGCAAAATGATAGCCCTAACTAAGGCTCAAGGTAGAATGGTAGCCCTAATTAATGCTAGAAAATACTATCCCAATTAATATAGAATACGGTCTTAATCAAGGCAGAATCATAACCCTAATTAAGGCTAAAAAATGCTACCCAAATCAAAGCATAATTGTACAGCCTTATAAAGCGCGAATGATACCGCTTCATGAAACATAAATTATGCTGCTCTAATTAAAGCAAGAAGCATAAAAGTATAAGATTAAGTAAACCATGATTTGTGACATCCTAAAAAGAAAGGTAGACAACTATGAATTTTTACTGTTTAGCCAGCGTGTACATAGTAGTGGGTTACCACCACCTATTTAAAAGAATGAGAATGCATAGTAAATCCCAATCGAGGGAATATGCAGGTGCAAAAAATTTTGGTCCGAGGGAATAAGCAAACACAAATGCTCCCAACTAAAATGAATATGTAGGTGCGAAAGATTCTAACCTGAGGGAATAAGTAAACACAAATGCTCTCAACTGAAAGAAATAAGTAGATGTAGAAAATTCTGATTCGAGGGAATAAACAAGTACAAATAATCCCAGCTGAAAAGAATAAGCAAGCATGGCAAATGTTGATCTACAAGAATAGGCACGTAACAAGCCAGTACTTTAGAGAATCTAAAAATGATTCATGAGAAATGTTAAAACATAAAGTAAAAGTGAAAGCATCCATAAATTCAAATCATAAGGTTCAAAAGTCCCCTAAGCAAAAGCATATTCTGAGGTAATCCATAAGCACTAAAGTTAAAAGCATAATAGTCAAAGTTACAAACACCAGGAAAAGAAAAAGAAAATGGCTTTAACTACGTTTTGAAATACCACCTAAATAGATGGCATCTAATGGAGGAATGTTTAGTAAAGACTCATCTCCCCCCTCCCCTCTAACAGCAGTTTAGTACTTTCATGCGAGTTTAGCTAAGGTGGGGCATGAAGCAGATTACCTTGCTGACCAGACAGCCTATCATCATTGTCGTCGCCAACCAGCTTATCCTCTGGGGACAGAGCAAGATCATCCACCTGGGGAGCTTCAGAGTAGTAATCCTCTATGAACTTTAGATCCCACTCGAGGTGGTGATTCATCACTACTTTCTTGCAGTCATCCACTCCAGCAAAGAATTCTACATCTTTCACTTGTTTGAACTAGGTAGATTGGAAATAGGCCTCAATGTTAAACTAGTAATTGTCCTGGAGTTATTATCTCAAGCGAGCCAATTCTTCATCTTTGCGAGTCAATTCCTCATCATTGCTCCTAATCACCCCACTGCTAATATTGTGCTCCAATTTGAGATTCATAAACAGACTAAAGGTTTGCGAAATCTCCCCTTAGCTAGACCACCTCACTTGCTATTTTGTTCTTTTCACTCATAACTTTGGAATATTCGCTCTTAAAGTCCCGATATAGGTTGTATTCTTAAATCATACTCATAGTAGCCTACTAAAATTCAATGTGGAAGTATTACTAATAGTGAGTAGTAATCAAACAGTAAAAGTAATTTTAAAGTGTATCGTAAAATCAATCTTATGGGCATTGTTGATAAAGGTAGAAAACAAGACCTCTAGATTAATTTGCCTAGACCAATTGCACTTTTGATGAGAGAATACTCGTTTCAAGGAAGAGAGGTTAGCAAGATGATGCTCCAGCTCGGTGTGTTGAAAAGTTCATTTTGCCAAGTCATCAAGCTTGAGAACAAAAGTCTACTCAAGTGATCCCAAACTAGATGGAAAATGAGCCTTTTTCCCAGCTCGCAAGTTACTAACAGGGACAGACTGGGCTGAAAGAGCCCCTGAAGATTTAGACTGAGTTGAAGAAGGGGGGGTTGTAGCATGCTTTCGCAAGTAAGTTGGCAGGCCTGGTTCTTTTTATACGACCAATTTGGGATACAACAACTGCACAACCTAAGTACAAACCAATAAAAAAGGAGAATCAATAGTGCTCGCAAAAATTTAAAATAAACCTCTCGCTTTCGGGCTAGAATAAAGCCAAATTCTTGAAAGGAGGTCTTACTAAAGAGGGAAAGCATGTCTAATTGTGAAAGGCTAACTCGAGCACTTCCAATGTTGCTAGCTAACTCTATAGACAAAACAGGGGGAGAACGTCAAGACACTGCAATGACAAATAAAATTAGATGAGAAAAACAACGAATTAAAAATTACAAAGGCAATACAGCAACCTAGAGTTTGGAACGAGGTGGGAACAAAACCATCGACATTAGGATCAAAGCACCAATTCCCCGAAGCAAAATAACTACAAATCCTTCCAACCATTTGTCTGGCCAAAGAAATTAGGGGCATGATCGGATCAACACTAGCCTAGCTAGCCAAACAATATCAACCATTTCTCCTAAAAATCAATTTGACTTGATATAGCCTCTTAAATTCATTAAAAGAGAAGTTAGATTCAATTCCCGATTGTCTCCACAGCATGAAATGACCCAGAACATCCTTATAAATCGCTAGGTTGAGTTAGGCAGACGTGACATTAAGAAATCTCAAAAATTGATGAATGAAGGGATGCAAAGGTAGCCTATCACCGACTTTAAACATGTACGGATACAAAACCACGTAAGCCCCAAAAGGCACCGCTATGTTCTCATTGGGATATGAAGTTAGGGATATGAAAATCTTTTCTCAATTTCTCTGGGGCTCGAGGTATGGCTTTGGATGCCCATCGGCTGGTCGCAAACCCTTCTGTAGGAGCACCCTATTCCTCATCATCATCAATCTGTATAGAACTATAAAGGGAGAAGAGCCAAAAGAAGAACGATACGAAACACTCCTGGTAACCCGTTTAAACGACCCTTTACCTTTACCCGACTCATTATGGACTACTTCAGGTGGATTCATAGAAGACGGAAAGAAAATTGAAACAAAGAAAAGAAAGAGGAAAAAGAAACGTACTTTAAACGAACAAGAAAAAGTGAGGATGCCAAATGCCGTGGGAGGAAAAGAAAGATTAAATCATGTTGGGGAGTAATACATATCCTAAAAATGACGTATAGTTTTGAAATTCAAAACTGAGATCAAGGCTATTAAACTTCTTAGTTCAAGATAAGAGATTTTTGAATTTCAAAAACTCTTGTTATGAACTGGGAGCCTGTGTTGATGAGGCAACTAATGATACCGTCTCAAGGTGGGGCATGAATCTCAAGGAAAGAAAATCACATCCTAGAGGTAGAAACAAAGTCCATTAAATGGAAATTTCAAAACTCTCAAGATGAGAAAAAGGGAAAATCGATTCAAATCAAGACCATGTCAAAAGCATAACACCAATAAAATCAAAATGTCAGGATAACATCTATTATTAAGAAAATATCAATAAAAACATGCTCCATACTCTTATCACTCCACTCCGTAGGATTAGATTACACCATCTGCCACGTCAGTTCATAGTCTCTTAAAATAAAATAAAAAAAATTATAAGTTTTATGAAATATTTCAACTCCACAATGGGATAAGAACACTACACCCACGTTGCCGAACAATGTCTACTTCAAGGATGCATAGTCTATTTTTCTAAAAAATATATATATATTTAAAGGTAAAAAAATTCGCCATGAACAAGGGATGACTACTCAAGCCAATAATAAAAAGTACTAGGATTTCAACTCTAAAATCACCTTCACTGACTTAACCATTTGAATGGATACACCAGAGACCACCACCTCCTTCCCCATTTCACCATTTTAGGTTACCTCCATCTACTACACTTAATTCGACTCCAAGCCCAAAAAAAAAAAAAAAAACAAGGCGTGAACGTGTATATTTCAAGTGGGAGTTGTCATAACTTTACTTTTAATATGATAAATGTGTTTATTTGGCAAAAAGAGATATTAATTTGCAAGGATTCAGTAACACAAAAATTTTGTTATAAACTGCCCCATTTTCTTAGCGAGATTAAGACTCCGAAGAATGGTTGGGATAACAACCATCCATCTCCTTAATAGGTCCAAGAAAGATTTGAGTAGGGCCAAACAATTCTTTGAAGTTTCGCGGGATAAGCTGCATCTCCCTCTCCCACATTTGAATTTGCAGCTTATCACCATTCCCTTCATATTTTAACAGTCAAAATATAGTAACAGTATCAGCATTGGCTTTTAAACCAAGGATCCAAAGTTCAGTATTATAAACCATTTTTTTTATTAAGCTTACTTTTATGTCTCACTGGGAATTTTGAATCCCACTTCATCCTCATAGCAAAAAACCACTTTTTCCGTCTTTACATTTACCACCATCCAGCTCATTTCTCTACTGCAGAAAATAAGAAAACAAGTGAAAACCTGAGAACTCTAGAGGCTGATAGATATTTCGCAAGCTTTATATTACAGACACTGAATCACTGCAAATAATTTTTACATGCATTTCAACACTATACAGTGAAAGAATTACATAATAATACATGTCATGGCACTTATCCAATAAAAACGTACACTAATCTTCCATCAATGAATTCCTTCCCTGTTGAAACTAATTGGACACATGCTCTTCAACTCATCTTCCATCAATGAATTCCTTCCCTGTTGAAACTAATTGGACACATGCTCTTCAACTCGCTATCTTCCCTGGTACAACAGAAATATACTCCCAATTTGGGAAATTGGATTGTACGTTGTAATGTTTACTCATTGTTCTCGCCAAAATCTTTTACCTGATTAAATAACCGAAAAGGGCTATGACAAATGAAACTAGAACTGTTCTACTTGCATCCACAACTGATGGGGCACTGGAAAAGTTAATTCTCTGAGCTTGATCTCTGCAGTAGGGAAGCAACATTGAACAAAAGATTAGTAAAGGAGCTTGAAATGAAGAAAATTAAGGAATTCTTTCCTCACAACCATTCAATCTGAGTTGACTCCACCAAAGTATTTTAACAAAAATATGCAAAAGGAACATATTTTCCTCAAATTTCCATTAATAATTATCGACAAAAGAATAAAACTAAAACCATTTTGCATGACTTTCACCAAAATATTTTGGACAAATGGAATATCTTCAAGACATATCCAGGAAAATAGTTAAAGAATTACCAGCAGTGAAGTTAGAAACTAGATCAAGGCAAGGATTCTATCCGAAAATAGTCTTCCACAGGTAAATTCGCACAAAACAAATAGAGTGCATTTTTTGAAACAATAGAATTGTATTACGGACCACTTACTTCTGTAAGGATGAAAGCAGACCACAATATATGGCATTGTCAGGTAAAAGAGGCGCAGATTTGTCGATCTCTGGATTTAGGACATTCACGTAAACTTCTTGGCCCAGATACCATGTGTCGAGATTCTCAGTACGGAGGTTCCAAATGCCAGCATTGTCAAGATAAACTAATATAGCCGTCCAAGCTCCAGGAAAGACCTGTCATCATGTCAGAAATAAGTAAGTCTGTCATCCTCACACAATTGCCTAATCATAAAAACACATCTCTGCATTCATGTGTGACATATATATTCATGTCTGTAACTGCTTAAATGATTACTATTAGGAAGCCTCTTCGGAGAACATATTTGAGTGTAAACAAATAGCTTCACACAACAGAATAAAGGATTAAGATTTATAACTCAGGATTACCTGTGTAGTGCTGCGAGCGACGCCATCCCATTTGTTGTATGTGCCTCTGCTATTCTCTGTCCACACTCCGAAATCCATACTACAGTTTAAATAGGAAATTGCCAACTTAAATTTATCAATTAATTTTTCATGTTCCAACAACAAAAAAGGAAAAGAGAAAAACAAGAATATCAAAACTAGTCTCACCCAACAACAAAGAATGCATAGCCATCCATATGGTAGCTCTGCACAGTGGTATCATTGTTCTGAAAGATGATTTCCATAAAACCTTTGTAAGTACCATTAATCAGAGATGTATCAACTTTTGGAGCTCGGTTCATCAATTTGTAAGGGAAATCAAGCTTGTACACCCCCGGAATGTTGAATTGCTGGGCAAGCTTTAGGGGTGTTGAAGGTGATAAGTATGAGATACCATTGAGAGTGGTACACCACTTCCCATCTATAAGCTCTGCAGGTCTATTGAGAATCACATACACATCTGTCACAGTAATCTGCCCATATTTGAAAGATCCCTGTGGATTTGGACGAGCAGCACCAGCAGAGACATTCCACCTATGAATACACCACAAAATGTGTTAGAACTCGTAATGCCATCATCAGTTTGAACTAAACTTTTAAGCATAAAAGCATTATTAGGGAAAGAAGACAAAGTAAAAGGATGAATAATACTAATAGTGATGTTCCATGCTTTTCGAATTAGCATAAGTTCTCTCTCCAACATAAGGTATTGGTAAATTTTTCAGCAGCTTAAAGAACATTCAGATCAAGAATAAACTCATCTTTCAGCCGCACTTTTGTCCATAGGAGAGTTAAAGAAGAAACCCTTTGGAGAGGTCTATAACATACTTTCAAATCTTTCTACATAATCCAAAAAGATATATAATCAACTACAACCTTATGGACCGAGCTTGATTCATTGAGAAATATGTGTCATATGCATTAGGAGGATCAGGAAGAGGACCTGAAGCAGGGCCCAATGAATTGGAGTAATGCAAGATGGCAACTCCAGTAACTTTATTCCATTCTGATGAATTAACAAACCGAGGACTGGCAACAATGTAGTAATCACTGCTAGCATTTTGGTCCGTTGTAACCAAAAATGAGTATGACTGACCCACGTGAATATCCATATTTGTGTAGTTTTGCTGAACTGTGTATGATCCTTCAGTCTCAACAAGGAGTAAGTTATGATTCTGTATCCTAAAATTTAAGCTGGTTGAGATTCCAACATTGTGAACCCGGAGGCGGTATGTTTTTCCTGTTTCATAAAACATATGAAACATTTAGCTATCTTCAGAAGTGCAGTAGAAGCAAATTGCAAAAAACATCATCTTAGCTGAACATTTTGACCACCTTGTGTACCTGTTGCCTTAAAGGCCTTTCCTCCATCTTGTAAAGAGAAAACATGAAAGAATGTCTTGCTTGTTCCCAAGTTTATACAGATTTTAGCAAACGTGAAATGAAAATCACCATGTTTTTACCAATATCTCATGTCATTGGAACCATTTCTAAATTAGTTTTCCATGCTTCAAAAGGTATGGTCTACTTGAAATTGAAGGGATTAAATTTTAGGTTAACTAAAAACCCCAACTGTATATCCTCCTTGTGAGAAAGCTACAGAACATTAAGAACCAAATGAAGTCACTTCGGGTAATACAAATAGTAAATTTAAGTCAAGAATTCAGAACTCACCCGGTTCAACATTTATTAACTGGTAAGGAATGCCATCTGAAACAATTGCTGCATCATAGCGATAGGGACCAAGTCCATTGATGACGATCCCATCAGGAACTCCAAGGTCTATGCCGTTCTCAACATCTTTCCTTAGTTTCTGTAACCCATAAGAGTTGGTTATCATCCCAGAGTTTCACTAGAATGGATAACACACACCAAAAGCAGTAAGCTAAAAGAAGTAACACTTGCTGACCTTATGACTCTCTGTGTACCAGTCACTGATAAAGATGGTAATATCACCATCTGGCAATGAAAAGGGTAATGGAATAACATCTCTGTTGTTAATGATGATTCCCCCATACCCACCTGCAGCTCGCTGTAAGTCTAGAGAAGGGAAGTAAAAAAAACTGCCTATCTGGTCCTTCACCTGAAACTGATATGTCCAGTTCCAACCAGCAGGAATTGGACAATTAGTCCCTAAAACACCATCTTGCCAAGAATTTTTCCTATGCTGTACGCCATTCCTATATTAAAATGTAAAACTAATATTAGCAATAATGTCATCTTTACTTGCTATTTGCGATGGTTCCATCATATTATACCATGTAAGAAGCAATGGCTCATCAAGATCATTTTTCACATTGACAACAACATTCCAATTTGTAGTGACATTAAGAATCGGTCCCGGAAACTGCCCATTAATCCCAATAACCTGCGAAAAGGTATACAAAGAAAGAAAGATAGAATGGGAAAACAAAATCTCTCATTAAATCATCAAGGGCAGGAGAAAAAGTTAAAAGCAGATAATATGAAAAATCAAGCAACCACTGATTTCTTAATAGCTCATAACTCAACAGTAAGGTCAAAATTGAAACTCCAGCTCCAAAATTTGTTAACAATAGTAACAATTTAACTTACACGAAAACTATAACTAAACAATATAACAGAATTAGCATTTAGCAATTCAAATATCCAAAAATTGAACATGAGAGAAATAAATGTAATTGAAAGGAAGAGAAATGAAAAGAGAGGAACCTGTTGTTTATCTCCAAGTGGGGAAGCAGTGATATATGAGATAGTCCAGTCATAGAACACATAAGGGTCACCTCCAAAACAACCATTTGGCAACCACAAAAGTATAAAGAAGAAAGAAACAAAAGAAGAACACAGGTAAGAAGCCGACGGCATTGATCCCTGCCCTGTTCTGTTCTCTTCTGGGGTGATGTGATCTTATCCGCAGCTTGGTGGTGAAGGTGAGACTTAAGGAGTTGAGATGTGTTTTTGCTTTTGATAGTGGGAACAGTCAGCATGGAGACTGCATCGGAGCAGCAGTATATTTGCTAGGGAGTAGGGACTGAAGTGAAGTCACGTGGGATCTAAAGACACAGCTTGAAGGAGCCGGTTTTGTCCTCGACGTGGGCCCCATGTCTTGCTTTTGTAGAAAAATGGGAGCCATTGCCATTTGCCACTGACTGTGTTAGCAGTGTTAATTAAACTGTTGTGGGGTCTACAATAATTGGTAAAGTCGCTAAAGGAGTTGTTTATTGCAGAAACACACTTTAGTAACCAATCTTTTGACAGACATAGACAGCCAGCAGAAAAAATTTCATCCATTCACACAATTGATTGTAGCAGCAGCGTTCTTTATAGCTTATGCAAGTTGGAAGATTCATTGCACTTTGGGAGTGATGCAAATTAAATTACACTCAGGAGGCTGTCTTGAATTTAATGTTGTTCAAAATCTAACCGTCCAACTTTTTATTTAATTATCACAATTTTTTTCATACACTTAATTTTTTTTAATATTAATATACAATAAATTATTAATTATATATTAAATATTTATAATTATTATTTAATAAATAAATATATTAAAATTATAATATTACATTAAATTTTATAAAATATTTACTCAGATAAATAATTTCCACGAATACAAAAAAAATATAATTATTTTATTTATATTTTATAAAACTATATATAAATTATTTATAAAAAAATATTTTAAATCTCAATTATATCTTAAACTCAAACCAAAATGTTGTATCTCAACTGAGCGCCATAATTATCAAAAGCCCATTAGCTTCTCATACACTTTTTTATTTATTCGCGATCATCCCATTTCCCGGTATTTCTAAAAGTACCGGACCGATCTGAAAGAAAGATTATGCATAGGTAAAACATAAGATCATTTCAAAATACCTTACCTTTACACATATCCCATAAAATACGAATAAAATTAAAATGAGTGTGACTCTCATTATTGGTCAATGCAATTGGAGTTAAACAGCGGATTACGAAAAGTTGATGCATGAGGAACAGCACAAGCTGCACAACCATTTCCTTATTGTCACCGATTGACGAAATCCTGCAGCCGTGGCGGACGAATACATAGCCAAGGTAAGGAATCAAATTCAGAATGATTACGACAGGTGTTTCCCATACAAGGACAAATTTTGGCGTGTAATAATCAGTCTGCACAAACAAATTAAGTTGTGTCATTGCTCAATAAATAAATAACTAAATAAATCATATAAAATTGAAAACCTCGGGGCCCGTAAGTTCCACTTCATAAACATTCTCCCAATCACCAGTCTGAAATTAAGGATCAAATTAAAACAGAGCCGGATATCATATTAAAAAAAAAAAAACCATTTGACCCAAAAATAAATTAATTACCATGATCAGATAGTAGAAGTACTTCCTCCACTGTGATTTCAAGAGTGAAAGTGTGACTATTGTGTTGAGATAAACTATGAGAAAATACCAAAATTTAATAAAAGACTTGTTCTCAGCTGTGAAGGTGGGATGTTTACTGATACAAATCGAGACATAAGCCACGAGAGCCGACACAGGCACGATGACGAAACACCCAAACTGCGGAGTGAGAGCGAGGGAGGTAAAAAATTAAAATAATTAAGCGAAGAATGAGAAAGTAAAGTATTGATTACGTTGCATGCATGAAAAACAATTGTGTATCAAACGTATATATGTAATGTACCAGCCTATACATCGTGTTCCAATCCAAATAATAAAGCTCATTCTTCACGGTGAGGGGTAGCTGATCGTCGTCGGAATCCATGATCCCCCCCCGAACAAATATTTTGATGTATATATAAGGATTCAACAACTTAAAAGCACAAACTTATAGGAATGTCAAATCAGCTAGAACAGAAATCTCGCATAGATTCTAACTGACTATAAGAGTTCAATAAAACCACGGGTTTTAAGGAGATTTTGTTTCTCCAAGAAAAATTCAGTGTTTTTTTAGCAGGATTCAATTTACGAGTGTCGCTATTCAAAGTATTTTCTTATTTTTTTATATGAATAATATGAAAAAATATTAAACGAAAAAAAAAATTATAAAAAAATTTTGTTGAGGTGCTTGCTTTTAAGTATTGAATCGTAGTACTTCAACGACTTTTAAGTATTGAATTGAAGTACTTCAACGACTGATGGGCACTATAAAGTGTATATTCTCACTGTATCAAAGAATACGCCTAATAGATAGCAAAGAATTCCTATTCATAAGTGGATAATTTCTATGAGAAAAATGATGTACATACTCTTAAAATTTAAGAAAATGAACACTAACATTCTTAAATTTTAAAAATTAGATACTAAAACCTCTCTTCTGACCATCATTTGATCATTATATAATTTATCTCTATTATTTTCAAAAATTAATTTTAAATTTTTGGGTAGATTTCACACTTTGGATATTTTTGTTCATTTTATTATAATTTAATGGTTAATAAGAATTCATAGATTTATAAATTAGTAAGATTCCGACAAAATCCAACGAAAATGAATTTTAAACTACGTTAACAAGACACATAATCCAGGCAACAAGTACCTATCAATGTGGTGATAAAACTATCACCAAACTTAGAATAACTTATCGCTCATGAGAGATAGGATATTGTATGTTGGGTGATTGGTGCTTGCGATGCCCAACATACAATCGCATGAAATTCAGGCAATTGTTCTTATCACCTAGGCAACAGTGCTGTCACCTGAATAATCCGAGTTTGTTGATAATTTATTATTTAATTAATATAATAATATTATTATTTAAAATATTATTAATAAATTATTATTATTATTTTGCATCAGGTTATTGGAGCCAGTGATACTTAAGAAGTACTTAGATGGAGCATGAGAGGTTTTGAAAGATGGCCATATAGAGCATGAGAATAGAATGTTACCACAATTACCTTTTTTTTTTTTCTTTTTTCTTTTTTTTGAGAGATGTCAATGGCTTGATTTAGCGATGAAGAGATAACTCTAAAAAAAATTGGGCAAAAACCTATGCATACGTATAAAATAAGCGACAGCTTATATCGCAAAGGGCCTGTTGTTCAGGCAAAATAGGAAGGCAATGACCCGATTATTTCAAGAGTTGTCAATTGCTTGATTTAATGATGATGAGACAACTCTTGAAAAAATCATACATAACCTTGTCACCCAGGCGACAGCCTACGTCGCATATGTAAAATGGATGATGACTTATGTGGCAAAAGGCCTATTGCCTAAGTTACATAGGTTGTCGCATGATTTTTTCAAGAGTTGTCCATTACTTGATTTTGGTGACTACTCTAAATAACAATTGACAATATGAATATGAAACAAAACTATTAATATTTAATACTATGTCTTTTTTTAGAATATTGTCCATAAAGATATCTATAACAATCTTATTCATAAGCAAATCTCCATAATAACAAAAGTTAGGTGTACAGCCTAACATTAAATAAGACATTTACATTAACATAAACATTCCATAGTCACTATATTATGGTAAATCGTAAAAACATTTGCATTCTCAACATCTATTTAGTTGTTTATTGGTATCTTTAGTGACTAGAGATGTATCTTCTTGTCGATAAATATTTCAAAAAAAAATTGGAAAACTTGATGTTGCCAAAATTTTGTTGGGCGAATGCATGTTGCGCCTGCATTGCCCAACCAATGGCCATATCTGTCTTAGGCATTTTCTGGGCGACGTAGGCGTGTCACTAGCATTACCAGCCAACAACCCATGCCACACCGAACCAGGCTGGGGGGTTGTAAGCCACCCATGTTACCCAAGCTTGCCATGGCCAAATTTTGGGCAAGACAGGCGACTACCCGCATTCTCAATCGATCAGCACATCAACTTTTTCTTTAACCTCAAAATAACATTAAATTTAAATCAATAATTTTTTAAAGATGTTTAAACAAACACTTGGTGTACCATTTATTATAAATCATAATTTTAAGAAAATTCTAATATTTCATGCCCAATACATATCATAATCCTTAAATGTCATTAAAGATCAATCAATCAAGCAATTTAAACTAGGACTGGGCAAATAAACCAATTCGACCCAATTCAAAAAATATCGGATTCGAATCAGATCAGTTTATTAACTCAACCTAATCGAATTCATTTATACCAACTCGATCAGATTGTGATTAGATCAAATTCTGCAAATTCGATCATATTTAGCTTAAAAAAAGCCATTAAAAATTAAAAAGTAAAACAAACAAAGTTACACAGCACACACACAAAAAAAAAAGTTGCAAACACAACTAAACACACGCATAGAAACACTAAAAGTGAAACTCATCAAATCATCATCACACACTCTTAATCTCTTCTTCTCTGGTCTTTACTCCTCACAGCAACACCGGTACAGCCTCACTCTGTTGCGCACATTGCTCGTGGCTAACAGTTCGGGTTTCTCACAGATCATGTCATCACGTAGCCACGCTCATCAGACGCAGTAAAGCCACCGCCGATCGTCATCCGCAAATGCAACCACTGAATCTGCTACTACTGGATTTACTGCTTTATGCCTCCAGCCTTCTACCATTACCAAGTTCCTCCAACTCCAAGCCCATTCTAACCCGGCAACCTGAATTCTCTAACCTAGCAACCCAAATTGCGTCTTTGAAATTTTAAAGGTAAATACTAATTTCAATGGAAATTGCAATTTCTAAATTGTATGTCCAGCAGTTAGTAGCTATTTAGGCCTGAACAGCATATTTTCGAAAATTCAAATTGTAGCTCACAAGAAATCACTGTCGAAAATGAAGGAACTTATCGAAATTCAAGAAATGCCAGAAGTGAAAGAACTCGCATGGGCGTAGATAGGGCGATCAAAGATGTTTTTAAGTGATCTTGGACGAAAGATTTGAGAAATATTTTGTTTGATTAGTTTTATGAGTACCTTGGTTTAAGAAGCTCGTAAATGGTTTTTATTGTAAGAAAAATTATATTGTGGTCTTTTTTTTATATTGAAAGTTAGAAATTGGTTAAATAGGTAAACTTCCCAAATTTCACCACTTATTCACCCGGATTCTTTAAATTATTCCAATCAACGAACTTCAAAAACTCATCCACATATTCTGCCACAATACGATTACATTGAACAAAATTTTTGAATTTCTTGTGCAATGTTTGCTTATAATCTTGGGGTAAAAAGCATGCCTTTAATTTCTTCTTCAACTTTTCCCACAATTAAATTGGCCTTTTCTCAACTGCTCACCTCTTATTTTGAGCTTGAGTCTACCATGCTGAAGTCCTACCTTGCAACTTCAAGGTGATTACTTTCACTTAATTTTTAGGGGAAATTTCCATACAATGAAAAATTCAAATGAATCTTCTCATCTTTGAAAGTAAGAGAGAAGATATCTAATTATCAGTTGTAAGAGCTATAGCGATTGTGGACTCATATCCAAGAATTAAAACTCCAGCTGGTCAAACAATATCCAAGCATAAAAGCAGCGATCTACAAGCATGGCTACCTCCTCTTGATGGGTGGTTGTAGACATTCAAATTAGATAGTAGGTTGAAAGTGGTTATCAAAGACTCTAAGGGCAAAGTTGTAACAACAGCAATTCAGAGAGTTTGTTATCAAGGGCACATGGCTTATATGGAAGCAGAAGTAGTAAGCTTAGTCATTTAAGTAGCTCAAAATGCTGAGTGTTTGCCAATGATCATTGAATCAGATTTGAAAAAAAGTAGCTGATCATTGAATCAGATTTGGAAAAAGTAGCTAACTTCTCTCGCAATATGAAGGGATGAAAGTTAGAAATTTTTGGACAATAGCCACAATTCAAGCTAGCTTAAAGAACGTCAGTCAGTCACTAATTCAACATGTTCGAAGAACTTGCAACGCAACTGCTCATGCTTTAGCAAAAATAATTTTAGATTATTATACTCCTGTTGCATGGGTTGGAATTTTTCCAACTTAAATTATGATGTTATTTTTTTATTTACATCAATAGAAAGCTATACTTTATTATTAAAAAACAAAAACAATGTCGTCATTGAAAGTCTGTGCATCATCGAATGATAAAAAAATTAACAAAATTAAATACATTCTAATTATCTAATACTATCAGACCGGAGATATCGTATCTTGATAATTTTTTAAAAAATGTTTAAAAAAGAAAATAATAAACTAGTCCTTAAGTTTACTACTAGAAACTTTTGTGTCATAAATCATTGAGTCCAGCTACAGTATAATTGTTGCATGGTATCCCTTACTTTGTCTTCTTGTGCTATCACCGTTAGATCTAATGTTTGAGTAGTTTCAATAGTAGGATACTGTAGTTTGGTAATTAACACTCTATTCCTTATTGTATACTAAAATTCTAAAAAATCAAATATTTTAAAATTTTGACACGTAAGTCCAGATTGTTTCAAATTCGTAAATAATTTAAACAATAAAAAAATGGATAGGCTATCTCAACTTAAAAATTTAAAATAAAACTAAACATCAATATCTAGTTATCTGTTTTTTAATCAAAGGAGCTGAGATAAGTGATGACTGACTTGACATTAAAATTCAATTAATAAATTAACTTGAAAAATAAAATTAGCCTAATATTACTAAAATAAAATATTAAATAAATAATTATAAAAACCACGTATTTTATCTTCTTTTCTTACACTTTGATTGACACTTTAAAATATATGCATACTAGACTTTAAATAAAAAAATAATTACAATACAATTTAATTTCAAAGCTATTAATTACTCGAAAACAACAAAACTTAAACTTTATTTATAAATCTAAACTAATATGATATCAATCACTTATTTGATTTATTATTTTAATTTATTTAATTGCCACGACTTGTAATGTGAAAAATAATTGAGGTAATAATTAATTAATTATATTTTATTTGAAAGGGGTTGTTGATTAATTATTTAAATAGAGAAAAAGAGGGCATAGTATCTAAATAAGAAGGAGAGGAAAAAGAGAATGAAAAAAAAAATAAATTATCATAAATTTATGAATAAATTATAAACAGAAAGAAGGTAGGGGGAGAATAAAAGAAAAAATAGTAATTTAGAGCATTTAGGAATGGAGATAAAATTTAAAATTAAATAAACTATTTTATCTCTATTAATAAAAGAACGAATTTTGCATTTAAGAGTAGAGATTATAGAGTTTTTATAAAGAGATAAATTATCTAAAGCACTCTTTTTTTTTCATAACCTTATTTCATTCATTTTATAATATAATATTATAAAAATTATTTACTAAAATAATTTTATAATTTTTACTAAAAGTTCTCATTCACAACTAAATAACTCAAATATATATATATATATATATATAACTAGAGCTTTTATTTATAGAGTTTTTATAATATTATATATATATATATATATAATATTATAAAAACTCTATAAATAAAAGCTCTAGTTAAACAAATACTATTTGAAAAGTTATATTAAAGCAAACTTAAGAAGTGGGAGTAAACTTACCGGCAAAAAAAATATATATATATAATATAATTTTTTTTTCAAATAAAAAGATTACCTGTTTTCAAGATTACACATTTTAATTTGTCTGCATAAATAGAGAAAAACAATATGATACATTTTACACGGTCAAATTATGGTGCTCCAACTATGCTGTAATTGACCGTCGACGCATGATCAAATGATTAAAAAATTAATAAAAATAAATAAAATCTAACTATCTGTATCTGATAATATTTGGGTCGTCAAATATGGTGCCAGTGGGATATGATAGCTGTAGCTTTTTTTAAGACACTTATTCTTCCTTTTGGAAAATTACAAATTTGTATAAGAAAATTTTAAACTAGACGCGGTATAATTGTTCTTAAATTTACTACTTGAAACTTTTGTGTCACAAATCATTATACAAAAATGGTAGATTAGCATAGTTCAATCAAATAATACAAACCGTTGACATTACAACCACAAAAAAAAAAAAAATACAACAATTATTCATATTATACAGACATGCAATAACAGTATTTAAAAAAGTACAATTAATTACCGAAATTATAGTTTATTATGAATGTCAAGACAAAATCATCATCATAATCACGCCACTAATATCTCCTTCCGTCACATGCCTTGTCCTCTGTCTTTCTAGTGTTTCTCTTCCTTTATATAAACAGTTGTTTTAATCTTTTTGCTTCCCTCCCTCAGCACTTGTTTAATTTAGTTAATCTTTTTTTTTTAATCCTAGAAGTTGGTGAGCGGCAAACGAAAAAAAAAAAATCACTCATTTTTGTAATATCGTCAGAAATTAGCTTATTTGTTCAACTTCAAACCAATTCCTTTGGCTTTCATTTTAATTAAATATAAAATACCACCAGGCTTTGTTCTCAAGTGGAAGAACTGTGCCACGAAATTTAAAGGAACCTGGTTTTACGGCTAACGAAAATTAGTATCAAGATTTTAATTCTCATTCTATTAATATTTAAGGGAAATTAAGACTTTGATTGTGTTCTTATTATTAATAAGTAAGGGCAGAAAACAGTATTAAAGAAAAGTCAATTATTAAATATTATAATTCATTTATGAGGTCAAATTGGGTTTATATAATTTAGCTTCGTCGAACTAAAAAAATGTTTGTTCAAAACAGAATTGAATTAGTCAATCAAATTTATATTTGTCTGGAAATTAAAAATTGAAGATAATGATGCGCATTTTTATTTTTCATTTTCTATAAATACCCGCAAATGAAGCCGGCGTTGAAGTGAAATTACAGTAACACCCATGCTTTCTTTACATGTACAGACATACCATACGTCTAAATATATAAATCTGATATTAGCGGTTGCACTGGATCATAACCATCTGAAACCCGTGGGCCCCCCAAGTTCCACCAATAATTGATCATTCTCCTAATCCTCTCTGTACTCAAGCTGGCACAACTGTCTCCTTCTACTTCTCAACTTCTCAACTTGCTCTCCTTCACAAAATCCTTAAACCCTAACCTCACATAAATTCGATTCCATTTCTCAGCTCTCTCTTCATTCCCATTCACAAATTCTTCCCTCTCTTCTAAAATAAAAATAAAATAAAATCACAGGAAATGAAAAATATGATTCTTCCAGTGCTATTGCTCTCATTTCTGACACTGTCAATTTCAAATGTGAACTCGAAGCAAGAATCAATCTACGAGATCCTGAAGGAGCACGGCCTGCCCATGGGGCTGCTCCCCAAGGGAATTGACGAATTTAGCGTCGACGAAACGGGGCGTTTCGAGGTGTTCTTGGATCAGGCTTGCAATGCCAAATTCGAGAGCGAATTGCATTACGACAGAAACGTTTCGGGCACTTTGAGTTACGGGCAGATCGGGTCCTTGTCCGGAATTTCAGCTCAAGAGCTGTTTTTGTGGTTCCCCGTCAAGGGAATCCGGGTCGATATTCCGAGTTCGGGTCTTATTTATTTTGACGTCGGCGTCGTTCATAAGCAATTCTCTCTGTCGCTGTTTGAAACGCCGAGAGATTGTATGGCGGTTCGGTCCGATAACGATGATGTTCTAAATGGAGACCTTTCAGCTGAAGCCCTGTACAAGGTATGATTTTTTTTTTTTCATATTTTATCGAAATTGTAATGATTGAATTAGAAAAATCTTAGCGGTTGCAGTTGCAGGGAGTTTGAAATGGGATCTTTCATTTATGATTTTTGCCAATTTACTGTGCAGCGTAAATATGGGAATGATCAATATGAAAACTTAAGAGATGTGATGTGATGGGATTTGAATTTTGGTGTTGGAAGGATTATACAAGTTATGCACAGTAGCTCAATCAGATAAGCTATTGGGTCGCCATGTCGCCTTGTAAAAAAGAGTCCTTAGAGTTGGATCCTATGCATCAATTTTGTGTGGTTGCTTGTGTTTTTCTTTTCCGTGTAGTGCGAAATTTGCAGACAATTTAAGCGGCTCCTGTCTGAGAGAGGATGGCTAGAGCATTTGAGGGAGAAGTTTACACGAGGTATTGATTTCTCGGGATTTCATTTTATGGAGGATAGAGATGAAATGTGGCAGGAAAGTTCAGTTGAAGTGATTTCAGGTGATAACTCTGCAAGATTTTTTTATTTTGTATGTTGAATTTTTGTTTGTATTATGAATGTATAAACATGGGTGGTATATTGAGTCTTATTTTGTTAGTATAAGTTTTAGGTTGAATGGAAGACACACACCTTATTTACTAGTGGTATAAATCAATAAATGAAAGCTTTATTGCTTAATTTCAGATGTTTATTTATCCTTTCCGACATCTAACTCCAAGATCATGTTTTTGCATTATTTTGTTTCCACAATTTTTTAATTCACCCATTTTCGGCCTTGGTTTATTTTTGTATCATGCAATGGTTTTAACTAATGGATAAAGTAGGTTAACAATCTAACAGATGAATGGAAGTAAGGGACACTTCTTGTTTAATTTGTGTTTCTTTCCTTCTTTTGCAAAGGAACTTACAGCTGCATTGTTATGCTCAGGTATAAACCTCGACGGACTGTTTCCATTTTCAGAGAGTTTGAACTTTGAACCAAGGGTTTGTATAGTTATGGGAGTAGATTTCTGTTAGGATTCTAATTTAGCAGACACTCCTCAAATACAAGTTTAATTTCATTTATTTTTACTTTTCCACCCTTATTTTCCACTGGTTAGTGATCACTTGTAGAAAAAAGAATTAAAAGTATATTCAGCAGTTAGTGATCATGATGCTTTGCTTCTCTAGCTATGCCCTGTTCCAATCAGGTCGTTTGAAAATGGGCCTGTTTCTCTCTTTGAATCTTTTTACATGCAACTGTTAATACTACATTCTAGATTCAATTTTTCCGAAACTGTAGGTTTTTTAATTTCACACATGGCCATCCCATGTTGTCTGCCCTTTTTGCTTCCTGTGAATTTTCCTTGCTTATTAGTTGCTTAGGGTGCTTTTATGTTTTAGTTAATTAGTCCACTTAATGCAAATTTGAGGGAGGTGCTTAGGTCAAAGTGTTCGAATTTTTTGTTTTAGAACAGAAAGAGATTATCTTACAAGTTGAATGTTTGCAGGGACCTTGGATTGGATTGGTCCAAGGAAATCAACATAATTTAGAGGAGCTTGACTTATTTTCGTAGTATGTTTTACCCCTTAGCTGATCTAAACTGGTTCATGCCCAATCTTGCCTGATTTGTGAAACCTGTCCAGGGAGAGCCCCCAGTATGTGGTATCCCCAGAAAAACCTTCTTATATTTAGTATGTTTGTGGATTAGAACTTTTATGATTTAAATAAAAATACTACTTATTCAACAAAGTCGATTGATTGATACGCGTCGATTTTCTGTTACGATAAATTGACGAAACAATAGCTGGTCCTATAGCTGCTTCAGCGGCTGCTCCCTTTGTCACTTAGCATCAACTTTTGCTATGGACCTTCCATTATTTTCCCTCTCATGACAAAGTCTAGTGACTATATAGATTAGGTCTATCACGCAATAGTGTTATTGGTATATCAGTAGAAATTGAAATGATTTAACTTTTGCCAATTTGACAGTATGTCTGTAAGTGGGAGTCTCAAAAAGTGGTTCTATGTCCAGAAGGAAAGAAATTTTTAGTTAATATAGTGCACATTGATAGTCCTTACAGCCGTAAATCAATATCAAATGACATGTAGCATGTTTTCATTTACTGCTTTGGCTGGAAAGTCTCAACTATTCTGCCAATGAAGTCCACAATAATATGCGGAACATTTGGAGGAAGATTTGACTGGTAATGTGTTTAGGACTTTTATATACTGATCAATTATTGAAAGAAACATCATGATTGAATTGGCTATATTCAAGATAGGATTTCACATTCCATTGTCTGCGTAGTCTATTATTGCTTTTAAAGCAATGTGTCCAACTTATTTGCAGTCAACTTATTTTGTAAAAGAAGAAATATATATTATTTTATTATGCACCCGCTTCATGCCATGAAATTTATGATTTTTATCAACATTTTTAAAGTGCTTACTGCCAATGCTAGTCTTTAGTATAACATTATGATGGTAGAGACCTGATCTAGTGTGTGTAGTCACACACGTCACATGTTATATAGTACGTGATTGCACGCTTGGCGAGCATGCTTCTCCAGTGAGAGCTCTTTACGTTTGCAGCCGGGCACCACAACATAACGTGCGCAACTTCGTGCACTAAATCAATTTGCTACGATGGTATATCTAGCTTTGCTGTGTAAACTACAAAGAACTTAACTCCATTGATGGAGTACTGTACTCAGTAAGCTAGAATAGTAGAATCCCCTGGAGTGACATTTTCTTGAGGCCGTCATGTCATCATTGACAAGAAAAGTGATTTTAAATGAAGGGGTATCCTTTTAGCGGGGCAAAAGAAACCCAATTATTTAATGGGCCCTACATTTTGTTGGTTTGCTCCTCTTTTGGATCAAAGCTTATTGAAGATAGGAATAGGATCCTCAAATTCTACCAATCTCAATTCTCAAATAAAAAACAAAATTCCACCATTCTTATCCATTTATTTACATATGTAATATTCTTTTAGTCTTTTGAGTCTAATAAGCATCTGTTTGCATCTGGGAATTGGTTCTAGTACTAAAGAGTTAGCACATTCTTGGCTGGAGTAAAATATTGCGCATTATAACTGTGCCTGAAAGTGAAGATCTTTTTATTTATCAAAATTTAAAATGCAAGTTTTACACGAGGAAGAAACAAAAGGCCAATCTTGTCAACCCCGAGTGACAGCAAATCCGCTAACGGTGTAAAAGGGGTTTGATTTTTTTAAAAAGAACTCATTTTGTCTCTGCCCGCTAAGATCTTCCAATATTTAAAGTTGACCGTGAATCGATAAGAGGTGTTTATAACATAACATTTATCTGTAGCTCCACATCAGAAAATGAGATGGATTCATCATCTTGCTGGTTTATCCCACTTAGAGAAATTTTAACATACACCAATGCCTATGTCAGATCAAATGCATTTCAGTCTTAAAAGATATGCAATTCCCCAATTCTTTTTAATGAATGATAAGGAGTAGGATGGCTGATCTTTTTTTTTTTTAATAAAATTGGTTGTGCTAAAATGGCTGATCTTAAATCATAATCGGCAGTGGCAAACGGTGACGGAGAACGGAAAAGTTGTTGGCAAAAGTGAATTCCGACCAAACACACTCGAATCCATCTGAATCCAGCACCAATCCGGAACAAATCTAAGAAGTTAAATGCAAAAGCCTAAAACTTAAATAAGTTAATTAAAAATAATTTGATTTTGTATAACTATTGCACATTAGGTGTTTAATGAAATGACTCTTAGATTGTTTAGATAATAAAATGTTTAAATATACGACAAGATGTTTGTTGAGTTGGGGATGTATTTTTAACAAACGAGACACTTAGAAATTCAATAACTGTCACATTATCTGTCGCACTAAATTTCGGATTGCACACATTCTGGAAGTTAGTGCGATAGAACTTTATAGCACTAAAATTGATGCTACCTCCCTCGTTGTTGCACCTGATTTGTCCATCACCCTTTACCCACACTAGTTGCCTTACCTACAACAATAATAGCACAAAACACTTCAATTCTCTGCCGCCATTACCAACACAACATACAACAAAAAAATAAAATTAAATATTTAGGACTTTTAAACTAACAAGAGATTTTATCTTTCTTTATCGTGATTTTGATGATATTCGCCGCTTGTTGAACTCCGATTAAACTGTTAATAATGAGAGACCGATTGGGAGAGAGAGTGTTCGGTGAGAGAAAGAAAGATTAGTGAGAAAATGAGAGAGTTACTTTTGTTACTTGAGAGATAATTTGACTAATATTGATAGAAATAATGTTTATAGGTTATTTATAAAAAAAAAAAAAACAAAATTGAAGAGATTATTTTTATAAATTTCCTAAAATGTAGCAAGTTGGGTCCTTTCACATTCCAGTTCACGACTGAGCTGCCCCAAAAACGAAGAACACGGGATATCACACGATGCTGACGGCACAAAAAATGATCGCGTAAAAAGTATTAAAAAAAAGTTGTGGTTCAAATAAAATTTGAAAAAATTCATGCGCCAAATTACCAAAGTAGCCAAAAACGGCTGATTGTTTACTTGTCTGCCACTGCCATGACGTCATCTTTTTCAGTAGTACCCAGACAAACACTTGGCACCGTGATGCTGTGTTAGTTGCCATGCAGGTACATGCAAGACTTCGTCATCTCAGCTTTTTCAGTAGTTTAGACAAAATCCAAGAAACCTCGGACACGAGTCCTTCATTCTCTCTCTTCAGTTTTATCCTAGACTTAGTTTGTTATTTAAATAACTCCTTAATCACTGCTTACTTAATTCAATGGTCTCTTCTTCTTTTTTTCTTTTTAACCAAACTTACGTTTTAATAAAGTGCTGAGTATCAATATTATTTCTTTAATAAATAGTATTAGAGATCTTGCATTTAAATTTTAATTTAAATTCTAGTTAAGATAATATTTATTTATTGAATAATAAAATAAAATAATATATAATTTTACATCCGATAAATAAGCGGTATACCTAATATTTGATTTCAATTATTTGAAAAACATTACGTTGAAAGAAACATAACGATAATGGTAACTACACAAAAATTTCAACGAATGGAAGCACTATTTTGAAAAAATAAAAAAATAACATGCAAAAGTCAACTCTTTACCATATCTTGACCGTCCAAATTTCTGATCATCACATCACAACCCTTGAGCTTCCTGATTAAAACCAAAATCCCCACTAAATTTCTGTGTTCTGTAAACCATCGAATCCCCTCACCACACTAATATAAAACCGTCACTCTATCTTCTCATCTCTTCTCAACTCCCACCTCCCACCTTTCCTTTTCCCTCGCCGGAAACCGCCAAGTTCCGGCGACGCAATCCGTTTCCGCCCCAACCTATAAGAATAAACAGACCGCACGAACTTCAATATCTTCGAAATTCCCAAAATGGCCTCTTTATTAAATTTAACACCACCAAAACTGTGCATACAGAAAAGGAACAGAGCTTTACATTCATTTCGTTGCAATTCAATTTTGAAGCCCCAAAAGAGCGTAAAAGCAAATGGCAGGCTGTGTACGCTGGCATGCTCAACGTCGCCGTTTGTGGGAAGAGTCGGTTTGCAAAGAAGAGAAGGGAATGCTTCGTTGCTTTCGTTTGGGATAAACACCGGTTCCGTCGCTGACGTGGCGAAGAATGATTCGTCTCAGGTTTTGTCCTCATTGCTTCCTTTTGTTGTTGCTCTCACTGCTGTCGCTGCTCTTGCTCAACCTTCAACTTTTACTTGGTCAGTTCCATTTCTTCAATTGTTTTGTTCTTAATTTTGAAGTTCTTAATTCTTATTTGTGCGTGTCTTTTTATTTAATTGCGTTTTAATAATGGCGGTATTTAATTTTTGTAATTTTATTTTTGGGTGCAGGTTTTCATTTTAATATTGTTCTTTTAAGATATCCGTTTCTGAACATATTATATCATCAAACTGAAATTTGGACAAAAAAATCAGAAAATTCTTAATTAAAATTTTGTTTCTATAAATAAAAATGATGATTTTTTTTTTATGGTGATTATATTTCTGACATAGTACTTTAACATACTATTCTTTTACATAATTTTTTAGTTCTACTTTTATGTTTTATGATTTATTTGATTTGTGGGAAAGCTGTAGTTACTAGTTAATAGGGAGCGTGAAAGGAACTGGAAAATTTTTTAGATAATAATCACTATTCTGGGATTGCTTGTATGTGTTTGATTTAAGGCTCAAAGATTGTCTTTTTCAACTTTACTGTTCAACTTTACTGTTGTTTTTGGCATTTTGCTTCCTAGATGACATGACAAGCTAAATAGTTTTTTTTAAAACAAGTATTGGGCAGCAGAAGTTCTGCTAATTGGCAATAACTAATAGCAGACAAAATTTTGGCTAAAACTTGTACAGGGTATCAAAGGAACTGTATGCCCCAGCTCTAGGTGGAATCATGTTGTCTATTGGAATTAGACTTTCTATTGAAGATTTTGCTCTTGCATTTAAAAGGTATAAGATTTTTTTCCCTGGGAGTTTATGCAGTTCATTTATAATTATTTCCTATTTCTGAGAGATTCTGGATATCCTCACCAGTTTGCTTACCTTTGCATCTGTTGCAGACCTTTACCACTGTCTGTGGGGTTTGTCGCTCAGTATGTACTTAAACCAGTCCTCGGGGTGCTAATTGCAAGGGCATTTGGGATCCCTCGGATATTTTATGCAGGTTTTGTCCTCACAGCTTGTGTTTCAGGGGCTCAGCTCTCTAGTTATGCCAGCTTTTTAAGCAAAGGAGATGTGGCTCTTAGCATTCTCCTCACCAGTTCTACCACCATTGCTTCTGTTCTTGTCACACCTCTTTTAACTGGCCTTCTTATTGGGTCTGTTGTTCCAGTTGATGCTGTTGCTATGTCCAAGTCAATATTGCAGGTGATGAGTGCTTTAGGAGGGCAAAGAGATATGCTTGACCTGGTTCATCCTTTTTGGTCATCACTTAATGTTTGAGATTTTTGGTTTCTCTTTGCAGGTTGTTTTAGTTCCAGTTGCTCTCGGCCTTGGACTCAATACTTATGCAAAACCAGTTGTGTCTTTTCTTCGACCTGTGATGCCATATGTTGCTATGATATGTACCTCATTGTGTATTGGTAGCCCTCTTGCAATCAACCGGAGTCAGATTCTATCCATTGAGGGTCTTCAATTGGTTCTGCCGGTATTGACATTTCATGCAGTAGCATTTGCTGTGGGATATTGGGTCTCCAAAATTCCATCTTGGAGGTAATTTCTTTCTTATTCAAGGGTATATTATCGTACACATGGTGACTCAGAAAGAAAATTCTCCTTGTCATTGCCCTTGTTCTGTGGATCTTTGGTTAAGTTCCCAATGTGTTACCAGAAAGAACAGACCTCATTTAGGGACCCTTCTTGTTAGTCCACAGTTAAGTACACTCAGGTGACAGGTCTGCCAGAGTAGGTGCTTGTAAATTTTGCAATAAAAATATAGCAAATCTGATGCTCTCCCATCCTCGTATGCTGTAAACAAGTGCAAGCATAATCAGAAAAATAGAATGTGTATAAGCATTTATATCTGGAAATTTAGAATTTGAGGTTTCATTTGCCTGACTTTAGTAGCAATTCTAGTGTGTTATTTCTTACATTTTTCACTTCTATTAGTGACAATCCCCAAGAAAGTCATATAGAACTTCCTGTTCTTCTGCTTGTTCTTTATCTTCTGACAATTTTTATTTTAATCTCAAGGCTTGCTTATTCTCTACTTTGCTTTCAATATCTGAAATGATCAACTTGTCAACCATATTTGTTTACCTTGGTGAGTTGTTATCCCAACCTCAATGATGATCATATATATCTTATCTAAATGCTGTCATGTATGTAACTACCTTTTGTTTCTGATTGTTTAAATTTCACTCACCATGTTAGTTTAACCTTTACCCTTATTTAGGTCATTGGCTATATGCATTTCCTACATTGTTCATATTCATAGAAGGAAAAACAGTAGTACAGTTGAGTGTGATCCACGTCAAACTGGTGAAATAAATTTCACCATGATTGATAGCTTGTCTTTAGGTTCTTTCATTCTTTTTGTCCAATGACTCTTGTGGTCAAATTCACAGATATTTCGAGTTAGTACCTTGGTAAAAATCAATTCAGTCCCCCCTACTTACTGGTAGAAGCTCACTTTCTCATAGAGAAGAAAGATTTTATTTCCGTGAATGGTTCGAAATGGGAGCCTCTGTGGTAGAACAGCTTGATAAATTCATTGTGACAGAAGCTGGTTTGAACTTCTATTCGTACACTAAATCGTTGAAATTAGAGCTTAGATGCAAAAGAACTGACTTGATTTTGTTCCAGGCAAGGGGAAGAAGTCAGCAGAACAATCTCATTGTGCACGGAATGCAAAGTTCCACCTTAGCAGGTCTACTTGCCACTCAGTTTCTTGGAAGCAGTCAAGCAGTTCCACCAGCATGCTCAGTGGTTGCAATGGCTATCATGGGTCTTTGCCTTGCCTCTTTCTGGGGCAGTGGTTCTCGAATCCGGGACTTAACAAACATACTCAACTGGCACAGTAGTAGCTCTGCCGTGAACACTTAAGGAAGCAAACATCCATGCAGTTTCAGACCTTAGATTGAACTGATGGTGAGTGACAGTGCTGATGGCGAAGTGAACCTCTCAACATTCTGAGTTCTTAAGAAAGCCAGTCGTGGTCATTTGGACCATCAAAACAAAAGCCAGTAGAAATGTAGTAAAATATATGGGATACAGAGTAATAGGAGCCAACTATGGATAGCAAGAGAAACGGTAGTGTATTAATTAGGGCTGTGTACACAACAACTTGTTAGTTTATGTATATCCGCTGTATCTGAATTAGATATAGAAAAAAGAAAGTTGTAAATTACCGGGCAAACAACAAAAGACTTCGTATCAATTACCGGAGCATGAATGAGATTATATACAAAGAGATGCGTGGTGGAAATGACAGCCAACTTTCAAACTTTTACTTGATGATAAAAGTACAGTGGCTCACATGGGCCTGTACTGGTCCGGTCTGGCCCATCATAAAATTTTGGGTAATTTTTACACAGCACCAAAATGTTTTGACATATAGCACCCCACATCCATATCTTTCAATTATGTGCATCGCGCTCCCATTTCTGTTAAAAATTAGTTAATTTTAACTGTTCTCGTAGTTCGAAATTAATTATGTAAATACTAAAATATCCCTTATAACTAGAATTTACAACAAAAGATAAAAATTTATTATGATAATATTTATTTTATTTTTTAATTATATTGAAATGATTTTTTTTCTAGATTTCATTATTAAAATAAAATTATAAACCCACTGCATTATAAAATCAGAAACAAAGCATGATTCCAATATGAAAGAACAAAATCAATGATTCTAATTTGAACGAACAAAATCAAACATAAAATCATTAGTACATTATAAAAAATTCCAATAATTCCACCAAAACAAACAAAACCGAATAATAAAGATGCCCATACTAAACTCGTGATTGTAAATTTCATTGTTAAATTCTATTACTAGAGAAATTCAAACCAAGAAAATTCCACAAAAAGAAAACTAGTAACCAAAACCCTAAAATTAAATATATCAAATCTTAATTTAAATTATAGCGGCAGCAAAGACAATGGTTGCTTTAAGCGGTGGAGTCGACAATTAGCAACAAAGGCGACGATTTCGAGCGGTGGCAATTGAGGTAACAGATCACGTCGCGTGCACTATTTTATTTTTGTACATTTAAGAAGATGGCAGTAAAAATATTTGATAATAATGAGATAGGAGAGTTTTTTTCATTGATATAGTGGCTTAGACTTATACGAATTGTATCTATGCAAGGAAATAAAAATAATAAATATTACAATATAAATGATAGATTAAACTAAATGAAATAGTACAGATATGATGGCTAAGAATGTGAAGTATCACCATTAGTGGGAGATTTGACAGATTTGTGGAGATTTGATTTTCTTGCCTAATACACCTCCGTAAGATGGAGCTTCCATTAAAGACATCGATCTTGGATTGATGAAGAATAAATTGTTGCTTGGAAAGGGGTTTAGTAAGTACATCAGTAAACTAATCCAAGGTAGAGACATGAGCAACTTGTAACAAGCCACTAGCAACTTTATCACAAACAAAATGATAATCGATGGTAATGTGCTTCATCCGATAATGAAAGACTAGATTAGTATAGAGATATTTTGCTCTAAGGTTATCACAAAGCAGCTTTGGTAGTCCGGAGAGCTGAAGACCAAGTTCTTAAAGGAGGTTTTGGGTTTATGAAAGTTCAGCAGCAGCGGAAGAAACAACACAATACTCAGCAGCCTCAATGGAGGAGTGAGCAATAATATATTGCTGCTTAGAACTCCAAGAAATAAGATTACCACCAAGATAAATGATAAAAGCTGAGATGGATATGAAATCATCTTGATTTCAGAGTCTAATTAGCATCAGAATAGGCGGTAAGGTCAAGGTGGTAACGCCACTGAAAATGAAGGCCAACGTATATAGTGTGCTTGAGATATCAAAGGCTTACCAGTCGAGTTGTGATGGCGCGTGTATAAATTGAGCAAGTTTGTTGACAAGATAGGCAATGTCAGGTCGAGTCAAAGACAAATACTGCAATGCTCCAATAATACTATGATATTGTTTACTATATGTTCAAAGAGAACCATCGTGAAGCAAAAGGGTAAAAGTCGTGGACATGGGAGTAACAGAGTCTTTAACATCATTCAGCTTGACTTTTTCAAAAAGTTCCCAAATATATTCATATTATATTAAAAAAAGGCATATTTTTGTAGGAATAGTCTCAACACCAAGGAAAAAACTCAAGTGGCAAGATCTTTAAAGGAGAATTGCCTAGAAAGAGCTTGGACAAAGTTGGAAATTACGGTTAATGAATTGCTTGTAACTAGCAAATCATCAACATAAACTAGGAAATAAATAATATCAGTATTGGATATGCAAACAAATAGATAAGCATATGTCTTTGAGTATGTGAAACTATAAGATAACACAAAGGATTTTAATTCATTGAACCATGCTCACAGGGCCTGCTTAAGGCTATAAATAGCCTTGGAAAGTCGACAAACATGAGAAGGCCGAGAATGATCAATAAACCCAAGTGGTTGAGACATATAGGCTTCTTTTGATAATTTTCCATGCAAAAATGCATTGTTCACATTCAATTGGTGAACCGGCTAACCTTTATTGACAACAATAGAGAGCACTGTACGAATAATAGTGAGTTTTACCACAAGACTAAAGGTTTGATGGTAATTAAAGCCTGGTCATTGATGAAAGCCCTTAGCCACTAATCGGGCTTTATACCATTCAATGTTGCCATCAGATCACCATTTGATGCGAAACACCCATTTGTACCCGATGACGTTGTGTATGGATTTTGAATGGACAAAGGTCCAAGTACCATTTTTCATAAGGACATTGATCTTATCACATATTGTTGTTCTCCAATTAAAATCCTTAAGAGCTTAGGAAGCACATGTAGGCTCAAGAGGAGTAGGGATTAGGTGTTTAGTTGTAAGGTTAATGTGTTTAGGTTGAAATATTTGATTCTTACTATAGGTGGTCATTATGTGTTAGTTGTGAACTGATGGTTATAGATGAATTTGTGGTAGAGAGTAATGAAAGGAAGAATCATACATTAGTGGTAAATTATTTGCATTTGGAGAAGGAGTAATCATATTAGTAGCCATATTAAAGTCCACAATGTCAGGCAACCTTAGTGGTGACTTGTTGCTAGATGAGGATTCGGGATGAGTATTTGTAGGAGAAGAATATGGAGTGACAAGCAAGATTGATGAGAAAGATTTATGGAAGTTTGCATTTGGAGTTGACTCGGTTAAGGGAAAAACATTAACTTATTTGAATTGGTATGATTATCTTCATGCATTAAGTCATGAGTTGCATGCAATTCATGGAAATTTAACACACGTGATATAGAGGATGACATGGCATTGGAGTGAATTGTAGTTAACAAAGATTGTGAAACATCAATTTCGAAAGCAAAGTGAGAGTGAGATATGGACTCTGAAGTCCGAGCAATAAAATTATTTATTTAAAAATCTTGCTTAGATGTTGAAGATGATAAAAATAGGAATTAGTGTTCAACAAATTTGACATATCTAGAAATAAATATTTTATTGTTTTGGATGTCAAAACACTTATAAGCATTATGAATATTTTAATAACCAATGAAGACACAAGGCTTGGAACAAGGTTCAAGCTTATGACGAGTGTATAGCCGAAGCCATGGGTAACATAGGCACCCAAATACTCGATGCTTGAAGTAATTTTGAATGGTGTGAAATAAACAAGTAAATGGTGATTTTAATTGGAGAATTGGTGTTGGAAGATGGTTAATCAAATACACAACAACTTGGAAGGCATGAGACCAAAAAGATAATGAAGAGATGTTTTTCATAACAACGATAAGCTAGTTTCGACAATATGTCGATGGTGGCGCTCAACGGAGGTTATATATTATAGAGTGTATGGTGAAGAAATCAAGTATTATATCCCATGAGATTTAACAAGAGTTTTTAAACTTTGATTTTCACCCCCACCATCAGTGTAAATAGTGACAATGAGAGTTTTAAAATATTTTTCCACCATAACTTTAATTTGCAAAAATAGAAAACACGTTGTTAAAAGGAAAGGCCAAGAATATTTTGTAAAATAGTCAACAATAAAATATAAAATAAAAAACCATCAACTGACTTAATTGAAGAGAGTCCCTATACATAAGAGTAAATAAGATCAAATGGACCAAGCTTTTAAGTGTAAAAGTACTAAAGAGTAGCCGATGACTTTTGTTACATAGTCATGAATCACAAAATAAAGTAGACTTAAATGAACTTAGAAACACAAAGAGATTATTATTCGACACCAAATAATTAAGGACTTTTGTAGAGGGATAGCCTAAGGCAATTGTACCAGTTTACAAGAGAAGTCTTGATTCCTACACAAGTAAGTTTGGCCTCCAATGTTGACTACCATGTGGTAGGCCATTCATACACATTATTCCTGCTCTTTCCATGCATAAGTGTTGCCCCGTGATGAGATCCTTCACAACAAAATAAGATGGAAAAAATTCAACAGACGTTTGATTAGTATTGCAAAATTGGCTAAATGAAATTAAATTTTGTTCCATTGTAGGAACATAGAGGACATTAGATAATGAAAAAGATTTAGATGAGGAATGAAGAGTAGAAGATCCAATATATGTGATATGAAGTCCTGTACCATCACCAATGACAATGTCATTGGGTCCTTTATAAGGCTGATGAAGTGTTAGAATTTTTAGATCTGTGGTAACATGATGTGATGCAATGGAATCCATGAGCCTGTTTGATAAAGTACCATTTCCAATTATGGTGGAATTGGCCATTGGAGCATGCTCCCTAAGCATAATTTTTTTGGCATGATAGCACTGTTAACAGAGTAGCCATGTTTTTTACATAATTGGCACACAACATCTGGGTTCCTTTTGCTACTAGGATTGTTGGGGTTGTTGCTCAACTTGGTGTGGCCATTTGAATTATTGTTGTTACGATTCTGATTGGTACTCTTTTTTCCATGTGAGTTAAGATCATTACGATTAAACTGAGTGTCATTTGCAAAGATAGAAATAGAGGCACTGAGACTATTTTCTCATTTTAAAAATTATTTATATTCAGTGAGTTTGTTAAATAGTTCTTCAAAGGTAATTACTGTATCACGAGCACGAGCGGCAGCTGCGATCTCCTTATACTCAGAACATAATCCATTCAAAGCATGCATTACCAAGTTCAAATTTTCAAGTGGAGCACCAGCAAGAGCCAACTCATCGGCTATGCTCTTCATGCAACAAAAATAATCAACAATGGAGGTCGTCACTCGTGTAATCTACTTGAGGCTTTCCTGCAACCCTATAATGCGAGTTCCCGATTTGTTAGCATACATTCATTAAAACTTTTCCCATGCAAGCTGCGAGGCTTTTTTCAATGTTACAAGCGGTATAATAGGATATGTTAAGGATCCAATAATGGCCAAATACTAGAATTTATCTTAGTGAACCCACATGGAAAATGTTGGATTTGGAAATTTCTTGCCATTTTCTTCAATGGTTTGTTAAAGACATTTGTTTGTGCCATCAACAAATCCAAGGAGATCATATCCAAGAAGTAGTGCATCAAATTGTGCCCTCTATGAAAGGTAGTTTGCAGGCGTGAGTTTTATTGAAATTTTAAATGCATTGACAAAGATAAGGGTATTATGGAATGTCTTACTTCTAATTGTAGTGTGGGTAGTAGAATTGATGAAGCTGGAGTTAGAGCTTTCATTTCTCATTTGAACTTTAAAGGCTCTAATACCATAAAACAATTTGATAATAATAAGATAGAGAAAGCTTTTTTTTTTTTTTTTTTTACGTTAATACAGCGGCTTAGACTTATACAATCAGAATTTTATCTATACAAGGAAATAATAATAATAAATATTACAATATAAATGATAGAATAAACTAAATGAAATAGTACAAATATGATGGCTAAGAATATGGAGTATCACCATTAGTGGGAGGATTGACAACAATGGTATCATGATTTGTGGAGATTTGATTTTCTTTCCTAATAGGCAAATGATGCAGGCAGGCAGCAACAATAAAAGCCAAGAAGAATGAGAAGGAGAAAAAGAAAAAGAAAATAAAAAGAATGAAGGACACAATGAATAAGAAGAATAAGAATGAAGGGAAAAAAAAGCCAAGAAGAAAAGAAAAAAAAAGAGATAAAAAAACGAAGATGAAGGAAAATGACGAAGAAGAAAAAAAAAGGGAAAAAAAAGAAATTTTTAACTTTTTATATAATATTTTAATTTTGTCCAAATTACCCTTTTATCCTTTTTTCTGTTATATGAGCTTAATGACTTGCCCTGCACTACTTATTTACATTGCCTTTACATTTATCTTCTGCAAAGCCATGATGGTCATGCTTATTATACTCTGCTGGTTCAGAAGTTATCTTACCTGCCGAGAGAATATCTCTTGCCCTTAATACCTAGAATGTCGAAAGCTTGAGCAGATGCTTAGATTTTGAGAGTGTTAGGAAAAGTTGTTGCCTTCTTCAATTTTTGATAAAATAATTTTGCAAAACTGGTTGGCTCTCAGTACTTGTGGGTGCATCCGTGGCTGTCATTGTTGAAAGTTAGAACAAAAACGGAAGAATTTGTATAAGAGGATAAATATAAGACAAAGATTCTTTTTTTTTTTCTAATTCTTTTTATTTTTTAATGATTGATCAATCACTTGATCAAGTGTGTGATAATTGAATCAATTGTTTTAATAAATATACATATTTAATTAATTATTAAAAAATGAAGAGGGTTAACAAAAAAAAAACTAAAAGAGAATTCTAATTCATAAATATAAATTTTTCAGGGACTCAATGGAAATAATGCATTTCTTTTTTGTAATTTTGTAATGCTAGATGTAGGATTTCATCCCTACCAATTATCAGAGAAAATGATTTTTTAATTTTTTTAATTATTGCTGTTTTTCTAAATATAGTTGGACAGTTGGACTGTTGGACCTCACAGATAAGTTGTCTATCTAGTTTGATAAGTTCAGTTCGTGTCCAACTTTAAAGGAATAGTCTTCTTATACATTCTAGAATTTTGATCTTAAGATGTTATTTTAAATAATACAACATTCATTCACTGTTTAACGAGACAACATAATTAATAATATTGAATTTATGAAAGATCATCAATATTTCTTCATAAATGATATATCACATAACATATAATTTGAAATGAAATTTTAGATAAAATTTCAATATATCTATCATTAAAGTTAAAGAAATTGTCTCAAAATTTTGGTAAACACCAATTCTATTGATAGGATATCAAAAGTTAGATTGACTCATTTAATAAAAGGATTAAATCTAAATATAATTTTTCTAATTTTTTTAAAAATATTGTTATCTAATAGGGGAATTAAAATTATATTGTTGTCTAACTTAATTTACGATTTTAATGTAATTTATAAATCTTATAAAAAATCCTTAATCATAAATTATACAATGCTAAATAATTATTATTTACATTAATAATAAACAGAAAATATAAAGGAAAAAAAAAAACTAGTTTATGATACTAAGAATAATAATTCAAATATGTTCCAAACTTCAAACTCCAAATTTTGTAAACAAATTGATAAATCAACCAACTCTAACTTATATTTGACATGACCATTAAACATGTGACACAAATTCCAACCATATGACTTTTTTTATTTTTAATTTATTTTAGGCCCATGTATTTTATCATGTTCTTCATGTGATCATGTTCACACTCACCGATTAAGATGTATCCTACACCCAAATTCAGTTTATCCCGAAATAAATTATTTAAGATAATTTTATTTATAATATAATTTTAAAAAAGGATATTGATTAAGCAAGGTCTTTAATTTAAATAAATAAATTTGTTAAGTTACAATTCTAAAAATTTACATTTCTTATAATATTGTAGGCGATTTTATTATTATGTTATAAATTTTTGAATGATTTAAAAGGAGGGTCTTTCTAAATTATATTTTGTATAATTTATACTCATTAAATATATAATTTAAATTTAAATTAATTTCACTTAATTTATTTTTTTATTATTATTTTTTATATTTTTTTTAACAAGTGTAACTTACAGAATGTAACTTAGAGATAGCCTTAAAAGTAACGTAAGTTGCTGAGTTGTAACTTAACCAAATCTAAAAACGAGAAAGATGATCGAAGTGACATGTGAAGTTGAAAGATCCACATGGCACAATCTGGATGGGACCGTACATTCCAATACTTTTGAGGAGTAACGATCTGATTGGCTGACTTGCTACACAAGTTTTCTCGATATAACCGATTTCATATGGATAGACGGTGTATATATTTTATTTATTTACCTGTGTAACGCATCATCTTAAAAAGTCCTCTCTGAGAAAAAGATAGAAAGAAACGTGACATGCTAATTCGTTTCTACAACTAAGAAGGAAAAATGGACTCTCACCGGAAGCAGAAAAGAGCCGCCCCTCCGTGGATAGACGACGGGGCTTTAGACTGCAACCCCTTCCCCGACTCCGACTCCGACTCCGACTCCGACGATGGATACGCTATTAAAAGACGCAGGCGTGAACGGTGTGTTCTACTAGATGAAGATCGTGTCTTTTCCTCAAGTAAGTACTTTTTATGCCTCAAAGTTATTAAAAAATAATAATTTTTATGCCTTGGTTCTTTATTGAAAGATTGAATTTTTTTTTAAAAAAACAAAATTAAACAACATTTTTGTGGGTCTTGCTTAGGGTTTTAAAATTTGGATAAAACTAAGCAACGATACTTTGTAGTACGTTAGCTGGGCTTAACAATTAGGCAAATACATGTATTATTAGATGGTTTAAGATATTTTTGGAGTGAAATTTAATTCCTTTACGAAATGTTTTGGTTAATTATTTTTGGGACTCGTCCTTCTGTGAATTATTTATGTTCTTTTTTGAGTTATTTATTTATTTTTGGGTTTAGTGGAAAGGATGAAGCTGAAGTTAGAGGATGGGCTTCAAGCAGAAGAGCGGAGAGATATCGGCATTGGGGTTTGGAGTTATGAGGAGCATGCAAAGGGAATTGGGATGGGGTATGAAGGCAGTGGGCTTGGGAAGAATGAGCTGGCGATTATGACACCGGCTGGTAAGAGGATGAGCCAAAGGAATATGGGATTGGGGTTCAATGATTTTAACGAAATGGAAGCAATGTTTTCTGGTTTACGCCAGCAACCTATTGATGAAGTGAGGACGAGGCCAACCAATGTGGCATTAGGGTTTAGTGAAATGAAAAAGACACTTTTGGAGGAGTTGGAGGAGAAACCAACAGAAAGCCTCAAGGAAAGTTTTCGGTCAAAGCTGATGGAGATGAGAAAGAGGAGACAACCTAGTACGCTAGAGGGATTTGATGTATCATTGCCCAAGTGCTTGGCTAAGCTTAAGATTGAGGAGGCTGATGAGGACTTGAGGAGGTGTTTGTCTAAGCTTAGAATTGATGAAACTGACGAAGATTTGTGGAAGTGCCTGGCTAAACTGAAAATTGAGGAAACTGATGATGATTTGAGAAAGGGGATGGAGAAGTTAAAGAGGATAGCAAAGCAGAGGCAGCAGTCAGACAATTTAGAGAAAATTATTACTATTTTGTGCCAAATTGAGAAAGAGAATTCTTTAGGACTGTTGACATTGAGGTCCCTTGCAAATTATTTCATCGACTTGAAGTGGAGACTTTCTCATGATTATAAGCTTTATGACTTGTCCTGCATTGCTTACTCATTTGCTTTGCCCTTTTTTACAAGGGTGTTTAAGAGTTGGAACCCTCTTTGGAAACCATCGCATAAACTGAACGTGGTGTCGATGTGGAAGGAACTCTTGCAAAGTGAGGACAGTCGTGCTTATACTCAGCTGGTTTCAGAAGTTATCTTACCTGCTGAGAGAATACGTTGCTTCCTCAATAGCTGGAACGCTGGAAAGCCTGAGGAGATGCTTAGATTTTTAGAGTGTTGGGAAAAGTTGCTGCCTTCTTCAGTTTTTGATACCATATTGGATACAATAGTTATGCCAAAACTGGCAGGCGCTCCCGACTTATGGGTGCGTCCATGGCTGCCATTGTTGGAACATAAACGGGAGGATTTGTATAAGAGGATAAGTAAACAGTTGGGGTAACATTAATAATGCTTGGCACCCAAGTAAAGGTGGTTCAACTTGGACAAAAACCTGATTTGAGAGCTTTGGCTGAGACAAAAACAAGGTTTCAGTAGCATTGGCTCTGTACATTTGTCTTAAAATGCGTCTAGAACTGGGAATTTAGCTTCTCTTGATCTTTCCTCATGTCCATGGTGATGGTGGTGAGGTTTTCAGGGTGTGTGTAGAAAATGATTTTCTAACGCGCAAATTTCCATTTTAACTGTTAGTTATATAGTACTTGCAACTTTCTGCACTAGGTAGTCTGTTTTGGAACGATTTTCTCAGAATTTTTAATTTGGGGCAGAACTTGTTTGGTTCAATACTAATTTGTTTATATCCTCTTGCAGATAAATCATTACATTTTGTTCCTGATTTAAACAAATAGCGGCCGGCAGATCCCACAGTGCTAACACTCAATTGCCACATATATATAGCAGGCCATAGTCTATAATTCTTTTGATTAAGGTGGCCTTTGGCGTCAAAATTGAAACTATAGTTCATCTTAATTGAGAAATCCACCTTTGAATTGAAAATTGAGGTGGCATTGGCAATGTCGCACATCGCATTGGAAAAGAAAAATGAATATACCAATTTGGGCATGATAATTAAATAAAGAAATTACCGGTCAATTTTGGCCTAATCGAGCCCATAGAAGTTCCTGGCGATGGCGCGCTTTGTAACTGGCTAATTGAGTTTGCCGGCCATCTTCGAGTCTCCAATAGTCTCCGAGGAAGACGCTTGGGAAAAGGATAAAAGGGTGCATTCCGAGGGAGAGAGAGAGAGAGGGTGTATTGTACACAAGAACTTTAATTGAGGATCTGAAGGCAAGTTAATGGAGAGACTGATTAGGTGATAGGCTTGTGCGGTTGGATTATATATGTAGTGAAACAAATTATAGCCAGCAGATCAGAGAATACGAGTTTGTTTTGAGTTGGGGGCAGCAACAACAGATGTTTGGTGAATTCCTAAGGGATAATTGGCAGATCATGACTGTTATTATTGTTGCAGTTTCGTCATTATAATTCGATTAATTGTCTTAACAAGGGGACAAATGTGAACCGCATTGGATAAATACTAAAGTTCAATCGGCTATAAATAGAATTTTGTAAAAATGAGGGGGAAAATCTTAAGCTCTGCAGAACCTGGACCTGGTAAACCCATAATGTTTTATTTCTGCACAAAACACCGACACTAATTGCCACTGGCAGAGCCAGAATCCGGAGAGTCGGTGAGGAGGCTGCTAAAGACATAAGTTGAAAAACTAACCTCCCTGCTGATATTCTAACAAATCAAGCCACGGGGATCTATCTATAATAAAATCAAACTCCAACGGATTAAGATTTATGGAAAACAAAGCATTATTTCGTCTAATTTTTCAATATTTCCAGTTAAATTGATCAATATTCCAGGTAAGAAGGCATTAGTTTATACCCCACATATAAACATCATTTTAACAAACTGATGCCCTGCTCTTAATTGTGCTCAGTAAGTATTTGGAGCATCTTATGAACAAAATGAGCTACTGAACTGTATGCAAAATGGTACAAGGACATGTTTTATTCATAGAACAAGCATTATCTTCCCAATATGCTAGCCACTTTCCACGGAACTGGTGACCTTCAGCTGCTTCAGATAATGCAAGGTACTTGTGTGTCACAGGCTTCACCTTCCCTGCTGCTATTGCAGGCAAAACATTCTTCTCCACCTCGGATACAATTAACTCTTTGTTTTCAGTACTTCTGCTCCGCAAGCCAACCGCTGTGCGATAAACACAAATTGTATAAACCCATTAATCAATAATCATACATATCTCTGAAATAATAACTTCACAAAAACACACCAGAAAAAGAATAAAGAAAATGTTACATCACAGATGTGTTGACATTCCCAGAAGAAATTCAGTTTAAAAAGTCACATTTATTATTATTTTTATTTTTATTTTTTGCATATCCAACCAGGGAATTCTGTGTAATTGCCATCTGATAGCTAATAGCAACACAAAAATATCGGTCCCCTCAGAAACACAAGTTTTTGCAAGAAACAAAACTTATGATACTTTCAAGAGTAAGTCAACCCAATTTAATGCTGGTAAACGAACTAAATATAATGCGCGACTGCAAAGGGAACTGCTCATCAACTGCTTTACTGTTGCTTGAATAAAATGTTATCCAATTGAAGAAGTTGAATTAAAAAATATATACATAAAAGAGCACATTGGATGAGAAAAACCAAGTTCAATTCAGTTTCAAGAACACCAAGACCCAAAAATGAGGGGCACAATACCTTGCACAGTGAGGCGCTTTGCAAACAGAGAAGTTATGTTTAATTCTGTTTTAGCTCCACCCTGGATGGCAATAATGAAAAGCCTCCCATCAATATTCATGTCGTTGAGGTTGTGCTGAAAGTCGGATGCTTCCATGCAATCTAGAATTACATCAATATCTGAGGCTGAAACATTAATACATATGCATCAGTCAGAGATTGAGAGAGACAGAAAGATCCTTATAGAGGAGTGTAACTTCCAGTTTAAAACAAAATGCATTTACATTGCTAGTAAACATGCCCTCAGTTTCTTCCTTTACTCACGCAACAAAGTCCTCAGTCTTGTAATTGATGCGCATCAAGATCCTTGCAGAATGCCAGATTTTCCTCACTTCCTGGAGATCAATAGCTAAAATCTATGCATACATGGAAACTGAATGGTTGACATAAGACAAGAATTGTGACCAGACCTGCTGTAACAAAGATTCTCACTCTTTGGCATTTTGCTATCTGAATTGCAAATGTACCAATTCCACTAGAGCCCCCATGAACCTGATAGTTTAATAGCCATTAGTTTATGGATTAAGATTCACACCATATATTCCAATGATTTAGCTGATGGAATGTGGCCTAGCAATAGGGAAGAGATTAAAAGTTACAACCATGTCGATAAAATACCCAAGGTAAAAAATAACTTTCTAAGTTGTAATTTCTATCCGGGCATAGCCATAAAACGTTGTCCCGATTTGAAGAGTTAAAACTAATTTCCACCATGTCTTTTGCTTATCAAATATTCAATCTTTACTGGGTAGGTAAGCCATGATGCAAACTTTGGGAATTACAGTTACAAGCCGGAAAATCAAACTATTTCGAAACAACAACAAGAACATAGCCATCATCATAAATTAAACCAAACAACGTGCATCAGTACACAAGATAAGAGCAAAATTCTACCAGAAAATGTCTCTACTGAGGAGAGGTGACGGTCACAAAAACCGTTGACCAAACAGTGCAAGCCACCTCTGGAAACGCAGCAGCATCTTTGGGTGGGACACCAGGTGGAACAGGATGAACTTGTCCAGCTGGAACTGCCACATTCTCAGCATACCCTCCCCCGCCAAGCAGAGCACTAACCCGGTTCCATCTAGAGACGTTTTTAACGACGGACAAGATGGTGCCGGAACATTTGAGATCCCGGAAAGCGCTGGCTGGCCCCTTCGGGGGGAGAGTAGGAGACTAGGAGACTTGTCGTTGAATAGTTTCGGGCCGGTTCAGGACAGTGGCTTCCAGTTTGATCGTCCTTGATTTGAGGGCCTTGTACTTCTTGCAATTGCAGCACTTACTGGGCTACCGGGTTGAGTTATCAGTATCGCCTTCATTGTCTTCACTTTTCTGAGTAGAAGTAAAAGACACCAAAACACTTATTAATTCAACTCCAATGGAAATGAAGATTTTTTTTTTTCTTTTTGCCCTTTTGGCCCTGTCAGTCTTGGTGAACCTTTATAAAAGTTTTAAATTTTAATCTAAAATATAGATTAATTATTTTAAGTCACACATGTTTTAACATATTTTTTAAAAATATTTTAGCAGGTAAAATTAATTATAAAATAAGGTTATTTATCTTTATAATTAATTAGTTATAAAATAATATTTACATCCTTACTCACATATTTTTATTTTTTAAATAAAAATATATAAAAATTACATTTAAATCTAATTAATAAATTTTTTTTACTAAATCAAATAATTTTCTTTTTAAAAAAAATTCTCATTCAAAAATTTTTCATTAACTTTAACAAGAAATTTTTTATTCAACAGGAAAATTTATTAAAACACTTTTGTTTTTATATTAGAGTGCTATTTAAAACTTATTTAAAATGCTTTACACATTCGTGCAAAAAAGGTAATATTTATTAATGTTTATGATGACATGTCGCAGCATATAATAAAGATTAAGGTTTATGAATAGGGGAAATTTACAAAACTAACTAAAAAAATTTTACAAATATCTAAAATAACTAATTAAACTTTTTCTATCATCCTTAACCATTTACTCTGTTTTTTTTCTCATAATACCCATCTCTCTCTCAAAACCAATCTTCCGTTAGCTCCCTCCGATGACCTCCGAACGGCGATTGGCTGTCTCCAATGATTGTGAACGGTGCTTGGACGGATTTTTGATAGTGAACTCAACTCCGGCGGGTTTCTATCATCCTCCATTTTATAATTTTTGGTAATTTTCACTTCGTAAATTTTAATTTTTTTCTATTTTGATAAGTTTGATTGGTGAAAAATCAATGTATGGATGCATATAGATGAGTTTAGGATTGTTTGGCAATAAATATTGGAGATTGTTAAGTGAAATTTAGGTTTAAAGAGTGGTACGCCAGGTGCTCGATAAAATACCCCTTAGACTATATTAAATAGTTGATGGTATATTACAAAATTAAAGTGTTGATGGTGTGATTGTAAGGTAGAGTATAGGTGCAATAAGAGTAGAAATCACAGACGGAACAGGTAGAAAATACAGCCATGCTGACAGTGGCAGTGACATCAGCGGGCGCCAGGCGCCATGACAGTGCTCAGTGATATCGTCATGACAGGCACCTGTCCCACGATATTACATAATATAAAAAAAAAATCTTGATTTTTTTTTAATTTTTTTTAATTATCAGATTAACTAATTATAAATTTGATTTTTTTGCAGTCATAATGGCTACAAAACCAGGCACGATGAAGATTCCGGAAACGAAACACTTCCCCGGGCGTATGACAAATACCTCAAAATTTGGGAATGTAATGGATGTTATCAAGAGGAAGTTAACGAAACAACAATTAAGATTATTCAGGAAATATATATTTGGTCATTTCACAAAGATGGATAGCTACGTGTTTAGTGGTGCAATCCTTCACAACGCGCTACTTAGGCAAGTAGCGTGTTGTGATGAAGATGATAAAAATCAATTATGGTTTGAATTTAGTGGCCAGTTAGCACGAGTTATCAATCGTTGAATGGTGTTTATGTTAATGTTTACGATATATTTAATGTTCAAAGTACGATTTAATTTTGACAGTAGTCATGGACAATACTTTAGGAAGAAGATTGTCGTTGACATATTTAATAACGATATTAGGTTGTAAATTATATATTTGAACAGTTGTAAATATAGTGCGATTAATCTTATTTTGGATTCGACAATTGTCCAACACTTATTATGAATAATCATTTGGAAAAAGATAGTTTAACATGTCGAATACATAATAACCATAAGAGTTTAAAATATATCATATAATATATTCCTTGAATACATAAGACGCTACAATGATAATAGACCGCTAATTACGATTCGTCGCAATGGGATTCTTACATCTTTTCTGTTATGCCCGCGTTCCTTGCACCGAGAACACATCAACACGACCAGTCATCAATTCCTCCCATGATCCATCAAAACACATTTGAAGAACAATTGACTCCATTAAGCCTAAGAAAGAAATAAATTAGTACTTAAAGAAAATTAGAACATGAGTTATTTTGAGTTAATACGAGCTTGGAGACGAACCTGAAAGCGTGGGACGAGCGCCTGTCGCGACGTGGGATAGGTGCCTATCGCGACTGAGGTTACAGTAAACCGTGGGACGGAACTCGTCTCGCGGCGACAGCGCGTCTGTCGCTGACGTCTCACCGGAGACAGTGCGCTTGTCGCGACGATGGACAGTAGCCTATCATCGCGACTGGACAGCACTATCTCATCGCGGCGATGCGCACTGTCCCACGTTTCGGGTTCGTCTCCAGCTCGTATTAACTCAAAATAACTCATAAATTTTGATTAATCGAAAAATAAAAACTACACATTGTGTAAAATAAATACTAACCTCAACTTTTGCTTGCAAGTTGATGAGTTGATGATTAGTGAATGAGTTTTAGGGATTAGGATGTCTCTGGATTTTAAAAATTGTTGGTTGAGAATATGTGAGATTTGTTGATTTTATTTATAGATATGAGGGTATTTAAGTCTATACAATAAATATATAGCTACATATGATAGAAAAAGTTTAATTAATTATTTTGAATATTTATAAAATTTTTTGACTATTTTTATAAATTTTCCTATGAATAGCAGATGAATTGTTCATAAAGTTTGGGCTCACTAGACGTTATTATTTGTTTTTAAATAGAGAAAGTGACACCTCGACTTTAAAAGTTTGGCTAATGTACAAATAGATCTCCCAGCATCTTACAGTGGACATGCAAATCTCAATCCTCTTGCCTTGTGTACAGGAAAAAAAAAAAAAGAAAGAAAAGGATTGGGCACATTACAGTATTGACCCAATTCAGCCCAATGAGTTTCCCATCCTGCCGGTTTTAGTTGCTGCTAATCAAGAGATGGAAGGAAACTTGTATGAATAGAGTCCAAAGTAACTCCGTTTCTCTCAATCTGTAAGGTAATTTGCAAACAAAACTCCTGAAACCCCAGAAAATAATAATAATAACAACAAGGAATATCAATGATTATGGACGCTAACAAGATGCAGGAAAGAGTCAATTCGATTGGAGGCAGGGGTTTTGTTGACTCCAACAACACTACTCGCATTTCATCCCAACAACCAAGCCTCCTCGCTTCATCTGGTAAGTAAAAATAATGATCTATAAATTTTGGCTCAATATTTATTTATGTTACAATACAATCAAATATCTGTTGGGACTAACCTTGATCAGCACGCAATACGAAAGAGAAATCTATCCACACTGGTAGGGGGAATTGAATTTGAAGCCCCATCTTGTTCAGATGAATTAACTTTTTTATAGACCTATACATATATAATAAGGTATGGTTTGGAAGTTTAATGTGTCTGTGTGTTTTGTTTATTTGTTTTCACAGGAGGGAATGGGATGATACATACCCACATTGCTGTTAATGATTTGAGAGAAGACATATGCAAGGGGCCTGGTGTGTGGATTTTGGTCTTGGTAGAGGGCTAGGATTCAATGGGAGTGGTTTTTGGGATAATGAAAGTGAGCTTGACCCCCAGTACAGAGCTGGTGGTGAGATTGGGAGTGGGAAGAGCCCGTCGCCATGGATGATGTGCCTAGAAAAGATGGAGGAGAGGCTTTGGTCGAAACAGTGGAAGGTGAAGAAGATTGATGGGAATGCTTCCGCATAGGTCATGGGCTTGGCTAAGCTTAAAAATGGAAGCGATGTTCAGCTGGCTGGTGATGATGGTTTGAGGATACAGAAGGAGACAGCATTCTGCTTGCAAAGAAGCAAGGACAAGTTTGATAAAATGAGAGCAGCTGAGAAGCAGAAATTGGATGATGCCGAGACTGTTCTTAATACTTTAGTCCAAATTGAGAAAGAGAATTCTATAGGAACATTGACATTGGAGTCACTAGCATATTATTTTAGTCACTTGAAGTGTATGGTATCCCATAGTTGTATGATCTATAACTTGTCCCCTGTTGCTTATTCACTAGCTTTTCCTTGATTTGTAAGAAACTTTCAAGGTTGGGACCCTCTTCAAAACCCATCATATGAATTGGAACTGGTATCAATGTGGAAATATGTGTTGGACGGCAACCATGGTTATGTCTATTATGCTCAGCTGGTTTCGCAGACCATCTTACCGGCTGTGAGAGCATCTAGCATCAGTACCTGGGATGCTAAAGATCCTGAGCCAATGCTTAAATTTTTGGATTGTTGGAAAATGCTGTTTCCTTATTCACTACTTAATACCATATTGGATACAAGTGTTATGCTGAAAAAGTCAAATGTTGTCAACTCATTGGACCCTCGTAGTGAAACTGATTCAATCCATGATTGGGTGCATCAATGGCTGCCATGGTTGGGACGAAAACGAGAGGGTTTGTTTCGGATGATACATATACTGTTGGGTGAGGTACTTGATGCTTGGCTCCCAAGTGATGCATCTGCTTACATTTTGTTGTCACCTTGGAAGAATGTGTTTGAACAAGCAGCTTGGGAACAACTTATGCATCGATACATAGTTCCAAAACTGTAGGTTACTCTGCAAGAATTAGAAATAAACCCTGCAAACCAGAAGCTTTATCAGTTCTATTGGGTCATGTCCTGGGCCTCTGCCATTCCAATTCACCTTACGGTCAATCTAATGTCTGCGTTCTTCTTCACCAAGTGGCTGCAGTTTTTGTATAATTGGTTGAATAAAACGTCAGATTTTGAAGAGATCCAGATATGGTATAAGGGTTGGAAGGAGCTTCTTCCACAAGAATTAGTAGCAAATGAAATTATCAGAGCACAGCTTAGTATCGGTGTAGACATGATTGGCAAAGCTGTTGATGGTGTTAAAATTGACCCACCTGGTTATTCACTGAACTTTAGTAAACTTGGGGTGCGGACCCTGAAACCCTGGCTGTTTGAGGCTCCACAGACTCGGAGAGCACCAGCACAAAATTTCCAAGCATTTGTAGCAGGGTTATACCCGAGTTGGCCATGCTAGTGAAATACTGAGGGATGTTATGGGTTACTTTGTATCTGTTATTTTTCTGACTTAGAAACTTTATATTAATTGCTTTTAATAACATGCCAGTAATTTATATGCTTAAAAATGATATAAAGTGAGAATCACACATGTTGCTATTGTACCTGAAGTTCCCTCAATATGAAGCTCCTAGAAACGCATGAAGCAAAACTTTCGCAGACAACATATTATGTAAACAGACAAACAACCAACTCAAGTCAACAACGAAAAAGGAAATGGCCGCTGCAAAACACTTGCAGTTGGTTTTTTCATAGCGTACATGAAGCTTCCAATTCTTTTGCATTGTCAGTTCAAACTGGAAAGGTTTTTGAGTTTTTCGTTAACATGATTAGAAAATTTCTGAACAAAAAAGAATCTTGTATTGGAAATGAGTTTGAAGTTGATTTGAGTGTTTTCGGAGCCATCCAAGTATCCGAATTGCAGCAAGTTCGGCCCAATTAATATCCTAATCGGAATCGGAATTACTAGCTAATAATTAATTAATTAATCAAGTATTTCAGTTAGTGAGGGAACCCTCCCTCCTATATATACATAACAATAGGTCAAAGCCAAACTCACTCGGATTTCAATTGTAATTTTGTTGGCAAAAAAAAAAAAAACTGAAAGGTTTAGAAGAGATTCGGAGAAGATGTTGAACGGTGTTGTTGGCAAAAAAAACAACAACAACAGTCGCGCACCATTCCCCTCACAACTGCCACAACAACCCTTAATCCCGTTGCCCCAGGCCGTCAACGGCGCCGTTTCACCAAGTATTTTAATTCAATTGATTCTGTTGTGTGTTGTTGCTCATCAATATATATATATATATGTGTGTATGTGTGTGTGTGTGTGTGTGTGTGTGTGTGTGTGTGAACATATGGAACACCAAATTAACTCTTGTTATATTAATATAATTTGTATAGAGAAATTAAATACGTTGGGATGAAATAATTAATTTATTTCTCTTTGAGAAGTATGTTCATAATGACTGTTTTTAGTTAATTTGTCTGTGTTTTCAATTTCTATTTATTTAATTTATTTTTTTAATTTTTGCAGATATGACGATGAATTCGGGTATGATTTTGGCTAATCAGAAAGATCAACTTCGTCAGCTCGCGCAGCATCAAGAAATTCGGCGAGCAAGACTTCTAGAAAGAGGCATGGGTGTCAGGATACTTCACAGTGCTTTTAAGCATAAAGCGGGTGGGAGTAATAAAATTGGTAAGAACCTACAATGGACTATGGGACAAGGTCTGGAAAAGATGGAGGAGAGGATATGGTCCAAGCAGAAGAAGGGTGATATATTGCCGGTCACAGGCTTGGCTAACCTTAAAATTGGGGAGAATTATAAGAAGGAGAAGGAGAAGAAGGCCGCAACCGCTGCTGATACGATGGCGAGTAGTGAGGAGGAGATAAAATTGAGGTTGCAGAAAGAGAAGGACATGTTTGCAAAGATGGCAGCAGAGCAGAGGCAGCAGCTGGATAATACTGAAAAAGTTCTCAATGTTTTAGCCCGAATTGAAAATGAGAATTCGTTAGGGACCTTGACGTTGGAGTCACTTGCAGATTATTTAAGTGACTTAAAGAAGAGGGTTTATCTTAATCATTGGCTTCTTTACTTCCCCCCCATTGCTCTCTCACTAGCTTCTCCTTTGTTTAAAAGGGAGTTTCAAGGTTGGGACCCTCTTCAAAATCCATCACATGGACTGGAATTGGTGTCAAAGTGGAAGGATTTGTTGGACATCCGCCGGGGTCTGACTTATCCTAGCCTGGTTTCAGTGGCTATCTTTCCTGATGATAGAACATCCTCAAGCATCAACAATTGGGATGCTAGACAACCTGAGCCGATGATTCAATTTTTGGATTGTTGGAAAAGCTTGCTGCCTTCTTCTGTTCTCGATACTATATTGGATACGGTTGTTCTGCCGAAAGTTTCTAGTGTTGTGAACTCATGGAACCCCTCTTCCGAAACTGATTCGATCCATGACTTGGCGCAGTCGTGGCTGCAAATTTTGGGACAAAAAGGGCCATGCTTGTGTCAGATGATACATGTAAAGTTGGGAGAGGTTCTTGATTCTTGGCACCCAAGTGAAAAAGCAGCATACACCATATTGTCACCTTGGAAGAAAGTGTTCGATTCAGCAAGTTGGGAACAACTTATGAGTCGATATATTATTCCAAAACTGCAAGTTACCCTTCAGGATTTAGATATAAATCCTGCAAACCAGAAGCTTGATCAGTTCAATTGGGTCACATCCTGGGCATCTGACATTCCAATTCACCTTATGGTGGATTTGATGTTGGGATTCTTCTTCACCAAGTGGCTGCAGGTTTTGTATGATTGGTTGAACCACACTCCAGACTTTGAACTGATCCGTAAATGGTATACAGGTTGGAAGGAACTTCTTCCGCAACAAATTCTTGCAAATGAAAGTATCCGAGCACGGCTTGGTATTGGGCTTGACATGATTGCCGAAGCTACCGATGGAGTTAAAATTGACCCACATGGTTACTTACTGAAACCTAGTCTACTGAATCAGATTATGCAGTTTGAGGCTCCATAGATTGCAGCAGCAAGACAAACTAATGTAACCAAAGCACTTACAGCAGCTAGCCATTGCATGAGTTAATTTTAACATCTGTTATATTTACCTGGTTATTTACTGAACCCTTTACATTGCCTTGGTAATATTGTACATGCACTTGAATTATTATAATCCTGTGTTTGAACTCAGTATCAATAAGCATTTTGATTTTTGGAGAGTTATTGGCACAGAATATACATCGTTTGTGAATGTGGTCCCTGGAATTAGATTCGGCAATCATGGTTCTAACAAATTAAGGCCAATGGCCAAGTGTTTTCAATTTTTTGCCCTTTTAAGAAAAGAAGACAGATCAGTCATTAGACTCTGTCCTTTCTTTATTTATTGTATCTAGTTGGACTTTTCTTCCCAATATTATGCTCCGTTAATTAGTATTAATTTGTTGGTTCCTTTAATTCTAGTATAGCCGAGACGTGGTATTTGTCACTATTACTTGAATGGAAAATTGTAAATTAATTAAGGTTTTGTTACTATTGGGATGTTATAGTTTTGTAATTATAATAAAAATATTATAAATTTTTCATTATAAAAGTAATGATCATATAAACAGTAAATCAAATCAACTTAATTGTTAAGATAAATAATTAATATTTATCAAATATTTTAATCCACAATTGTCTAACATAGTTCAAATCGATGACGCTTCTAGTCTATAATAAATCTTTAGGTTATGCATGGTAACAGTCAACATAATTCAAACATTTTATACTTAAAGCATGCATTTGGTTTTGATGGTGGTGATGGATCAGTTTGGTAATGCATGTGAATTGCTGAGTTGCAAACAAATCCACCGGAGCCACACATTTCGTTTGGTTGATTTATGTTAATACTTTTTATTAAAAACAATCAATAATATGACATCTCTCTGAAAGCATAACCATTTGAAGCCGTGATGATCAACAACCCTCATGCACAAACCCAGTAATATTTTTATTTCCTAAAATCGATGATGAAGCCTCAATATTTTACGAGATCATCCATAAAAATTAAAGAAGTAAAGCAACCGTAACCATTCCCCATAGATTAAATTCTTTATTCTAGAGATCTAGGTTCGGTTCTAAACAACGTATACAGCTAGAAAGGTTACTATAGATCATAAGATAAATAAGGGCTAAATACTTATTATTGAATATCAAAAGTTTCTACATCAACACATATAATAGTTTTTATATATATTGAAAAAGTTGACCGTGGTAGTAAAAGAAGCAGTGGAATATGATCAATACCAAAAAGAAAATTGCCAACACGCAAGGATGGATTGAGAATATTAACTACAGATCAGAGCTATAAATAGCTGGATAGTTGTTCCTATTGCTCATAGCATGTAATTGATCAGCTGATGCAAGCTCGTGAGTGTTGATATGTCATCATCAATGGATGATTCAGTTTGCAAAATTCTTTTACAGGGGAGATTATATATGCAGATCAAAGCATTACAAAATTGAAAAAGAAAATTAAAAATTAGACACCATTATCAAAAAAATTAAAAAAGAAAAGAAATTAACCTTTTAGGTCTGCTCATTAATCAAAACATCGTGATTAGAAGTTTAGGGAGACCAAGTGCTGTCTTTTACGACTTTGTCATTTTCTTTACAGTTGTTAGTTTGAAATGGTAGTGCTAATTAAAAAGTAAAGTAGCTAGCTAACCAGAATTTAGTTATTTCAATATCTATTCATTGAGCACCAATCAAATATTTAATAATATAAATCCAATAAATACGATATATAGTATATATGATTTTTATGTGATTTTATAATAATAGTACTGGAAATTAACTCAATCCAGTGATTAGAGGAAAACATATATGAGTTGATGGTGAGAAGCAAGTGTTCAAAGGAATCATTCAGTCAGCACTTTAGTAGCAAAAAATGGATGACAACCCTAAAAGATTAAAAACAAGCTAGAGAACATACATTTTTCTCATAATTAAGTCATGGCTTTTAATTGGGAAAAGGAAGCTTAATCATCAATTGACTTGGACCCATGTAATTTTTTTTCCTTTTTTCTTGAATGAAGGAAGAGCACAAGTTAAATTTTGGGTTTCATATATAATTAACATTATAGTTTTGTTTGTAATTGAAATACGAAATTGATTTAACAGAATGCACTTGTACTTATCCTAATAATACATTTATCTCACCTTATTTAACAGCTCTTAATATGCACTTCAGCGGCAAAACAAGGTGAAATTTACTCGATACACACGAAAAATCAACAGGAAGCAAATAATTAATAAGTGAAAAATGAAAGAATATATATAAAGGCTACAATACACCAATATTACTCCATAACAAGCTTATAATAATATAGGTAAACTTTTACAGATTAACAAGCTATATATCTACAAACAGGCTACATATAAACCCACTCGCATATATAAAAGTTTTACTTAACTGTTAATGCAAATATTTGAAACCCACTTTTCTACATTATATCTGTTATTGGATTTATTTATCACGATAACTATATATTAATTTGTCTGTAAAATTATTAATTTTCTGATTAATTAATTATTATATAGAGCTGATCAGATAGTAGAGCAGAATTGATCGATACTTGTCATCACCTGTACTTGAGTAACAAGGCACTTCAAGTAATGTGCAGTTTCATCCAACAAGCAGCACAAATCCATTGTTTCACCCCCAGGTACAAGCTTCCGAAGCTCGTTTGCATGACAAAACCCGCCACCGCCGCCAGCACCAACCTCCTTATGATGATCACCTCTTTTCCTTAAGCTTCTCTTGTGATGATGAATATTGTTGTTGATTATTCTTCTCACTGAAACAACACGACGGCGTCGTCTTGTTGCTGCTGCTGCTGCTTTGTGTTGATGATGAATCTTCCAAAGCACAGCCCGACTCCAAGCTCTCCTAGAACCAACCGCCAAAGCCATTGATTTGTCAGCAGCAATCTTAACCCTAGTGGGTGATGATGACGATGGTCTTTCCTCACTTTTTATTTTCATCAAAGCTCTAAGAAACCTTCTGCTAAACCTAGATTTTAAAGAACTAGGGTTTGAAGATAAGCTCTTAATCGAATTCATGATAGGATTGTGAAATGAGGGTTTCTGACAGTAGTAGGGTACACAGCAATATTGACTACAACTGAATTGTGGGCTTGTTTCTTTTTTATGGGATGAATCAAAAATGAGATTTCTTCTGACACAAAAGGGGGGCCTAAGCCCTCTGACACACAAAATCCAATACAGTACACACACACACACAAAAAGAAAGAAACAAATGTGGTGAGGGAAATTTGTAGGGGAGAGAGAGAGAGAGAGAATGGGGGATTAAAAATGGGAGGTGTGAAGGAGAAGAGCTAGAGAATCAATCTATAATAAAGCTATGAGATTATTGTTGATGGTATTAATATTATCTTCTTCTTTTTTAATTGAATTATACGTTTTCTTTTATTGGTATCGTTTTCATGTTGAAGCTTTGGAGATGGAAGTTTCTCGTGGGGCCTATAAATTGCCAACCACCATATGATCGCACATGGTTCCATTTTCCCACTTGGATTAATGTGGGGTCCTTTCTTTTCTTCTGTAAAACTACACAAATATTCCCCTCTCCTCATTGTATTTACCACTTTGACACTTAAATAAATTAATATAAATTAGAAAAATTATCTCCCCTCAAAAACATTGAAAGTATAAATAATCACCAAAAGTTTTGAAAATATTTTGAAACCACTTTAAATTTTAATTTTATATCAATTAATCACTTTTTTATTAACTACTATTAAAAAATCTAAGCTAAAATATTATTTCGTTCCTAGATTCATTTAAGAAAGTAAAATAATATTTTGAGAGAAATTATTTAACGATGACTAATAGACTTAAAAAAAAAAGTGATTATTAGTTGACATAAAACTAAAACTTAAGATAGTAGTAAAATATTATCATAACCCGTGATAGTTAGTTATTTGCATGTTTGATATTCATAAAATGGTTGAGAGAGATAATTTTTCTATAAATTAATAAGTAATTTCACAATTTACGTGATGAATAACTAAAGTACAATATGTATATTATTTTATTATATGATGAGTAACTTTGTACATTGCATTAATTCATAATTCCTTACAAGAAAAAAATAATATAATGTGACAGTAAACTACATCATTAGATGATCATTTTCATCATTTTTTACAATGTCAATCTATTGAGCCATTTTTTAATATTAAGGACTTTTGTTCGTTATGAAATAAATTTTTGAAGCTAAACAAAACTGTTTAACTACAATACAAATTGAATTATAGTTTACACTTTACACACCACGTTAGTATGGAATTTCATATTTTGAAATGTAAACATCATCACTTGTGAGTCAATTCTTTAAATTCTTATCACTTCTTTTTTTATTTTTCCTCTGTTGCTTTCACATTATTTTTCTTTGTTTTAGTAATTTTGTCTTGTAAGAGGATGTCAATTGTGATGGTGATACGTGTGGGAGGTGAAATATTTTGACGGTAAGCACACGTGGAATAATTTGATGGGGTGGTAATGTCGGCATTAAAAATGGATAATGGACTACACTAGAAGGGCTTTGCTATGTGACTGATATTGAAATTTTTAATTTTAATTAATAAACTTTAATAACAAGTAAGGAACCTTATTATTAGGTAACGTTTCACTTTTGTGATAATGATAGTGTAACTGTGGCCTCTTAATAATCTCATTACTTTAAGTATCCTTGCTTTGCATGTTTTCAAAAAAGCAAAGAGTAATTAGGTATGCATGTTATGTTATCTTCCAAGTGATAATATCCTTTTAATTTATTAATTCATATAGAATTATATCCTAAACCTAAGACTGCAAACTAAATGAATTCCCATTCAAGGCAACAGGTTCTATATATATTACCAAAGTACTTTAACTCTTCCATTTATAAATTTTATGTTTTGATTTTTGGCCAATTTAATAATATTATTATTTTAAAATAATTATTTTTAGATGTACAATAAAAATTAACTATAAAAAATTAGTTAAACGTTTGTAAAATATTATTTTAAAAATTATCTTGAGTTTTAAAAACACTTGTATGTATTTAATAAATCTTAGTGTTAAATTATTTTAAGAATATATATTACTAAATTGGGCTTAATGTTGAATACACATTTATAAACACTTATATATAATATTTTTTTATTTTGTATATATAATAATTGATAACTAAAATAAATTTTGTTATTTTTTTATCTCTATATAATAATAATAATAATCTCTTTAAATTGAATAATTTTATTTTCTATTTAAATAAGGATAATTTTAAATTTTTATAATATATGTGAGGATATATATATATATAGAATTATATTGAGTATAAAACTGATTTTTAAAATTATATTTTAAAAAACTAAACCTTTCTTAATTTTCAAAATCTCCTTTACGATGGGGTAATTTTACCAAAAATGATTTTATAAAAATTTATCAGACACCAAAATTAGTTTTTAACTTTTTAAAATTATTTTTAAACATCTTAAAAACAATAACAGACCCTTCGTTAAACATATATATTACTATTAATAATATTACATACACATTTCTTAAACATTGGTAATAATGTGTGACAACTATATGTTGCCATAAATTCTATGGCACGAGATTTTACCATATATTTATTTGATTAATGCTAGAACTATAAAATGGTTGAAGCGAAATTAAATTGGTTAGATGAAAACACCACGTAACCACAAGACTTGAAACATAAACTAATGGATAAATGCGTAGGAGTTTAAATAGTGAACACTTAGAGTTTGAACATGAGACTTTTAGCTCTAATATCACATTCGAAAAACTACTTAAATATTATTTCTTAATTATATTTCTTCTTATTTAGCTCAGTCGCATGGAATAAGAACAACAGTCTGATTCCAAAAATGGAGCATCCTAAAGTAAAGAGAAAAAGAGGAACCAAGCCTTCTTTCTCTTGGGAAAAATGTTTTGTACAGTCATCACATTCACACAGCTTTCATAACTAAAACGTTTGAAACAAAAATTTTCACTGAAGGTAATTAAACCTCGCTTTCACTTGTTGAAAATTTTATGCCTCATACGATTCAGAAACAATGTAAGAACATGAATTTGATCTTTGATTTCATATACGGTTTCCATTATTGGTCCACATTTATCATCAAGTGGCATCCATGTGTGACGAAAAGTACGACATTTTGGAACCAGATTTTAGTTATTGACAGCTCGAATTGATAGTAACGTAACATTAAACTTCAAATCGATCTCAAGTCTCAGTTATTTAATGGAAGAATTTGGGCTCTGGCCTATGGGGAGAGCTAGCCGAAGCTATCAATGAAGGATGAGGGCCGAAAGCTATCAAAGCCAACTCTGACTTAATTTGTAGCTCAAATTCTTGAAATCTAAGATCTAACCATTATGATTAATTTCAAAAGAAAGTAGCTAATACATACTTTGATGGAAAGTCTCATTAATTCTATCAAATGATTACTTGTTAATTTCAAATTATCTTATCGTGAAAGTGAAATGATAATTTTTAAAAATATACCCTAAAATATTATAAATTTTAATTTATTCCACATTTTTTTCTTATTTTGTTTCAATTTATAATAATTTAGAGAGATTTAAAAAAAAATTATTTCACAAAGAGGGTAATCTAAATTAATTTATGGATGGAGTATTATATCAATTATAATTAAAATTAATTTCTGCAGTGCATACGTTCATTAATTTCAAAATACAAAATTGAAGAATTTGCTATCTAACTGCAAATGCGGAATTAAATTTTAGTTAAATCATGTGGTCTATCTTCCAATATTACATTGTATAGATTGTGTAAAGATCCACGTTTGAGAACTGTGAGTGATGGTGGACAAAATAACTGAAAAAGAAGAAAGGCAAGGGACAGACATGCAAAATCAAAACGCACGCTCAGGGAAGTTTAATATCTCTTTTTAAATGGATGGCCACAGACGGACACATGGTGGGCCTAAACATTGCCTATGGTTGGACATACAACAGGCTTTTGATTTGGACTCCTTAACTAACTCATAATTATGTTTACGCTTACGTTTTGAGATAACCCCATTAGCAGCTTCTACATTTTAATTAATTTCTTTTATTATCGCCACTTAATTGCCATCTGACTCAGCACCAGGTGTCACTCTTTGCTTATTAATCTCCCGTACACCGACCATTTTGTTGTTGTTCAGCTGCTGAGTCTCACATTTATAGCTTTTATTTTACTTAAAAAACTTTTCTTAATTAACCCAAAAAGATTCGCACTGTTGATTATTTTGTCAATTGATACAACAGAGAGTCATTAACTTCAATCAGTGTTTGATTGTCAATTGATAGGAATCATTATTCAGTGGGGACATATGAATTAGACGCTACTGTATAACTATAATACAATATTATATTTAATTTAAGGATTTTGCTAAGTTACAATATTTTGTAACTTAGCCTACGCCCTTGATTTAAATAAATGATAGTACTAACTTTCAATCTTATTTTGAAAGTGCGCGGATTTAACATACAAGTATTGTAACTTATAGCAAATGAAAGTACTATTCACATATGCAATTGCATTAGCAAAATTTGCTTTGGAAACAATCCAATTCCTATTGTGTGTATCATACAACACCTTTGGCAATCAAATTTTAACTGGAAAAAGGAAAAAGGAGACTCAATCAGATACTTGAGCGTTCTCTGTGGTTCCTATTTATGTAGTACCATTTTCTTCGATTGATGAATCAGAAGCTGAATCATCCAATGTTGAATTTGATATTGTTTCCGAATGGCTTCCATTTTCACTATCTGAAGTTCCGGATGATTTCTCTTCCACGGGTTGTTTCATGAACCAATGCATAATACTTGCAGTCAATGTAAGAATCATCTTTTGATTCACCTGAAATAATTGAAAGAAAAGGAAAATCAGCTTCCAAATTGAGATACCTTGTTAACTGCAATTGGTGACCCAACAAACCTCCTTATCAAAGAACGTGTATACCTCAGTTATGTCTTCAGGAAGCAAAAATATTGAGCATCCAAGTTTCCTTGCAATACTGATAATGTAGGTGGCATTCATCTTTTTCTCCTCATCTAAATTTCCCCAATTTTGAAAAGAGAAAGAACAATGTGGAATGAGTATTTATCCAACATAATTTTATGAAAGTCAAAAAGAATAGAAGAAAAAAGTTAGTTTCATAAATGACAAACAAAAACAAATTGTACTGTCAAAAACTAAATTCTTGCCAAAGTGTGCCGCTATTTCCGGTAAAAATAATTGCAGATCACATATGATCGGAAGAAAACATACCCGTTACTCCTTTTGTGACAAGACTCCAATTTACAGCTCTAGGCTGAACTGCACTGAGTAGCTCAAGAAAAAAGATGCCATCTGCCAAACTCTTATCCTTTTAAATTGAAAGAGTAACGAAAATGGTTCAATTTGTTTCCTCAGAATAGAAGTGAATATTGTATTACCTGAGATGAAGCTAATTTAAAACTATACCTTGAAACTATTCATGTGACTCTGGCTTCCTGAGATTCTCACTTTGGCATTGGCCCATTGTAGAATATCAGCATCAGTTATCTCCTTCCCATGCGAGTGGAATCTCAAGTTCTTTAGAAGTTGCAGGACATTGTATCTCATCAATTGCCATAATAATGCTGAAAAGAAAGGAAGCCAACATTTGTTATTCATAAAAAAGAGATGCATAAGACCCCAACCGAAGAATTCGGCAACATAGTCTGAAAAAAGCTCTCAAAATAGCATAAAAGTATAATGGCATAACAGAGTATTACCCAGAATCAATTTTTTATTTCCTTGTACAATATCATTTCCAGCTATATTGACCAGGGAAAACTTCAGCTGCTTCCCTATTTTTACCACTTGGTTACAGTTTTCTACTTTCCTGAATGGCAATTTAATTGGAGGCTTATTAGCAATCTTCCAATTGACAATCCCTGGTGACAGCTTGTCAAGAGTTTCTAGAAGTATCCATCTGCAGAGGAACAGACTTTTTAGCCAATGCACTAGAATTTAGGTGGAGAATGAATTGTGAAATTATCAGATAAAAATCTATTATACTACAACCTCTATTCAATATGGTATAAGTAACATGATCCTAAATTCTTATAGTTAGAGAGCAAAACATAGATACTAACCCATTTCTGAGATCTTCAAAGACGTTGTCTATGCATGTTGAATTTCCAAGGCTATTTATCCAAAAACGGAATGCTCTTTCTTCTCTAGAAATCTGGGTGTCATCAGGTGAAACTTCAAGAAAAGATATCTCTTTTGTTGTAGTAGATAGCCCATTCCTGAATGTAAACGTGACAATTAGCTTATGTGCATTTGAACTCTATAAATGTGATAATGGTATCTAGAGGAAGAAGAACATATAAATCATCAATTTGTTTAGGCATTTTTAGCACTAAAATCCATCTTGAAGTACAAATGTTACACCATGAATATGGAAGATAGCAGATATTCTAACCTATGCTGGAAAATATGTGCAACAAAAGCAAGGTTAAGATTTGGGGAACCCTCTACAATATCTTTTGCAGTTAAGTATCTGCGACAACCCATCCTATCTGCATGTTCAAGAATCAATTTTGCTCTTTGCAGTGGATTTTTGACAGCCAACGTAGATGGATTACTGTGCTCAGGCGCAAGAACATTTAAAAGGTTTGCGTAAGCTTCTCCATCCTGCAGATGGTACAGAGAATGATCAATATCAAACACATCTTTGAAAACTAATATTGCATGCCCCATACAGAAATCATCAATTTTATTTGCTTTTGGCATATATATTCAGGAAGTTCTCCATTCATTCATCAGCATGGGCAACTATGGTCTACAAGCTAAAACCATGATAACAGATTAATTGCACGATAATTGGGATAATAGACATATTGCACTATCCTTCTCAAGCAAGAGGTGCACCCAAGTGCTATGTTTCATGGATCACATAACCTCACCCTAATTTTGAGGTGATCATGATGCAAATCATGATTCAAAGGCAGTACAGCAATAAAAGATGATAAGAAATAAAATTTTTTCAAGGTTCTCTTTCAACTGTCAATGAGTAAATTAGTCTGTGACTTTGAGCTATATAAACAACCAACATTTATGAATTCTATTCAAATCTTAAAAAAGGCCGACACATTTCTTCACAAACACAAACTTAAAACATCATATTCTTTTGCTTTAAAGATGTTACAAAGCAAAAGCATACTCAAATGAAACTACAGTAGACAAAAGAAAGATTAAAAGTTGTAGATATGATGGAAGTTTTCATTTATCTACCTTTATATCTGAAGAGAAGTTGGTCACTATTTTCTTATATCCAGATTTCTTCAGATGAAAATTCATCCACCTCAGTAAAATCTTCTCTGGAGGTAGACTCATCAACTCTTCCACATCCTGTTGTTTCCAATATAAAAAGGAAACTTATTAGAGCAAAACTATTAATAAAATTCTGAGCATGCCGATTGTTAAACAAACCAATACTACTGCTGAAAGAAGAGAATATTACCTTGCTATCATCTACCAACTGCAGCAACTGAGGAGTTTTCTTCAGGTTGAGGTCGGCCAGCAATTGTATCTAGAATAGCATAACAACGAGAAGGTCAAACAATATCTAAACTAACAGAAATGGATCTGTAGTTTGCATGTCTTCAGCTTCATGGTTCCATTTAACCAGTACTACAAATTCAGGTGTCCAGTCAAACAATATCTAAACTAACACAAAATGATTATGTAGTTTGCATTTCTTCAGCTTAATGGTTCCTAAGTCCAATGAAGTATTCATTAACTCACTGTCAGCTAAATGTCAGATTAAGATGATAAACATAAAATGTTACCTTAATGATTTGGGAAATCACTCCAAGCACAAGATGGCGCTGAAACAAAACAATAACAGATATCAGCTTTAATGATCAATAGAACTGCAAAATTGAATTATTGAAACTAGTGACAACATGCAATTCAATTCAATGAATTTAAGGTAACAGGGGAAATTAATTAAAAGGCATATACTCATACCCTTCCCTCGATAAAATCTTGGGTCCCTATGTTAACTACAGTACATCCAATTGCCTTAGCAGAGTTCAGACAGAGGGTATGGTTTTCATTTCTTTCCCATGGATTAAGCAACCTCTTTGTATTTATAGCTCTTTCATCAATTGTACCAGGAACTGCCACATTGATAAGCTTGCTGCAGGACAAGAATTAAAAGAACAATTAATAAAATCATCAAAATCTTAGCATGTCCACAAGTAGAAAACAGCAGAATCAACAAAAACCTAAAAGTTACCAGAGAAGAACTCCATCCTTTGCAATCTCAAAAAGATCATTAGATGAAGGATCAATTGGGAGGTATTTCTTTAGAAATTCATCCCCTGCAAGGTAATTATTGATATGTGCAACATAAGATGCTTTTTCGGATTCGCTAATGGTGTGAAGCAATGTGGTGGTTGCAGCCTTGAGGAATGCAGACGAGTTCTTGGCATTGCTTCCTGTCCTTGCATTTGCGTGCGCTTGTAGCTTCAAATAAACCTGTACCATGATTTCCAACACATGTTTCCATCTTTATTTTAACCTTACAGATAATAGAAGAACTTCTACTTAATAAACAATCAAACAGTTAATTTTAAATATTTTTAATTTCATAGTTGATTTTAAATCTTTTTAATTTCACCTTAAACACAAATAATATAATTTTTTAAACAATGTTTCCAAAATCCAATCACAGAATTTAAAAAATAAAAATAAAATAAACTCTAGAACTCGCCAAAATTTTTATATATAGTATATGATTTGTTGTCCACGTCGATTGCAGAGGATTAGATGAAGCGAAAAAAGATGACTCGCCTTCATCGACTCTGAAGAGCAACCAAAAAAATATCATACTTTCATTCACAAAAGCAAAGAAATAAAATCCAAAGTTTGATTGTAGGAATAGCAGATAAGCTGAAAGAACATAAATCAACCTCCAAAAGTATCGTGAAACGACACATCGTCCACCTAAAAGGTCGATGAATTGGTTGATCGAGTAAATAGAAAAATCAGGGGATGACATATGAACACCAATCATACCTTCAAGAAGAGCTCGAAATCAACCTCATCTTGTAGTCCAGAGTGATAATCTTGAATAAGCGAAGCTCTCTCTTCTTCACCGAGATTTTCTCCGACAACTTTCAATCTCGACATCTTCGATGCTAAATCGCCTACCGTTAGCTTTCCACTGTCTCTTCTCATGCTCATGAACTGCAAATTTTCATATTTTTATTCTGTCAAAATTTCCAAAAAAAAAAGAAACGGAAAAATAAAACGGGTGAACTTACGTGAGTCTTTAAGCTCCGAAGCTCAACCTGCGTGAACTGGTTCTGAAGCGATGGATCTGATACAAGAATCCCTACGTAACCTGACATTTTTCTAATTTCTTTTTTATATTTTTTGTTTTTGGTTTTGTAATTTTAAAAAAAATGATTTAAGTTCTGCTGCAGATTTGAATCTGATGTGAAAATGTGATCTCTCTTTCTTTCTATCTTTCAGTTCTAATAGCTCCAGAGTCCAGTACACTGCAACAAGTGGAGCAAAGGCTTGTTGAGTTTTTTGAATTAGAATTCAAATTATGACCATTCAGTCCCCTCAAGTTCAAAGTGTTTCATCTCTCTGTATTAGTAGGAATTTGGGCCCCACTCCACAATTGGGTCTGGGCCACACCATAAATTCAAATTATGACTAATTTGTCCCCTCACCCGCTTTCTTATTTTAAAATTTGAAGAATATAGATTTTTTTTGTTTTATAATTTTCGGGTTTCGGCAAAGACATCAAAATATGAAAATTTTCGAGTACGAAACGCCATACGACTGTAAGTATTGTAACTTTATTTTGGATTGGTTGAGTTATCATTTTCATAATGTAAAGGAAAACAAAAATTGAATGTGTAAATTTAAATGTTTGTCGAGTAAATATATTCTTAAATATTACTATAAATAAATTTTTGAGTTAATTTTAATAAATGTCTAAATTGTACTATATGTGTATGTATTTAGATTTTCAACGAATTTTAGATTCAGATATAGTAAATTAATTTTTTTTATAATATAGTGGATTGTAACCAACTTAAAAAAAAAAAAAAGGCATTTAATAAGGAGAAAGAGGGAACTATTTTAAAGCCTGAAGATTAGTATTATTTTGAATTTTTCTTAACTAAAAATTACAGGGCAAGTTATTGCATTGAATTGCTTACACGATAGATTCATGAATTGCATTAATAGAGGTTGGTCATCATGTCTTTATATTTTTGGTACAAAATTAGGCAAAGGACAACGTAGTCATTCAATGCAAGATGATGATTTGGCCATTTTACGAATTCTGAGCCCCACGTGAAGGAAAAGCTTGCTTGCTTTCCAAAAAGTTTGAGTTGATTACAGGACAGATTACAGTAACGGTCGTTTTTGTGATTTATTTAATTTTCACTTCAAATCCAATTCAATAGTAAAAACTAAAAAACAAGGTTTGATAAATCTTTTCTTCAAGTTACTACAAACACAGCTAAAAAAATAAAATAAAATTACGGCCATTTCAATGGAAAATACAAAGATAGCAATTGCTTTTTAGCTTAACGCAAAGAGAAAGCAAGATTTATGGCTAAAAAAAAAAAAGAGAGAGAGAGAGGCAAAAGTACCAATGGCATGCATACTTCACATGGATGCTATGACCAAAATTTAACTTCAGTTTCCTTGTTATCAACTAAAAAGAGGCATGTGCTTGCGGACCAGAGGCAAAGTAGACAGAGATATCGCAACAGAAATGGAGGTGTTTATGATTTTAATAGATAGGATGTGTTTCAGTTTTACTCATTATATTATTGAGTTAAAAGCTGCTACCATAACACAGATGATTAATTGAGTTTTGACCAACATTTATTTTTTTTCACTTTCAAAGCTTCAATAGATATACCCAACTTTTTTCTCAATTGAAGAGATTTGGTTTCATGATTTGAGTGAGAAGAAGTTTCTCGGCATTTCACCTGCTAATTAATTACAGCCCATATGCGTATATGAATGAATGATGAATATTTAAAGGTTTGTGACTGTTAATCACTTTTCTCACTTTCAGTATTTAAACTTTTGTGTCAAAGCTAAATTTCTATAACAACACTTGCGCCAAACAAGTCCATGAACCATATAATAATACAAGTGATAATTGAGACTCTAGAGATGAAGGTTCTAAAGTCGGCTCACGTCACGTGGACAACATCCGCCTTGTTTATCACTTGATCAAAGAAGCTCATGTCGAAAACCAATAGATAAGAACTAGACTAGAGAGCATAAGATGACAGCTGAGGCAAAGGCGAATAGTAGGGCCCAGTCAGTGATGATCCATAACAAGGAAGTGTGGTGACAAATCCAGGTCGGTGTGAGATACACATATGCATGTATGTATGTACATTTTGCTTTACCAAAAAGGCAACACTCTTAGGGCAAGCAACACAAGAGGGCTTGTGGGGAAAAGCTCTTCTAAAATTATTGGGGGAATATGTACCAATCCTTGCTGTGTTTGCTTCTACTCCTCACTACATTCAAATCATTACAAAGGTCTACACCGATCCCGAAAAATATCCCCATTGCTATCGAGTAGGTCCCTAACCCACATGCCATTCCACTATTGTTAACCGGACACTGAAATCTTCATCATTGTTAACTGATTTAGGATGTAACTACAGCATGATTTAGAGAGTTCATATGGATTTCATTCTTTGCTATCATTGAGGATCTGATTAGGGATTTAAAAGATATTACAATGCACATTTCATGATAAATCAAGATGATGGTGAACATACATTAAATTAACATATCTACATATATTTAACAGTTACTTGGCCTCGCCGTTGTTGGGCAGATAGTTCATGTCTTTCCAATAGTATAAGATAGATCAAAATGGGGTTAATCATGCAGTGAAAAATTTACCACCTGTGACAATTAACGCTAGAATGCTATTTCCTGAAGAACTTGAAGTGTCTTCTGATGGACCTGGATGCAAGATACAGAAAAGAATGGGTCACACAAGGAATGATGAATACAGCTAGTAAGTGAACGGATTTTACTGAGAAGCTATTCAACCATTATTTCACATACTAGAACTTGGGTGAACAAAATGACACAACATTTGGGTTGAGGGAGTTGATGAAGAGGCAATATTATAACAAACAGGTGTCCAAGTTTGTGAGTTCATTAATTAATGGAAAACATTCTCTTAAACCCAACAATTATATTGCAAAAATACTTTCACAGAAAAACTGCAGATCACAAAATAAGTCTCGATGTACAACAAAACATTTGAAAAACGAAAATGTAACAAAAACCAATTAAGCGATCTAGGAAGACTACTTAATCAAAATGAAAGAAAAGGTTATGAACACTGTCAGGGGAAACAGTAGTTACCCATTCGAGATGTTGTGCTGTAATGCCAGGGACATTTCCTGAATATATACCACCTAAGACCTACAAGCCCAATAATAAAAGTTGGTCAGTATTAATCTATTATGCTTATTTACTAGTTGCCAAGATCACCATAAAAAAAATTACTGAGAGATGATCAGAGGCCCAAGCAAATTAAACCAAGAGACAGTGACACTTTATCTGCTAGTTGCCTAGATCACCATCAAAAAAGATGAAAAAAAAAAAAAAGTTAAAGCAAGAGATGCATTATAGCTATCAGCAGTAATAAAGCGATTACCTTGGTTACAGTCTCGAGAAACATGCCAGGGCGCACAGGAAGAGGCTTCTTTCCAGTAACACTTCCCTGTGGATCATAAAACAGATCATCATAACACCAAGAATTGGGAAAACATATCGACCTAATATAACGATAACATATTTCAACTAATGCAAAAAGGTACTCAATAAGTCATATCAGGGATGAATCCTACCCTTCCTGCAATTCCACTGGAACTCCCATCAGCAGAGGCCTGATCACTGACATCATTGTCTGCACCTTCATCTTTCCCTAGCATTACGTTTTTTATCATTTCCCGGACAGTTTTCCCAGGCTTCAGAGCTACCAGTTTGGTTAAGAAGTTCACCTGAATTATTGAATTGAAGTGAAGCCCGTGATCAATAATAAGAAGAATACATAGATTTAATCAAGATGAACTAAAGAAATCAATAATATTCTTAAAACATAAAAAGAGTGAATTAAGGAAAATGATAACAGCCGGATAGGCAGATATAATAGATATAAGTCCTATAAAGGCAAGCGTAGAGACCTCTGATTCAGGAAGTGTATTAAAACCACGATCATTTCGTTCATCTAGCATTCCACCTCCCATCATGTTTCGAGCTTCCTCTCTGATCAAAACAAGCCGTGCAAGTAGTTTTCTATCCGGAACAACTGGTCGAGTTTCCATAGTCTGCATAAGTTTCAATAGAAGGGGAAAAATTGGGGAAAAAAATGATGAAGACATTTACTGAACCCATAATTCAAACAGCCAATTTAAAAAAATGTGTTGGCCGAACTTAGAGTCAATGATAGATTGCTTGATACAGAACAAACTTTATACGATTTCCAACTAAAGACTCTCAAACTGTAAATTTTGAGCTATATCTCTAGCTCCTCCATGATCAATCTTTATTACAACAATAAGTAATTAAAACTCATTTATAGCAAGCAAACTTACATTTTGTGTTAAAAGTGATGCATTTTTCATATTTATCATTGTACAGATCTTCACATTTAAATTCCCTATGAATAGTCTAACCACTTTCTCATTTATTTTATTCTTTGAGCATGCAACAAACAAGGAGGTATTTAAATTGTTACTCTTTTTTAATTCTTTTGAACTCTCTGCCTAAATTCTCTTGCTTGCTTAAAGAACCCACACATCTAAGGCATAATGGTAGTCCTACAAAGCAAAATAGAATGCCAGGAAACATCAGCAAACTGTAATTAACGTGATGAACTCAATTACCTACCAGACAAAAATGATTTCAATTTCTATTCCTGAGATGCAAGGGGTAGAGATTGCTGAAGATCATGAAAGAGAGTTGTAACAGCAAAAAGAAGAAGCTTTTAAACACACAATGCACAATTTGAAATATGCAGCAATGGTATAGTTAATAAGAAAAGAACAGAGTAGTTTCTGAATTAATTACCTCTAGCAAGTCATCAGCCTGGTTAGATATATCATTGAGATTTGCACCAGGAATATGAACTTTGAGGCCATTGTCACCTTTAAAGACGCCCCCCCCAGCAGCCACTCGGCGCATCAATTCATGCCTACTTTCTTTCTGGGGTGTTCTGCAGAGAAGGCCAATCACTTGAACCTATATAGAGAAATCAAATTATTAAATTCATGGGTTATAATTTGAATTAGCTTTCAAATCGATAATTAGAATCTGTAACCGGTGTACAGAAACTTCCTTACATGCGGAGGACACTTTTTGGTAAGATGTGCTAATACAGTCTCCTTGACCACCTCCAACAGTGCCTTGCGCTTCAGAGGCAACAAACAAACAGTCAAAAACCATTTTAAGTTTCAAGTAATCATAAAAGTAAACAAAGTATACGATATGTGTTAGCAACAAAACACAGAGTATTATAGCAATGACTACAAAACATGCAAGCGGAAAAGGTGACATGGAAACTACCGCTTAAATCATGCATAGAACAGGACGTTGTTTATCAACCGTATTCTAATATCAGTAAATTGACTATGGACCAGTTCCCTTGAAAATATAGCCCTAATTGTACATGTCCGCTAATAAGGAAGTCCACCCATAAAGTTATAATAACTCATACAACTTCCATAGTATGAAACTTCATTCTCAAAATCTTCCAATCATTTTGAAGCAGCCATAGAAGGCAAATAAGGACACATAATAAAATACCAAGCAGCCATAGAGTACGAACGCCAAATATTGTTAGAAGAAAACATATAACTTGCATTCCAGTTTATCCTGAACAAGAAAAAAGTACTCAAATCATATGATTTAGGTCATTAGCCTTCTATTAAAATTACATTAAGAACTTTGAAAATCACAGTTTGAAGCTCTGTACATGAGCAAAAATTATACCTTATCATCTAGGTCCTTTTCAGCTTGCTGGATCATGTAATCCAGAGCCATCATAAAGCCAGGTTCCATCTCATCAACTCTCTTACCTATAACTCCTTGCGCCGTCAATTCCACAGCCACCTCCGCAGACGCTTCATCCATGTTCATATCTTCCAGCTGTGGCCACATATTATAAAGACAGAATAATTTCGTTTAATTGTTTATTTAAAAAAAAAAAAGAGAGAGAGAGAATTGATTGATGAGCTGAGAGTGATAGATGAAAACTCACCAGCGTAATCATCTCTTGAAGAACAGAAGTGACTTGCTCACCTCCTTTGAGTATAGCTTCGTACTGGGCATCATTCATTTCTTGGTCTCCACTTATGTGTTGCTTCCGTCGGGTCCTGCTAGTTCTGTCTTGCAAGTCCAGCTCTTCATCTGGGTAACCTCCACCCACTACATAGCTGCTGCAAAAGGTCACTAACTGATTCTTCTCCTTCGGTTGTTTGCGTTGCCGTTGACACTTCTGCTGATTATGTTGGGATGTGAATGAAATACGAGGAGAAGCGAAATCATTTGGAGCTGCAGACGCTAAAGATAATGGAATCAACCGGACGGACGCCTGTAACATTTCGTGACCTGCTCCAACTCTTGGGGTTTCGGGTCGACAACAAGACAAGATAATATTAATCAGTTAAATAGACAGGACAATTATCGTTTTAAGTTCTGAAAGAGCGGTAGAAAAAAAAAAAAACGACGTCGCTGAAGATCAAGCAACGAACACGTGATCAACCCGTGACCGTAGCCGTAAGTAGATTAAGGAATTGACAAGAAAATCCCTAACAAACCAAATACGGCGTATAACGTTTGAAGGCCGTTAGGAAAACAGAAAACTGTCCCTTTGCGAAAACGATTTCACATTTGGGTGAATATTCCATTTCCATTTGCTGTGCAATAGGAAGTAGAAAGAAAGGGCCCTCTCCTTCTCTTTAATCCACGGTTTGACGAGCCGCTTTGAAAGAGTTGAGGAATAATGTTGATGACAAATTGGGGCAGATGAATCGTAGGGCTTGTGCGTGCAAAATGTCCTCTTTTATGTGTTCCAATAATTCGAAAAATGCAACCGCCGACTACGGGAATCAAATCCACAGGCGCGTGGTTAAAAGCCATGCGCCCATTCTCAGATGAAAGTACAGATAGTTTCATCCCTCAAGCTGTCAAGCAAGCACAGAAAGTGGCCGAGTAAAGAAATTGGTTGTTGACCTAACAAGCCCAAGAAATAAAAATGAAAATTAATTGGGGCAGTGAAACAAAAAGTAGAATATGACAGTGTAAGACCAGAGGCCTAACCATACATGCTGCCAAAAAGTGTTGAAACGCCCCTCGAAAATCCTAACCAATTTTTTTGATCCCCGTATCAGACCAGCCATCGTGTCATTAATCTTTAATATTTATTGTAACCTTTTCTTCTTCCGAAAACCACGCTCTCTTCCACAGGTAATTCCGTCCATGATCTAATGGATAAAAATCCCCAATTAAAAAACAAACCAGAGAACGTTCCCACCAATAAAAAATTTAAAAAACCCAAATAACATTTATTATTTTATTCTGTCGGTTATATTAACTACAATACAGTAGTTGCAGTGAACTGCTAAGCATCCTTTGCATCTATTTTATTTTGGCTTTTACTAAATTAGATCATGAGCACAGCTGCAAGTTACTCATATTATAACGTAGTAGGATCCTTTTAAAAAATAAATTTCCCTTTATTTTTATTGCTTTGTTTTACGGATTAAGTTTCTGGGTACATGGCTTGTATTATTTCGAATTTATTTAGTCAGCGCTGTTAGTGCCATATTTAACACGATACGACACATGATGGGCACCGTACTGTCACACTTCGTACATACGAGAACGCATGTGTAAAATACTGTGTTGCGATGGTTGGAGCGTGCGACACGCCAAGGGCATTTTGGGTAGAGCGGCAAAGCAAAGAGAAACGAGTGAATGTGAAAGTGACAGTGGCATCATCAGTAAATTATTCGAGAAAGAGGGGTAATCAGAAACCAAGAAAATTTACCCCAATTTCCCTTTTCACCCTTACTCCTCCCAAACGGTTCCGCTTCCCCGCTTCTATAAAATCGCTCTTAACACACCCCACCAAATCCTCATTTAGTTTCATCTTTTCCTCTTTCTCTTTCGTTTTCTCCCTCTCTCTTCTAGGGTCAGGTTTCTTTCCTTCGTCTAGACTCCAAAACTCTCAATGGCTGATGTCCTGGAGGTTCAGAACGGAGCTGCACCGGAGAAGGTGGCTGCTCCTGCGACCGCGGCCAGCTTCACAGGGATGAAGCCGCAGTTGCTTGTGGAAGCACCGAAGGCTACTGACGCCGTTCAGTTCTACAAGACCGCGTTTGGTGCTGTGGAGATCGGCCGTAGCACGGAAACCAAACGCAAGGCTGAACAGGAGCTCCCACTTATCTCCTGCGCTCAACTCGAAATTGCCGGCTCCACTTTCCTTGTTTCTGACCTTTCTGATGATTCTGCTGCGTACGTTTCTTGTACACTGAAATTCTTTATGTTTTCTTTTTGTTTTCCTACCAGATCTAGTTTTATATTGAGAGTTTTATTGCTTTCCGTTGTTGCATCTTCATGTTCTTTGAACATTTACGTGCTTGAATCCGAACGTTGTTGCTTAACTGTTTTTTTTTTTTTCTTTTTTGATTTTAAGATCTGTGTAAATGCATATGTTATACTATTTTAACTGTTTATTTGGCAATATTTTTATAAAATATATGTTGTAACATTTATTTACATATTTTTGTTCTTGAATCTCCCTTTTAATCAGATTTTTGACCTATTGTTGACTTTGTTTAATTTTTGGACTTTTTTTTTGTTGGATGCATGGCTGATTTTTTTCATTTATTTACGGTTTTGACCAGTGCAAAGACTGGGGGGACCGGATGCGTCCTCTGCTTGGAGACTGAGGACGTTGAGGCTGCCGTCGCCAAGGCTGTGAGTGCCGGAGCTGTCGCTGAAGGCGAGGTCGCTGAAGGCAACGGCGCGTGTTGTGGAGGTCGCGTGGGAAAGGTCAAGGATCCTTACGGTTTCACATGGCTCATTTGCTCCCCGGTCAAGAAGTGCGCTGACGTGGAAGCTTGAGAGCGGCCTGATCTGATCTTTAGATATTGATCTACCATCACATAACTCTCCTTTGTTGTTCGTCTTTAATGCTTTGGGTTAGGCTATGAATAGCTGATAGGCTTTTTCAGTATTTCGAATATCTTGATGATCTTACCGAACGTTGATCATGATGAAGGATGTTTTTTGATTAATTTTGAAGAAACTGACAGCTGGCAGTTATAGACTCCTTCGCTACTCTTATTATCTATCATCTTCTATTTTGCCAAGTAATATCATCACCGTCGATTCCATTTATAATTATTGGTTTTGTGTGAAGGGTAACATAGACTTTTTAATCGTCGTTTTTGTGGATACCTGGATAGGGTGGTGGTTTTTTGTTATGCCTCGTGGTACAAATAATATCATTACTTTTGTGATTTGTATAATCGCCAAGTCTTCTTTTTTTTTGTTTTTTTTTCCCCCAAGTAATGTTAAATTTGTTCTGTATTCGAGGTATTAGGAAGAGAAGTCATTGGGCAGTGTAACTATCAGATGTGGAATGGGTGACCGATTCAGTGTGCAACACGTGTCTGCGATGATACTATCACTCGAGTACAGTATGGGCACGTGTCAATTGAATAGACAATAATCCCTCTGTAGGCCCGAGATTTTAACAGTTAGGAGTGGGGTACTCGTGAGCGTTTCTGAATTCAATTAAAGTGTTCGGGAAATAGTGTATAGAAAATGAGTAACAGGTGGACTACAAGTTGAATTAGTTTTGTTTTATGGGCTTTAGTTATATTAAGTTTTATTTGAATGAGTTTAGTTTCGTGGGCTCTAGTTATACATCAAATTTAACTTTGAGAGACCTTTGATCAAATGACCATATGTATCTGAAAGGTGAAAAAGGGCGATCAATTCTTCCTGAGTCGGTAATTTTGAAGGGAGGAATTCAAGAGGATATTTTAACGTAACATTTCAACCAGATCTCAGTTGTTCATATTACAAGATAGCACAAAGGATAGGAAATAAGGAAAATGTGATTCACAAACAACATAAGAAAACCTTTATAAAGTGCTAAATATTTTTTTGTATGGTTTATTTAACATGTGTAAATATTTATTTAATCTCATAAGTCTTTTCAAAATTTTTACTATTATTTTATTTTTTAATAGTAAAATTTTCTAAAATTAAATAAATTATTTTATCTCTAGTAACAAAAGTTTAAATTTTAGACTTTTAAAGGCATTGGCTGAAAAAAAAATTTAAATATTTTTTACTTATTTAATAATTTTATTTTATTTTTTGAAATTATAATTTTAAAAAGTTTATTTATTAAAGTAATTTTATAATTTTTAATAAAAATTTTCACTGACAACTAAATAATTAAATTTATTATTTTGATAAAAACGTTACTTATTAAAATTCTACTAATAAAAACTCTATTTAAATAAATTTTATTTCAAAAACTATAGTATACGGAACTTAAGTCATGTTGCTTGGAGCAACCATCAACAATTAGGCCGCTTTAATAAGAGCCTAGTTGATTTATTTTTAAAGACAAGGCCTAGCAAGATTAAAAGAGATTGGTAAATCAAGCGGTCCGGTGGAATTGTGCAAGGCACATGGAAAGATCATGATCAATCCGATGCGCCTCCAGAATTTCGAACGGAGGCGAACTTTTGACCTTTTAGTCAAATATTTTTGTCTTCTAGTAATGATAATGATGTGTTTTTTTTTTTCTACATATTTCATTGTTGATCTACACAACTTATTCCTTAATAATATGAATAAGATTAATGTAGTTTTCAATTATGAATTAAGAAAGATAAATTTTATGTTTAATAAAATAATAAAAATAAAATTTATTCTCTTATTTATTTATTTATTTTTGCTCTTCCTCGTTTATTTCTGCTCATCTCATCTTCTATCATTTCTTTCATTTAATCATGGACTTAAAGTCAAGTGATTTCTTTATCATTGTTTTAGAGCCAAGTGTACTTTTTAATTCCTCTCATGTGCAAATCCTAACCAATCGAATGGAGCATGGATTGCGTTGGCGAGTGAATCTTCGAATTCATAAATTCATAATGATCGAGCAAACCCAGTGACAGGCAGCCATCAGATTCACATGTATCCTTGTACTTCAACTATTCAGTCGCTACCCAATTTTGTAGCAATAATGTTGATGATGATACTTTTTCTTTTTATCTTTTATCACCTTTTGCTTAAAGTTGTCATGCTTATTGTTGTCTAGACGTTTCATAAAAAGGAAGCAAAAAGAATGGAAATCGTTTTCCTGAACATTTTTGGGCTGGTGAAGGATTTGCTACTGAACTCAAGGCCATGGCCATCTTATCTTGGACGACAGATCACGAAAGTGAGGAATCAAACTTGAGATTTAGGTTCTAAATATCATATTAAATAAAATCATTTGATTTAAAAAATTTAAGCAAACAGTGATAGATTGATAAATAAGGACCCAATAATACTAGTAAAGACAAGTCTGTCGAGAGATTATATAAATTAATGGCGAATCTTAGTAGCGACCACAAACCACAAGGCACAGAACAGAAGTGTTTTGTTTATTTATTCAGTATCAGTAATTAATATAATATTAAATGTATTCATTTCAAAGCTTTGGACGTTTGGCGGCGTGGCCCGCGTGCATTCAAACAATTTAAATTTTTTGCTCTTCAAAAGCCAGAGCTTTAATCTGCAATCCATAAAGTGTCCGAAAATCCGATGGAAGTTTGCAAATCTCCAAGAATACAAATCCTCGTTCGATTAAATTCCAACTTAATAGATATAGAATCTATTTTAGATTAAGATGTTATAGTTTTTAAAGTATAATTACTGTAGAAAAAATTATAATTATAAAATAAAAATTAATAGTATACAGTAAATATAATTTTTAAATAATAATTTTAATAAAATTATTAAAAATATAATAAATTTTTTATTATACAAGTAAAAAATAAGATTAATATACCTTCTAAATTACATCGGTTAGTGTTTACCAAATACTTTATTATTATAGTTAGAGGTGTGCATTATTCAATTTGATTCGGCTCAGAGCCTGAAGCGAACCAAACTGAAACCAAATGGTTCATGAATTTTTTAACTAAATTATAGAACCGAACCAAATTGATTTAGTTCAGTTTGGTTTGATTTAGTTTCATTATACATATTCATTTTAATAAAAAATGATATAATAGTAATTTTGAGTCTATAAATCAACAAATAATAAACAACAAAATAAAATCTAACAATAATATTAATATAATAAAATCTAAAAATAATACATAAACAATAAACAATATAATAAAATCTAATAATAGTAAATTAGCATAACAAAATCCAATATTAATTTAGAAATCCGCTATATATTACAAAAGAAATTTCAATATTCCATTAGCAATGACAACTCTCTCCATTATCACTTCTCCATCATTTAATTATTTCATTTACGATACATATATTATCTTTTCAAGTCAAAATGTGTTATTAGTCAAGTTTCAACAATTAAATAATAAATTAATTAATTTAAATTATATGCTATGATATATATAATCATATCTATTACCTAACAAATAAAAACATTAATTTCATTACTTAAATATCAATTCATATTTTTATATTTTATTTTTTTGAATCATTTAGTTCGGTTTTAAACGGAACTAAATAAAAATTAAATAGTTTTATTGAATCAATTGGTTTATTAATTTAGCTCGATTCAATAAAAAACAAAATGTTTTATAATTTTTGAATCATTTAGTTTTTATATTCCGAATTAAACCGAACCAAATGTCCACTCCTAACTGTAACTTCTAAGTTGCAGCTATTTAATTTCAATTCTAAATACATCTATAAATGAAAGTTTCTTAATTCGCCTCTACCTGCTGCTATTATTATAAATTTATAATTATTGAGGCTTGGTGGATACGGTGCAAGCAGTCATGCACCTAAACAAAATTATATAATTATTATCATTATTTTTCTAAAGTAAATTTTAGTATTTCATTGTGACGTTGTGGTTAAGAGTAGCTCCCTCTAAATAAATTCTCCGGGTCCAATCCTGATATAGATGTTATTTTAATGATAGAATATAGTGAAAGGCATTCGTCATAGTTGAGACGCAAGGTTAAGGAAAACGTTAATAGCGTGAACCAACATGCAGCAGCAGCTAGCAGGGACATCGTTTTAACAATTAGGCCACTGCTTATTATCAGTTTAACATAAATGCATGATGGTTTGGGTTGGGTTTTATGTCAACCCAAATCAAAACCAGCCCAAACTTGTTTAATCCAACTCAAATCAACCCATTTTAATTTTATTTGGGTTTGGGTTTGAGTTTACGATTCAAAAATCTTTTGTTTATGTAAATTTGATCATATCAAAATCATAATAATCGACCATTTATCACACAACTTAAAATTGATTTATCATTTAATAAAAATATTTTTAGTTTTTCAACTTTTATTATTGACATTAAATACCAATCCGAACTTGAAATGTCTAATAAATATGTATTTATATTCTCTCATAAAACATATCACATGGTTCGTTTGTATTACTATTAATTGGCCCTTGCTTTTGTTTATATATTCTGTGGTGTCAAATAGTGGCGGTGCCAAGAATGCATTCTGACGAGGGATAAGTTCAACCAATAATATAATTTTAAAAAATAGTCAATAAGTAATAAATACTAAAATAAAAATTCATTAATATATTCAATTCAATACATTTATAATTGACTTCAATGAGAGTTCATTTGTTAAAAATGTTAAAGAATAACTTTATCGCTAAGAATGCCCCCAAGGTCGTGGTTGGGTTGGTCGCAATGTTCGGTTCTAGAGCCGTGATAGCTCGGGTTCGAGTTCTTGAGGGTGGGGAGGGGGTTCAAAATTTGTCTTTGAGCTGCACCCCATCCCCTTTAGAAAAAAAAAAAAAACTTTATCGCTAAGAATACAAAAGAAATATTATATATATATATATACACATAAGAAAATATCACTTAATCATTAATTGTTCGTCTGATTTTATAAGTAATTTTTCACGAAACAAAATTTTATAGATGAAAATGTCATTTTACTGTAGTTTTGACAACTAGTAAAATCAATATTAATATCATCAATAAATAAATTAATGAATATAATTTATCTTTTTTAATATCAATTATTTTTCTTATAAGCTTACCAACTCTTTTCAATTTTTAAAATTTATTATCAGAACTCACATTTATATTTATATTGTAAACATTAAGTTGACTTTTAAATATCATAAGATTCGTTGAAAAAAAATTATCTGGATAAAATCAATACGATGATGTAGTTTATTTCTTCTTATTTTTATTTTTATTTTTATTTTTTGGGTGAGGTGAGTTAAGGCCTGAAAAATTAAACGAGACAAAAATCAAATTAAATTTATAAATTTTAAAAAGTCAAGTACGGACTTCAAGCCCTACTAGCCCCAACGTGGCACGGCCACTTGTGTCAATGCAGGACACATGCACTTTAAATGATTCTTTTCTATTGTAGCAGATATGAGGCTGTTCATCAAAAGGACTTAAAAAGCGTTTGTGGATGGTGTGAAGACAGACAAGTCATCTACGAGAAAGGCATAAAAACGACATGTCGATCGACTACCCAAAATATCTTCGTCAGATGACTTGTCGTCTGTGACATAGAAATTAAAATGACAAAACGTCCGAAAAATAAATGGCTATAGACGTCATAGCGTGCTTTAAAAGCTTCATCGGTGGACAAATCGTCCATGTCCGAATTTGATTAATTATATAAATAAAATACATCAAACAACGTAATTTAAAGAAAAATTATAAGTAAATTAGAAAGATTTATGTTCGGTAGAAAAACCAAACGTTTTCCTAATAACGTTTTCTTAACATCAATTTTATGACATATCATATCCTTCCCGGCAAAGAAAAATAGTTCATAAACTTCAAAAAAAAAGAGTCTCAATGGAACAAGGGTGTTGCACGTGGGAAGGAAGAGCTTACCAATGCAGAGTCGGTGTCAATCCTACTTCCCAAAAACATGTAAGAACAAGAACAATCAACAAATGATTTTTTTTTTTTAGTTTTTAAATATGAATAATTTTTATATATGTGTTACTACCTAAAAATTACTACTAATGCCAATAATTCAGTCCAGCCTATAAGGTGCGTATTTTATAAGATACGTATATTATAATGGACTCATGTAATTATATCATGTTATTATGTTGAAACAATCACTGTAAGTTGTGGTTTGGAAGGTATGAATATATTAAAGTGAAAATTTATATTGAACTCTTGACTAAACCTATTTAACAGAATTGGAATCAATCCTAATTTCTAAAAGTATGTAAGAATGAGAATGATCAACAAATAATATATATATATATATATATATATATATATATATATATATATATATATGAACGATTTTTATACATGCTGTTATTACTATTATTATTTTGGCTTTATCTGTTGAGCAATTGCAGCGTGATCAACTTATAAATCTTATGAGTTGTTCTTTTTTTTTTTTCAATTTTTTCTTTTCATAGTACTTTTAAGCTTGTATTAATACATGATTTAATTAGAAATCAACCTCGCTTAACAAATAGCATGCCTGCTACGTATGCAATATCTGTCAGCGCCAATTCGCTCATTGCCCTTTCAATTGTGAATGTGTGTGTGTAAATTAATTATGATTTATTTTGACGTCCACTTATTCTTTAACAAATTGAAAATTGATGTGTGGGAAATAAATAATAGATGTTTTAATATTTTAGATTTGAGCTAGGCATAACAATCTATTTACAATAAATTAACACTGTATTATAGCTAGACAGTATTGTCTATATATATATATATATAGCAACAATTTGATAACGTACAATTATATATAAACATTACTATTTAATCTCAAATTTACTTATTCAAATGTGCCAGCATACCATAAGAATACATAACATTGTGATATAATTTCATTGTTTCAGGCTTCCTCATCATGAAGTACACTATTCTCGCGGCATAATCAAAATTTTGGTTCGACGAGGCCATGTTGTAGAAATTACCATAAACTTGAGTATTAGCAATGAGGATCATAATGATCAGATTAAGCATAAACTTGAGTAAATTATAACACATATAAAACCTATAATTGAGGGCTATAAATTATTAGGTTATAACAATTATTTTTAGCCAGATCACACTTATTCATAGGAAATAATAAATAAAACCGCATTGCATGTGGACACCTGTAGGCCTCTTCGTCCCGCGGGCTAATTCAGTAAGCTGCATGCATGCATGCATGAGTATGTAAATAATAAAAGATAAGGCAATTAATCAATTAATAACAACTGCAGAAAGTATAATACATTATACGTACGTGTAATCTGGGCAGCGGGGCCTGACGTATCTGAGGTTGCACCTGGAAGGAAGGGCCATGGCGAGATCGTAGTCAATCTGAAGAGAACGCAGAACGTCCGAGAATTGCGGGGAACACCAGCAGTCGGTGTTGCAGACGCCAAGAAGAGACATGCAGCACTCTGGGTTCGGTTTGGTCAGATCCTCCTGCAGACATCTCCATCGAATAGGCTCGATCCTTCTCTTACAGTAATAACCTGCTGCTTCGTCCCACGTGCTTTCAACCGTCTCCGGCACCGTCGCCGTCACCGTCGCCAGCATCATCAGTATAACCGCCAACTTGCTTCCCATTTCCATTTCTAATTAATATTATATTTCTCTCGGTTACCTTACCTTCAGTTCTAGCCGATCTTAAGTTATATAGGAGAATGTTCCATACTTGAACTCGATTTTAATTAATTGCCGGCGTTTATATCCATAACATGTTGTTTAAACTTATCACATGGCGGGTTTCAATATTAATTTCATCCCTCATGTTAATAAAAAAAAAAAAATTTGAGTTGAGTTATCCCACATTGATTAGAAAAGTAAAAATATATGCATGTTTTTCTAGCTTTCAATTTAAGTAATAAACTTAGATGTTTTTTTTTTTTTTAGTTTCTAAGTTAGTATTTTTAAGTCTTAAATGTTGTTGGGTTCGCCTCATATTTATAATTGTCGTATGTGAGTATGTGACGATGCTCTCTAAATTTTTTGTCAAGACAATAAAAAAATGATTGCCCTGATTAGCGTTGATTTGGTAAAATAATAAATCTTGTCTTCAAGAGTATAGACTTTAACATCATTATATATGTTATACAATTTTATCTATTCTTCAACGTGATCGTTAAGATTCCTTCTAATTTATAAGGTAACTTCCTCATTCATGGTCTAGGGCCGGTTCACCTTCCATTGTCTTACCCAACAAGAACTGGTGGCTTTGGTGGGATGCCTTCCTTCTCCCATTTACTTATACATGTCTCGGATGACTCAAATTAACCAAGTTGTAATCTGTTTCTAGGTACCACCAAAAAAATTTAAAAGAAAAAGATTGCAAAGGATTATATATATCTAGTGTATTTTTTCTTGAGAGAAAAGGAAAGATTTTGAGTGCTTGTGTGCTTTGCTAGTTGCCATTGATCTAAAATGCATTTCTAAAATATTTCAATTACAGAAAGAAACCTAAATAACGTGAATTGATTAATTTGATCATCAAATTAAGTTGCTGTGGTTGACTGCCAAGATCATTAAATCAAACTTAATGATGTCACTCATATTTATATAAATAGCATAAAGTACAGCAAAGGTACAATAATCACAAAAAAAAAACAACATATATCAAGAAAGATGTTTACAGCATATAGCACAGCCGCGACCACAAACATCCTTCAAGGATTATTCCACACGCTATTTCTCATTTAGGAACCTGTAAAAGAACAACCCCAATTAACAAGATTAGCAACAAAGTTTTTGTCACATTCAAATGATTTTTGCTAGCTAGCATTAGTTTGATTAATTAGTTAAGTTAATTAACTAATTACATGGAACGGCAATAGGAGGGTTGCACTTGGCGGGAAGAGCCAAGGCAAGATCAGAATCAATCCCAAAAGCTTTCAACATTGGGGAGCCTTTGTAATCACACAAGCAGTGCAAGTCAGCCCCAGAAAGAGCCTTGCAACACTCAGCCGATGGAGCTGCTTTGTTTGGTGCATCCTCCGTCACATACGGCTTACAAGCTTCTAGCCCAGCATCGGACATTTTGCACAAACTTAGTGCCCTTGAGCTTTCAATGCCCATCATCATCACCACCGCCAACAAAACCACCAACTTCTTTCCCATCGCCATTGACAATTCTCCTCTTTACTTGTTTGATTGGCTGCTGCAGTTGATTTATTTACTCAGCTCCCAAGACCACTCCGGTTTCTGCACATGGTGGCATTGATTGGGCTGTGTTGCTTATATAGAAGAATTTACGAGCCCGTGAACTAAATTTGGCAGCATGCCAGAGTCACGGGTGCATAAATTTTGTTACACTTCATCTCATTGCATTGGCTGGCCCTTGGTTTTGTTATTAATTTATTATTGGCTGTTGTGTTTTGTGGTCTCAAATGAAGCCACGTAATGGAAGGGAATATTTAACCACCTCCTTGAATACTGAATGAATAATTCTCGATATAATTTTTCAGGGTGCTATCATTATTTCTTCTGACTTTATCTGTATTTGAGCAAATTTCTGTGTTAAGTACTGCCTGCAAGTTTCTGTAATTAGGGCTATGAGACCTATTTTTACAACGAATTATTTGTTATTTTTCAGGGTGGTATCGTTATTTCTCTTGACTTTCTCTGTATTCGCGCAAATTTTGTGATAGGTAATTAAGTACTGCCTGCAAGATTCTATTTAGGGGATTTTCCTTTTTGACAAACTAATCATTTGTTATTTTCTTTTATTTCCTCTGTCCATTTTAAGATTTTATAAGTGCATGATTCAACTGGAAATTAACTTAAAATTACCAATTAAGTGCCTTCTACATTAATAATATTAGGCCAATGATTCTCTCTTAATTTTTTTCTATCATATATTTTTTTTTTATTTTTAAATAATTAATTAAATATGTGATAATTATATTATTTTTTTAATAAATACACATTTGATGAAAAACAAAGAGAATTAAGAAAAAAAATTATGAAATAATCGTAGTCCATAATAATAATAATAATAATAATAATGAATTTCATCTTAATCCATCAAACTCAATTGGCATCTTGATAGAGCATCAAACTAAAACATGAATTTTTCTATATTGTCGACACGTTTATTAGAATAGGTTCTTGAAGTGATTAAAAGCAATCATCAAAGAATTAGCATATATTGCCTTCACTTCACTCAACTCCCATGTTTAAAATTCGTTTCAAAAGATGTACATATATGTCATATCAGTGTATTAAAAAAAGCAGAAAAAATATTAATTAAAGTACTTTTGTCGGTTTGTATTACACTGTATTGTATTAAAATATTATTTTTATAGTAACACATGTTTAGCTGTAATTTCTAGTTGCATTGCACTACATTAAAAAAGTGACCAATACAATAAAAAAATGTATAAAATAAATCCATTAACGGTAGGGTTTAGGTTATATTGCATTACAATATATTTTAAACATAATCATTTAGTTTTTATTATTTAATAAATTATAATGAATCTACATTTATATTTAAATAAAAAAATTAGTCTAAACAACATCAACAACAATAATAATAATATAAGATAGTAATAGTAATAAGCCTACAAATCTGATTAATAAATGACAATACATTATTTTGCTTTCTTCACATAAAATTATTTTAATTATTTTATTTGAACTATGTAAAAGTTAATTTAATTTAATTTAATTTTATCATTTATTATTTAATAAATAAATAATTAAATTAAACAATTATAATCAACATTAATAAATAAAAATAAATTTATAATTTAAATTATTTTGTTTACATTATAATATAATATAATTTATATTATATTTTTACAATATAATTTAATTAATAATAGAACACAATATTGTAATGTTTTATCATTTAATAATAGTATATTACTAAATCATTTTTATATCACAAAAATTAACATTTTAAAATAATTATGTAATACTTAATTTAAAAAAATTCATATTGAACCCCTAAAATATTAATAAATTTAAATAATATTAATTTAATTTTAACGTAAATGTAAAATAACATTAGATTATTTTATATAATACAGTTCGTACTACACTAAACATAGATTATATTACAACTTAATGCAGTGTATCATAATGTAATATAACTATATAATAATACAGTATAATATAATATAATGTGCTAATCCTATCTTGAATCTAAAGTAAATTAAAGGCACAACATTATTCTATCTATCTTGCTTTTACATATACCTTCCAACTTGCAAATGATACAAAGGCAGCTAACGATATATAGATTAAAGTTAAACCAAGGATTAATCACTTAATTAAAGTACGTGACATTACGATAAATAACTTATATATAGACCTTGACACCCTTCTCATTGTAAATCATCCATATATCCCATCTCACAGCTGCTTGTTCTTCCTTATAGAACTCTCTATCTATTTCTTTTAATGGCCTCCAGTTCCACTCAGGTCTTCTCCTCTCTCTATTATATTTGGTTTTTTTATTAAAAAAAAAAATTTCTGTTCTTGGTCATTCTAAATAATTAGCGCCAATAAGCATGCACAAGCATATGTTGTACCAAACTACAGTTTCTTTAGCCATTAATATATTATAATACATATAACCTTTCTCCAGTGCAGATGTTTCGCCTGCACGTTATATATAAATCTTAAAGTTGGTCATATGCATACAACAATACTTGTATAGGTGCTAAACAATGCTTATGAATATCAATCCGGATTTTATAATGAGTGCATGTCCACAACTGATAATTTTTAGTTGCTGGAAATTTAAGTTCGTTAGCATATTGAATATGCTGAAAAGATGTTAGGATGACACGGTAACTTTGTTTCAGGTTGAAGCTGAAGAGAATAAGCAAGTAGAAGAAACAATTAAGGACGTTCCTGTCACTGAAGAAAAAGTAGCAGCACTAACAGATGATTATGAGGAAGGAGAGGTGATAGTGCATGAGGAAGAAGAAAAACTTTATGAAGATGAAGTGGAGAGTGAAATAAAGGAGGAAAATGGTGAAGCAGCTAGTAATGTTGTTGATGATGAAGAGGATGAACCTGATCTTGCTCCTACTTCTGATTTGGGAGTTGAAATGAAAGAATTTAACCAACTTGAAGATTAGAATGAATGAATGAATGAATTAAGCAGCTTCCATGTTAAAAGGGATATTAATTAATTTATATTTGTAATCTATGCTTGTTTTTGTCATTGCTTGAACAAGTCTCTGCTTGAATTGTGCGTATTACAGAATTTTAGTTCCGTAATTTTGGTTCAATAGTGGACAGATAGGTTTGCTTATTATTTATGTGGGCTAAGATGAGCAATTTAACTATCTTGGGCTCAGTCCAATATCAAAAAAAGCTATTCCTCTTTGCTTTGTTGAGACAGTTAAGCCCATGAAAGGCCTCAATACTAAACCCATTCAAGACCCATCCAAAAGAAATTACGCCAATTAGCATCATAAGACTAATAAAACAAATGTTCACTTCTAGCTTAAATTTGAAAAATTCTCAACTCTGGCCGACTATATTACACAACAGAAGTCATATACCTGGCCTGTAAAAGAAAAAGTCATATCATATATATACATATATATAGACAAAATATAAAGAATAAAGAAGAAATTCATGTATACATATAGACAAAATATGAAGAATAAAGAAGAAATTCATGTATACGGATAGACAAAATAAGAAGAATAAAGAAGAAATTCAGGTATAAATAGCACAAAAGGGGCCCTATTTGTAGCCTTTTTTTTTTTTCCTTCTCCTTTTATTTTTCTTTTGTCACAAGTTTTGAGGTTAAGGTAAGAACAGTTACAGACACCTGGAATCACTGTGACAATTGACAAGAGATAAAAAACCCTTTGCCTTCTGGCTTGGACCCTGCTTCACACCTCTCAAAAATCTTTAAAAAAAGAAAAAGACCACTCACATCACACCTTATAATTTTCGTTTGATTTAATCCACAACTGTTGTTTCCTTATAATAAACTAAATTCAATTTTGCTTCTCACAGAGACTGAGAGCTCCGTGTGCTTGAACAAAGCAATGCAAAGTTTGAACTTTTAAGACTCGTAAGCCGTAGGCCTGCAGCGTTACTGCTACTGCATGTTAAGCGTTTGACCTAGGAGCTAGAAACCGGTGCCTACCATTAATTAGCCAATTAAAATAAAATACTTTTCTTCCTTTTTGAACAAAGCATTGGGAGTAGTGAGGGTAGTTAAGTTAAAATTGCACAAAGCACAAAGCACAAAGTTATAGCTCTGGTACGCGTGTGGGGTTAATAAAGGTTTGATTACTCTGCGTTTGCTTGGAGAATTGGTAACTCCAGACCCCTTGCGCTTTTATTATTCATTTGCATTGGAATATACACACTTGATCAGAGACACAAAGAGAGCCAAAAAAAAGCAAAAGAGAAGAATATTAAAAACAACTCAAAACAAAAGCAAGCTCACCCATCCCTTTCTTTCTTACCACACCTTACTTCTTTGTCCATCTTGTCTATTTTTTTTTTTTAATTTTTACCTCTAGGGACAATTTTTTTTTGGCTTTGGATCCCCATACATGCGCTTACTTTAACTCCACTTCTCTTTAAATTGCAAGAGCTAGCTCCCACGCTTGGCAGGCAGCTGAGAGCACAAAGTGTAGGATAAACGAGAAAGAGAATTTGATCATTTGACACAACACAACAATGGAAGTAAGTATCTTTTTTGCTTATTCTTCTTCTTATTTTGATATGGCTTGTTTGAGTTGAGTTGTTAATAATTTTTTGGGTATGCAGGATTATTATTATTACCAGAGGAGTGGTGGTGGTACTCATGTGCCAGCATTTGGGAGCTGGGATTGGAACAGTGACCTGCCATTCACTCAGTGCTTTGAATCAGCAAGGCAAGCCGGGTTGCTTCGTTATAGCTACTCTGAGGATCGTGATTTGTATGTTGCTGGTGACTTGTATGAGAATGATGTTGTCACTCCTGCCATGATTGTTGTTCCTCGCAGAAGGGTAAGCCATAACTAACCGTTTTTCTTTGAAGCATGAATTAACATGCACCGTTCCGTTCTCATTTTTGTTTTTAGCTTTAAGATATTCTTAGGAAGAGAGGAGCAAATAAAGATTTACAAAAAGAATGTCCATTTCCTTTTAATAAACCATGCATGCTAGCTAATGCACTTGAACTTTTGTATAAATTTGATTGCTTTCTTTCTCTCAACCAAAAATTTAAGTAATAGGGATAAAGATGTAGCAATATGAACAGTGATTTCTTTTTGGGCATGGATTAAACTCAGCTTGGTAGCTATTAGCTAGCTTTAAAAATGTATAATATGGTGGTGATGACGTTGAATGGTTTTGTAAAATTTCTAGACAAAAGCCCGGGAGCAGCAGCAGAATGCTAAAGAAAAGCAAAATTGGAAGGTGAGTGATGAGGTGATGGAACCAGGGAGCCCTATCCCTGTATCCAGGCCAACACCTAAGCCTGTTGATGAAGACTTGTACAAAATTTCCCCACATCTCCTTTACTCTAAATCCAAGAAGGTATCAATTATCATCCACATTTTGATGTGAATCTTTAATTAATTAACGAAAGTTATAATATTTATTGTCTCTTCGATTTCTTTTCTGGTGCAGAAGGGAGTTCTTGGTTTCTTCTCAAGCTGCTTGCTGCCAACTTGTTTTTTGTGAAGCAGCTACCTAAAGCAAGCTTTTTCAACATAGGACATAAATCGGAAATGGGGAAATCATGCATGAGGAGAACTAATATATACATACTTATTATGTATTCCATGGAGCTTAATACTGTGTATTCGTGGTGGAATTTTATTATGTTCCGTTTCCATTACAATGAGAATTGAGAAGGGATTGCTGGATCTGATTAAGAGCATAATTATGATTGTAGTATTATATAATTACAAATTATGATGTGATTAAGAAGTAAAGGGTTGCTTTTGCTTTCCTTGTGCTGGCCATTTGAATCTTTTTAATTGATGTTGACAAGAGGGTGGAGTCACTGCTCTGTTCAAATTGGAGTTTGGGTGGGTTACTAAAGCCTGTATAAAAAAGATAAAAGATTAGTCTCGTGGGTCATGTAATTTCACTTTCCCCTCTTAATTGAAAAGAAAAATGGTCCATAGATATTTTTTAACTTCAACCTTTTTCTTTCTATTTTTGCATTTAAAATCAGGTTCATTGCACCATTAATATTTTCTGAGAGATCAGATGGGTGAAAGTGACTTGATTGATTGATTGAGACACCATTGGGAGATGATGAGGCTGTGGGTAGATCACGTGATCCACTTTAATTGTGTTCTTGTAAATTGCATAAGAAATATGATTTTGAAAGAAAGAAGCTTGGATTTCAGTATATACCGTGTGAAAAAGGGCAAAAAAAAAAAAAAAAGGATCAGTGGTTTTTTTAGGTTGCATTTTGGCAAAATTAAATCCGACAATATTTCTTTTTGGTCTCCCACTCTCACGTGCCGGGCGTGAAACATTTTGTGATCATTTCTTTGCCTTTTGCTTTTCAATAAAAGTAAAGATAGAGTTGTAGAAGCTTTGAATGCATTATAGGAGCTTAAAGCTAAAGGGTTCAATTTTTCTCAAGAAAACACACCCACATGAGCTGCGTGACTCTAGAAAATGAAAATGAAAATGAAAATGAAAAGGAGAATTTCGGAAAATGGGTCAAAATGAAAGTCGTTCAAGATAGATAAATAGTCAACAGCACAGCATGCATATGATTATGTAAGAGGGTTAAAATTATATATGTATATATATATAAGAAACCTCGGATTCTCTTTGAATTATCTTTCTGAGTCCTAAAGTTAAATTTACAAACCCAAATGTTTGAGGCGTAGTCAATTTGATAATTATTTTATCTATTTCCACGTCAAAAATTAAAATCTACATGGGGGAATGAATATTCAAATTGGACCAATCACAAGAGGATGCGTGGTAAAAGCATAAAAGAATAAAAGTCGTGACACGGTTCTTCTCGTTGTTGGATTGATATGAATTTATTGCTGCCAAATATTTTTCCAATCTATACGATGTGCTATCATTTTGGTACACGTGTTGTTTTCATGCATGCAAGTATTGACACGTCGATGTAGCACTGGCTCTCTCCCTCTTTGTCCCTTTACTTCTTCTTGAGTATGATGATGAGTCCTTGTTCTGATCAAACAGTATTTACATTATCCAAAATCAAGTTTGCTAGGTTTGCTATTTATCCAATTATCTTCTTTATCTTTATAATTGAACCTGAACGTTCCCGTTCACAATTCGCTCTCTCTCGTTGTGTTTTTATTTCGACGAATTTAATGCTACAATGCCTGCTGAATTATCTAACCTAGAGAATCCGGACCCAAAAGCCAGGATCTTCTGGTATGTGAATTTTGAATTTTGAATTTTTCCTTTTTCCGGTTCCGGAAGAATTTTTTAAATAATTGAGCAGAGTATAATTTAATCGATTTCTTATTGAAATCACATATTATTTTATTTGTCATTCTTTATAGCTAGACACAGACAAATTGCTTAACTCGCATTGAGTGCGATGGTTGACGCATTAGTTACAGGATCACAGTTGCCTGCTTAATTAATTTGCTTTCCTCCTCCGCGAAATAGCCCTCCTATCGCATTCGCATTGCAGCCTGTTGTTGCGTTTGTAGTGTTGTTGATTGATTAGTTAGTTTTTTCTTTTTTTTGTTTCAAACAGAATTTTAGTTGAAGTCCGATTCGTATAGTTATATATTTTTCTTTTAGAAAATCTTTGCATATAGGGTATCGTGCTATATAATTTGTTGCTTTATATGATTGGGTTGGATTTTTCACTTAATTTGTAACAACCTTCAGAGATATTCATATTCAATAATACGATAATGAGTAAGAGAAGCTACTCTGCTTATTTGGTTTAACCCAGTTCTATTATGATGAATCAGGCTGAGGTGTCGAGGAGAGGAAATATCCAAAGCAAAGCCCAATACGATAGCAAACAAGCCTACTGTGAAAAGCAAGGGCAATGCAACGGCCAAAAAGACGTGCATTTGTGCGCCAACTAGCCATGCCGGCTCGTTTAGGTGCCACCTCCACCGAACCAACAATGCACCCCCAAAGTTGTCGTCGTCGTCGTCTTCTTGGTGTTTAGTAGACGATAACTTTCGGAAAAGTCAGCCTCAACTCTCACGGTTTTACAACTCTGATTCTGTGCAAATACAACCCCCACCTCCCCACAAAAATGACAAGCACGTAACTGAGAAGTTGTAGATGTTAATATCAAGTTGTCGCAGGACAATTAGCCTTTTTTTAAAAAAAAAAATTTGAATTTAACAGAATTTGTGAGTACTGAATTTGAGATATTACTCAACATGTTCACAAGTGTTTAGATACTGTTAAAGGGAAAAATGGATTAAGAAACTTGCAAGGCTCTTACACGAGCAGTCAATTCACGGACTTGACTTCTCAAACGTTGGGCGTTGAAGACCTACTTCTTGTGAATGGTGTTTAATAATCTGCAATGACAACGCACGCCGTGAAAATTAAAGAATGCAAGATTAAAAGGATAAAGGTGCCTCAAAGTTAAATTTCTAATCCAGCAATAAATATGTACCTTACTCTTTTTACAGTGTTCAAGGGTGGCTTCTTCCACCGCAGCTGAGAGCTTTGCGTTGATCTTTTCCATTTCATCTAGCTCTTTCATTAATGCCTTAAAAAATATGATCCATACCCGAGGTGTCAGTACTGGTTGTGCTGTTGTTGAAGATGCAAATAATAATTGCTGCAGACTTTGAATAAGAGCACACCTGAGGCACGTGGAGAGATAAAACATGTCTTTAAGAAATTAAAAATACTGTTCAAAACGACATTTGAACAACAAATTATATAAATAACTCACACTCCAACATTGATACAACTATTTCTGTCCTGTGGAAGGGAATTCTCGAGATCAGACTGAAGGGTCATCAGGTCTGAATGAAGACTAGATATCTGCTGCACAATCCCTGGAGCTGATACATATGTTGACAGCCCAGCCTGAGTATCCAAGAACAATATTGAAAGTAGGCAAGATTAAAATTTCAATATCAATAGCAAATGTCAAAAGATACTGCCACAAATGTATCTGTTATTAACCAAAAAGTTAAGGTTCATTACTCGAGCAGCTACTTAAAAGATCTCTAACACCATGTAGACAAGCGTCCCGATCATCTATGGCTCCCTGTTCTTGTATATCAGCCGCAGCTTCAATCAGTGCCAGGAATCGACCCTGTAACAACATATTATAATTCCAAAAGAGATAGAATAGCATTGTAGGTACTAGGCTAACAAGAGACGGATATTTTCTATCCCCAGAGCACCAAAAGTAAACTGAGGCTCAACTCACACTCCAACACCCAGATTAAGAGCCTAATACCACTCGGCCTTTGGTTGCTGATAGGTAACCCTAAAGCTCTGACTCAATAACTTTAAGCAGTGAATATGCTCCAAGCAGGTTCTTTTTTTCCAGCTGACATGCTATGCTCAAGAACTGGTGCCTGGTGATTAATCAGATGAGCTATGAACTGCCAAAAGAAAACAAAAAGTTAATGCACATTGTACTTAATGCAGCCCAAAAAAAAGTCAGATAAAATCCAAGCAGTCAGCAAGAACCAGAGGGATACTATTCCAGATGCCCAGGTTTTGGTTTCCAGCACAAGCTTAAGTATTATTCAATAACAATTAATCTTGAGTATTATGTTCATGAAACTAACAAGCCATAGCCACTCTCCCATAGAAAGCCCAAATTTGAAATCCTTATATCACATTGTATGTTCAGACTTCCACAGATATCTCTCAGCAAGTTCTTTTAAATAGACATAAAGATAAAAATTTGAAGTAGCAAACCCACCGTTTTCTGTCTGCTAATATAGAATTCTTGGCGCATAACCTTCAAATCATAATCACCTGCAAGTCCATTAATGTAGAACCACATCATCTTCATTAAAATAAATCTCTAACATAGTTACAGAATTGTATAATTAGTTCCTTCTTACAATCTTGGAATTGGAAAGCCATTAGTCAGTAACTTGTAAAATGTATGTATCTTGAACTTGAGCCAGCTCCCAACAAAGAGCTGGAATAGTCTGAAAGAATGCTGCATTAGTACAAAAATAAATAGAGGTATAGCAAACTGAGATGAACAAAAACATTAGCCATACATGTATTGTAATACCCTAGGCAAATCCCACGTCAACAAAGTATGGAAGAGATAATGAATTTATAAAGATTGATCCATACCTTAATTAACAAGATGTGTTTTGGGGTGTATGCACACACACAAATAAAAAAGACAAAGAAGACAGCCAGCAAGTAGCAGGACATGTCAAGAAATGTACACAGTAATAAATCCGATACCAGAATTGCTTACTACATACTTGCGGCTTTTGAGCATCAAAACAAAGAGATTAGGGCTTGTCCTTCCATGAAGCCCAATGTTTCATGAAAAATTAGGGCTAATTGAAATTGGATGGAGAGGAGTAAAAAGAAAGAGTGAAACTAATGTCACATCAAACGTGCCATACTTGTTTGTTTTATCAAACAAGTGGTGTAGGCTGCTAATGATTAACTCACTAGTGTTCATCGCTTCAGGAATTCCGAGTACATGAAATTTTTACGTTTTATTCATATAAAGATGTAACATTTATTTTTTTTTTCTTTTGAGTTTAAATCTTAATTAACGTATATTTTCATGAAGTAGATATTATTGTATAAAGTAAAAGAAAACTCTAAGCTACAACCTTTTGAAATCTTAAACAGCCACTCGAAGCTGTCGGGGTCTAATGCATCGGTGCCTTGGTAACCTAATTTACTCAATAATGCATGGAGCCGAGCCCCGAACATCCCTTATCTTTCAGTTTTAGTAAATGCTCTTAAACAGGATTCAAGTCTTTTTTATTTCAAACTTGAGCTTACATTTTGTTTTGGCCCTAGTCTCGGGTTTACTGCGTGGGTCAAGCTATGTTACATATAATGTAACATATAACAACTCTTGAGTTGTCATAGAGCCGAGCTCCGAACATCCTTTTATCTTCCAATTGTAGTAAATGCTCTTGACCAAGATTCAAATCTTCTTTATTTCAAACTTGTGCATACATTTATCATTTTGGCATTGGCCCCGAATTTATTAGTAATGCATAATCTTTTAATTTTAGATTTTATGTTATGTTTATTTATTGGAGTGGGAGTGAGAAGTGTGAATTCCTCTCACTCCAATGTTTACATAATTTATTAATATTATTTTTACTTAAATAATGATATTATTTTATTTAATAATATTTTTATTAAAAATAATAATTTACATTGATTCTATATAAAAATAACTTTAAAAAATATTATTATATTTATTTAAATTTAATAGTATTACATTTATTTAATATTAATGATTAATAATAATAAGAAATAAATAATTTATTCTAAGAAAATATTAATTTTGTACTATATTATTAATAATAATGTTTCATTTTTGTTGCTCTTATCAATAATTTTTAATTTACATAATTAAAATTAAAAAAAAAACTTTGTGATTTACATACTTAAGAATATTAATAATTATTATTAATTTATATAATTAAATTAATAATAAAATAAATGGTTTATTTTAAAAAAATATTTTTATTCACTTAATAACTAAAAACTATAATTCTTTAATTAAGGGTAAAATTATAATTTAAAATAATTCACTCCCAATCCATATAAAATGAATTTGGAGTTCCATGAGGCCTAATCCAAATAGGGTGAATTTTGAATAATTTTTAGGAAATAGAGTAGGAAATGAGAGGAAAATAATATCTAAATTCTTAATGGGGTGGGGTTTGATTTTGTACTCCCCACCCCAATCCCTATTATATGTAAATATTTTCTAATTTTTATTTAATAATTTTTGTTTTATTAATTACAATGTTGGATAATAATTTTTTTTTCAGATAATATAATATAGGTTATAAATGAAAAAAAAATCCTATAATATAATCATTATTCAACTATAAAACATTGTCATATTTTATTTTCTATTTTAAGATGTCGTGCTTTTGCTTTCTTTTGACTTTTAAGGTGTCATGTTCTTTAAATATCTTACAGTTTTAATATTATTTGAAGATATTTTTCAAATTTTTAAAATTTTTTTAATAAATTAAATATTTTTATAATATAGTGATGATTTTATTTAAGTTTTTAATTTTTAATTTACTAAAATTATATATCTATATCTACTATAAAATAAATAAACGAAGAATTGAGTGAGGATGAGAAAATCATTCTCTATATTGGGATTCCCATCCCCACCTCACTAAATTTATTAAAGAATTGACGTAAAATTTTTAATGAGATGAGGAATGGAGTAGGCCTCCCTACCCCCATCCCACCCCATTACATCCTTAAATTACAATTCATATTACACATTTTATTTCAATGTAAATAAATAATATATTCCCATTTTCATTATATATTCTTAATCCTAAGATTATCACTCCTCAGGATTTCTAATCAAATCCGAAAAGTAAACACTACCTTTGTAAATGCTCTTGATAGGATTCAAATATTCTTTATTTTAAATTTGTGCTTACATATAGCATTTTGGCGCTGGTCTCAAGCGGGTCGTACTATGTTATATTAAATGTAATATACAACAACTCTTGAGTTGTCATTAAAAAATAAAAAATTATAATATGTAAAATAATTGAATTATTATGAGTAACAATAAATTTTTTGTACGTTACATTACATAATGGAACGTGGTTAGGCTTGGCAAAAGTCTGGGTTCGGACCGGGTTTGTGCCTACCCGGGCCCGGTCCGGACAAATAAAATTATTGCCCAGACTCGGACTAAAGCCCGGATTTTACACATGTGGGCCAGGTCAAGCACGGCACCTCTCAGGCCCGGGTTTCAATCGGGCTTCCAGCCCGCATGTGTCTCTAAAATTCCTATGACATTATTTCAACATCTCAATTAAATTATTTCAATCAACTTAACAAATTTTAATTAACTAACACATAAAAATTATTTCAATATACTATTTACTACCTAAATTCATTCAATCTATATCCAACAATACAATAATCACTAAATAAATTTAAATAAATGTAACCTCCAACATATCATAATTACAATACCAATTACCAATATATCATAAGTTCATAACTACAATACCAACTACCAATATAATATATGAAAATCCCAAAATATATAATAAAAATTAATATTTTTTCTCGTGATTTTATATTTTTCTTTTTTAAATAAATAAATAAACCGGACTTAATTCGGATTCCGAGTTTTTAACTCATTTTTTGAATCCGTACCCGAAAATGCCCGAGTTTTGAATTTCAATACTCGGGCCCTTTTTTTTTTACATGTGGTCCGGGTTTCGCTCCGACCGGATTGGCCGGGTATGGATCGGATCGGTCCGGACAGATTTTTTGCCATGACTAAACATGGTCCAGTCCTCACTGCACTTTCAGAGACATTGTCTGCTGCCGAAGGTATCAAAACCTCTATAATTTCTTTGTCATTTTGTGATTCGTTTGCGTCCTCGGCCTTATTGTACATTTGTCAACAATTTTACCCCTCGATTTAATGTAATTAACAGTATAATGAGCGTATGCTCATTCGTGTTTAAATTATAAGACATACTTCTGTTTTACAAATTAATAATATTTGTAAAATATAAGACATAATCTACAAATTAAAATATTTGTAAAATTAAACACATAATCCCAAATCTTATAAATATCCACATTCAGTTATTGTTTTTATTCTGTTGAATAATTTTTTAAAAAATTATTCATTTGTAAATTATTTCCAGATCCTTTACAATATCATTTGTCCCACATCCTGTAAAACCGAGAAAAAATAAAAATTCAATGCTCATCACTGCATGTCTGCATTCCTTCAAATTCGGTTCACAAGTGAAAGCCTTGGCGAATTTGAGTCCATCAAAGCCGAAAATTCTACAAGCATTTAGTTACAAAACTGATATCTCAGCTAAAGGTTTACAACACATCTATGTCTCCACTTTCCAGCTTTGCTAGCAGACAATAGCCCTTCATTCTTGATCGACATTACTAGTTAATGTCCAAGAATCTCCAATGAATTTTCAAGTTCGATTGGCTTAAGAAGAGCTTTCGCAGAGATTGTTAACATAAATCTTCCGCAGCCCTTTTGTCAATTCCTTTCACCGTCGCGAAAGTATCTCTGAGCGTCAAATGGCTGGTTTCGGAAGTTTGAATCATGTGAACCTGAATAAGTTCCTCCATTCATGGGTGCAAATGCTGCAATCAGAACATGCAAAATAAATGAAAATTGCAACCGAAAAAAACCTCAATATCTGATTAATGAAGCTTTGAAATGGTGTAGGTATTCCTTAGTTAGCACTAAGAACAGTTTAGCGTGTGTGCTCTGTGTAATCTACAAACAATATGAAGTAGGTATCACATTGTCCAATCGCATAAGCTGACCGTATCCCTGATATGCAACTAAGGGAGAAAGGAAATCACAGCATTCAAACGAATAATGGTTGAAACAGTTTCCTTTGAATTCAAAGTATGTAAATTTACGTTACGCACATAGTCAATTTTCCTGAAAACAAATCTATCTTTAAAACATGGAGATTTAGAGCATTAAAACTCATACCGAAAAGCATGACACAAAACTAAAGTTGAGCATATCTAGCATTTGAACATGTAGCAAACAGAGCTACTCTCTGCATATTAGTTATTTATCAAATGAGGCTAACGTGGAGGTCTATAGCTAAAATCACCCTTCTAAAATCACCTCAAATGTTAGAAAAGGAACATATGTTCACAAGCCCCCTGATCTAGACTAGGTCTAGGAAATAGACTCTGTAGCCCAGCTTGTCTAGCAAGTAAGCTTAAAACTCATTCTTCTGCTTGGACCTCCTAACTGAAACATGCTTAAAACTTTCACTGACCTTTTAAAAATGGCAACATGAAATAAAAAAACAAATGATAATTCACAACATAGAGAAATCTTTCAGCCATACTGAAGATACCTTTGTCCTTCATTCTTCTCTCTCTGTCATATTCAAACTTATCCCTAATTTGATGGACTTTCTCCCAAGAATCACCGTGATTATAGCTCGGGAGACCCTGGTCCTGCAATCGAAATCCAGTCATGTCAGATACAAGTACACTTCAAAACAAAGGTAATAAAATGCTCCATTAAAATTGAGCTTCAGATTGCAAGCCAATGGCTAAAACTATTTTCAGCTTTCAATTCTTTCTTACTAGTTAACCTCACACTTAACCTAATATTAAAGTCATTCATATTCATACCCTCATTTGATCACCACCGCGAGGTTTCCTGCCACTCCTGAAATGCAAGCAATAGGCACTATAATTGAGCTTCTCCAATCCAAAATCATGCAAAATTAATTCGCAGATTACACAAAAAGGAAAAATAAAATAAAATGAGATACCTGTATGGGTTAAAATCTTGATCATCGTCTTCAGCAGAGTCATAATTAGCATGATCCTGAGCTATTTTCTTCGAGTAACCTTCGTCCCAATAAAGCCTCTCCCAATTCTCCCTCAACTCCTGATACAACTCCATGTACCTTTTGCAAAACACCTCATGCTCCTTTCCATTGGCAAATTAAAAAAAAAAATGAATAAAATTTTACACGGATTTTTGTTTTTGTTTTTTTAATTTCAGTAGCAGCAAAGAATGGTTTAAAAAAGAGTGAGTGAGAGACTGACCGAATCCTTGAGGACGAGGCGAGTGCGGCGCATGAACTGCTCGCGTAGCTGTTTGCGGCGCCTGTTGGGGATGTTGTCTCTGGGGATGACGAACCGCTCACGTGGCGGCACGTGATCTCCGATTTCGTGCATTTCTCCGTCGACAATCCACCACTCTGATTTCTCCTTGGTGGGTTTCGTCATGGAGAAGCTAGGGGACTTGGACCGCCGCCTTGGAGGACCGGATTCCTCTTTCACGAACCGGAGTTGGAGGGTGGCTAAACGTAGCCATGGGTTTAAGGTGTCGAGCCGCTTCGTTAGCGAAGAAGCCATAGAGGGTTTTACTTTTAATTTTTTTTCCCACTTTGTTTAATCGAGTTTTTTTTTTTTTTTTTATATTTCATAGGCCAGGCCAGCAGCCAGCTCCCACGATAATAATAATAATAATAAAGGCCTTTTCATTGTATTATTTCAAGAGAGACGCGTGATAAGACGATGTCACGCTCTAGAGTCTAATTAACGATATGTTAACATTAAATTTAATGTTTTGATTATCTTAAAATCGTTTTATATTAAAATATTTTTTAATAATTACATGATTAAAAATATAACATATATTTTTTATTATTTATTATTTTATATGTTTGACCATAATTTATACTTTATCTTAAAATTATTGTAATTAACCATGACTTAAATTTAATTATTTATTTTCATGTAGATTACTATTTCATGTTTTATTTAAGTAATTTTTAATTTAGACAGACTTAAATTTCAATCAAACCAACGCAAATTACAGCAAACAATGATGTCAAATCATTAACATTTGAAGATCAATGAGAAGTAAAAGAAAATAAGGCCCTTTAAAATACTTTTAGGCAATGATTATGTATTAGGATTAAGTGTGGGATTAGACTAATTTTAAGATTAAATATTTATTTTATTCTTGGTAAACTTATTTGGATTGGGTTAAGGGGAACTAAATTTGAATTTAATCATAAAATTATAGAATTAATAATTCTAATTTACGCATAGATGTAGTTGGAACAAGATTTAAGAACAAAAAAAAAATCTATTTATGAGACTTTCATTTATATTATAATTTTTTATTTATATCTACTATTAATTAATTTATTTATTATTTACTTAATTTTTTAATTTATTATCTATAATTTAATTAAATTAGTACTTTTACTTTTACCTAACTCTTGAGATTAAATTTTCATTACTTGTATATTTACTAATTTTTCAATAAAATTAATCATTTAATAATTTATTACATTATTGATTGTATTGAATTTAATAATCACTAATATAATATTAAAAATAGTCATGAAAATCGATAATACCATTAATTAGTTGATTTTATATAATAATTTTAAATACTAGATAAAATTAATTAAATATTTATATTTTATTTATTTATTATATTATAACTATCCAATAACTTATTTACAATATATTTAATTTTCTTATTAATTTCCTTTTATATTTAAATGCTATTTAATATAGTCCAACTTCTAAACATAAGTTAATATAATATAATTCTTCTTAATCTAATTCAATTTGATCCAATTTAATTCTAATCAGTAGTCAAATCCAATCTTACTTATCAATCGTAATCTTAGCCTTTTACCAAAAAAATAATTTCAAATAATTTTTTTAAAAAATGTGGACATGATAAGTTAAAGTTCCCTTGTAGATTCCACGTATCTCCTCTGTTGCATGTATCATCTAAGAGTGACAGAAAGAACAAGGATGACAAAATATTCTACATATTTAAGTAATTTTTGGAGTACAGGAAAAGTATATATATGTATATTCTAATTTTAATGGTGGGCCTTTGGCGCTTGGTTTTGTTTTTTTGTACTCCTCACTACTTTACATTTTTTTTTATATATATATATTTGTAATTGAGTTTTTACTGTCATATGCTAATGAATAATGATAGTTTTATTTGAATTGTTTTAACGTTTATACCACTAAACATGTGTATAGTATAGTACCTATAATAAAAGAAAATAAATAAATAGGAAATGGCGAATTGTTTCAGTTGTAGGGTTCTCCATTTGCATCCATTAATTTTATTGAAAAATTAAAAATATATTAAGGAATGAGAGTGAGCATCGACAAAAATAGAAAATGAGCTGGATAATAAGCATTGGCGAAGTTAGTAATATTTTTTTTTAGATGGACTGATTTTTTAAATTAAAATATTCTTCTATTGTATGAGAGAAATTATTAATAACAAAATAAAAATACACTTAATATGGGATATTATTGAAATATGATACATAAAAAGAAAACTAATAATAATAATCATGATTACTGGATAGGCTGTGGCTAGGCATATCGTAGTTTGGGTGGAAATCAATGGGATGAGTTATATTTGAGTTTTGTGATTTGGGGAAATTGGATCGACAAATTAGATTGTTGGCTTACATTTTTTTTTTTAGTATAGTTTCAATAAGGACATTTTGCAATTAATTAATTTATTTTCCCATAAATTTTCTTGGTTACAGCCTGACTTAGGTAGTATCGTTTGTTTTTTGTATGGGAACATCGTTTTCGGGGAGAACCGAAAGACATGTCAGTTTTCAGCCTCAAAGCTATTAAAAAATAAATATGAATGGGTCAGAATTTTTCTGAAGTCTGAATACGAAAATCTGAATGACATGTTTATTTTTATTTTTTTAATATCTAAATATAAGTAACAGTTTTTTAGAATAAAAAATATATTAAACTTGGTTATTTGACATTTATATCATTGTAAATTAAAACAAAAAAAGAAGAATTAAATTTTATAGTTTAGGAAATAAGTTATTTTACAGAGATATTTTTGAAATATAATATTTATTTGTCATTTAAACCTTTTTCTATTTAGATAAAAGTCACAAATTTATTTTTTCTATTCAAATATAAATATCTGAAAATCAGATATAAATTATAAAAAATTTTAAAAATAACTAAAATTAATAAAATTTCAGACCTTAGATATTTAACAAACAACCTCTCTACTCATAGTTTTGCCACAAAGAATAAATATGTTTCCCTGTCCTATTGCCATCACTTTAAAAAAATATATTTACAAGAAATGGAGACACATATATGAATTTATTTTTTTGAATATTTAGAGAAATTTTGTTTATCATAAAATGTAATAAGATTAATGGACTATTACGCTTCTAGTAGTAAAGACACCTGATTGTTTTATGGCAATTATTATATTATAAAGCAACATGATTAGATATTAATATAGAAAAGGAAGAGAAACGAAGCTAGAATATCACACTTTGTTCTGTGATCGTCAATTTCGTCGTCTTATCGATGTTGCTCATATGTCATACATGCGTGGCAGCGAACGAGGGCCACGTGTCTTTATAATATCTGCAGAGTTGTCGGTTAACACATTTCCAAGACCTGACCCTGCCCTCTATTAAGGAATCTCTTAAACCCTTCGACATGACATGACAAATAACTAACTGCGTTATCTTTCCGTTTGTGATAAGCTCCTTAAACCCTTCCCTCCGTGAAGTCAAACTACTCTGTTGTTGAAGAAGATGAGGATTCAGTGTAATGGGTGCGAGGCAGCTGAGGCCAAGGTGCTTTGCTGTGCCGACGAGGCGGCGCTTTGTTGGGACTGTGACCAGAAAGTGCATTCAGCTAACATGCTTGCTAGTAAACACCAGCGAGTTCCTCTTTCTCATTCATCTTCTCAGATGCCCAAGTGTGATATTTGCCAGGTATCTGTATTGCTACTTCTGGTTGAAAGTTGGCTATAGTGTGTTGTTGTTAATTTTAATTATTATGAATTTTTTAAATTAAATTCTAGATTGGATGTTTTAAGTGGCTGGTGAATTATAGCTAAAAATAAATACTTGGTTAGATCAATTGTGGTTGAACTTGGAATTTTCTTGCTCGTTGGAGTTATTTACAGTATGTTATTTTAATTGCAATTTCTAATTAATAGTATGCTAGTTGGTGGTCTTTGTTATGCTTGAAGATGGGGAGGGATACGGTCTTAGCAGTTCATAAAGTTCTTGATGCTCCACTTTGTACTCTGCTCTTGAAGCTATATGCCAAAAGATAGTCATGGAGGGACATACACGTTTCAATTCATGTTCTTTCGCGAAGTTGTTGGTGGATTTTGCACTTGTTAACCCAGAAAGATACAGAACAAAACTCGGATGTTGCCACAAGTTTAGAACCTGCACCTTTCCATCACTGTGACATTGAGTCTTATTGTTTTCACTGTTTTTGGAGTTGTCCTTGATGTTCTGATAAGGGCGTGTGCTTTGAGCCTTTGACTTAAATCATCCATTGTTTCTGTCTCATCATAATTGGCTTTTGTAGATTTCCTATTCACGGGATGATATATATCTTATCTGAAGGAGTAGGATGCATTTGTATTAGCTTATTTGTCTTAGGATAAGGGCATGTTTGGTGCTTTTTTGTTTATCTTTTGCTGGCTACTAAGCCACATTGCAACAAATGGATCCTCATCGTCCCTTTGGCTTTCCACGTTAAAGATTGGATTATTGAAACTAAGCATGCAACAAATGCTTCCTCGCACATTTATGTAACATGTTGAGAAGTCCAGTAATTCGATCCACTGAATCTATGCTTATGCAATCGTGTCGTCACTGGTTAAAATATGTTGGGTTTTTCTGGGAAAGCATCTCGTTCTGCTATAGAAAAATGAATTTTTTTTTTTTTAACTCTCTCTCTCTCTCAGTATTTACATATCCTAGTGACTGTATTCTTAGATGTGTGTTAGATAGAGCTGGGTTGTAATGCTCTGTTATTTTATGTACTGTAGGAAACAACTGGTTATTTCTTCTGCCTAGAGGATCGAGCTTTATTTTGTCGAAAATGTGACGTTGCCATCCACACAGCAAACACCAATGTTTCTGGTCATCAGCGGTTTCTGCTGACTGGTGTCAAAGTAGGACTTGGAGCGGCAGAACCATGTGCGTCCAGAACCATGAACAAGTCGGATTCAATAGAAAATGCTTCTGAAACAGAAACGTCCCAGCCAATTTCCAAAAGGAATGCCGGCATTCCTACTGCTCGTGAAGCCAATGGAATGTTGCATGGACAAATCGACAGAGTAGAGACTGTCTCAGCACCAACAACGAGTAAGATACCATCTGCGACTGGAGACACTTCTACTGTGAATAATATCCCATATTGGCACTTGGATGACCATCTAGCTCTTTCAGATTTTAGTCCAAGCTATGCGCTTATGGATAATTCGCCCTTCTCTAACGTAGATATCTTGTTCTTCTGAGATGATCATGAGATCATCTGTGCTTGCTTGAATAAAAGTTCTCCTTACTAATGATTGTGAGTTTGGGCTTGTAGCGGTTTTCCAAGAGGCAACAAGATTTCCAATTCCGTGAGTCAAGAAGGAAACAACTTCTTAAGAAAGACAGCAGGCTGCAGCCTGAGCTACTACTAGTACTAGATGTGTCTCAATCGCAAGAGCCAACAGTTATTAGTACAATATGCCTCTGTTGGTATGCTCTTCGGGGCATGGGCTTCTCTTATATTCAGGAGACAACTTGAATCTTGTTATTCAAAGCAATAATCTTGGTACGGGAAATAACAATTAATCAAATAGGAGGCCAAAGCTATTGCACGAGGGAGAACAAACAAGGAAAAAGTTGTTAATGTTAATGTTACCTAAGCGGTACAAATATTAAAAAGGGGATAGAATTTTTAAAACAGGCAAACAAGTGATAAATTGTTAATTTTTCTATTAATTTTAACAGCGCAAGAGTAAATGAAAATAGTTGATACAAATAATAAAGAATAAAGGATTAATGTAATTTGGGTGACACATGTTTTGATATATATCACATATGTAACAATTGTTTTGAAAATATTCTTTCAAATGACAAATCATTAAGTTATGCTGTTACTTTAATGATACAAAAAGTTGTAATTGATAGAGAATATAAGGAAAATATATTGATAGAGTTTTATTGAAAAATATATTGGATATCTTTGTTATTATTTGACTAGGCATATAGATTGGTTGCTATGATTAGAACTTTGAAAGAATAAATGTTTATTAAGTCATCATATTAGATTTTTGAAGATTTAAGTTTAATATTTGCAAAATTAATCCTAATGAGATAAAGCAATATTAGATTTATATCATGCTTCACGATTCATTCATGAGATATTTACTTTTTCTTTTATAATAAAAGATCAGTTTGATTCAACAAGATTTTTTTTCTTAAATATTAGTTTGATTTAACCCCTCGAAAAAAGCCTAAGTTTATATGTTTTATAAAAGAAAATTAAAAATCAGTGAGTAAAGATATAAATATCATTTTCTAATTAGTTAGTTATTTTTGTTAGAGTTAATGGTGAAAGCTAATGGTTTGTTACCTGTATGAGTATTTTTAAATAATTATTACTTGTGTGATAAATATTGAAACATGTGTTATTTATGTTACATTAACGCATAAATTTTAACGTTAATATTTGAATAAAACCATATGGACAAAAACATTATTTTACCAAAAGACAATTAATTTTGTTAAAATTGATAGTTTGTTACTTATTTGTCAATTTTTAAAAATTATATCATCTTTTTTATATTTGTCAAAAAATATATCACTAAGATGATATTAACCCAACCAAGTTGTTATGAGTGAAGCTGATGGGGTTTTCTACTATGAATGAATGTGTAGCATATGAAATTAGAGAACAATTTTGTTGTGCTCAATTCATTCATCAAGTCATAAGATGTAAAGATATTCACAAATATTGAAAAGCTCATGCATAACCCGTGAATATGTTTGATCAAAGTACTTTTTTCTTTTCGTACGTTGGTCAACTTATGATAGGTGACAAGTTTTTCTGATTTAGCATTGAATATGATATATATCACAATCTTATTTTAATAATAATTTGAGGATTGTATATACGAGCTTGAAAATGTTCTTTTAATCACATATCGCACAAATGTTCAATCATCAATCAAATTTTGATGTAAGTGCTATTAAACTTAAACATTTTGTAATTGTTTCAGAGATTTTCTACCTGTTCAACTAATTATCACATGTTATTTATTCATTTAAATAAATTTATAGTTTTATGTTAAGGTGTTGGTTGTTTCGACTGATAAATTTATTAAAAAGATAGCAATAATATTATATATAAGTTACCGAATTTCTCATTAAGTCGAGTATAAATTCCAGTTTTAGATTATTAAATCCCAAGTAATATGTTATTGGTTGTTTTAAATTTGACGGTAATAAAAAATACTATCAAAACAAGAAATATAGTAAATATATTATACTAGGTCCAGCAAGAAAAAGTTGGTTACAGATGAGAGACTCGTGTGTTGTGTGCGGCTGTGTCTAGATTTTTCCTCGGCAAAACTTCAAAATTTCCAATTTTCATTTGACGACTCCGAAGTCCAAACTCTAAAACTACATGACGTAAAAACAAATTGATAATAACGATAATATATAGCAAAAAAGATAAAAATATAAAAGCAGCAAGAGCCCCTTACGTTAGGGTTTCTCTCGTCTCGCTCTCTGAGTCAAAAGATCGAACACTCTCTGGTACTTTCTTCTATTCTCCCACTCAACTAATAAGCATAAACTAAACGAACATTCAACGTTTCGAAGTCTTTGTAACCGAGGAGATGGTTTCCTTTATGCAAATTCCTTTTGTATTTGCTACTAAAAATAAAACTTGATGGTTCTTCAACATTTGGCTTTGCATGTAACGTTTTTATTTTCTTTCTTGTTAATCGTACCGTTTTTGCATTTTATTTTTCATAGTTCATTTATAATTATTGGTTATTATTATTGTTATTATTTTTGGGGGAGCGAGTTGTGTTGTGGTTGGTCTGTTATGAATCCGATTCTTTTTTTTTTTTTTGGGGTGGGGAAAACAGGAAAAACTTTTACTTTATTTAACATTGAATTATTAATTGTTGGTTTCTACTGCTGAATGTAAATGTTGCACCTACTGTTGATTGTTTTTGTTTTGTCTCTAATATAATCTTGGAAGCTATTAATTAGTCCGAATAAGGAATAATAATAGTCTGGGTTGGTTCTACTAAATGATGTTCAGCTGACTGTGAGTAGTGGGTTTCAAATAGGTTTCCTACACAGGGATCATCACTGTTGTTTTGATACACTTATTTTCTGTGATTGTAAATTGCCATTGACGTGCTCCTTATTCTATGAAGAAAAGCAAGGCTATTGGCTAATTTTACTTTTCTTTTTGGAAACAGAGGGAGAACTGCATAAGAGGATGAGATTTTAATTGTGATATTTATTGTTTGGTAACACTGAACTTGACTTCTCAAAGACGATAGAAGTTATGCCCAACATGGAAACTGAAAATTCTAGTGTTTCGAGAGCTGAAGAACTCAAAGTCCTTGCTAATGAAGCATTCAGAGGTACGGGCTTATCCTTTATAGTTTACTTAAGTGACGCATTACCATTTTAGTTTAGGATTTTATTAATTTCAACAGCTTATCATTTTAGCTCATTTGTTATCAACATTATTTAGCTGCACTTTTGAGTAGTCTGTTTCTCTTATCTTTTCTTTTCCTCTATAATAAATCCAATTGTTTGATATAATTTGAGTACCTTCTTTTGGTTAAATCTTTTGCTGCCTCTTTGTTTCTGCTGTCTGCATGTTCAGTTGTGCTAATCTTAGTTGTCTAATTTTCAGCCAACAAATATTCCCATGCTATTGATTTATATTCCCAAGCAATTGAATTAAACAGTCAGAATGCTGTGTATTACGCCAACCGTGCATTTGCCCACACTAAGCTGGAGGAGTATGGCAGCGCCATACAGGATGCTTCAAAAGCTATTGAAATTGATCCAAGATATCCAAAGGCATGCAACACATATTAAATCTTTGTATCTACTGCGCATGTAATTTATGTACACTGTTTCTGATAGTTCTTTGGATACAGGGTTACTATAGGCGAGGTGCAGCTTATCTTGCCATGGGGAAATTTAAAGAAGCACTAAAGGACTTCCAACAGGTAATTTTCATCAAGGGTCTTTAACTAGTTTGTGAATTATCGACCTTTCTTTCTATCCATTATTTATTTCTTGGTTGTTTTTAGAATGAATACTTTTTGTGATGTGCTGATAAACTCTCTCCCTTTCCTTTTTTAATCCCCTCTCTCTCCCCATGTATCTAAAATTAGGTTAAGAAACTTTCCCCAAATGATCCCGATGCTGCCCAGAAAGTTAAGGAATGTGAAAAAGCAGTAAAGAAACTAAAATTCGAAGAAGCAATTGCTGTCCCTGAGTCAGAAAGGCGCTCAGTAGCAGATTCCATTGACTATCAGTCCATAGGTAATCTTTTCTTTCTTCAGTTTCCTTTTATTCTGTTATCTTCATTAGATTTTCTGATCCATTTTCTCTATTTCTGAATCCTGAAATGTCAATATGTCTATTTTCCAATAACAGGCATAACGGTTGTTATATATATATATATATATACCTGGTAATTATTTATTATGGTTGTTTCAGTAAGAAAAGAAAAGAGAATGTAAAATTGAATCTTAAGGCAGTAACATGCATACCTTCTGATAAGAGGTTTAAGCAAAGAAAATATGATAATTGGGCTATTTGGACACCTTATTCTTTTTGGTAGGAAATTGTGCTTCCTGTGACATATACTTTCCTTATTGGTGTTATTAATGGCACAATGTCGAATTATCGTAAATCTTCTTTCACGATTTTTTTCCTACTACTTACTTTTAAAATGTTCAACCTTTCTGTAGTTGTGAACTCAGTGACTGACCTTTCTACCTTCCAAGTTTTAATTTCTTAACTGAGTTATCATTTCTTTTGTTATGGATTGTAAAATTATGGTATGACTGTGAATTTCTCCTGACATTTATGTAGCTTCTCATTTATGTCAGTAAATGCGGATGCATCCCATGTGTAGTATATTTGGATTCTGTCAACCAGTCAACCTTTCTATCAAGCACTTGGGATCATTTTGACATGCCATAACATATCATCATGGGGAGGAAAATAATAAATTCACTTATTTTCCAATTTGGTAAAACTTGAGGTCATCATTCTCTTTTATTGTCAGCCGAAAAGTTATCCTGTAGGTCTGCTGGAAGATCAGAAAATATGGCACAGTAATGAGAAATATCCTTGAATGTAGAAGGAATTGTACTGAAAGAGGTTCACGAAAGAACTAGATCAATTCGGGTCATAGCCCATGTAACTAATGGAAAATAAACCTCATACATGCAAAGAATTAAGACTGGACATAGAGAATTAATTGTTTGACGCTGAATACCCGATAACAAGTGTAGGCATCTGGTGGGTGTTTTATGTGTAAGTTGGAAAAAGATGAATCATAAGGAAACATGTAAACATCTTCATTTTCATTTCCAATGTCTTCTTTAAGATTAATTAGTATTAATTACATTATTTTTAAAATATTGTACATAATAGGGATGAGCCCCAGTTCATCATTTGTGTCCACCCAAGCGGCCATATTGGCAGCGACAGCAACAGTTGTGGTAGCGATGGTGGTGATGGTGGGGCCAGCAGTAGCCACAACAGTGGCTGGAATAGTGGTGGCAGTGCTGATGGTTCTGGGGGCTTATTGGTGGGGTGGCTGCAGTGGTAGTGGTGTCTTTACAAAGAGTCGAAAACTTGAACTAGGTTTGAGCCAGAGTAAATAAATTATTGAAATGTGGTCTCTGCCCATTTTTATAATTTCAGAAGTAGGAAATTCTTATTTTTAAAAACTAGTAAATTTATTTTAAAAAAATTGACACTTTGATCTGTAGAATTTTTCAATCTGCAATTTTTTTTTCTTTTGTTAGATGCATCACTGACATGCCTTTAATCATTCTTCCACTGAATTAAATGAATTAAGGTCTGAAGATTCTTTTCTTTCAGCTGATGATTTTTTTACATAAAGAATGACCTTGTTGTCATGCTTTCATGCTTGAGATTCATTCATGCAGGGATTATTTTATCGTCCTTGTCTCCTCTTTCGTTTAGCCCTAATTGTTTTTCATTCATGAGACTGGGATGACTTAAATTAGATATTTTGATCGTATATTTATTGATGAATTTGTATTTTGTTTCATTCTAGAGGTGGAGCCACAATATTCTGGGGCAAGGATAGAGGGAGATGTTATTACTTTGGATTTTGTGAAGAAAATGATGGATGATTTCAAGAATCAGAAGTGCTTACACAAACGGTATGTTTAACAAGCACAGTTTGTTATGAAATTATTTCATGACATGATTTTGACCTAGTGTCTTCACTTTGAATGGTGCTGCCATGGTTGTAGATATGCGTTCCAGATTGTCTTGCAAATAAGGGAAATGTTACGAGCTCTGCCTTCTCTTGTTGATATAGATATTCCTGATGGCAAGCATTTTACTGTCTGTGGTGATGTACATGGTCAGGTAATTTGCCAGCCTTTTTTTAATCATTATTGAATACTATAATGATTGCTTGCTTTTATATTGACTTTGAAAATGCTGAATAGATATGACACCTTTTCAAGTGCCAATAAGGTCATTTGTGAATAATAGCAATCTGAATCTACCTGTTGCTGATTTGGTCACAAACCTTCTTGTGAACTTACTGATATACATGATTGGTCTAATTTTCAGGAGTTCTGGCCATAATTAGTTATTATGTTAAAAAGAACATAAGGGGATAATTTGTCATACATGTCTAAATAATACAGTCTTCTCTGCCTGTTTACATCTGCTCTCGTTTGTCAGGTCTGAGATATTGTTGTTATCTGTCTCTGTTCCTCTTAATGTTTAGTGGATTGCTTACACTGCACCTTACTATAAAGTGTATTGGGGATCTTTTTTTCCCATTGCGAGTATTACCTTTATAGTCATGTTGCCAGCAATATCTGAAAACCGGCTCTAAGTAGTGCATTTGTTAGTGTTCATGCTCTAAAAAATTGACACTTTTCAATGTATATGTTTGTGATGCTTGCAGTTTTATGATTTGTTGAATATTTTTGAGCTTAATGGGCTTCCGTCAGAAGAGAATCCATACCTTTTCAATGGTGACTTTGTGGATAGGGGTTCATTTTCACTGGAGGTGATCCTCACATTATTTGCTTTTAAGTGCATGTCTCCATCAGGTGAAGTCTCTCTGCTTCTTTTACTTACAATTTTCTGGCTGGGCTTTCTCTGTAAGACTTTTGCTCATACACATGGCAATTCTGTGTTTATTAGATTTAATTCATGATTTCCTCACCTAAAAATTACAGCCTCTTCATTTTTTTTTTTTTGATAGTTTAAGTTGCTTTTGTGTAAGAGCAAAATCATGAATTCTTTTTTTGATGGTATAACTTCATTTTTTTTTTGTTTTGATAGTTTAAGCTATTGGCTACTCATATTTAACTACCTTAAGTCGTTTTTGTGAAGTTATACCTGTCTGTTCTAATCTGTGCCATTTGCTTCTGGATATGTAAATCTCGCAAATTGTAAAAAGAATCTATATAGGCTTTCTTTTTATATTTCCATTTTCTCGTTGCCTTATATTCTCTACTTTTGTCCTGTTCAATTTGAGTTTGGTGTATTATATTTTCCCTCGATTTTGTTTCTGATTTTTTAATTTGTCTTCATCCGCTAATTTCATTTTCATAATGGATTTTACCATTTTTTGGAAAAATTTCTGCTATATATCTTTCCAGAGGAAATAATGCGAGCGAGAGCATTTCCCTCCCTTGATTTTGTTGCTGATTTTTTAATTTGTCTTCATCTGCTAATTTCATTTTCATAATAGATTTTTACCATTTTTTGGAAAAATTTCAGCTATATATCTTTCCAGAGGGAACCACGAGAGCAAAAGCATGAACAAAATTTATGGTTTCGAGGGCGAGGTTCGCTCCAAGTTGAGTGAAACATTTGTGGAACTCTTTGCAGAAGTGTTCTGCTGTTTACCTTTGGCACATGTATTGAATAAGAAGGTTCTTGTAGTTCATGGAGGTCTTTTTAGCGTTGATGGGGTGAAACTCTCTGACATTAGGGCTATTGATCGATTTTGCGAGCCTCCAGAGGAAGGTGTGCTGTTTATTTATTATTATTATTATTATTATTATTATTATTATCTGTAGTATTGCTTCCTTGTGCTTGTATTAAACTTATGCAGAACTCATTGCAGCCTAAATTGGCGATCCTTGTTATGTGAAATCTGTATCATACATGCATGTGGTTTGTATTGTCCAATTAGGCCTTATGTTATTATTTTTTTTCCTGTCTGATCTTCTCTAGGATTGATGTGTGAATTGCTATGGAGTGATCCACAGCCTCTGCCAGGAAGAGGGCCTAGCAAGAGAGGAGTGGGTCTTTCTTTTGGTGCTGATGTGACAAAAAGATTTCTGCAGGATAATAATCTAGGTAGTTTCTTACCCATATAATAATAATGATAATAGTAATGTAGGAAGTTTCTGCTGTTGTCAATACTTCTATTGTTTCCATGTCCTTGGCTTAACACCTTTCAATTGACAGATTTAGTTGTGCGATCGCACGAAGTCAAGGACGAAGGCTATGAGATCGAGCATGATGGCAAACTCATTACGGTATTTTCTGCGCCAAATTACTGTGATCAGGTAACTAAATTATGACCATCAAGACACTTGTTTCTATATGTAGTGTAGGTTGGATGGCCAATATTGTAGTCATTTTGATACAATTTAGGTAGTTATATATGTATTCAGGAATCAGGATCCAATTTGGTTGAGTTGTGTATGATATGTTCTTTGACCATGTCTAATTTTTGTGATAAATTTAGCTTGTTTTGGTTGAGGTACTAGCATTATTCCCCTAACATTGGCTTTTGAACATTGCAGATGGGTAATAAGGGTGCTTTTATTCGTTTTGAAGCCCCTGACTTGAAGCCAAATATTGTTACGTTTGCAGCTGTGGTCAGTAGCTTGTCTTGTTTTTTTGCATTCAATCCTCATTCTCATCTTTTGTGCACTTTCATCTTTTCCATTTTAGAACTAGCATAGAATCTGAGAATTTTCTCATCTTTGATGAAATTGCAGCCTCACCCTGATGTGAAGCCAATGGCATATGCAAACAATTTCCTCCGAATGTTCCAATAATATATCTAACCTTAATGGAACGGTCATTCCCATCCCATCATTGGAAGTGCAATTTGTTTATAGCAGCTGGAGAAAAGCATGTAAAATATTGACTAGTGCAGCTTTGTTTAGATTTTTTCTCCTTTTGGATTGCCTCGTCAAAGGAGGCATTTTTTGTTTTTGGGGTACTTCTCACTAATATTTCAATTCGTGAGAAATTTCAAGCACTGGCCTTGCATTTTATTTCGAATTTTCCCCCGTGACTGTAAATTAAATGCCAGTTTTCCTCTCTAGATCCAGAATGGGCAGCACTGGGAGGTTAGATTAGAATTGTCAAAATTGTATGAATGTTAGGAAATGCTTCTCTCTCTCTCTCTCTCTCGTGAATAACATCATCAACTATTTTTTGTTCTTTTCCAACTTCTCTAATTTTGTAATGTTTTGTTGGTTCATGTTGAGGGTTTCCTGCTCATTTGTGGTTGTAATTATTCAGCATTATATTTTGAATGGTATGCTGATGAATTTGTACATAAAATGTTATATTGAGGTATTGAAGATTGATGAGAGCTTAATTGCTGCCCCCAAAAAATGCAAAAGAATAAAGAAATGTAGCTGAGCAGCTGGTACGAGTTTTTCACAAGATTGTAAAAGAATCATTGGTGAATTAACCCAATCCGGTTTTATTGGGCGATACTATCATAATCGCAGTTATGGGCTCCTTTTTCCACGAAGTGAGAAAGTCAAATTAATCATATAAAATATGGAGACGTCTATTGTTTTGGACTGACGTTGGTTCGGGCGGCTGGCAGGTCATTTTGCTATTAGAAAGTAAAGGTGCGCGTTTGGTAAGATACTTGTAACTAGTGATTTTTACTCTTATTTTAGAAAAGGATAATAATATTTTTGATGTGATATTTTTTAAAATAAAAATTTATTTGGTAGTTTATTTTCAATGAAAATAAAAATAGTAAAAACGCGTTTAGTTGTTTGTCTAAAAATATAAATTATTTTATAGAATTTTTTATAAAATAATTTTTTTCAATTTATTTATATATTTTATCTTTTATTTTAACAATTTTAATCAAAATGAAATCAAATGTCATTTAACTGTAATAATTTTTAGAAAACCCAATTTATTGAGTTTACGAAATGAAAATAAAATGAAAAATAAAATAATAAATGTAGAATTAATTAGGAAATCATAAAAATTTCAATAGATAATAAAACAAAACCACAAAATTAAGAAAAAAAAATGCACTTGTATCTTGTCTTGCTCTGTTCAGCAGTTAAGAGAATTACAATTTTCCTTCCAAGAGATTAAGAACGAAAATATTTTATTCTCCAGTTTTTTTACTGTTTATACAAAAAAAAACAAAAAACCAGCTCAGCCAAACATGTTTTTTATTTTTCATTTGTGAAAAACAAAGAACACCGAACCACAAAACGTTACCAAATGTTTTGTGGTGGCCACCACACCTGTCCCCACAAAACTTGTAAGTACTTAATAATAAGTTAACCGTTTTCTAACACTCATACGACACCGTCGTTTTAAGGGTTTCTTGTCTCATATCAGCCTTCTGGATATGGATGGTCGTTCGTCGTTTTGATATACCCAATTTCATTCAACTCAAGGTTAGTAGTGTGCTACGAGTGAGTATACATAAAGACATATGTTTTTATATATATATATATACGTATTCGCGCTCACACACTTTTGATTTGGAGCGTCTCTTTGAATTCTCGCAGCAGCCATGTTTTTGGTTCCCGAGAAAAAAAAAGAAAAAAATCTAAAACAGTTTTTACTTTGGCTTTATTCTTCTGAAATCGTTTACACTCCTCTGCTGTTTGAAAGGAAATGATGGGAATTTGGTTCTGTAAGTAAAGTTCTGAATTGCTTCATGCGTTGTAATATGTAGAATAAATAAATAAATAAATATTTTTGGTATAAAAATTTAAAGAACTGGATCGTTGTTCTGCTGGTTCCAATTGTTAATGTTAAGATAGCACAAATCCTTATTAACAATAGCTTAACGTGCAATTTTCGAATGTAGCCAAATTAAGGAATAAGTTGAGTGATTTTTCCATTGGCAATAACAGGAGAGTATAATTTTCGCCACTGCCCATTGTTTGAAGTTTTTGGTTACTCCAGGTTATTCTTTGTGTTAATACAGAAGTGAAATTTTGAAGCTTGGATTAGAAGTTATGTAATTATAAGCCATGTATAGATATTGTTGTGAGTTAATAGAGCTAATGTTTACTTTTGTGCTAGAAGTAACAGATGATGGATGCTTGTGCGAACAATTTTGGACCAATTGGTGGTTCTGTAGTAGTGATTGACCCTTGTGTAGATAATCCTGGGCCAGTTGATAAATCTGTGCTTTATGATCAAGAGAAGCATATTTCTTCAGCAGTTTGGGAGGGGCAGGTGCTGATCTGACACTTTTCTTTTAATCAACTTTTTTTTCATTTATGTTTTTCTTCATCACTTTGAAGCTTTTTTCTTTCTATTTTCTTTCTTCCTTTTTTTTTTTTTTTTAAATTCGTAGGAGCGTGGTGCACTTAGATGTCATGAGCACACTTCAAAGTTGGGTGAGTGGCAGCTCACAAAAAAGCAAATAGAGTTGGTGGACAAGGCTGGATTCAGGTACTTGAGACAGATACCTTCAATCAGTCTTGACAATCCCCTCATCTCTGCACTAGTCGAAAGGTGGAGAACAGAAACCAATACCTTTCACTTGACTGTTGGGGAGATGACAATAACTCTTAAAGATGTTGCACTGCTGCTTGGACTGCCAGTTGAGGGTGAACCTGTTCTAGGTCTAACATGTACCTCATGCAGAAAGGTCTGTGAAAGGTTTCTGGGTAAAGTACCTGAACCTGGGTACACGAGTGGTGGAATGGTGAAGCTCAGCTGGTTGAAAGAGTTCTTTTTTGTGTGTCCTGAAGATGCTCCAATGGAAGATGTTGAGTGCTATACACGTGCTTACCTTCTATACTTGATGGGCAGCACTATTTTCTCCACTACCACTGGAAACAAAGTGCCTGTTATGTACCTCCCATTGTTGGAAGATTTTGACAAGGCTGGGAAGTATGCTTGGGGCGCAGCTGCACTGGCATTTTTGTATAGATCACTTGGGAAGGCTTCTCTTAAATCTCAAAGTACCATAAGTGGTTGTTTGACCCTTTTACAGGTTTATCAATTTTGGCTTTCTTTTCTTTTTCTTCCTCCTAGAGGTGTGTGCTTGGCTTCTATATTTGAAGAAAAGGGGATAGGGGTGATGAATGGGTTAGTTCATAGACCTACTGCTATCTTGCATTGATTTATTTTTATGAAATGACTTGACTTTGATTGGTTTCTATTGTTGTAGTGTTGGAGTTACTATCACTTGAATATTGGCCGACCCAAGCTCAAAGATGACTCAGCTCGTGACCTCTTTCCACTTGTACTTAGGTGGAAGGGAAAACAAAATGCTGTGACAGTGAAAAGTGACATAGTTTTTTATCGTAATGCACTGAACTCCCTGAAGACATGTGATGTAAGTTGGTGATGTATGTGGAATTTAAATTTAGTATATTGTCTGGAGAGTAATGCTTTTTCTTATACTCCAATATGTTGTCTTGTAGTTCAACTTACATCATGGTATGTTGTTGCATGTGGTGTAGGTGGATTGGCTTCCTTACGAGTACATTGATAGTATGGTAATCCCACAAAGTATTCAAAGTATTTTGATCCTTGGGAGATCGAATACAATGTTGATTTGCTTTGACAAGGCAGAAAGACACCTTCCAGATCGTTGCTTGAGGCAACATGGCATGCTTCAAGTAATCCCACAAGATGTGCAGCCATGGGAGAGAAAGAGTCGTGGAGTTGATAGTGGGGTAGACTTGTCTGGGAAAATGGAAGCAGAGATCAATGAATGGTCCAACCGATGGCTCAATCTTGTGGAAGGTGATGATGGTGTGGATGAAACTGAATATATGCAATGGTATTTGAAAATTACTCGTAAATTTGTTGGAAGGCCGACACCACTGTCTTCTCAGTACCCAAGTACTGTAAGGTTTAGAACCAAGAAAAAGAGAATGGTAAGGCTCTGAACAGCCAGCTGATGCATTTGTGTTATTCAAGTGAATTAAATATATGAGTATTTCTTTGTTTGTTCAACAGAGGGCTGGCCTGAGGGATATTGCATGTATAGCGGATACATTCTCGGTAAAAGGGTTGAATCCCCAACAAATTGAGTCAATTTCAAGGATCAGGGATACTGCCCATTATTGTTTAGGAGACCAAGATGGAGTTATAGTAAATCTGTCAAGCACTTCTCAGATTGAATATGAGAAGAGGTTAGAGGGAAAGGGGAGCATAATGCGAAAGAGTAGTGGAAAGTGCAAGCAGAAGGGTGATATGTCTCAGTTTTCTGATGCAACTTCTGAGGGTGATCAGTTGAAATTTTATCATGTAGATAGTGATTATGATTGCGAGACTGAATCTGGGAAAAGGGTTAGTCAGGTTGAACCATCACTACCATGTCAAGCAGCTTGTGAAGGCAATGATGCACAGCTTGAAGCAAAAATGGTCAATGACATTTTAAGTGCGCAACAATGCCATGCTGATCTGAAGACTGATGTATCTGAACAATGTCAAGCAGCTGGTGAAAGTGATAATGTAAAACCTTTTCCAGGAGGAATAACGGCTGATGAAGATATGAAAATGCAGCTATATCATGCTGATAGCAAGGTTGATCAGTTACAACCATGTAAAGCAGGAGGGGATGGTGATACTATGCAAATTTGTCATGCAGTAAATGAAGTTGATGCCTAGACGCACTGTGAGCAGCTTTTACAATTTGCAGCTTTGTCATGTCGCTTGTGAGAGTGTTCCTCAAACAGCCAAAGCTGCAGGAGAGGCCATTCCCCAGTCACCTGGTGGAAGAAGATATCGTACAGCACATTGATGAGTGACTGAAGCGCAATGTGAAATTCTCCGTTTTATTTTTTGTCTGCTAATATCTGTAAGGGCCTTACTACAAGAGATGAAGATTGCTCGTCAGCCTTGATTGCCTCCTACAGCAGTTGATTTCATACTTTTCATTTTGCCATGGCAGGCAGCCCGAATTGAAGATTGCAGGTTCTCCTAAGTGCCGCTGAGAATTTCTGGTGCAATTAATCTGCTGAAGCTCTCATCTCCACAAACGAATCCTGATCTGCATATCATACGAGCCATTTGGCAGTGGGCACTAAATTGTATTTCGCATATTCTTTTACTTTGTATCATCTGTGACTTAAGTCATCTCAACAGCATCTCATCTGGTTCAAAAGATTACCTTATATTGGGAAGAGTTAAACTTGGACTCACATTCCAGTGTAGACAACTAGAAGTCTGAATTGCACAAATTCACCAAATTGCCTCCATTCAAGTTTTTATCCTTTATATGTTCAACTTGCACATCTTGAAGTTCACACAATAGATTTTGGCTGGGTTTACGGTCTTTGGTAAAAGGTAAGGTCATGTGTGATGCTGTCAATTTGCTGATGCTTGTTCAGTAAAACGTTGGTGCTGGAAGAATAAAGATTCTTCATTTGTGTCCGGTCACAGAGAATGTACAATCAAAAAACTATTAGGGGGTTGACAAGTTAGGTCAATTTCATCACTTGTATGCAATAATTGAGCAGCGTACAAGGACTGTATGGTTCCTTGAAGAGAGATGTTTTAGCCTAAGGAACGACGATCATTTTTTATTCCTCATGTCTCCTTTTCTATAGCAGCCACACAACACAACCAAGATTTACCTTCACCGGATGAAATTTGAAGTGAAATTATAAATGGAAATTGAAAAGGACCCATCAGTTTGCAGGGCCGGACCCTTTGTAAGAACCAACTGTTACATTTGTCGGAGGCCGGGCAATACATGTTGAAACCCATATAAACACAGCTCATTTTTCACCTGCCTGGTAAAATGCAAACACGTAAAGAATGAGGAAACACAATCCCTACACGATCTTATAATGTGATTTACTCGAAGCATCGACCAATTTCGTTTGGGCCACTCATTTCAAGTTTTCAACACTTGCATTAATTGAACGTGAGTGTTTGGCTGTTTGCCTTCCAAGACTGCACACTTTCCCTACTTGTGTTATGGGTTTCTGTGATGAGTTACAGCAAAGATTAAAGCTTTTCTTGTTACTATTAATTTAATTTTACCAGAATTTGAGGCTGAGTGAGGACAAAGTTTACAATTGCTTTTGTAGAGAGTATGGTTTCGATGTTGGCTGATGGAGATAAATGCCCAAATTGTAGGGATTTTCAACACTTACCCATACTTCTGAAACTAGCTCATTTAAGGCTCTTCACTTGTCACTCAATACCTATATGAATTGATATAGAAAAACTTGCCCATCTTTTTTTACTTACGAACGATGGGGTTCGATAATGAGCATTCCCCCCTTGGTCAATTCGTTAAGAACAAAATTCTTCTTAGTGATAAAAATGAACAGACTCGTTTATCTCTTGTCCCCACTCCACCATAATTTTGAAAATACTTGAATGTTAACTCAATTCTAATTTGTAATTACAAAGTGGAGTCTTTCTATTCAATTCCATGAAGCCTAAGCCATTTCTGTGTACGAAATTTTTGATCTAACAACTTTTACAATGTCTGTTAAAATGAAGCATGCCTCAGATGGCCCAACCCAGCCCTTCTTTTCCCTTCGCTGTCTCTCAAGAATCAGAGAATCAAATATGTTTCCAATCTTTTTAGACCCTACCTGGGCTTCAAACTCTTACTCAAATGTCATGACCCACTATTATCACTGCCCCACATATCACTTCAGTCACTTCCTTCTTTTACCGACTCCACACTCTCTCTTTCTCTGTCTTCCTTTTATCTTATTAACATGTTTTTCTTTCAAGTTGAGTTCCCTGTTCCCTTATGCAACACAAACATCAATGAAACTCACTTCTAAAGCCACAATTCATTTGGCTGCTACAGCTGATCGTCATACCCAGACCGTAGTAATACAATACTTCACCAAAATGAACAGTCCCTTGGCACTCTCTTTCCCTCTTCTTCTGCTGCTTCTCTTCTTCTTCTTCTTCCTTTCTTCTATTCCTTCCGTCTCTACCATTTCCCCCCATGCAAAGAAACAACCTCCAAACAGCATGCTTCCATCCGAAGCTGAGACTCTTTTCAAGATCATGGACTCTATGTCCAGTGATCAATCCTGGAGAGTCTCATATCCTAACCCTTGTAAGCCTGGCTATTCTTGGCCTGGGATTGAGTGCAAACAGGGCAATGAGGGTTACCTCCATGTCACGAGGCTTGACTTTGGCTCCAGACCAAACCCAACTTGCAAGAAAACAGCCACATTTCCATATCAAATCTTTTCTCTTCCTTATCTACAATCTGTGTTCTTTTTCAATTGTTTCACTCACACTGAGACCACCCTCTCTGTTTCAGCTGACAGACTCCACAACTCCTCACTTCAACAGATCAGCCTCAGATCAAACCCTGCTCTTGTTGGTCCAATCCCACCTCAAATTTCTTCTTTGAAGTTCCTACAGATCCTCACATTGTCACAAAACCGCCTGAATGGTCAAATCCCAGTTAAAATTTTCAGCTTGAATTCTTTGGTACACCTTGACTTGAGTTATAATTTGCTTGCAGGTACTATACCAGTCCAAGTGGGCAACCTCAAAAATCTTGTAGGCCTTGATTTGAGCTATAACTCACTTACAGGGTCCATTCCAAGCACTATTGGCCAACTGGTTATGCTTCAAAAGCTTGACTTGAGCTCAAATTCTCTCAATGGTAGAATTCCTGACAGCATTGAGAAGCTCAGTTTATTGGCTTTCATGGCTTTGAGTAACAACAAATTGACAGGATATTTTCCAAAAGGATTGACAAAATTACAGAGCTTGCAATACTTCCTTATGGATGGTAATCCTATTTTTATACCTTTGCCTGTAGAGTTTGGTATCCTTGCGAAGTTACAGGAACTCAGGCTTGCCAATTCAGGATACTCTGGTTCTATACCGCCAAGCTTTTCACAGCTTAACAATTTAAGCACCCTGTCTCTTCAAAACAACAGATTAACAGGTGAAATCCCTGTAGTCTTTGGCAGTCTCTCTCACATTTATCACTTAAATCTTAGCAGGAATTTCTTGGATGGTGTGGTACCTTTCAACTCAAGTTTCTTGAAGAGATTGGGCAGGAACTTGGACCTTAGTGGAAACCCAGGTCTTTGCTTGAATCCAGCTGAGGCATATAGTGTCAAGATTGGAGTTGGAGTAGGCATATGTGGAAGCAACAAGAATGGTTCTTTAATCAAGCCATTGAAGAAATCTCAAGCTCCACGTGGACTCCCAAAATCATTCTCTCTCTTTCCTGCTTTGGGTGCTTTTGCTTTGCATTATATGTTGTTTCTAGTATGATTAAGAATTTAAGTACACTTTTTCTATATACTTCTTGTTATATGTCTGTATTATTCTTCATGTTTAATAGTATTTAGGGGAGTTCATAAAGCTTTTCAAGAAGTAGATGAGTTTTCTATTCAAAAAAAAAAAAAAAAGAAGTAGATGAATTTTATAATTTCTGCTAAGTCCAGACTATCTACTGTGCCAAGTATTTTTGTTTATTATGTTCATGATTAAGTTTCATGCATTCAAGTTGAGTTTTAGAGTTTGGTCTGATGTGACCATAGTTCAGATTTGAACATGCAACAGGAGCATGTTGTAGGGCCCTTTTCTGTATTGTGTCTAGTCTAATTAATCATCCAGCTGATTAAAACAGATAAAAGAAAAAGGAATATAAAAATGGAAATATAATTAATTTACACAAAATAATGATTCAAACTGAGTTTTTTTCCCCCATTTTACTCAGAATTTTCTGCCTGCCAGTCATTCAACTTCTTATGTCAAACTTTTGCTTGGACTGATGAATGTTTCATGTTTGATTATGATTACTCCCCGGGAAGGGTGACAGAGAAATTGGGTTGAGGTGAAGCTAAAATAATAACTTGTACAACTGAAATTCTTGAAAAATTTTGAAGGGAAATCCGGAAAAGAACGTAATCACATTTTTCCTAATATATATACACAGAATAAGAAAATTCATGCCTTTAGCTTTGAGGCTTTACTATTGGCACTTATGATGGATTTTGATGAGCAGGCATGCTGAGGGAAAGCATCTGCTGACATAGTGATTTTTTTTTTTTTTTTTTTTGTGAGGGACATGGTGTACTGTTTGTGGACCTGCAGAGACAGTCGCAATAATAGATGAACTTTGAAAGTTAGGCCATCTCCTACCTGCATATATTCAACTTTGATTAATTTTGAAGACAGAACTTTGAGATAAAATCTATAAAGTTTTGATAGTAAAAAATAGAGAGATGAAAAATAAACAAATAGAAGTGGGGTTGGTTTTTTGTACAATGACTACTACAGTGGTTGATGAAACAAGGCCACCAGAGGCAGAGGAGACTGACTCACATGAACACCTGAAAAATCAAAATTGAAAGACGTTGGAGAAATAGCTGGATCCCACACTCCTTCAGCTCTCCTTTTCTTACATTTGATATTACCTCACAATGTGCAACAGTCTCAATTGTACTACAAGCAGCTGTTTGTTCCTTTCATAGTCCTTTACCATCAACATTTTCATCTTCACTGCTCACTATATTTTCAATTTTTAATCTGCGTTGTTTTTTAAGTTAGCCTTTAGACAGATATCACCATTACTTTAGACTTTAGTCATAAACCACATTAGCTTCACATATATGGGTAAGCGGTTCAAATCCCTTAGCATACTCACAATGTGGGCACATTATTATTATTTATCTATTTATTCGTTTTGATATAAGATATTTATGTTGTGCCACAACAGAACTATCTAGACAATGTGCCTCTGAAACTTTTTGTTGTAAAAATTGAAATTAATTTAAGACTATATTATGAATGAATGATGATCAATCCCCACAATAAGGTAGCCAGGTGGGCTACCATTTCTGAGAAGCATCAAACAGGATTTCCATTCTAGAAGAAGAGAACAAGCAAGTAACATTGAAAAAAATGCCCAGAAGCTCATTATTTTTTCCCTCACTAGCAACAAAGAGGTGAGGGAAATAGTAGAAATCAATGTGTTTTTTGGGTCAGTGATTACTCAGTAGTCACAGCCAACTACCCATTTCTCATGTTGAATGAACCTCTGCAAATTGTCATCAAAATGTGTCTTCCCAGTTTGTCCTGTAAGTTGGTTTTGGTAACAAATGCCACATTTGTGAAATTGAAGCCATTTATTTCAAAAATGGGCCTCTTTATACAAATTAGGTTGGTGACTCACAAACAGGTGTGGGGCAAAGGCTCTCACATCTCACTATAGAGAGAGTGCAGCACGGGATAGAGAATAAGTGAGGTGAGGGGAGAGACAGTGATACCCTGAATTCTGAAAATGCATAAATATAATGTTTAGTAATTTGACTGCCAAAGAAATTTGGGGGGATTGGGACAGCTGCAATATCTGTCACTTTCTCACGTTGCCAAAGTTGTGTAAATTTTCAGGGGACGCACGTGGGAAATCTGTGCTGTTTCAAGTGCTTACATTATGTTTACCATTTACATTTGGAAATTACATTTTTGCATCCACTTATTGTTTCTTCCTTCGCCTTTTGCTTTGCCTTTTGTAATTGTTTTAAATTCTTTTCAATCTTGATATCCCCAAAAGTGAGCAAGCTTCACAATCATGCCTACATCATAGATACATGAAAAGAACAACACCGTGTAGATGCTAAGCGCATAAACATAATTTTGAATTACATAAATATATTGTCTTTTTGCCAAATTTGTGAAGTGGAACTGAATTTTTTTTGTTTTTCAAAAAACAAAGTCGGTTTTCCTCTTTATTTCTACGCTCATTCATAATGGACCCAACCCAAGCCCAAACTAGAAAAGGCCCAAGTTGTCGAGAGCCCGCTCCCAAAGAGTGAGAAATGGACACTTGCTATTTCTAAGTACACACACCGATCTGAAAAACAGAGCTCTTTCTTGCTCGGGGGCGCCGACCCACTGAGTCGGAAAACTGTTTCGAGAGAGAAAGAAAGAACGAACGAAAGAAAGAAAGAATGGGTTCAAATTCAATTTCAAAAATGGCGGCGAGGCATCTCCGGATTCTCAGCGGACGTAACGGAGCTCTTCTAAGTGTCAGATTCTTATCAGATTCCACCATTGCTCAACAGCCGATTGCTTCAACGGCCATCGATTCGGCTTCACCTTCTAATAACACAGCTAAAAATCACAGTCAACTCAACAGCAAGAACAAACATTCAGCTCCTTCCTCTTTGAAACATACCGAACTCGCCAAATTCTCCGCTATTGCTAATACCTGGTTCGATTTTTCTCTCTTTTTCTGGTTAAGTTTTGCTACTTCTCGATTTGATACACGTATTATATGAATAATAAGAATGTTTTCTGTTATTATTGTCAATGCTAGGTGGGACTCTGAAGGGCCGTATAAACCATTGCATGCCTTGAATCCTACCAGATTGGCTTTCATCCGCTCCACTCTTTGTCGACATTTCAGGTTGATTTTCATTTGCCTCCTATTTATTTATTTGTTAAAATAATTGTCGGTCTCCGCCATAGTGTCGTTATTTTAGCTTCTTCTAATGGAGTTAATTGTCTTGCTGTTGGAAAAATTCCTTGGATTGTAGCTTTCTACGGCAAAATTACGTTTTGGGCAGAGGCAAGTTTGGTGCATCGTTGCTTGTTTCTGTCCTAAGGGCCTCTGTTGATTTGGATATGCATTCTTTCTTTCCATTTATTGTATTTTTCTATATTTATCTCTTATTATAAGAAGTTAAATTTCTTTCTCGTGCTTATTCTTTTGATTCTGATTGGTTTTTCCTTGTTTCAGGAAAGATCCTTACTCCGCTAAGCCATTTGAAGGACTAAACATTGTTGATGTTGGGTGTGGGGGTGGAATCCTTTCAGAGGTATTTATTTATTTATTTTTTCTTTCACTCACTTCAACTGCATCCAGAAAAAAGAATACATTGTTTATAGGGGATTTAGAGTCCTTTCGTGATGATATAGAATATTCATGCATTCCTTTGTTTGTAATTTCTTTAGCATGATGGGGTTCAGCAATTATAAAAGTGAAGTCTACATTTTAGCTTCAATCTTGTACTAGCTTGGATATTTCTAGCTTCAGTTATAGAGTACAAAATAGCTGACTGGGTAGATATATTGTATTACCCGTTATCCTACTTGCAAAATTGACTAGAAGTTGATGCCAGGAAAATTGAGTGGTAATAATCTTGTTGTAGAACGTAGGAATACACATGTAAATTTTAGCCATTTTCATACTGATTCATTTATGTTATTTATTTATTTGCTTTTTGTTTTCCCCCCCCCTACTGTTATCTTAAAATGGTTTCCCATAAGATGCAGTCTTTGGCTAATCTTTATTCTGTTCCGTTGCTGCTTCAGCCTTTGGCTCGAATGGGAGCTACTGTAACTGGTGTTGATGCTGTGGAGAAAAATATCAAGATTGCACGCCTGCATGCTGTATGGCCATTTTTTTATTTAGATCATGTCAAATTGATATGAATACATTTATATTTTCTAAATAATTTTGGATTTAACATTTATTCTTTGCTAATGAATGTATGAAACTCAAATTGCTCCTGGAGGCAGTATTCTCAAATATTACATTTCTCTGAACAGTATCGCTTTAAATTACAAATTTTAGTCTTTATATATGGTATATTCATTTTGCTCTCACAGATAGTGTTTTAGATTTTAACCTGATATCTTTTGTACAGGATTTGGATCCAGAGACTTCAACTATTGAGTACTGCTGCACAACAGCTGGTATATGCCAAACTAGTTCATCTCCTGTGTAGCCTGTAGGTCAAGCTTTCTAGTAATCTCAATTCTACATGCATTTAAATTCTTATTACTTTGCAAATCCGTCTTTCTTAATGGGTGGTTGCATCCCTTTGTGTGGGGAACATATTTGTGAGGATTGATGCTTGATTTTGTGCATTTATCCATTATGAGATCTCAATTTGGTAAAAGTTCTGATGAGAATTGATACCACTCTACGTGTCTGCTTGAGCCCAGTGCCTTTGTGGAGATTGTTTTGGTATAGCCATGCTGTAGCTTGTTATAGATTGCTTCGCTGGTGCTCTAGTTTTTTAATGCATGTATGATTGAGGTGCCCAAGTTTATTACAATACATTTGCTACCCTCGTGTCTTCTTCCTCCAAGCATCCATGAGAAAAACTTGAGGGCACTGTAGACAATTACTTAGCAGTAGGTAAAATCATAGAACCTTTAGTGATGTTAATATATTGGAGAGGAATGTGATAAATGATCTTGGTGTGCTGATTGACTATGATGGTGATAATTTCTACATCAAGAAGTCAAATTGTATCTTTATTTCCCCAGTTTTATTTTGTTCGCTGTTTTTTGGTTCTGATTTTTAGCTCTAGAATGATTAATAAGTTTGCATCATTCTTTATTCCAATACCTTTTATGAATTACTTGTTTATCGCATAAATACAATTGACTGGACAGAGAAGCTTCTAGAGGAACAGAGGAAGTTTGATGCTGTGATTGCTTCAGAGGTGCTCACTGCTCCCCTCCTCATCCATCTATATAACTGTATAGTGTATATTTATCCATGTGTGTGTACAGTTAATTTTTGGCTGGGAATGTATTATTTGTGTTTCAAAGCTGATAAAATATCTACAATTTCAAAATTTATCTCCAAAAAAAAAAAATGCAGGAAAACTCCTGCAATACTAATTAGGTGTTTTAGTGATCATTGATGATTAAGGTCCACAAAGATAACTAATGTTCTGGAAAGTTTTGGGGATTTTCATCTTGCTTCTTGTTCATGGTTTGCTCAAGTTTATGAAAAATGTTTACCACTTTATGGCCAATTTGATCATTTTCACTTAAGGTAATTGAGCACGTAGCAGATCCTGCTGAATTCTGCAAGTCTCTGTCTGCATTAACCATTCCTGATGGAGCTACAGTGATTTCAACAATAAATCGTTCTATGAGAGCATATGCGACTGCCATTGTTGCAGCAGAATACATCCTCCATTGGGTACTATTCTTTCACTCATTCAGACAGTGGTATCTGTTGATTTGCATGTAGGGGCATATCTCACATTATTGTATATTCTTTTCCTTTAGATTTCTCAATCATCTGAGATGATTCATCTGGACACATTTTGAATTGTTCATATATGAGTTCCCCTCAAATGCACTGTCATCAAGATGCATCCTTTAGTAGGGATATGGTTTTTCAGCTTAGAAGTTATTCAAGCATATGATTGGTTGTTTTTAAATTTCCTTCTCATAATTGGAAAATTGGATTATAGCTAAAATGAAATGTTTGATGATTTATTTAATAACATTTAACCATTGTTTCTATTGCTTATCTTATCATGAGGCCCAGCTTTTCTTCTCAAAACTGTCTTTAAGTGTTGTGATCATGTTAATCTGATATTACTGTATGCTTGATATGTTCAGCTTCCAAAAGGTACACATCAGTGGTCGAGTTTCCTTACTCCCGAAGAGCTCGTGCTAATTCTACAGCATGCTTCCATCAATGTGAGCCAAATATACACATTCCTTGGCTTGGATTGCTTGCTTTATCAACTTATGTTGCTTTTATTCATGTCGCAAACATTTTCTTGACTTTGATGATTGGGTTTATTCATCCAGGTTAAAGAGATGGCCGGATTGGTGTACAATCCTTTAACAGGAAGATGGTCTCTATCCGACGACATTAGTGTAAACTTCATCGCTTTTGGTGCCAAAAATAGCTAATAACGGACAAGCTCTTCCGTGGTAACACTCGCTCTAATGCAGCTAATGCTGTGTAATAAATTTTGCTCTCAATCATCTAATCTACAGTTTTCTGTTAAATTTTATTAGTCGAGCCGCCAGCTCCATTTGCAACCATCATAAACCACCTACCATACCTGCTAAATTTATCGTGTTAAAATGATTTTCTTGATAATAATTTTTTTAATTAAAAAAGGAGAAAAACAATATCAATGTTGAGCATCCCGAGGATTTGTTGACTTGGCAATGATAAAGTATTATGTTATCAGCCGTGTCACATTGGGCCCGCAAATAACTACGTAACAGGGGAGCAGCACTATAGAACCTTGTAAATTCACGCTTCCTGAAGAAACACTATGGTATGGTGTTAATACGTGACCAATTTCATGAAATTATGAACTTCACTCTGTGGATCACGGCAACTTCTACTGTTGGCTCTCAGAGAATCACTACGCAATATACCAATAGTGCTGCTCGGACAATAAAATCTACTGATTTTAATTCATTAATATTTAATAGAACAGAATCATAGATAAGGTTTCGATTAAACCGTCTGTGACATTAAAATAATGTATTAATAATATGAACCACATTGCATACGTGGCAGTATATTTAAATAGGGGCAATTTGACCAGATTAGCGTAAAGCTCTCTCAATCCAACTTGAAGAAGCAAGCAAAAGCGAATTCATTTACTTAATTTGTATTGACTCGTTCATCGACCAAATCAATTCAACTAGAGCTAGTTTGATCTAGTTCTGCTTCAAAAAACAATGGCGCCAAGCGCAGAGTCATCGTCGACCGTTACAGCTCGTGGGCGGTTGGCGGTGCTGACAGCTCATTTGGCATCAATCGAGTCAAATCAAGACAGGCTCATCGAGCCGTGGTGCACCTCTGCTCAGTCCATGGTACCACCTCCGGGCAATCTCAAGGGCAGCTTGACCGTCGTCGACGAACGAACCGGCAAAAAATACCAGATTCCCGTCTCTCAGCAAGGCACCGTTAAAGCCACCGACTTCAAAAAGGTTATAATATTACTAATTGAATTCTTTTTTTTTTTTTCCTTTCAATGAGAATTTCGATTTCCAATTCGTAGATTTATAATTATTGTTTTGTTTGTGAATTTGGTGGGTTTACATTTACAGATAACAACAGGAGAGAACGACAAGGGTTTGAAACTGTATGATCCGGGGTACCTGAACACGGCGCCTGTGAGATCATCAATTTGTTATATTGATGGAGATGAGGGTATCCTTAGATACAGAGGCTACCCCATTGAGGAATTGGCGGAGTCCAGTTCTTTCTTGGAAGTTGCTTATCTTTTGAGTAAGTTTGTTGATGCTTTTGCTAATCTTATATCATCAATATGAACTTTGTTTTGCTTACTAATTTGGATCGCTTGGTGTTACATCTGTTCTTGTCTTGTACACTTTCTTTTTTATTTATTTATTTATTATTATTTTTTTCAGTGTATGGGAATTTGCCTTCTGAAAGTCAGCTGGCAGACTGGGAATTTGCTGTGTCTCAGCATTCTGCCGTGCCTCAGGGAATTTTGGTTAGATTTTACCATTGTTTATTTATTTATCTTTTTGTTTTGCTTGGAGTCTTGTATGTTTAGTTATATATTTCATGTTTTCTATATGAGCACTACAACACAAAATTGATAAGAAATACTCACATGGATATGGATGTACTTTTCTTTACAAGTTAAATGATGCATTTCATAAGTTTGTATGTTCTCCTCTGTTTTGTAGGATATTATACAGGCAATGCCTCATGATGCACACCCTATGGGAGTGCTTGTCAGTGCTATGAGTGCTCTTTCTATCTTTCATCCCGATGCCAACCCCGCTCTTAGAGTAAGTTGACGGTTTAAATTTAGAGTTTTAAGCATTGGATGCTCTTTATATGAGATGCCATGGGTAGTCCATCTATGCCACACACATATCACTTTCCAGGTTTTTTCATGTTCTAGCTTATCGTACATTTGCGGTTGCTGGAAGTTGTCAAAATATTTTCATCATAAATATATTTATTTGTAGATGTTATGGATGTGTTACAAGAATATGTTTCCAATATCTATGACTTGCATTATCAGAAAATTTAATCAATGGATAGCCTTCGTTTTTATATAAAATTTGGTATTATAAGTTCGATTGAGTGACCTTGTTAGGGATTTGACCTTTAAATGCTCTAATGTTTTTGCTAGAGATTTATGTGTGCTTTAAATTTTTGAGAAAATTTTATGGTGTTATGAGATTTAATAATGGATTGTTTTATTGTCAGGGCCAAGATCTTTACAACTCAAAACAAGTGAGGGACAAACAAATAGCACGCATTCTTGGCAAGGTTATTCAGTTGAATATATTTCTACATTGTCTTTCTCCTTCACCAAACTAATACAGTATCACTGTCATCGATCTTTGTTTTCTGTAACTTGTCCACTCAATTCAATCTGCAAATAAATTTGAATTAATTTTTTCCTTTGCAGGCACCAACCATTGCAGCGGCAGCTTATCTGAGGATGGCAGGGAGACCTCCGGTTCTACCTTCAAACAACCTTTCTTATTCAGAAAACTTCCTATACATGCTTGATTCACTGTACGTTCTCTGCTTTTTATTCCTACTCTTTCCAAAGGGCTATGCTCATGCTTTTCTTCCTATTAGATTCTTTATGGAAGAATGAAGAGTTCTATTTTAGTGCTTTGACATGCATGTGATGAATTTTTCTTTTGACCCAATTTTTTCAATAATGTTAAAGTATTGGATATGGAGCCTCCTTGAAACTAAATAAATTTCCTCTATAAAACCTGCAGAGGTAATAGGGCATATAAGCCCAATCCCCGACTAGCTCGTGTGCTAGATGTTCTCTTCATACTACATGCTGAACACGAAATGAATTGCTCCACATCTGCTGCCCGTCATCTTGCATCAAGGTAGGCATCTAAGCCCTTAACTTGAATGAAATAAAGCGAATCCAAACTGTTTTATTAAATACTAATGCCTTTATTTTCAGTGGTGTTGATGTATATACCGCACTTGCTGGAGCTGTTGGAGCACTCTATGGTCCCCTTCATGGTGGTGCCAATGAGGTAAGCATAATAACTTGTTCTTTCTTCATAATATATTCCATGCTTGAAAGCAGTGTTGTTATGGTTAATTATACTAATGAACAACAAGAAAGTATGCTGTCATGGGAATTAATTCTCTCTTCTCCTTCTTTAATGTTTTTTAACCTTTTTGATTTTTAGGCTGTGCTTAAGATGCTGAATGAGATAGGTACAGTTGAGAATATACCTGAGTTCATTGAAGGTGTGAAGAATAGGTAATTATTATTTACTAATAAAACAATCTGTTTCTGACAGGTCAGGTAAAATTTCCTTTTGTCTAGCTTTTCTGATGTTTCATTGCTACTCAATTTTTGCAGAAAGAGGAAGATGTCCGGTTTTGGGCACCGTGTATACAAAAACTATGATCCCAGAGCAAAGGTCATTAGGAAACTAGCAGAGGAAGTATTTTCCATTGTTGGCCGGGATCCTCTTATTGAGGTATTTTTCTGCTTTCAAATTTTGCTTAGCCTTGTTGCTCCACACAGACAAAGACCAAATTATGCTTATCCCTGAAGTAAAATAATTAAAAATGCTGACTAAATCATATTTGTTGGTGAGGGAAAAAACCTGTCTGCTCTTATTTGCTCATTTCAATTTTTCTCAAATGTGATCTTTGCCACAGTTCAAGTTAACAGCGTGCTGTATGCTCTTTTTAACTAATTTTGATTATGAGACATTTGTGTTAGTATGCAATTACTGAGACATGGTATTCACTTTGGATTTTCTTGAATATGTTTCCATAAGGATGATATTTGTGCAGTTACTGAGAGCTTATTCTATTTGCAGGTTGCTGTTGCTTTGGAGAAGGCTGCACTATCTGATGAGTATTTTGTTAAGAGGAAGCTATATCCAAATGTTGACTTCTACTCTGGGTTGATATATAGGTATGAATAATATCTTATTAAAATTACTCATTGTTACTTCTGCATGTAAAATGGATTAAAAACTATTATTCTGTAATTAGGGCAATGGGATTTCCAACGGAGTTCTTCCCTGTTCTTTTTGCCATCCCACGCATGGCTGGGTACTTAGCGCACTGGCGAGAGTCCTTGGATGATCCTGACACAAAGATAATGAGACCCCAACAGGTTATTTCTTTAGTTAATGAGATTCCCTTATGTGATCAAATACATACAGTTTTTCAGTGGCATACAGTTAGGGTAGATCTCTATCTACAAGTCTCAATAGAATGAGGTTAGGATAGGACTTTTTTAGTGCCAAGAGGGGAGAGGTTACTTTGGTTGTGAAACTTCACTCTGCAATTGCAAAGAAATCAAAAAGAAAATGTATAACAATGAAAGAGTTCTCAGTTTGTTTTTACAGGAGCTATAACTAAGTAATATGGTGAATGTGATCACTAGCATTTTCTAAAGCTCGAAACTATTTCTAATTTCAATTTATTGTAGAGATACTGGATATCCTCATTTTGTTTCTCTATCGGAGTGTGCTGATTAAACTTTTTACTTGGTGACTTCTGCTGTTCGTTTATTTCTCATATTGCTGTTTTCCAGGTTTATACTGGGGTATGGATTCGGCATTATATGCCACTCAAAGAGCGGATGATACAGAAGGATGCAGACAGGCTTGGACAGGTGTCTGTTTCAAATGCCACAAGACGAAGGCTCGCTGGATCAGGGAATTAAATGTTTTCGGCTTCATGAATAATATTCAGAGAAGAAAAATAAATGACATGAATATTATTATAAATAAATAAATAATTGCAGGCCTCTGGTTTTCTGTTTGAATATCTTCTACAGAAGTAGCAGGTTCATATGATTTTTGGTTCCGTGAACTGGTGGGCCCGCGTATTAGGGGCATCTATCGTGTGATTCTATTCTTATGCCAGTGGCAGTTTGGAATTTTCAGAGCTGCTCTTACTCGATCAAATAGTAGATTATTCATATTTCTTTTCCTGTGTGGTATTGTTCATCTCTCTCTAACTTTAGTTATTTTTTCATTCGTTTATTTCTTGTTTTTACATTTTAGCCATCTAATTCAATAATTTTCTAAAACATCAGCTTTTAGTATCTCTTATCTTATGCCAAGAGCTTTAAGAGTTTGAAAAAAGCAATGTAAATAGAAGATGACCATATGAAAAACAGAGAAAAAAAAATATTGAAGTCTGTGTGAAACTTTATTACACATATTTACATCAAAATCAACCAGGAACATAGTAACTTAAAGCAAGAGGATGATGAAATTGTGCATGCACAAGCGTTGGCTGAGGAGTCATCAAGGGCTGCAAATACTGTAACATCATAATCTCTGCAGGCTTTCTCTCAATTCGCGAATCCATTCCATACAAGAACCCATCAAACACACTTTCTTCGAGGTCATAGCGGTTCTTCATCTCTGCAAACACAGCAGCCGTGAGCAAGCTGTCAGACCCAGCATGGTGAGCACCTCCGTGTCTCTTAACATTCAAAATCCTAGCAAGCTTTGATAAGCCCAGCTTGAGGCCCCATAATCCCTCACAATATCCCGCGACAACTTTAATATCAAAAACACACTGAAAAAACATGGCAGCAACCCCAGAAAAGGCTACGGCTGTCGGTGGCAATGCGTCGTTGGTAAGGATTTTAACCAAGTAAGCTAGATCATACAAACCATGGAAAGTAACCCACTTGAGATTCTCTGTGTGTTTGGACAGGACCTCCAAGAATCTTGGAGCAAAAACACACCTGGCAATCCCATCCGTCCGAATCTTGTCAAAATCCAAACCGCTATCCTTCAAAAGCTGAATAGAATCATCAGCGTGGAGGCCTTTCTTGAGATCAAAGTCGGAGAAATTGAACTCGAAAGTATAGCTAATCTTGCCCTGGTTGTCGGAAAGAGTAACGCCGAGTTGAATGAGGTCGGTGCAGTCGACGTTGAACTTGAGGTCGCTGTAAGACTCAACAGCCGGTGCGTTCCTGGGGGTGTTACGGAGGAATCCCGGGAACTCGGTGTCGATGGATAGCACGTTGAAGCGATTTAAAAGCCTGTCGAGAAAGCGCATCGTACTTTCGAAATTTTCACACCAAACGTTAAGAATCTTGCTCACTACGGTCATGGTTAAAGTAGTGGAGTCCCTCTCTGTCTCTTTGCTGGAGGCTCCGCTTTCTTGGTCTGTGAGTTTGTGAGAAAATAAGAGTCCTAACTTCACTCTAATTTATAGTGTTTGTATCCGTTTCAAAGTAGTGTACAAGTGTGTACGTACGTAAGTAAGTTCATTTATTTACATTTTACCGCGTGACATGCGGGAAATATTTCCCACGGGCAATTCCGATTTCAATAAGGTGACGGTTGTCTCTCTGTTTCCAATTTTGGGATTTATTTTACATCCTTTGTTATTTTGGAATAGATTCTCCTCAATCTGTTCTTTAATGTCAATTCATTATTTATCTGCCTCCAGGCTAGTCTGTAACCTTATCCCATATATATTAATGTATATACTAAAGAAATAGTAAGTTATTTAATAATTAAAAAAAAAAAAATACTTGCCACATTAAACTCATCAAAGAGGGAAAAAAGAGTCATATATTAATTTTCATTTCCTGTAGTATACGTTAGCTTACATTTTATTCTTAGACAAAGAATTATATAAATGGAAAAATCAATTGGATCTCAACGATTAAAATGTGTCGTCACTCAGTCCAGAGGTATGTGTGGCTTCTTTCGTCGTTTTGATTTTTTTTTTTTCTATTCATTATCGTTGCAGTGATATTAATGTTATAATTTTTGTTAGCAGATCAAGTCGATTGAGAAGGAATAAATATATTATGGATAAGACTGATCAAAACTGAACGCAACTGAAATTGAAAATACCATTGTTTCTAGAAAGGAATTAATGGGGAAAGGGAAGTCGTGAAAAGTTCTTCCGTTGTGTTAACTGAAGCCAGGTATGTTGCTTTGTGAAGACATTAAGCACATTGTCCTTGAGACTGCTCAAAATGCCTCTCTTAGAGTTGGTCAAGAAAATGTTGCCGGTGTTAAGCTTCTTCCCATGTTTGAGTACTTTTTTAATGATGTCCTAGTATTAGCTATCAGTGGCCAAGAAGTTTCAACAATGTTGTACTGCTTATGTCAAAGCTATTGATATTCTTGATTGGCCTCAAACTTCGTTTTCAACACTAGATGAGGCTAAAAGAACTAGGGGAGGGAGGGGGAAAAAAATTCACTAAATCATATTTCTTTGCGAGGGAAATAATTTATCCCCTGATGTTTATTCTTGTCAATTTGTCAATGGATTCACCGACATTGATGATGAGCTCTGCTGTGTTGATAATGAGGGTGAGAATTGTGCAATTACGCAACTATTGAATCTTGGTCACTCCAGTCACTGTGGATTCTCCGAAATAGGTACGTTCTGATTTCACTTGTGCAACGACCGAGTGCTTAGGCGTCTGACTTATTCCATTTGCGGGTAGCTGTTGATTTGGAGAAGGTTTTACTAGCTGCTAAGTATTTCATTAAGAGGAAGCTATATCCGAATGTTGATATAGGAACAAATAAGATTTAATTGGTTCTACTTTTGCTATTTCTTGTGAGCGTAAATATGGCAGCAACCACAGCAAAGGCTTCACCAGTACGTGGCATTGCATCGTTAGTTAGGGTTTAAACCAAGTATGTAAATATCATACAAGCAGTGGAAAGTAACCCACTTGAGATTCTTCTCCTTATGTTTTGAAAAAATCTCCAAGAATTTTGCCGTAAGAACTATTCTGAAAAAATATGATTGCTTGAGAATTCTTTAGATCGATTCAGTGTTCTATCCACAAGTAGTGAGTTCCCAGGTGTCCCTTACAATGATCTCAAGTTTAATGTTGACACCAACTCCAGTATCCAACTCGGCAATACTCTTTCGGATGATCAGGGCAACATTGGTGACACCTGGGAGTTCAATTTCCTTGTACTTCAAGGAAAAGGGCAATTACTCTGTTTACAAATCGGATTTTTTTGTTAATATTAGATTGTAATTTCGATTAAAAAGGAAGGTTAAACAGTCATTTTCCTAATTTTCCTTTTTAGGTAAATTATTCTTATTATTATTATTTTTAAGATGAATTGATGTTAAAATTAAGTAGAAAATACTTGTATAACTATTTATTTTTCGTTCAAATATCATTGTTGTTCACAATCGTAACTAGTTCTGTAATTTTCACTAATGTCATATATATTAGTTTAGAATTGGAATTTTATATGCATAACAAGTAATTGGAGTTAGAAAAATGAAATAAAAATTGTTTTAATTCTTATTCGAAAATTGGAACAACTATGAAGTTTAGTGGAACTTCATATGCTTTTAAATTTGCAGTTCCAATTGTGGGCCGTGAATGAGATTTATTAATTAGATTTTAAATCAATATGGCGGTGCAGAAATCATAGCCAATATCATCGTGAAAATAATACTCTCCGTGCAGAAAATAATTTGATTTATATCTAACGCATGGATAATACATGTGAAAAAAGAGTTTTGAGATTTTATGCATAAATACAAATTGAGACAAATTGTTCACACATAATACCATCAACACTGCCATTAGCATTGCACCGTCAATGGTGAGAAGGCAAAGCTTCTAAAATCTCCTACCCAATGGTTTGTTATGATTAGAAGTTGAACCAGAAGCTTTACTTGAAAACCCACTACTACGCTTTGCAGGAGCAGGACTGCAAATATGAAAAATGTTTACACTTGTTTTGTGTACGAAGAACATACAGCTCTTTACATATACTGAAAAAAAGCATGGAGAGCTAATGATATTACCTATAGGTCCTTTGCACCGCATTCTTCCTTATTGCTGTGAGATTTTTGAATTCTTGACTGTTCAAAATAAAAGGACGGAAATTTAAAATTAAGTTCATGGAACGTCATCTGAATCAGCAAAGACTCTAGTGACATATCCAATTATTGAACACAAGATTATGAACAAAAAGGTTGGATTCCTTCCCACTATTAAGTGTCCGTATGTAAAATTTATGATCATGCGAAACAATGAATCTGGTTTGCTGTCTCATGAACTTTGGATGCATTTAACACAGAGAATTAAAGAATGGCACCCATCGGATAAATAAAAAGTTAAAAAACTCTCACCAATCAAGCCCCCAAAACAAAAACAATTTATTCCACTATAAAAATATTCAGTATAAATTTCATTATCCTTCAGAATCACATTTCACAAATTGACCCACATTTATGAATTATGGGGTGAGACAGTATTAGTGTATTACCTATTAAGCAGATCTAATTTTGCCTTCTTCATCAAGCTGCTCTTCCCAGCAGAACTGCCATACCCTGGTCCATTGCCTGGAAAAATTACCAAAGGTAAATGAAGTAACAGAAGGATGAATATATTCATCAATCCTTTGTGACTGCCTGCACAAGGTCCTATAAGGTCCTTGGTATCCATTAACAGGTAATGGGCACAGTCACAAATACAAGAAACCAACCACAACAGACTAGCAAATTTACCCCAGCTTCTTTTGTTGCTTGAAGGTGGAACCTTTTCACAAATGCGAATTCGCCGACTTTGTTTCTCTACAAAATTTATGCACAAGTAAGAACTTTCAATAAGCAAAAATAAGAAAACAAATATAAGCACTCGAACATCTTCTACCAGTCATGAAATCAATGAATACTAATATCTTCACTTGACAGCACAAAACAATTGTCATGACCCATCCTAAACTTGGCAAGATATTGTACGCTTTGGGCCTTAACAAGACCTGCACGGTTTTGTTTCTGGGGCTCCCATACACCTCAAAATACGTCTTGCCAATTAAAGTGTGGACCACCCCTTATAAATCCAGCAACTCTCCCGTGATTTGTCAATGTGGGATTTACCAAGGGTGTTACATACCCCACACCCCCGGTCCACGCTGAGGTTTGCCCCATCATCGCTCAAGAGGACACGCAGAGCCGCTCTGAGACCATCTATCATGACCCAACCCAAACCTGACAAGATATTGTCAGCTTTGGGCCTTAACAAAGCCTGCACGGTTTTGTTTCTGGGTGCCCATACACCTCAAAACGCGTCTTGCCAATTAAGGTGTGGACCACCTCTTATAAACCCACATCTCTCCCGTATTTTGTCAACATGGGATTTGCCTAGGGTGTTACAACAATGGTCAGCCAAAATAAAAATCAGAACTGTGATACCAATTACAAAATATTTCCCACATCAGCTCATTATATCAAGCACTCTCAAACATAAAAAAAGGGATTCCAAGGTAAGTGAAAACAAGTTTTTAAATGCATTTGAAATGAATAAGAACATACGAGCATCTGCTTTCTGGTACAGGTACTTAATACGACTGACTGCTACCGTCTCAGCCTCTAACCTATCCTTGGTTTTTGCCTGATAACAAATCATCTCAGCTCAGATCAGCAGTCCATGAGAGAACGGACATATCCAAAAAAGAAAAAAAAAAAATCATATAAGAGAAACTTACCTCATACAATTGTTTCCATCTAAATGAGACTTTCTTCTTGTTCATCCTCTCAATTACAAGATTGAAGTTCTTTTCACCAAAGTCTTTCTTGTAGAATTTCATCCAGAGCTCATCAGTCACTGGACTAAGATCTCTTCCCTACAAGATTTTCACAATATAAGACAAATGATCGAAGCATGGCAAAACTAAAACATCAAAGTAGTCACATTCTAGGCGCTATATTATATTTTAAATCTTACTATTGTAGAATTCTCTACGTGCATAAGCTGGTCCCTGGTACAGTGTGGTAAAATTTGCTCTAGAAGATGAGAATCGGTTTCACCAACATCTCCAAGATATCTTACATTAGCAATGACGACGTTAACACAAAGATCAACCAAGGATGGAGGTGGTGGTCTCTCCACAGACTCAGGCATTATTCTCATATCACTCCCCTCAGACTTCATCTTCCACGACCTGTAGTATTATATTTATATGTGAGGCCTAATACAAATAAAATATACAATCAATTCTCACAATATCCATCATGTTTGCACCAAATTCATATCAAAATATTTGAGGATTTTCAGAAACAGAGCCTTCAAGATTAATTATAATTTAAGATCCCAAAAAAAAAATACACAAAGAAATAAAGAAAATTCCAGTGAAGATGAGTATCATGAATTGAAATCCAGAAGAACTAATAAAAATCTAATAATGACCCCCAGAAAATGCAATAATAAAATTAAAAATTTAATAATTAAAAGAGGAAAAAAAAAAGATGGATCTACGGAAATATTGAAAAACGAGCAGAACGAGTGGTGATAAGAGCTGACCAAGTGATCGGCGGCGGAGAAGGGGATCGATTAATCGGAATCCGACCCGATGATGATAATGATATCAAAACATGAAAGATTTTTGCTAACGCGGGCCTTTTCGTATGTGTATATTGATTGATAACTGACGAGGTAGAGTTTGGAAGAATCTTTACTTTTATTTTTTATTTTTTAATATGTTATTGATTTATTTCTTTAACCCCCCAGAAAATAAATAAATAAATAAAACCCATTGTTTATTTCTTTTCCGTATGAGGTAATGTGATATCAAATTTTATGAATACCCTAATGATGGTTTGTATAATTCTTAATGCACTTAACGTCAATAAAAGATGATTTAGTCATTGTTTAAATTCTAAGCCAAGGAAACTTTATATTTTATTTTTTTAGATTTTTAAACTGACGTGCCATTCTAAAGTTTTCTTAAACCATTTTTTTTTTTTTGTGTAGTCACATAAAAAAATAAAATAAAATAAAAGCAGCAGGTGAAGGGATTCTTTATAAGGGAAGGGGACAGAACCCCACTTCAAACTCTCATGAAATCATTAAAACTAGCACCGAGTTTCGTTGTGACTCTTGTTCACGAGAGTTCATCTAACTAAATCTTAGCAAGAATCACACTACTCACTAGCACGCTTTAAATCTTCCGAACCAAAACTCAAGGCTTTTACCGAAAAAATAAATGATTTACTTTACATGCCAACAACTATTCTGTCTTCGAGTATTAAAATCTTGCGATCATGGGAGTTTATTGGCATCTCCAGAAAAGAAGGGTCATTGTGGAATGCTATCGGCTATCAATGGCGGAATAAATCTGCAACCTTGAAGAGTCTGCTCAAATATATGACCCACTTTCAGCAGTTTTCCCTGCACGTGTAAACAAATGCAGCTAGATGAAACATTTACTCCATTGGAAAGAAAAGATTGTGAATAGTTTGTTCCAAGCACTCTTTGTTTTGCTAACAGAACTACAACTACTAAAGGTGCAAATTTTGTCAGTGTATCAATATACTTGGCATTGAATATGCTTTGCAGTCTTAGGCCTCAGCAAAACATGCTAATTAGGGGGAATGACAGCTAATAATGGCCTAACAATCATCAAGTGCTTACAGACAAGAAGAGTAGCAGCTAATATCAGTAGACTCAGCTTTGCAACTCTAAACTATAATTAGCAATGGATATGGCTATGGATGGTTTGTACCTCATCAAATGCTGCACCAATCATTTGAAGACCAACAGGAAGGCCAGCAGGTCCTCCTTCCACGAATCCACATGGCAAAACCAATGCAGGTAGCCCTGCCAAGTTAACGTTTACCTGCAGGAAGTCACAAGATAAGTTCAAAGAAAATGACATGAGATAATACTCGGACTTGGAGATATGCCGTGTATGCTAAACACTATAAAATTAGAATTTCAAAAAAAAAAAAAAAATTACACATTTACATGATGGTACACAAAAGGGAATCTAAATATGGCATATCGTTAAGCAAAATAAAGATGCTTACAGTCATGATGTCACCTGAGTACATTGCCAGTGGATCATTTTTCTTTTCGCCTGTAAATATCACAGTTAATCATGCACTTCACTCTAAAATAATAGCAGAAATAGTTAATTAATTCAAATGCTAAATTCTTAATCTGCACTTCTGATCAGAAAATGGAAAACAAAAGACGGCAAAATACCAATTTTATATGCAGCTGACGGTGCAGCAGGTGAAATTAGGATATCATTTTCATCCAAAGCTGTTTCGAAGCTTTTCTTGATTAAGGTCCTTACCTGAAACACTAATTACAATCATATCTTTCTTCTTGAACACCATAAAATTTGTATCATGAGTCTTAAAAAACAACAGCCAGATAATGAATAACTAAAAATGACTTTCCACATGCCATCATAATAAACTCCAATCACGAAAAAGTTCTAATAACATCATTTAACTCCTGAACCCTATGATTTCCCTAATTGCAAGTGCCACAAGTAAAGGCTTGTCAATGAAACCGTAATAGAGACATTTTTGGACCTCAAAACAAATATGAGGAAATCTCTTGGCCATCTTAAGTATCTTCAGGTTAGAGCCAACTACCCCTCCTATGGATGAATACATCAATAGAATGGTACCTGCTGAGCACGCTTATAATATGCATCATAGTAACCAGCTGAAAGGGCATACGTTCCCATCAAAATTCTCATTTTGACCTGCAAAAAAGTTCGTAAACAATTTAATTAACACTCTATATGGAAAAAAATATAAGTTAGACATTTCTTTTGAGTTAAGTAGCAACTAGCTATACACGTCTCTGATTATGAAATAGAAAAAGAAAAAATAGCTCAACACATCCATGACAATTTGACAATGTAAACAAGGTGGCAGGCAAGCAAATGGAAAAAGAATCTTAATAGCAACTTGAGATACATGCCTCAGCGCCAAATCCTTTTGCTCTAGAATCTCCATATAGCGCATTTAGCTCCTCAGCCGCAGCTTGGTTGCCGTACCTGGATATTGATGTAAAAGATGAAGGTGGGGATTCAAAGTTTATCAAAATTTGATATGTTATTTAGAGGAACGAGTTGCAATCATTTTTTCTGCTTCGACATTAGCCACCACATTTTTTGTTCTTCTTTCCCCACCCTTCCATAAACTTACAAACAAAGTAACTCTTCTATATAGCATGAAAAAGCTTGGCTTATACTCATTTATCTCTAATGTCAGAATCAAAAAACAAAAGAATGATGATCAATAAGAAGCATCCTCCTCAAATCACCTGACACCGTCATAACGAGATAAGTTGGAAGAGGATTCGGATGAAGCAAGAATATAGTAGGCTGGCAACCCAAGAGAGAAGGACGGTAAAGATACCTGCAATCAAAGAAAAAGAAAAATTATATATTAAAAGCATACTCTAATATGCATGAACTTCACAATATAAGTACTGAAAATATAAGGGGCACCTCTGACAAAGTACATCCTAATTCTTCCAGATGAGAAACAGCTCCAAGGACTGTAGATTTTACTCCACTATCAACACCGTTTTCAAGAGTTTCACGGATCACACCAACCTTTAGTCCCTTCAATGGTTTGGATTCTAAAAGTGCAGCGGAAATAAGTTGAGATGTGAAATCAGGCACCTCCTGGAAATGTGAAATTATCAAAAATTTAAAACATGAAAATACTTGACAATTATGCAGTAAACCTACGAAACTAATATTTGAAGAACACTTACTTGCTTGCTACTAGTGGCATCGAGTCTATCATGACCAGAAATGGCACCGAGAAGGATTCCTGTATCAGCAACTGATGAACCAAAGCAACCTATGACATCAAGTGATGACGCATATGCCATAAGTCCATATCTTGAGACACGCCCATACGTCGGCTTTAGGCCGACAACACCACAAAATGATGCTGGCTGCCTCACACTTCCACCAGTATCACTTCCCAGTGACACTACACACTGTCGAGCAGAAACAGCTGCAGCTGAGCCTCCTGATGATCCTCCTGGAACCCGAGAAATATCCCAAGGATTTGCAGTCACCTAATGAATGAACATATGCATCACCTGAGTAAACCAACTACAGTTACCAGTTGTAAATGTCACCACATATGCAATCAAATTCTAATCATACTTATCTCAGTATCTTCTATCCTATTCCTCTCCAACCTGGCTAAGTGCAGAAGTCAAAACCAAATAAATAACTTCAAATTTTGTGTTCAAAATTTAATAAGAAGGACAAAGAAAGTTTATCTAATTAAGATTACTGATAAAAAAAAAAAATTCTAGAATTTTAACTAGCATTATATGGCTAAAAGGAAAATGGAGTAACAAATGAGAGCTACAGTTCTAACATTACTAAAAGTTCAAACTTTATCAACTCTAGCTGTTATAGCATTTCCCATAGAAGAAAAATAAATAAATAAATAAATAAAAAGCTGAAAACCTGAAAAGAAGAAGCTTCAGTGGTGCTGCCCATCCCAAACTCATCCAAATTGGTCTTACCCACCACAATCCCATCCAATTCCTTTACTTTCTTAACTGCAGTGGCATCGAAAGGCGGACGATAATTCTCCAAGACTCTAGAGCCAGCCGTAGACGGCATATCCACCGTACATATATTATCTTTAACCCCAACCAAAACCCCAGCAAGGGGCCCCACATTTTGGTTTCTCTTGATCTTATCATCGAGGGATTGAGCTTCTTTTAGCACATTGTTGGAGACGTGGATGAAGGACTTGAGTTGGGGCTCGGTGAGTTTAAGACGGGATAGGTAGGTTTCGGCGAGCTGGGTGGCGGTGACCTCGCGGGAGAGGAGGGAGTGGCGGATGGAGAGGATTTGGGATGCCGGCGGTGACGTGGAGGAAGGCGGTTGGTCTGTGATGGGCTGTGAGGAAGAGAGAACGGGTTTTGTGTGAAAATGGCGGGAATTACTATTGGCCGGGACGAAGCGAGAGAGCCTCCGCGGAGGATGGTGGAGAGTCGATAGCATTTCTTTTGTTATCTCTTTAGCACAGCAGAACAGATGGTTTAACAGTTACAACACGTCTGACCATTTGAAATTTTACCCATTCTTTAACCGTTGTTTTTCTTTTCGTCAAGGAAAGGCCAAATTTTAACTCCGGGTTATTTTTAAGCACCTCCGCTGGGGTTTGAAATAATTACACTTATATGGTTAGTTTTCCTGTATCCTCAGTGACCTCCCCTGCTATTAGTATAAACATTTGTCGACCGTTAGTGGACTGAAAATTTGACTAAAATACCCTTATGGATTATTAAGCAAAGTAATAATTTTCATCCTCAACGATATCTTCGTTTACTGTATCCATGATATCCTGCCGAACAAAAATAAGATCAACACAAAAATCTCATAAGTCACCAGGCCTTTGGCCTAGTGGTGAGAGTTACTATCCTCTAATTTGGAGGGCAGCAGTTTGAATTCCTACAATTATATTGTGGGAGTAAATCCTTTTTCAGCACTTGAGTGAAGGTCAGTTTACTTCCTTATCTAAGTATGAGGAGTAGACATCCTTCGAATGTTAGTGAGGATTTAAATTTAGACAGTACTTCATACAAATTATTGTAAATTAAGTTCCAATTATAGTCTGATTTGTATATATCAGTTATAATCTCATGTAATATGAGTTGTAATCCTGAACATTAGTTTCTTGTATAAAAAAAAAACACGAAAATCTCATTAATTTTGGAAACAATTGTGGATGAAAAAAAAAACAGTGAAATAAAATAAAGAAAAACAAAATAAATTTATTAAGGCACAAATCTATGACAACTACAAACTATGTGTACTGCATGTGCAACAGTGCTCCCAGCTTAGATGAAAAGAATGATAATAACCCCCTCTAACCCATCATTTTTCATTTGATTCCCTTTTTTCTTCATTCCCAGTTTATAATTTACAGTGGCATTCATTCATTTTATAAACAAATTAATTATTTGGGTAATATCGGATAGGCCCTCGAAGCCCTTCAATTCGAGTAAGACACCCAGGGACGACCTAGCTCGGCGATCCATACGGTCAAGGCTGGTCAAGGTCGAGGATCGAGAGATGCTCGAGGCCAGGCGCTTCGCTCATGAGCTCGAGGTGGGTCCCTCGGTCGAAGATGGTCGAGGTCGATGGCTAAGCACTCGCCCGCACTGCTCGGGGTCGTCCACTCGGGTCGAAGATGGTCGAGGTCGAGGCAGAGCACTCCCTTCACCTTTCATGAAGAGCGGGTCCCAAGGCACACCTCTCTTGCTCGTAGAGATTACGATCCACGAGCACGGTGGCGAGACAGGCCAGTCTCCTCCGAGATCCGGCACGCCTTTTAATGTCGACCGGGGTCCCACGTGGTGTGTTGATGATCTTATTCTTGGGTGGTAGGCACGTACCTCAGGTGTCATAATTCCTAGCGCACTTGCAGGCATGGTGATCAGCCACGTGAATCGGGTTAAGGGGATGGCCAGCTCATCACTATGGAATATTCGGTCAATCCGGTGCATCGGAGGGACCCGTATACCACTAGCGTGGGAGTGGACGACTGGAAATGGAAAGAGCGGGAAAAATGGAGTATAAGCGGAAGCGAAGGGAGCGTTACAAGGGTTGGCATTTCAATTCACGAAGGGTTAGATTTTACGATTCGCGAGTTTTCACTATTACTTGCTCTACCGCTTTGATTTTACGAAAACACCGTACTTATCGAAAGGCGAAATAATACCCTTTCATTTTCAGGTCTCCATCGTGAGGAGATACCAAAAGACAAACAGAATCTTGACTTGGCGTCGGAGGGTTTTCACGGGCTGCCGGCGACCACGACCATGTTTTACGTGAGTGCAGGACAGGAGATCTCAGATTACGAAGAAGGCAGTGAGCAGGGACGGAATCATGCTCGAGATCGAGCTTATAGCGGCAGAAGGATCGAGGCCTTTGTTTGAATCCATGACGGAAGGTTGAACAATCCTGCTCGAGTTGTTTGGAAGCCTTGTTTGAAGGTTCGAAGCACTTTGTTGAGCCGCGAGGAAAGCAGCATCAACATCTTTTGGCGGCAAGTGCGTGGGGATCGGCCTGAAGCTGATTTCCTAATACATTGAAGAGACCTGACCACGAGGATGAGGGAAGCAGTAGAAGAGGAGTAAGTCGGGAAGAATCGATAGCTTTGAGAGAAGTGGCCAATGAGGCCCGAGCAGAGAAAGCAGGGAAAGAATGGATCGGATGGAAAAGCAGGATGGATACTCGACCTCCGCATTACAGAATTCGGGGAGGGACGAGAGAAAAGCATGTAATGATGTCCGGAGTCGGTAGGGAATGCTCGTGTTCGGGAAAATGTGGGAGATGAAGCCCAGACCTAGGGCACCAGAATGTTGCGGTGAGAGAAGAAACAAATATGGAAGAAGAGGGTCTCGTCGGCATTTGCGGGATCTGATTGACCTCTCGTGCGGAGGAGTTGGAGGGAGAGGTGCTGTGAGGTTGGCCTGAGTGTGGAAGATCTTGAGAGACGGAAAGAGTCAGTGGCGAATAATCTTTGGACAACGAATCTCCACTCTCATGCGGAGATCGTGGGTGTCACGATCCGCGTGACTTTCACTTCCGATCTGAAATTTTCGGGAAAGAGTGATCCGTTAGATACATATAGGCGGTTCAGCGACATGGCGGGGTGCGAGTGCAGTCGGCGGCGTAGAGGTGCGGGGCCTTCCAGCTCGCTCTTGAGGAAGAGCGAGAGAATGGTACCATGAGACTCCAGGGAAGCATCTTGAGCTTTGAACATATGTGCGGGGAGTTCGCGGAGCAATTTGAGTGCGGTGACCCAGGGATGACATGATGGGTTGTCGAGTGAGGCGGAAAGAAGGAGGAGTCCCTCGGGAGTTTATCAAAGATCGAGTTTAGATCTTGGTGCGTTTAACCACCCAAGCACTAAGAGGATTGAAGGATGGTATTCGAATGGGCGGACCATGGTATAACTGCGGAGTCCCTCGATCCGATTCGTATTCGGATCGCGTATGAGCGGTGAAAGCTGGATATAGTGTCGAAGAAGAAAAAGTGCCAAGCTAAGAGTGAGCGGGTTGGTGGAGCGAAGGAAGGAGAAAGGAGCCACAGGGGACCATGAGCTCAAGGCGTGAGGCCAGGGCTGCCTGTCTGACCCATGTCGAGAGAGTTCCCATGGCGGATGGTCCCGAGCCACCTCGCGAGGTCCCGGTAGGGATCGCGAGAAATCAGGCGTCGTAATGGTCATACATCTCATGATCGGCCAGCGAGGCCAGGAGATGAATCGCAGCCGAAGCGGGCCAGTCCATTTGCCACCTCATGAGAAGCTTCCGAGGATAGAGGCGATCTGAGTGGTGGAGCAGGCCTTGCTACAGGCGGTTTATGAGGTTGAAGGTATCTCTGAAGAGATACTTGAAGTGGTTGAAGGCGAGGGCTGCTTGAGCTACTAGCGTAGATAGCCAAGTCGGTGGCAAGCGGGATAAGGCGGTTCTGCTGGTTTCCATAGTAACCACGGCCACTCCAGCAGCTGATCTGGTGATTTGAAAAACCATGTGGAGGATGCGGTTGGGAGCCGGTACTTGGATGAATTTCTAGAAGGGGACACCGGTGGTTGAGCTGACGACGAGGAAGATGGTAGGACTTACGAAATGAACCACAGAACCACAGTCTACGAGGGTAATCTCGGGAGGGCCCACGATGGCGGGAAGTTCAAGCAGGGCCGGAAAAACTACTGTCGGTATCTGCATGACAGAGCGAAGTCTGTTCGATGCTCACTGCCTTGAAGGCCGAGGTTGGCGAGTGCCAATCATGTGGACGGATGGAGGCGAGGAGGGGTCTTGTACCCTCGCGAGGATGCCACAGTAGTAAAAGCCGGTATGTGAATAAGGAAGTTGATCAGAATCTTGGTTGATTCGGGAGCTCGGTGAGATATTCTCTTGAATCCACATTCGAGGACTTAGGAATAACGGAGGCGAGCCTCGGCGGACGAGCACTTCGCAGAAAGGATTCGGGGAGGAAAGCTAATACCTCACAGGAATCATCAGTTGGCGTGACCATGGGCTCGAAGCCTTTCGAGAAGAACGTGATCTTTGGATTCGTGGTGGTAGATGAAGCCGGCCCGTGCCGAGGCGATTCTAGGAAGGCAGTTCGTGAGGATTAGCCAATGCGTGCTATCCGCCGTTATTTAGCCCTCAAGTGTCGAGTAAATGGGGTTGTTGGGGTCGTGAAAGGCGACGAAGGGTGGCGAGGAGTTCTTCTGCCGTAGGCTGCCAAAGAAACCATCTGAGATAACCTCGCTCGACTCGGGGAGGAATCGAAGAATGGGCGGGGAGCATCTGAGCCAGCTCGTCGAGACAGGCGAGAGGTCGAGGTGAGTGGGCGCCTGCAACTCACGAGGAAGTATTTCAGATAAGTTTCCTTATATTGTAAAATGCTAATGTAAGATTTCTTCCGAGATCGGATATGTAAAAGTATAAATGTATGTAAGAATAAGAAAAGCATTTATAATGTAAGTTGAAAATGAAGAACGAGCGGGAAGAACTCCTCAGTTAGAAGTCCCAAGCCTAAGTTATTAGGCGGGACGGTGCTAGCTTCGAGTCGATTGAAGACCGGAGGCGGGGTAATATCGGAAGAAGCTCGGGTCGATTAAAGGCTCGGCGAAGTTTCGAGAAGAACTCTTGGGCGGAAGTCAGCGGGACGGTGCCATCTTGGGTCGAGTGCGAGGCCGGCGGGAGTATATCAGCGCTTGGGTCGATTGCGAGGCCCAGCGAGCGAATCGGAAGGCAGTCAGGTCGATTAAAGGCCGGCGGGAGAGTTTGAGAAGAACTCCTTGGCGAAGTCCCAAGCCTAAGTCTTGGGGTGGGACGGTGCTCAGCTTGGGTCGATTGCGGGCCGGCGGAGTATAACGAGGCAGCTGGGTCGATTGCGAGCCCGGCGGAGTGTCAGCGACTGGGTCGATTGCGGGCCGGGCGGAAGATCGAAGAGCTCCTTGGCGAAGTCAGCGGAGACGGTTGCCAGCTTGGGTCGATTGCGAGGCCGGCGGGAGTATATGAAGGCAGCTTGGGTCGATTGCGAGGCCGGCGGGAGTAGAGAACGAAGGCGTTCGGTCGATTAAAAGGCTCGGCGGGAGAAGTTTAAGAAGAGCTCCTTGGCAGGAAGTCCTCGAAGCCTAAGTCGTTAGGCGGGACGGTGCTGCAGCTTGGGTCGATTGCGAGGCCGGCGGGAGTATCGAGCAAGCTGGGTCGATTGCGAGGCCGGGCGGAAGATCGAAGAACTCCTTGGCGGAAGTCTCAAGCCTAAGTCTTGGGCGGGACGGTGCCATGCTTGGGTCGAGTGCGGGGCCGGCGGGAGTCACGTCGAAGGCAGCTTGGGTCGATTGCGAGGCCGGCGGGAGTAGAGAATCGGAAGGCGTTCGGTCGATTAAAGGCCGGCGGGAGAAGTTTAAGAAGAGCTCCTTGGCAGGAAGTCCCCAAGCCTAAGTCATTAGGCGGGACGATTCTGCAGCTTGGGTCGTTTCGGGGCCGGCGGGAGTATCAGCAAGCTTGGGTCGATTGCGGGCCGGGCGGAAGATCGAAGAGCTCCTGGCGGAAGTCCCAAGCCTAAGTCATTAGGCGGGACGGTTGCCAGCTTGGGTCGATTGCAAGCCGGCGGGAGTATCGACAAGCACTGGGTCGATTGCGGGCCGGGCGGAAGATCGAAAGAGCTCCTTGGCGGAAGTCCCAGCGGGACGGTCCAGCTTGGGTCGATTGCGAGGCCGGCGGGAGTAACGTAAGAAGGCAGCTTGGGTCGATTGCGGTCCGGCGGGAGAAGTTTGAGAAGAACTCCTTGGCGAAAGTCCCGAGCCTAAGTCTTGAGGTGGGCGGTGCCATGCTTGGGTCGAGTGCGAGGCCGGCGGGAGTATAACGAAGGCAGCTTGGGTCGATTGCGGGCCGGCGGGGAGTATCGGCAAGCTGGGTCGATTCTGAGGCTCGGCGGGAATGTGACGGAAGACACCTCGGTCGATTGCGAGGCCGGCGGGAGTAATGTGAAGGCACCTCGGTCGATTCTGAGGCCGGCGGGAGTGGCGGAGAAGCCTAGGTCGATTGCGGGCCGGCGAGAATAAGCTCATGAAGAATACGAGGCGGAGGTCCCAAGCCTAAACCTCGGGTGGGATAGAGCCGAGCATAGCTAGTTATAGGCTCCGTGAGAAGAGCGTGGGGAAGAGTAAAAGGCTGCGAGTTCGACCCGTCATTCTTGAGTCTCAGGTCTTATCTCGCTTCGCTCGAAGACTAAGGCGGGGGCTGGTGTTTGGGTAATGTCGGACGAGGCCCTCGAAGCCACTTCAGGCTCAGTAAGACACCAGGGACTGACTGGCTCGGCGGCCATACGGTCAAGGCTGGTCAAGGTCGAGGGTCGGAGATGCTCGAGGCCAGGCGCTTCGCCCATGAGCTCGGGGTGCGTCCCTCGAGTCAAGATGGTCGAGGTCGATGGCTAAGCACTCGTTCGCACTGCTCGGGGTGCGTCCGCCGGTCGAAGATGGTCGAGGTCGAGGCAGAGCACTCGCTTACTACTCATGAAGAGCGGGTCCCAGAGCGCACCTCTCACCTTTCATGGAGATTCGATCCACGAGCACGGTGGCCAGGACAGGCCAGTCTCCTCCGAGATCCGGCACACGCTTTCAATGTCGACCGGGGTCCGCGTGGTGTGTTGATGATCTCATTGCTTGGGTGGTGGCACGTACCTCAGTGTCGTAATTCCTAGCGCACTTGCGGGCATGGTGATCAGCCACGTGAATCGGGTTAAGGGGACGGTAGCTCATCCACAGGGAATATTCAGTCGATCCATTTGTCGGAGGAACCGGATACCACTAGCGTGGGGTGGACTGACTTGGAAATGGAAAGAGCGGGAAAAATGGAGTATAAGCGGAAGCGAAGGGAGCGTTACGAGGGTTGGCATTTCCAATTCACGAAGGGTTAGATTTTACGATTCACGAGTTCTTCACTATTCTTACCTACTCGACTTTGATTTTCGAAAACACATACTTGCTCCCAAAGGAGGCGAAATAATACACTTTCGTGCTTTCGGTCTCCACCGTGAGGAGATGCCAAAAGACAATCAGAATCTTGACTTGGCGTCGGAGGGTTTCGTAGGAATCGGCCGAGCGACCACGACCCTATTTTACGTGAGTGCAGGGACGAGAGATCTCGGATTACGAAGAAGGCAGTGAGCAGGACGAGAATCCTGCTCGAGATCGAGCTTATAAGCGGCGGAAGGATCGAGCCTTGTTTGAATCCATGAGCGGAAGGTTCAGACAATCCTACTCGAGCTGTTTGGAGACACTGTTTGAAGGTTCGAAGCACTGTTGAAGCACGCGAAAAAACAGCATCAACATCAATGATTATACTTTCTTTTTCCCCCGTAAAGTCTTTATCGTCCAATTCTTTTCTCGGATTCTCTAAAGCCAGAGTGTTCATATTCTTATAGTACTTTATTTACGAATGCAAGTACTCAAGTTGCACAAAAAAATTGCGCCATCTTAATATTCCATTTGGAAAGCACCAACTAGTAATATATTCCATATCCATCATCACAGCGTCCCGCCCGCTCCTCTCGTCGCGACCACCTCGCTCCTCCTCCTCCTCCGACGTTGTCCACCGATCCAAAGTCTGATGTCTTCACGGTGTTCTCTAAGAGATGAGTATGTTGTTCTGTTCCAGATCGCGGTGGATGACGCCAGCCTTGTACGCGTGAGAGATCACCTGAAACAGCTGCTTCACGATCGGCTTCGACTCCAATTCCAAGAAAACTGTCGATGATCCGGTGATACGGATCCTGCGAGTTGCAGAGTCCAACACATCGTGGAGGTGGAATGGTCCTCGTAAACGGCGAAGATTTGGATGACGTTGTGGTGACTGGTGAGAATTGAGCAGTTGGGGGATTTTAGGCTCCGTTAGGATGCACTGGGAGTCGAGGGAGTCGCCGAAGATTAAACGCTTGCCAATGGATTTAACGGCGAAGGACTCTTCGAAAACATGGTAGCCTCTGTCCAGGGCTTTAGGCTCTTTGTGGGATTTTCCTTTTTTATTTTTTGTGACTTTCGATAATTCTTTTATAATTTTACCCTCCTATGCTAACATTATAGGAGTATTTATACTATTGACAGGAAAGATAAGTAAAGATACAAAGGAGCTCGCCATCTAACCATAATTACCTAAAACCTCAGGTGAGGGTTTTAAAAATAACCCTTTTAAATTTGTTAATCAGTAAAAACATCATAATTGCTTATCGATCATTCGCATACTTCCAATTTTGAGCCTCTTGACGGCATATTCTCCAAACACCCTGTAGTCCCAGTTTTTAAGCGATAATTGCCCCACAGCAGCACCAAACAGGCTGCTAGTAGACAATTATGAGAAATTTCTTTTCTACCACTACTAATCAAAAGCTGTATAGAGAGATCAGGGAACATATACTACAAGCTCTGCTGTAAATTGTTAAGTATCAAACTCAAGCTGGAAAAATTTGGACTTTCACATAGAGTTCCTTCTGAAACATATCAACTATTGTTCATCGCCAAATTAAGATACAAATCCATCATCGCGGCACGGCATCATTGTTCCCCATGTCACTCGAAATACATTCAGTGCCATCTGCTGCAAAATGTTTAAAGATCAACCTTCATAGATAGTTCAGTAGATCTTCTTGACTCTCCAGATCCCATGTAACTATTTTTCCATCCAATCCTGAGATGTTGCATTGTAAACATCCATAAGATAACTATGCCCCTCAGGTGGAAGCAGAATTGAAAATTTGATTTTCACTAACCTGAAGTGGTGAAACGAGTTGTTCTTGAACTCCTTGCCTCCCTGAGAGGTACAATGCAACTACAATTTCCAAAACACAGTCAAATTTTTGCTCATCAACTGAACTAAGATAGTGTATTTTCCAGATAATGAAGCAGAATAAGTAATATTGATAAGGAAGTTGAAATTTTATCTTTTATCCCAAGTCATTTTACAGTAATAGGCATGGCTTGTTAATGTGAAAGATTAGCTATAATGGCATATAAAAATGTTATGAAGTAATTACTTTATGCAGTTTTCGTGAGTGCCTCCTCGTGTTCTTGAAGATTCAACAGTATCATTGCCCACACCATACTTTGATTGACCATATAGTTTTCCAAATGCTTCAGAGAACTGGAAATAAGAAAAATCAATCTAATATTAACATAATTGTTCCTACTTAGGCACCTATAAATTTCCTACGAATGCATAATGCAATGCCGCAATCTACATAACCATTGAATCAGTTTTTGATTTAGGAAATTTGAACCATTTAGGAATTTTTTTTTTTTTTAATAAAATACTCTTGGATTAACTCAACACCACAATAAAGTGTAAGCAACCTCATACTTTTAATAGTACTTTCCCCTTTTTCTGGCAGCAACGATGATCACTCGAGAAAAAGGGAATCATAGGAAGTTGAAAAATAATGATAATAAGGGCCCTCATGGGATTAAAGGAAAGAATACAAAATAAATAAATCTAAACCTAGTTATCTAAAATATATAAGCTATCTATTTTCTCAGCTTATAGAGACGGTGTAATTAAAAATTAATGGAAAAAAAAAAGGCTAAACATTTTTCTCACTAGTCAAACGAAAATGTTTTCAAAAATACAATCAGAATGACACAATTAATTATGTGAATACCTGTGATCCATACTTTGGACCTGATGATGATGATGTTTTCCTTTCATCAAGGAATTTAATGAAGGTCCTAGACAAAAGCAAAATTTAATTAAATTATAAGAAGAACAAACATGAATATGAAAGCTAATTCAATCCGAACCCATAAAATAAGAAAGAGCACTATTCCATCTAAATTCAATCAAAGAGGATGTAAGACGTAAGATTCCTACATACCATATTCCTGTTTCATCTGCTGCGAAAACCATCGGGTTGCAATCAAATCCCACACCTATGACAATTTTCTCAGATACAAATAAGACCTGACAATACACCGCATGGGATCCACAATGTCCAAATGTAACAAGAAGTTAGAAACTATTAAGTTTAAAAAAAAAAAAAAAAAAAAAAGAAAGAAAGAACACAATGTATCTCAAAAAGCTAGCAGAGAGGATGCTGACCCACATCACGAAGAGGCAAATCACGGAATGCAACATTTTGGGCCAAAGGAGAAGGACCGACATCATCAACAAAGTAAATCATAGAATTATGGCCTGCAAAGTATCAAAAGATTGCAGATACATGAGGAGAAAGACATCTTTGTAAGCTCAAGGCCTCTAACATGATAAATAACTCTCAGCTTCTTCAGTAGTAAAACTAAACAATAAAACTACCAAAATGCCATTCAGTTGCAATTAAGGAAGGATAAACATTTATGGCCAGCATATGCCACGATAAAACTACCATGAATATAAGCTTCATATTATGAGAGTAAAGAGATGTTTCTGACCTACATAAGCTAAGGTATTGCCACTCGGCGACCACTTGACACCAAATGCCCAAGAAAATGAGAGATCAAGCTGAAGGATTTGCTGTTTCAAGTGAAAAAGGAAATCATTATAGCCACAATACTTTGAGAATGTAAGATTTAAATGCAAACTTAGTAACCGTAAATTCAGCAAACAAAGACATGAATATGCACGGTACATGAAAATACTGGAAACAAATACATGTTTCCTGCATTGAAGGAGTCACTTTCCAACTTATACAGGAATCCAATAGTTTACTGGCTCACTAATATTAAATTGCCGACAAAGATGTCTCATAGTCCAACAAATAGTCCATATAGTCAATCAGAGAGAAGATCGCGTATAAATGATTTTATCTAACAAATTATAGAGAACAAAATTTTAAAACACCGTAAGAAATCAGAAGTAGTATTTAACAGACCTATCCTTCCTTTTCTTTTTCACTATAGAAATACAAGCATCCACAAAGAAACTTTAGATGCATATGTTCTTCCAACAAAATTCAATGCAGATTAAAAATTTAGTTCTCCAGGGCAAAAGGAACAGATATTAAACCTCTCCAAATTTTGAGTCTGAGGAAGTGCCTTCCTTTTTATCCCTGGATCAATGCATGGAAGAACCGTTTAGAAAATAGTAATGATATCAAAAGTAAAGAGAGGAGAATGAACAACTAATAGACAGATAATGTCTTGTAATCTTATTGAACATACTTTATATCAACACCTTTTATAAAGGTGGAAAAGACTCTGCATTTTCCATCTGTAGAAGTGGTAGCAAGAAAAATCTGCAATATAAAGAGAAAATAACACCATGACATAATTTAGGTCCTCCTAGCACTTATGAGACATTAATTGAACAATATATACACACAAACAAGTAATTCCAAACTCTAAATAGAAAACATACTTGCAAAAAAAACAAAAAAAGTATGAAATACTCACATTGTTAGGATGCCAAGCAACACTTGTCACAGAAGAATCATGTCTCTTCCTGATAAGCTTGCTGACCCACCTGGATAAAAGTACCAAGAAGGGGCAAATATATCATCAACCTAGATGAATTATAGTAACTAAGCAGGTCTAGCCAAAATGGTATGCAAGGGCTATGAACTCAATTGCTATGGGGACATATGAAGAAATTCCAAGACAATGAGCTCAACTGCTACAGGGACAAATATGCAAAGGACTACGAGCTGCTACAGGGACATATGAAGAAATTCAAGGACAATTACTCAACATCGAAGCAAGTTCATAAAAGATAAAAGTAGTAAATGGTTTCATCTAAAATACGGTCAATCACTTTAAAAAGTTAAGCCTGCATTTACAGGAAAATCAAGCAGAATTCCATACATTGACATGCTCAACCCAGCATATAAACAGAAAGGTAGGGAGAGAAACTGCAAATTGAAGCTTCATTACCAGTTATTTTCTTGCTCATAGTAGCAAATACAAACAGTTTTAGCACCACTTCCAACAGCAAACTTGTTTTCTGAGAGATAAAAAGGGTGGTAACTCATTAGAATTAATCATCATCGTCAAGTTAAGAAAAAACTTAAATTTACAGTCAAATTTTATAAAAGAAATTCAGAGAAAAAGTTAATGGAATCATTAAATTTCTAACGCTAAATGGGTAAACAGGAGCCAGCAACCATCCTGACAGCAGATTTACATTCAAGGGTTTGCGGTCAATTGGCCCCACTCAAAAAATAAATTTTCATTAATTTCCTATTAAGTTTTGGAACAATTATCTTTGAGTGGGGCCAATCTTTTAAACAAAATTTGATATTAGGGTAAGTTTCATAAGTTATTACTTTTACTACGGTATTGCCCCTTACGAATCAAGTTTCTAGATCCACCCTTGCATCCTGACAACTGAGTTGGCCATCTCCCATGAGCCAGCATGGGTTAACCAAAATAAATATTAACAAGTCAGGTTGTTCCATCTGATTTCAACTAACATCCGGATGCTATGACCGAAGGACTTTGCTAGATTGTTCAAAACTTTCTTCTCACGAACCAAAAACAACCACCACAACCACATGCAAAAATGTACATATTCCTTTTTCAGTAATCATTTTCTTTATTTTCCAGGTCTAAAGTTTGTAAACTTAATCCAGTTCAGAGCTCGCTCTCTCAGCAATGTCTTACATGCCATTTGGGCAAGACGAGCGAATGGAAAACAGTACTTAAGTAAAGAATAGGGTTCCAGTACCTTTAGGACTCCATTGAACACAAAGTGCTGCCCGATTTAGCCTAAGGATAACAAGTGTCGGCACCCACTCCGATCCTTCTTGGTTCCACACATACCTGAAAAGAAAACGAGGAATTAATTAAGCAAAATAAAAAACATTGGATATAAAGGATAAGGAAAATTGTCACCCCCTAGTATGCATGCACTTGTCTAGGATTCAATGGGTTGAGGCCAGACACACAACTATGATGCTAAGATGTCTTCTCCCAAAAAATCAAATACAGAAGAAGAGTCATACTACTATCTCAAATGACAGAGGCACTTACGAATTCCGATCATGAGATACAGTCACAATTCTGTTCGAGCTGGCACTCCAGTCTATCCCAGAAACGATTTGGTCATGCTGCCACAGAAATGAATAAGAAAAAGCAAATAAATATAGACCTAGCCATTATAATCTTTATAAACTGACAGACTGAAGAAAGAAAAAGAATTGTGATACGTAGCATCAAAATTTCCAGTAAGCAACACGGGTATTCCAATTTTTTGATGAATGTAATCTTATCATATCATACTGAAAGCATTACCGCAAAATATTTCCAGGGATAGAAACATAAATTTTTTCAATTTAACTTTTGTTGAATTTTAGATAGTTATTCACTCACAGCTACACATAAAGTGAAATTTAAAGCTAGAATTTAGAGCAAATTTCAGTTCAGAAGAATATAAAATTAAAAAAATAGTACCTTTTGAAGAACATGAAGCTTCTCCCACTTTTCTTGAATCAGTTTATAAATGTGAACTTCGTTATTATTTGGACAAAATGCAACCACTGCAGCGAACATATAAAAAATAATTACACAAAAATAATACTCAGAATTATGTATAATTAAATGCATTTGAAAATTCAATGAAAAAAGAGTTACTTGAGTGATCGGGACTCCAAGCATGACAAGTGATGCACTGAGCGAACTGATGAACTGCGATGGCCGCCATTTCTTTATAATATTTATTTGCAAATAATGATAATTTTTTTGAAACAACTTAAGTTTAGTTTACTGAATTTGAATTTTATAACTGCGAATAGATCTGAATCTCGAATGGAGATTAGATCCAAACGAAGCTGAGAAGTGAGAGAGAGAGAAAGAAGAGGGGACTTTAACGTGAAGCCAACGTCTGGTTAAAGTAAATTGGGGATTTTTTATGGAAGATAAATATTATTTTAATTTTGGAGCTACGCTAAATGCTTAAATGTAATCTAAGAAAGATAAATAACCATTTAATAACTATCTTAAATTATATTACTAAATAAATAATTATTATTCTAAGCAAATAAAAATAACCATTTAATTACTTAATATTATTGTAAGCAAGTAATTAAATAATTTTTATGTTTAATATTCAATATTGTTTTAAATAAATTTTAGTATTTAATTTTATATTAAATACAAGTGTAAATAAAATTCAAAATTTGATATAATATAAAATTATAGTCTAAATAAATCATGAAATTATTTAATTTATATGAATAATAGTTAAAAAAAAAATGAAAAGAGTGAGTGATAAAGAACATTTCATCTTGCCTATACCCAATTTGAAATGAGGATTGACACTTTCAATACTTTTGACCTAAGATTTGTACTAATCAACTAGTTATGGCAGCCAAATATGCCTACGACTGTATTAATTATTAGTTCAATTCTGCCTATAATCCCAACATCTAGACAATGTCTAAGGGTAATTAGAATAGCCATAACATACTTTTAAAATAAGACTCTTTTCTCATATAATGTACTTTCAAAAATTCGAAATATTTAAGATTAATCATGAGATTTTTTTTTTCAATTAAACCTCGAGATTATTTTATAAAATGATTGTCAAATAATGTAAATAATGAATTAATAACTTAAAGGTTTTAATAAATATTTGAGAATTCCCTTTTTTTTTTTCACCCCCGAATGAAAAGCATTATATATCATATGATAAAAAATCTCAAAGATTACGTGAAGAGTGGAATGAGTGACGTAAATTTACAAGAAAGGATAATTGCATTTTTTTTTTTTTTTTTGAAATAAAGGATAATGTAATTAGGTATTCGAGAAGTTGTTTTGTGATAAATAAGCCATTGTCCTAAGGTCGGCTTTCGATTATTAACGAAAACATCATATTCAACTTTAAGAGAATGGACGGTAAATTTCTTCCTTGAACGGCGTTGAAGGTCTTCAGTTATCAACTTTTAACACCAAGTCCTGAATTTCCTATGCACTCGTGGGATTTAATTCATTTTTTGATTACTTAGTGTATGATGGCTATATATTTTGCAAATTATGTTCTATTTATTATTTACAGGCAAGAGATGTAATGAATATGGCCTGCATAATGTTGTGTAACTAGTGTCAGAATGTATACCAACAATCTGGAAAGTTAGGCTTCAAAATCTAAATTGATTGCGATTTTTATGCACAATATGTAAATGTTTCATTCTAAGTATTGCTTTTGTCATTGTGGGTAGCCATGTGTGCTTCAATTTTCTTCTGTTAATGTGCAGATGCTGTTAATGGAAGTTGTAACTTCAAAACAAATCTGTAAGTGGAGAGATGTTGTCAAACAGTAGATCGAAGCCACAAAAAAATCAACCATATAAGATGATTCCACTTAGTCACATTATTTGAAAATAAATTTTAGAATCAGTTAATAAACAGAGACCAAACAGAAAGCAAAACCCAAATTAACACAAATTTTGTCTTTAACACAAAATAACCATATTCCTCAATGCCATGAGTTTTCCAGAAACCAAGCTCTTCTCTGCCAGGTCATTCTCAAATTTTAGCTTTTGATCATCGACAGCATACTATATATTTTTGCCATCTCTTTGAAACTTGATGTTGTCATGTACAAAATGCAAATTTAGCAAAACAATTACAATCATACATTTTATGTCATAATTATCATATTAAAAAACTAAAAAAAAAAATTGAAGAAAAAGAAGTGGTAGGGGATAAATAACGTGAACATGATTTCCATAAGTAAATCTTGAATGAATTATATTATCTACTCCTCCATATAATGCATTTGCAAGTACATCTTCGTATATAAAAAGAGGGATCTTAGGATTCTATGTACAATTCATTAGAATTATAGATCATCACTATTCAAACATAAATAAAACAATCACAAAATAATGGAATTCATAATTAGTACAGTAATTCACGCAACATGTTTAACTTTTAAAAGTGAAAACTGCCAAGCAATAATAATTCATGTACAATAGTGCTTTCTTTTGTCCCAAGAATTTGAACCTCATGGTTAGAACCAGATTGGATGTTAATGCCAGCAACATAATTGCTTTTACTTCTTTCAACATCCGTGACCCAAAAAAATATATATATATATTAATTAGCAAAGATTTATTCACGCAAACACATAAAAATATTTTACAAGCTTCTTTGATTAGTTTAGTTCTTACCTTCACATTCTTCCTTTGTTTTATTTTTCCTAATCACTTGTTCAACTTTTGATTGCTTTCGTTTAAACGTGGTTCTACATTTAGATTTGACAGCTGGTGCAGTAAGAATTTTAGAATTCTCACTGAGATATTATGAAGCTCTTTTCCTTTTGTACTGTCATCAATCAATTTATTGTTACAAAAACTTCTTCCACTAGTATTTATCTTAGACGTTGGTTCTTTTTCAGATAATTTATTATTCCCAACACCGTATAACATTAATCCTCATTATTATCCCCAACACCGTATAACATTTATTCTCATTATTAGCAGTCAAATCTTATCACCTCATAAAATGAACTACTAATCTTATCAACTCTGAGACCTTCAGGTTTAATGCTCTAATTACTGTAACTTATTTTCGCATTACTGTTGTTATTAATATTAAGAATTTTAATATTAAAGTCTCAACTTGAGTCTAAATACTATGTGTTACTTATTTATTAGATAATAAATTTTATAATTCATACAATTACTTCACCATCATCTAATAGATGAATGGCGTATTAATTAAAACTTAAATTAAAACTTATATATTACAATTCCAAGCATTGCTCTATGGGTCGCTCAATCTTTTAAATGGTTACTTGAAATTTGAAATTAATTTAGAAACCTTTGAATGTTTGTATATATTTAAGTCTTAAAAAAAAAAATTAAGTCTTCAAGGAATCATCGAGGGCTTAGAAAAATATACCGTAGTAACAAATCTCTTGTATAGGAGGAGAGTTTTAGACTCTAAATGTAGTCCATTTTGAGTGGCGAATCTAAAACTATTTGTCATGATCAACTCAAACCTGACAAGATATTATTTATTTTAAACCGTAATAAGACCTGTACGATTTTGTTTATAAGACATCCATATATTTCAAAACGCGTCTTGTTAATTAAGATATAAATCATCGAACCAATATCTTTCTAGTACTTTGTAGATATAGAATTTGCTTAGAGTGTTACACTTATCCTCTATGCCTAGACTGTAATTACGTATAATAATTCTAAATGCAATAAAAAAGTCATTTTTTAGTTGAATTAACTGACACCTCTTCTCTTCCCTTTATTTTAAAGTGGAGAGTTTGAGTGTGAGCATACAACAGTAGGAAGTCATTTTCAGAATTTTTTTTTTTTTGGGCCTTATGCTTTGTGCTTTAATAATAATACAAATTCCTGATGGTTTGATTACCATTTTCATACAGATAGTCATATGTAATCAACTTCTCAAAATTCATCTGTAATTTACATTTGAAGCTGTTTTATTCATACATTATCTGAAATTTAATTTTTCTATTGTTCAAGAAGGTTAAAATTGCTAAAAGACTCGGAGACTATACAGAAAGAGACTTTTTCTCTAGATATTATTACACAAAGAACATCATTTACTCATCATGCGGAGCCAAACTCTCTCAAAAGGACACTATCTTCTGCTTTTATGCTTGAATTCGAGCAATCAGTGATGGGACCATAGCTAGAGATGCTCAGGGTTTGGCTCTGACATTGCCAGAAATGACTTCTTATGGCCTTAAATTTAGAATTAACAGCTAAAAACCCAGGATCTGAGAGCAGGTCTTGAACAACAGTACGACCTTCAAGCATGCTTACCACTTGAGACATTGTTGGCCTAAGAGTTGGAGACGCATTAGTGCACAAGAGCGCCACATTAAGCATCGCCATTGCTTCCTCTGATGAATACTCTGAGCCCAAGCTTGGATCAACTAGCTCCAATAAATTTCCTCTTTCTTGGAGAACATAGGCCTGAATGAAACCATGCAGTGATATGATATATATGCAGCATGTACGTAATAAAAATTCAAAGACTGAAAGTTTATTTGCTTGTTAATAATATAAATTTACAAACAAAATATTTACCCAGTCAAGAAGGTAAACGAAATCCTCATTAGGCCTGTAGTTGGTGTTGCTCTTTCCACTGACAATTTCTAATGTGACAACTCCAAAGCTATAAACATCTGCTTTGCTTGTTAAGTATCCACGCATTGCATACTCGGGGGCCATATAACCACTGCAGAATACAGAAGTACAAGTATTTAGAAAAGGTTGTAAATTCATCCACCCAAAAGAAAAAGTTAAACTAAGTCTGTGGGAAAATGATGTAGGGCTTTGATAGTTGTCATGAATCCAATAGAGACGTTCAACTGGAAGAAACAAAAAATGTTCGATATTTTTGTGGGAAGGACTCACATGGTTCCAGCAACTCGTGTGCTGATGTGAGTTTTATCCTCTTCATAAAGTTTTGCTAAACCGAAATCGGAAATTTTAGCATTGAGATCCTTGTCAAGCAAGACATTGCTTGTCTTGATATCCCTGTGCACAATTTTTATTCTAGACTCCTCATGGAGGTAAGCTAAACCTCTAGCTATGCCTATGCAAATCTTTTTCCTAGTAGGCCAGTCTAGCTTTAATCTGTATTCTGTATCCTTTCCTGTCAAGAGTTAGATAAAAAAAATAATCAATATTATTTGCAGCTGAGATGATAAGAAGTTGAAGATTGCATTGGGGAAATATGGCATATACGGATATTTGGAAATTCTAAGCTCACCAAAGATAGCACGGGATACACAATTATTTTCCATGTACTCATAGACCAGCAGCAACTGATTTCCTTCAACACAACATCCATAGAGCTTCACGAGATTTGGATGTTGCTGTGCAGATATCATCCCTATTTCATTTACGAATTCACGATTTCCTTGCCTTGATTTTGAGGAGAGCTGCTTTACGGCAATTACAGTTCCATCTGATAATACACCCTGCAATTCGAAATTGCCAGCTACTTTTTTTTTTTTTCCCTCTTTGAAAGTATAGAAAGGACACACAACATAACAAAGCATAACATTACCTTGTAAACTGAACCAAAACCACCCTCCCCAACTTTGTACGCCGGATCAAAATTCTTTGTTGCAGCCTTAATCTGTCTTAATGTGTATAATCCTGTTTGCAGATCTAGCCCTCTCAGCTCTGCAAATAATTCAGTATTAATGCCAACCAAGAGATATTCATATCAATAGTATTCAGAGATGACAAGTGATGATTATTTTTCTGGAATCCCCATATGCAGGAATTCAGCAATTGATAAAATGTACAACTTAATTTAGAGATATACATTATAAAATTTGCCAAGAACTAATTATAGCGAAATTGAAAAATGTACTGAATCAGCATTCTCATCCTCAGAAAATATAACTTATGGGCAGATGCCAATAGATTAGAGTTAATCAATGACCACAAACCTTTATCTGCAACTTTGCCACCCAGCCATCCTTTCCTACGCATGATAAACAAGACCAAAAGGACAAGTAATAATGATGCACCCACTATCCCAGCCATTATCATCACATGATTCTTCTTGCCGTGAACTACAGGGGGCTTAAAGTCTGTACAAGACGAGGCAATTTATTTCCAATCAGTGAATTGAAAGGGACAAGTTTAGTGTACAAGATATTAGCACTAGCAGTCTAGCTTTCAGTATAAAAAACTGAATAGATATCGGAAAATTCTTCCTTGTCCTAGCCAAACATAGCATATTACTAAAGCATTGTGGTGAATAAAGATATCCAGTGTAATTAGTTGCTTTCCAATGAAAACTGCCAAGGGGACGGATGTGCTTAGAATCGATTGTAAAACTACAAAATTGTCGAGTTTTTGCCCATCCAAGCATGAAGATTTGTAAAAATAAATATCAACCATGAAGAAAATACAATAACTTACTTGAGTTTACTGATATAGCAGAAATTAGAGGACCATAAGTTCCTCGTAATGGTATGCCTGTTGTCCCTCTTCCAGCCCAGTAAAGGTGGATCTTTAATGTGTGCCTTGTCACTTCTGCAGGAAAATTCTTTACAACGGGGATACCTGTACCACCAGCTTCATCCTCAATATTAAAATCCTTCTTCACCAACTTTCCCTATGTTCAAACAATAAGAAATCAGTACGAAAAATTTATGGAGGAAAAAAACAAAAGAGTGTTTGTACACTTGTCTAGTAACCTGGATGTAGATATCAAATATACGCTTTCCCAGACTGTTAAATGTACTGTCATTTTTGAAAATGATCTCCACAAAGTGAAGTCTAATGGTGTAATTTCCATTCCCAAGGCAGAGTCCATAGTAAGTGAGTGAGAGTGGAGAAACACGTGCTGTTCTATACAGTTCCCAGTCAACAGCAGATACCTTAGAAAGAGTTGATGTATTGGTTCGGATATAATTATCTGAATCAGTATCATCATCCATGAATTTCCCAGTGCTGCTAAATGCCCAATACTGGCCAGAGGAGTAAAACATAGAAGCGCCTCTTGCTTCCTTATCAGCTTCATACTTGGCATGGCCAGTATTTATTTCCTCACCACCACAGTTAATGTGCAAGGTGTAATGATCTGTATGTATTTACATTTCAATGAAGGAATTGTGAGCTAAGAAAGAAACAAATGCCTAGGTAAATCAACCCATAGCAAATGGTGGCTACTGTTTGCTTTCAAATTTTTAGTCAGACTGGAATTTTGTTTTTGAATCATATATGGGATTATATAAGAAGATAACTCCTTGCTCATAAACCTTCACACTCACAACAACAACTAATCTCAAGTTTCATGTTTTGGGATACCTTCAAGCTGTCAGGCCAGCATTAAAGATGATTACTTTTAAAGAAAACAATTTTACAGTCTTTATTCTCTTATTCAGAGACTGAAAATTTGAAGTTCAAGCAAATACAGAGGATTTTTGAAGCCAGAAGTAACTTACACTGATCAGCAGAAGCAGAGCAAGGAAAGTTCTGTTGTAGACATGGATGAACTTTATCTCTGCAGCATATAAAATAATAAATATGGAGTACTTTCAATAGTCCACAATAAGTATAAATCTTTCAGTCAAATAAACAAAGTTGAGAGCAATCATGTGAAAATCATAAGCAATAGTAAGCCTCCCTTACAGCCAGGTAAAATATCTAGCAATATGGGCACAAGTTTCTTACAATTTATTACCCGACGAGGAGTAGCTCTCAACTAAGTTCCTGGAGGGAAAAAAAAAAAAAAAGTTAAACGCTTCACCTCACTCACTCACCAAGTCACTATAGATATAAGGATGCATTCATTCATAAGCGATAGAAGATATATGTCAAATAAAACTCACACACTCCCTCGAGGACATTCAATTGGATTTGAGCTTTCCCAAGTGAAATTATTTAAAGATATATCCCTGTAGATAAAAAATGAAGACTAACATCAGCAAGCATACTCCCTCATTATGCTGAAACAACCAAAATATTTATTGTGTAATTTTATAAGTGAAATGTTAATGATGAATCAGTTGGCTTGAGATAATTTAGCTTGGCAAGGGAACAGGCAACAACATTAAATCTAACACCCGTAATACCATGGAAACTAAACAAATTAATATTTCAAGACTAAAAATAATGTATCCAATGATTTTTAGATGGCGGTTTCATGCTATCAACTGTTTAGAAGCAAAACTGGAAATGGAAGCATGAAAATATACGTACACATTTTTGTTACTATTGAAGATGTACTTTGGAACGGGTCCTGTAAGCTTGTTACTTGTCAAATACCTATGGAAAAAAAAGGTTTCATATCAGCGTCTATAAAACATGACCAGCTTTTAGGAATATAACAGTCTATCCCCTGACATGAAATTTGCTTTTGCCAGTTTTTCAAATGTAGTAGGAATTCCACCGGTCAAGTTATTAAAACTGAGGTCTCTGCATGGATAAAGAAAAAAGTACATAAATTTTAGATGGAATGAAATAATATCACTAGAAAAAGGTGCATTAGCGTTAAATCGGCTGAAATGAATTATATGCTTCTTGTCTTTAGCTTTTATTCTTAATAAAAATATGTTAACATGCAACAAGGACCTACTGGAGCAAAAAAGATTCAAAATAGTGCTTTCAATTGTACGGGACTACTTACAGGTTTTTGAGCTTTGTCATATCCCCAATATAATCAGGGATCTCTCCATGTATCAAGCATTTTGTGAGGATCCTGCATTTCAACAATTTGATCCAAGTACTCAATGTGTGTTTGTATGGTAAATATTACCACATTTGATGAAGAGGGCAAAGAAAAAGAAGAAAACAGAACGTCATACAAATTTAACTCACAATGTCTTCAAGTTCATTTTATCCAATTGTGGGAAAGCAGACTCACTGCCTTTCAAGTCACTAATCCTCCTAAAGGGTAGGGGAAAAAAAGGAAAAACACTTAATCAACTCACTTTCCATGAAAAGAAAAAAGGTTTAAAAAAAGAAAAGGGAGAAGTAATTAGGATTGTATACAGATCAGTCAAGCTAGTCAAGGCAGAAATGCTAGCAGGTATAGGCCCCTCCAGAGAGCTACCCTGGATATGCCTGTAAAAGTAGCCTCATAAATTTGTCCTGAAAGCTCCAATGGAACATAAATTAGAAACCATTAAACAACTTACAATTTCTGAATCTTCTTCCATTTACCGATGAATTCAGGAATCTTCCCAGAAAAGTTATTGTCACTTATCCTCCTAAAACACATCAAACAGACGAAAACTTACTTGCTAGTCTCTTTGACTGTAGATCAAAGGATCAGATTAATCAAAATTTTTATGTAATGAAAGTGCATCAAAGAAGAGTATTTGACAAGGATAATCTAACTTTAACTTGTTCTATGCAAGACGCTTAGGAAATTCAACTGGTAACTGGAGTTCAAATTGCAGTCTAGTCCAAAATATGAAACATACTTCATTAAGTGAACAAGAACGTCCATATCCTTTTTTAGCACCCATAAGTTACATAACAATGAAGCAATTTCCCACTTACAAATCATTCAAGTTGGTCAATTTGGCAAGTTCTGCTGGCAATTTTCCTGTGAAAGAAGATGATGATAGAATTCTGACGAAAGATGGTAGCAACATTGTTACAAATCAAGAAATATGGGATGGCTTGTAATAACTTGTTTTGCATGAAAGGATAAAGGGAATACAGTTTCTGTAAATTGATCAGCTTCCCAATATCTGGTGGAATGCTTCCTGTAAACAAGTTCCCTTCGATACTCCTGTAATATGGAGTATGCAAAATTTGAGCTAAAATGATATAGGTCCAAATAAATAGAAGTTATAAAAATATTTTGACATACAGATTTTTTAAGGTGGTGATGTTGGTGAGAACCTTTGGGAATGGACCAGACAGGCGGTTCCCCATCACAGAGCTGCATATAGAAAACAATAGTATGTGTTGTATATATCTTAACTCGAACAATTTTCATGATAAGATGATATGAAGAGGGAATTAATACAGTAATTAAAATGCTTACAGCTCGACCAATTGCAAAGTAGCCCATTGTGGAGGAATGGAACCAGTGAGGCAGTTGCGGCTGAGGTCCCTATGTGAATTTGACAGCAATTAAATTAAGGAACATATTTGAAACATACCTATTCGTATTGAATGAAAATATATCATTGAATTTGCTTACAGTTGTTTAAGGTGGCGAAGCTTGGAAAGCTCACGCGGGAGAGTTCCTGTTAGATTTTGAGCCTTCAATGCTCTTGCAAAAAAAAAAAAAAAAAGTCATATAGCTTAACCATTTAAAAAAATACATAAAAAAAATGTAATCATATACACCTACTTACATTCTTGAGGTAACTTATTAGTCATCACATATCTCAAACTCAAAGAGTAATACTAGTTATATGTATGTTATTATGGTATGACTTTCAACTCAATTAATTCACCCATGTGTTTAATTAACATACGTAGTACACAGAAGAATAGGAGAGCAAATGATTATAACGATGAAGATAAGATAAGAGAGGAGAAGAGAAGAGAAGAGTACATTCTTACAACGTGGCAGGTGGCGGAGGAGCAGTCGCAGGTTATATTGCTCTCAAAGCCTTTCCTGTTATCTGATAAAAGTACCCAATTCCCTTTCTTACTGCATGGATCAACTCCAAAGTTCCAATCCTTTTTCCCCAGTTTTGTTCCGATTTGCTTCATTGCCTTCACTGCAAAGAACCAGTAACTTATTGAATATATACATTCCATATATGAGGTATTCAATTAAGCTAAATAAGCTAATTTTGAAGAGTTTAATTTGTTGGGTCTGGTACCTTCTTCGGCATGGAGCTTATTGGCGGTGGCTGCAATTGCATATCCAAAGAAGGTAACCATAGAAATGAAGAGAAGATGTGATGCAAGAAGCAGCTTTATAATTAAGATTAGAGAAGCCATTTGGGTTGAACTGATGCTCTGCAGGTTCAGCGGTCTCAGCTCTCTTTAGCTTTAGCTTTAGCTCAGCTCTGTTCTAAGAGTGAAAAGTACTGCATGCAAATAGAACTGGAACTGGAAGTGTATGCTTGGAGTTAGTTACTACTTATCGTTTATCAGCAACACCTCAGTAATTACTATTATAATATGAACTTTATAACTCATTTACATTAAAATAATATGAACAGCATAATCTCACTATAAACGCGTTGAAAACGTTGACCAACTAAGTCAATATTTTTATTTATATATTTGTTTTCGTTTTTGGTTCGAACCCAGTGGTAACCCACAGTACACACAATGTCTTTTGTGCAGATGGGGGCTGGGGGGGTGGGTCACATTGAGGCAAAAATCTACTTCAAAATACCCAAGTCGAGCCAAAAATCTGTAGCTTCCTCATTTATGGCCAAGCAATTCACAGTAACTGACATATGTGCTTTTTCTTTTTTTAACCCTTGCTAGCGGACATAAACAATACTTGAAAATTAAAATATAAGTTACAATTATATATACTTTTAAGAGATATGCTAGAGTAACACATGCAAGAAATATGACATTCAACGAGTTTCTTCTCAAGTGTGAAATGGGGGAAGATTTTGAATTTTTTAAAACGTAATTTTGAGTAATATATCATATTGTCCAACTACAATGCCAATGATAGATTAGAACTAATTAATGAAATCTAATCTGATATTTGTATTTGAAAATGTATAATTTGAATCTAAAAATTCTTTTAGCTTTAAAACAAATAGAGTAGGTATTTTAAATTATCTACACTGGTTCATCTAGAATCATCATGAAAAATAAAAAAATTTACACATTAGATTTGTTGGCGTTATTTAGTTGTAGCTCTCTATATATATTTTTTACGTCCAAGCTCAAATTTTTATACTTTATTCAAATATTTAATTGTCGTGATGGTCTCGAAGAAGAAATTCTAAATTTAGATTTTGTGAGAAAAAGACTAAATAATGAAATCGTTGAGTTTTCTATATTTGTCTTGTACGTACATATGATATATTCTTGAAGAGTAGTGTGGACAAATCATGTCGAATTTTTGTTCTCAAATCTTGCCCCACCCCCTCATGACGAAAAGAATGTCATGCTTTTGCATTTAATTTAAACCAATTAAATATTTAACTCATACCGACGGGAAGTCGAAGGCAACTGGCCACTTGTCCATTTAAAAATCAGTCTTCAAAGTTCAAAGAGAGTGAAAAGTTGACACGTCTAGAAGTAGAATGTTGAGTTAAACTAGTTTGGTTTTTCATTAGAACAGAACGCGCTTGTCAAATAAAAACAGTGCATGGAAAGCGAAAAGAGCTAATGATGCAGTTATGCTTATTGCTATCGCGATCAGTGCCCTCACCGCACTTCCAAATTCAATAATTCTACTAATTGTTTATTCTTTTCGGGAGACAAATAAACAACGAACTGTCTCGAATTTTCTCTTGTTGATAAGCAATTATGAAACTGATCAGTGTAATTTAATTCCAACTCCCCAAAAAAAAAAAAAAATTCTTTCCCATGCACATTTTATTTGACTGAACAGAACCATGCATTGATACTTCGAAAAAAAGAAACAATTCATTTTAAATGCATTTGATCAAATTTGAAAGGGCAGTCAGCTCACGGGAAATGTACACATGGTGAACATCAAGACTCATATCACATGAGAACCAATGGTGAATTATCCTAACCATTTGAGTTGTATATATGAACATCCCTCATCATTTGCTGAGGCTAACTCTACGTACGGTCACATTTGGCTTTCTAATTAAATCTTGTAAAGTGTAAACTATGATTATCAAAGAATTAAAAAAAAATATAAAAAGGAGCAAGGAGTATGGACAAACTAGCTGGCCAGCACAGCTAAGATAAAGAAGAGATAATGTGTTTGTGGTGGGACTCAAAAGGACGCGGTTTTGGTTTTGTAAAAAAGGAAAACACTTCGACTTCTAACCTGGTGCGGAGTGCGGATTCGATTGTTTTCTTGGAAAGGCACATGCATCTATTTGTGAAAATATCTTTACTTTAATTATTTCAAAATATAAATTTTAATATATTAAATATTATATTTATTTAACTATTAATGACATATACCCTTTATCTTTATTAAAAAATTATATATATATGTATATATATATACATATATATATATATATATATATATATATATATATTAATGCTAGCTAGCTGGCTCTTTTGTCCAAATTATATATATTGCTAGTTGACTTGACTGTGCATGACATGTTACGAATTATATTCCACGGCATGCCTTTTCAATCACTGAATTATATTGATCGGCTGCACAAAAGCAAAAAAAGCAAAATTTTCAATCACTTTATGCTGCCTTTATTTATCTAGAATCAAGAAATATAAATAAAGAAATATTGTGGTAAAAATAAAATAAATGCTATTTAAATTTTAAATTAATGAAAATACAAAAAATTATATATTACACCATCTAATTCAATCATATACCAAAAGGAAAATTACATGATGTTGTAATTAAAATTACATCATTAATATCATGATAAATATAAATTTTGTAACTTACACATAAGACAAATAAATAGAATGTAAAATAAGTAAATTAATATAAGAGTGGTAAATTAATGTTTTAAAATTACAAATAAAATAAACACTTGTAAAAATAATATAAAAATTGTAAATCAATATTAAACTTTAATTTAAAAAATATTTTATTTATTTATTTTATTAAAGCAAAGAAAAACGTACTCATCAATTGAAAATTAAAAATTGTATTGAAAATAACTGGAATAAATTTTATTAAATTGATTTAACCATAAATTCTATCTTCATGTTAGGATATTTATAAACTTTTTTATTTTTTTCATTTTCTATCATAATATTTGTTTAACTAAACAGGTTATTTAAGCAAAATTATTTTTCTTAATGTGAATCAAGCCAAAACAAAATTAAAAGTTATTATTATATTTCTAGACATACGTGAAATGTCAATAAGATTAAATCTAAGTTTTTGTTTTATACATATTTGTAGTTTCAAACTTTTCATTTTACTTATATTAAAAAATCATTTGAGATTGCTGTCGAGAAGATTTAAAAGGATGTAAAATTACTCATACTAAAATTTGATGTTAAGAATAAGTTTTATCCTTAATAAATTTTCACATATATTATATAAACCCAAAATTATCATTATTCAATTTAAAAATAAAAACAGTAGATATATAAGGTTGATTTACACGTTTTTATATTATATTTATAAATTTTTATTTTATTTATTAACAATATATCAATTTACTAATTTTATATTAATTTACTTATTTTACCTTTTATTTGTAAATCTTGTGTTCCTTTTACATAATTTATGTTTTATTTTACACTTAATATTAATTTACAAGTTTTATATTATGTCTATAAGTTCTTGTTTTATCTATCAATAATATATCAATTTACCACTCTTATGTTGATTTATAAGTTTACATTTAATGTTAACTTATAAGTTTTATATTATGTTAATAAGTTTTTGTTTTATCTATTAATAATATATTAATTTATCAATTTTATGTTGATTTCCTTGTTTTACTTTTTATTTACGAGTTTTATATTATATTTACACAATTTATATTTTACTGTATATTTAATATTGATTTACAAGCTTTATGTTACATTTATAAGTTTTTGTTTTATTTATCAGTAATACATCAATTTACTGCTCATATGTTAATTTACATGTTTTACTTTTTTTTTTTTACAATTCTTATAATTAATTTACATAATTTATGTTTTATTTTACACTTAATGTTGATTTACAAGTTTTATATATGTCTTATATTACACAATTTATAGTTAATTATAATATTAATATTATGTTTTTAATCACGACATTATAGACGGACCTGTACAAAAAATATAATTATGCGTAAAATTAATAACTATAATTAATAAATTAACAAAGCATAAATCTTTATATTAAAGTTGTAACGCCATATTTCCATAATCTTAATTATGGAAATTTCATTATAAGATTATGGAAATTTCATTTGATAAGAAATCATTAATTGTATTATTACCTATATTAAGTAGAAATGTTAAAAATCAAGATATTGGAATAAGTTGTTAATAGTTATATCTTGTATTTATTTAAGGTGTTTGAGGTTGTTGGGGGCTTAGAGGTGTTTAGATCATTGCTTTTATTAAAGCAAGTAACTTCATTCCTAATGCACTGAATATGTATGATTATTTTAATACTATTATAATTACAAGTGTTTTTATATTTTTTAAAAATTAATTGATTTTCATAACAAAATTAGTTTATATAAATGTTTTCAAATATGAAAATTATGTTATTTTTATGATTTGAACAAAATATTATGAGTGCTTTTAAATGTGATTTATTTTACTAAATGATTATCTTTTATGAAATCATCCATAAAATGCATGCAAGCCTAAATCATTGTTATGATCTTTATTATTTATGAAAATTTATGTACCTCATGAGGCTATATGAGAGCCATCTCTAAAGGATTAAGGTGCAACAAAGTGTCATATACAGTATAAAGTGCTATGTGTAATTTGCTGCAATATGAAAAATGAATTTAAATATTTTTGCCTCATTGTCTGTAGTTATTCTTATTCTAATTCTGATTGTTTTATATGACACATATGTTCTGCATTAGTTTTGAGTTTATGTTCTGAGTGTGCACACGATATTTAAATTCTAATTTTATTTCTGACCAAGTTACAAGGAGTATAGATGACATTATATGACATGAACTAACCCTTTTGTTTTCTGTGTATGTGTTATGATATTTTGAATCACTTACGAATTTAAGTCATTCTGCTATAATATGTCATTCTATTTATTATTTCTAATATCTGTTTCGATAAAAAAAGACTTGCAATACTTTTGGTATTGGATAACTTAACTAGTGTGTTGGAAATAGTTTTACTTACTGAGTTTACGGCTCACATTTTGCCATTATTTTTTGTAGATTGAGTATCTTGTTGAGAGATGTATTTATCTTAGGAGCTAGAGATTCATTTATTTTGTTTATTGAATAAGAGAAAGATGAACTTATATTTCCTTTAAGTTTGTTTATCATATGAACTTGTAATTGATAGACAGTAATGCTGCATTACCAGCAGCTAGCACATTATATCAAGGCCTTAATTAAATTAATTTGAACCATAAACAATTCTTCAGAAATGAATTGTAGGGAAATACCAAAACATAAATTTAATTATATAAAAAACATACATAAACAATTAATTCAACAGTTTATTTATAAGAGAACTGATTATTAACGACATAATTAATTGATTGCTATATAACTCCAAGTAAGGATATATATATAACCAATGAAACTAGAAATAATATTGCTTTCACAAGGAGAAACATAAAATTGGCAGCAAACTTTAATTTGATTTAATTTAGGATATCTAATTTAAGTCGGGAAAGAGAACTGCATATAGTAGTTGATTCCAAGTATCAGGAATTTTAGGAAGACACCAATGGCTGCAATTCGTGGCATGGGGACCTCCGTAGCCATAAGTCGAAAGGTGACCATCTTTTCGAAGTTGTGACAGCGTTGTTACATTCAGCAATCAAACTTTCTTCAATATTTTTCGCTCAACATTTTCAACTATAGCTTCTGCTGGATGTGTACCTCTAAGATAGCTACGCCCCCCTCACTGGCTAAGTTTCTCCTCTACAATTCTTCGCATTTCGATCACCCCAATAACTTGAGCTTGAGCTATATATATAAGATCAATTCTAATTCTATGAGTACTTCATTTTTATTATTCATTTGACGTGGGATGTAATGGGTTAATTAGTTAATTATGAAATATATATATATATATATATATATATATATATATATATATATGTGTGGGAGATTCATCTCTTTGATGATTCTTTGCTCAGTAGCATTGAATCAAGTATCTGTAAAGGACTCATTTTCTTCAACTGTTATCCAAATATAACAGTTTTCCTTAAAGACAAAAATATTTTAAAAAGCATGATTTTTTAAATTAAAATTCATAATTATCATATGGTTGAATGATCAATTTCTATTGCATTAGTTTTTAAAATCTCATATAAAGCCATGCATTCTGCGTTTAATACGCAATATAAATACTAGTAAAAAAGAGATGAAACTCTTTTATTACAGATTGACTTGTCTAAAGTAAATACAGTTATTTCAAATCTCATTCGATAGAAAGATGTATGTGTATATATATATATATATATATATATATATATATATATATATATATTTATATTTATATTTATGCTTAGTAACTTCATATGACCTGGGGAAATGCTCCGGAAAAAGACCTTTGTTTTATTATCATTTACACTAGAATTTACTTATTTTTAGCCCATGTATTCAATGCTTTGCTATAGGCAACCAAGCGATTCATGTCTTAGTATGTGTTGTTCATGCCTTCAATTATATCTCATCTGAAGGAGAACCAAAAAAAAAAAAGTAATTATTATTATTATATGGGATTTGTTAACTTACAATTTATGTAAGTTACTTTCTTTATAAAAACATACAAAAAGTTGTAACTAAGTGGTAGGCTTCACATATTTTTGTGAGAGCTTACATGAATTGTAAGTTAGCGGACCCTTATTATATTGATTGTCATAAATTATTAATTGAATATGTGTAATTAAATTACTTGATGTATGAGATAGAGTATTGTGTATCGTGAACAGAATATTTTTTAAAGAGCATAACTTGAATTATATGTATTTATTTTTAGCGCATAATATACTATTTTGAAACTTACGATGAGACAAATAAAATTTAAAAATTCCAAAACTATTTTAGTCAATGCTTAGGCTGAAAATTCCCCCTTTTTTTATGATTGCTTTTATATTTTTAGTTTTTTTTTTAATTTTTCTGATTCTTCTAAGATTTTTATCTTTTTTTTTTACAACTCAAATTTGAATTTCTTTTTTTTTTTTACCTTTTTTATTTCAAATAAGAGTATTTTATTATAGATAATATTTTAATAAATTCTCGATATTTAAATTTATTCTAAAAAACGTCAAAATTTTAATTTTAATTCATTCTAAAAGCCGCCATTAATCATAGTGCTCGACGATACTACAAATTGGGTGGTCAACAGTAAATTTGATGTATGGTGATGTATATCATAAGCAAAGTACCTTCCGAAAAGCATAATTTTGATTATATATATCTGTTTTAGGTGTGTAATATACCGTTTTAAAGCTTGTGACGAGATGAACAAAACGAAAATTGTCAAAATCTTTCTAGTCTGTGCTCGAGCCGAAACTTCGCTTTCTTTCCTAGCTATTTTTAGGTTTTAAGATTTTTTTATATTTTCCTGATTCTTCTAGGATTTTTATTTTTTTTTTCTACAACTCAGATTTGGATTCCCTTTTTTTATCATTTCTTATTTTGAATATGATAATTTTATTATAGAATAATATTTCAAGTTTGCCTATTTTGGTAAATTCGTGATATTTAAGTTTATTATACTAGTGTCTCAAAACTCTAATTTTAATTCGTTACTTGATTCAAAAGGAATTCATACTTTATAGCAATCATCAAGCATTGAAGTACTTTAACAGCCAGAAGAATTTGAGTAAGATGCATGCAAGATAGGTGAGCTATATACAGATATTAACTTTTATTCTGAAGCACAAGTCTGTATAATAGAATAAAGTAGTGAATGCGCTAAGTAGGCGAGCAACTTAACTAGTAACTCTAGTAAATGAAGTTACTGGTTTTGAGTACTTGAAGGAATTGTACGCAGAAGATGATGAGTTTGAGCACATTTGGGATCGCTACATTAATCATTAGAATGCAGATGATTTACATTTCAACAGAGGACTTGTGAGCTAAGAAAGAAACAAACTAGATAAATCAACCCATAACAAATGGTGGCTCCTGTTTGTTTCTAAACAATTAGTCAGAATGGATTTTCGTTTTGAATCATATATGGGGTTATATAAGAACATAACTTCTCACTCTTAACCCTTGACACTCACAACACCAACTAATCTCAAGTTTCATGTTTTGGGATACATTTAAGTTATCATGGCCAACATTAAAAAGGATTACTTTTTAAGAAAACAGTTTTACAATTTTTATTCTTTAATTCAGAGACTGAAAATCTGAAGTTCAAGCAAATATAGAGGATTTTCGAGGCCCGAAGTAACTTACACTGATCAACAGAAGCTGAACAAAGAAAGTTTGGTTTAAGGCATGGATTAATTTTATCTCTGCAGCATATAAAATAATAACTATTTTCAACATTCCACAATAAGTATAAATTTTTTAAGCAAATAAACAAAGTTGAGAGCAATTAGTGTGAAAATCATAAGCAAGAGTAAGCTTCTCTTACAGCCAGGTAAAATATCTAGCAATATGGGCACAAGATTCTTACAATTTATTACCCAACGAGAAGTAGCTCTCAACTAAGTTCCCGGAAAAGAAAAAAAATGTAAGTGCTTCTCCTCACTCCCTCACCAAGTCACCATATATATATAAGGATACATAAGTGAAATATATTAAAGGAAAATTATCAGTCATATACACTTAAATATCACCAATATCATTTATGATACAATATTTTTAACTTGTATCACTCGTATATCTTAAGTAGGTAAAACGCTTCTGCCTTCCACCAATCCATTACCGACCGTTAGAATATACTGATATTATAAGGCTAGTATGATATTTTGACATAGGAGAAGCCGTGATAAAAAACGACATGTCATTTTTTTAAGTGCAATATATTACTTACGGGCAACATGCCGTTTTACTGAAATATAAAAATATGACATGTCGTTTTACTGTAACAAAGTTTTATGATATGTCGTCTTATATGACGACATGTCGTTTATATTAAACATTAATGTATGACATATCGTTTACATTGAAAGTTATTGGATAACATGTAGTTTACATTAAAAATTATTAGATGACATACAATTTTATTACTAAAAAAAATTAGTATATAAATAAAAAAGAAACATGCTCAGCACATAGAACTGTATCTCTTCTCTTATTCTCTTTTCTTTACAAACACACTACACAAAAGCAAAAGGGAAGTCAATAGCATACCATTATAGCTACAACACTTATGATCACAGATAACACAACAGATATAGAGAGAATATCTTAACTTATATGACTAAAAATCACTTTAAAAAAAATTATTGTGCGTGTGAATGTGCTACTAGCTTTTCCTTTACTTTTTTGTTGTGTCTGTGTGTGTGTAAAGAGAAGAAGAGAAGAAGAAGAAGATATCCGGTTACGTGTATTATGCGTGTTTCTTTTATTTCATTATTTTTTTTTGTAATCAAACGGCATGTAGTCCAATTAAATGACATGTCATCTTTCAGTATTCCAGTAAACCAACATGTCATCTTTAAAATGTTTTCATTTCACTTAAATAAGACGACATGTCATATGGTTATATTCTAGTAAAATGACATGTCATACAATAATGTTCTAGTAAAATAACATGTCATACGATTTTATTCAGTAAAACAACATGTCGTTAGAAAATAATATATTCGTCAGAAAATGACATGTCGTTTTTTATCACAGTTTCTCATTTACTTGTTTCAAGGGCAAAATCATCATTTTGCTAAAAATTCATTAATTTCTTAATGGTAACAAATGGTAGGGTAGACGGCAGAAGTGTTTTACCAATTTAAAGTATACGATTGATGCAGGTTAAAAGTGCTGTAATACAAATGATATTAGTGGCATTTAAGGGTATATGGTTGATAATTTCCTTATATTAAATTACACTCACACACTCCCTCGAAGACACTCAATTGGATTTGAGCTTTCCCAAGTGAAATTATTTGAAGATATATCCCTGTAGATAAAAAATGAAGACTAACATCAGCAAGTGTACTCCCTCGTGATGCTGAAACAACCAAAATACTTGTTGCATAATTTTCTAAGTGAAATGTTAATGATGCATCAGTTGGCGTGAGATTATTTAACTTGGCAGGGAAACCGGCAACAGCATTAAACCTTACACCCGTAATACCATGAAAACTAAACAACTTAACATTTCAAGACTAAAAAAGATGAATTCAATGATTTTTAAATGGCTGTTTCATGCTGTCAACTGTTTAGAAGCAAATTTGGAAATGGAAGCATGAAAATATACGTACACATTTTTAGTGAAGATATACTTAGGTACAGGTCCTGTAAGCTTGTTACCAATCAAATACCTATGGACAAAAAGGGCTCATGTTAGCATCTCAAAACATGACCAGCCTGTTGGTACCAAAATTTAATAGACTATCCCCTCACATGAAATCTGCTTTTGCCAAATTTTCAAATGCACTAGGAATTCCACCGGTCAAGTTATTAAAACTGAGGTCTCTGCACGGATAAAGAAAAAAGTACATAAATTTTAGTTGGAATAAAATAATATCAATCAATCATTGTTAAGTGGCAGAAGTAACTGTGTTATGATCTGGCTCTGCAGAAAAAGGTGCATTAGCGCTAAATTAGCTGAAATGAATTATATGATTCTTGTCCTTAGCTTCTGATCTTAATAACAATATGTTAACATTCATCAAAGCCCCACTGGAGCAAAAAATATTCAAAATAGAGCTTTTAATTGTAAGGGAATTGCTAAATTAAACCATTAGCAAGACTACTTACATGTTTTTCAGATTTGTCATATCCCCAATATAACCAGAGATCTCTCCATGTATCAGCTTTCGGTGAGGATCTTGCATTTCACAATTTGATCCAAGTACTCAGTGTGTTTGTATGGTAATTATTACCACATTTGAGGAAGAGGGCAAAGAAAAAGAAGAAAACGGAACGTCATACAAATTTAATTCGCAATGTCTGCATGTTCATTTTATCCAATTGTGCGAAATCAAACTCACTGCCTTTCAAGTCACTAAGGGAAAAAAAAAAAAAAACTTAATCAACTCACTATTCCATGAAAAAAAAAATATTTAAAAGAAGAAAAGAGAGATGTAATTAGGATTGCATACAGATCAGACAAGTTAGTCAAGGCAGAAATGCTAGCAGGTATAGGCCCCTCCACAGAGCTACCCTGGATGTTCCTGTAAAAGTAGCATTATAAACTTGTCCTGAAAGCTCCAATGGAACATAAATTAGATACCATTGAACAACTTACAATTTCTGAATCTTCTTCCATTTACCGATGAATTCCGGAATCTTCCCAGAAAAGTTTTTGTCAACTTACCGATGAACACATCAAACAGACGAAAACTTACTTGCTAGTCTCTTTGACTGTAGATCAAAGGATCAGATTAATCAAAATTTTTATGTAATGAAAGTGCATCAAAGAAGAGTATTTGACAAGGATAATCTAACTTGTTATATGCAAGACGCTTAGGAAATTCAACCGGTAACTAGAGTTTAAATTTCAGTCTAGTCCAAAATATGAAACATACTTCATTAGGTGAACAAGAACATCCATATCCTTTTTTAGCACCCATAAGTTACATAACAATGAAGCGATTTTCCACTTACAAATCTCTCAAGTTGGTCAATTTGGTAATTTCTGCTGGCAATTTTCCTGGGAAAGAATTTGATGATAGGAATCTGAAGAAAGGTGGTAGCAACAATGTTATAAATCAAGAAATTTGGGATGGCTTATAATTTGTTTTGCATGAAAGAAGAAAGGAATTACAGTTTCTGTAAATTGATCAGCTTCCTAATATCTGGTGGAATGCTTACTGCAAACAAGTTCCCTTCGATACTCCTGTAATATGGAATATGTAAAATTTGAGCTAAAATGATAAAGGTTCAACTGAAAAGAAGTAATAAAAATATTTTGACATACAGATTTTTTAAGGTGGTGAGGTTGGTGAGAGCCTCTGGGAACGGACCAGACAGGCGGTTCCCCATCACAACACTGCATATATAAAACAAAAGTATGTGTTGCATATATCTTAACTTGAACAATTTTCATGATAAGATGATATAAAGAGGGAATTAATACAGTAATTAAAAATGCTTACAGCTCGACCAATCGAAAAGTAGCCCATTGTGGAGGAATAGAACCGGTGAGGCAGTTGCGGTTGAGGTCCCTGTATGAATTTGACAGCAATTAAATTAAGGAACATATTTGAAACATTCCTATTCGTATTGAACGAAAATATATCATTGAATTTTCTTACAGTTGTTTAAGGTAACGAAGCTTAAAAAGCTCAGGCGGGAGACTTCCTGTTAGACTTTGAGCCTTCAATGCTCTGCAGAAAGAAAAAATTAATCCATATAGTTAAACCATTTAACAAAATACAAAAATTAAAAAATGTAATCATATACACCTACTTAAACTCCTAAGGTCACTTATCATTCAGCCCATATCTCAAACCCAAAGGGTAATACTAGTTATATGTATATTGTTATGGTATGGCTTTCAACTCAATTAATTTACCTATGTATTTAATTAACATAAGTAGCACACAGAAGAATGGAAGAGCAAATAATTATAACGAAGAAGATAAGAGAAGAGAAAAGAAGAGTACATTCTTACAACGTGGCAGGTGGCAGAGGAGCAGTCGCAGGTTACATTGCTCTCAAAGCCTTTCATGACATCTGATACTGGTAACCAATTCCCTTTCTTACTGCATGGATCAACTCCAAAGTCCCAATCCTTTTTCCCGAGTTTTGTTCCCATTTGCTTCAATGCCTTCACTGCAAAGAACCCACATAACTTATTGAATACATACGTATATGAGGTATTCAATTAACCTAAGCTAATTTTGAAGAGTTTAATCAGTTGGGCTGGTACCTTCTTCAGCATGGAGCTTATTAGCAGTGGCGGCAATTGCATATCCAGAGAAGGTAACCAAATAAATGAAGAGAAGATGTGATGTAAGAAGCAGCTTTAGAATTAGAATTAGAATTAGAGAAGCCATTTGGATTGAATTGACTGCTCTGCAGCTTCAGCAGTCTCAGATCTTTAGCTTTAGTGCCGCACCCTTTTTAGCTCAGTTCTGTGTTCTAAGAGTGAAAGTACTGCATGCAAATGCAACTGGAACTGGAAGAGTATTGTTAGACAGCACCTGACTAATTACTATTATAATAGGAACTTCATAAATCATTCACCTTAAAATAATACGAACATCATAAATCTCAATATAAACACGTTGAAAACGTTGACTAGCTACAGAATATTTTTTTTATATATTTATTTTCATTTTTGGTTCAAACCAGTAAACCCACAGTACACTCAATGCCATTTAATTAATTATTTGGATCGGTGGGGGCTGGAGAGTGGGTCACATAGAGGGATAAATCATCTTTAAAATATCCAATTTGAGCCAAAAATTTATAGCTTCATGTCTGACACTAACAATTCACAATCACTAGATATTTATACTTCTTTCTTTTTTTTTCCTCGCAAGGGACACAAATATGTTTTATATATATATACACACACACAATGAGACACACATATATACTTTTAAGAGCTATGTAAGAGTAAGACATGCAAGAAATATAAGATACACAGAGTTCTTCTCAGTGTAGAGTGGGGCCGGTTCGAATTTATTTAAAATGTAATTTTAAGTAATATATCATACTGTCTAACTACAATACAATGTTAGATTAGAACTGATTAGTGAAATTTAATCCGACATTTGTATCTTAAAATGTATAATTTGAATTTAAAAATTTTTTTTAGCTAGGTTTAAAAAATTAGAGTAAGTATTTTAAAATATCTATATTGGTTCACCTAAAATTATCTCAATGTGAAAAATCGTGTAAAAAGGAATATTTACACATTAGATTTGATAATGTTTTTTTAATTATAACTTTATATTTTTTTATGTGTAAGCTCAAATTTATATGTCTATTATCTGATATTTCTATTTATATATTTTATTATAAAAATAAAATTAATATTTTATTAATCAAGTATCTGATTAACTAAGTAATTAAGTTTTTCGTTATAAGGCGCTTCTTACTGTGCATGCAAAGCGAAAAGAGCTTATGCGACTGCAATCAATGTCCTCACCTCACTTTCAAATTCCAATAATTCTGCTTTTTAAGGGTTCGTTCTTTTCGTGGAAACAGTGACGACGGACTTTTCTTGTTGATAAAGAAATTATGAAATTGATTAACACAAATTAATTCGAACTACCCATGCCTTATCAAAATATATATATATATATATATATATATATTGTAATGGTTGTTCTTTTCGTGGAAACAGTCACAACGGACTTTTCTTGTTGATAAGAAATTATGAAATTGATCAGCATAAATTAATTTGAGCCACCCACTCCTTATAAAACAAAAAAAAAAAAAAATCTAATCCATGCACATTTTCTTTGACTTAACGGAACCATGCATTCATACTTCCAAAAAAAGAAATAATTTATTTTAAGATTTTGTTAAGTCACAACTAATATAATTTATATCTTATACAAAATATATAAAAATTAATAACACAACAGTAAAATCAATTATCATATTATAAAAATAATAAATTGCTTAATTATAATTTAATAATAATTATAACTTAACAAGACCCTTCGTTATATATGCATTTGATCAACTTTTGAAAACGACTGTCAACTCAAGGGATATGTAGAGTTGTACAAATGGGGAATATCGAAACTCATATCACATGAGAGCCGATGGTGAATCTAACCATTTGACTTGTATAAATGTACATCCACATTTGGCTTTCTAACTAAATCTTGTAAACTACGATTATCTTATTAAAAGATATATACATATATATAAGCAAAGAATTAAAAACGAAGAGATAATGTGTGCGTGGTGGGACTTAAAACTGCGCGGTTTTTTTTTTTTAAAAAAAAAAATTAATGTGGTGCACACTCGATTGTTTTCATATAGGAGGCACATCCATCTATTTCATGATATTGATGATATATATATATATGTGTGTGTGTGTGTGAAAAAAATTAATGTGGTGCACACTCGATTGTTTTCATATAGGAGGCACATCCATCTATTTCATGATATTGATGATATATATATATATATGTGTGTGTGTGTGTGTGTGAAAAAAATTAATGTGGTGCACACTCGATTGTTTTCATATAGGAGGCACATCCATCTATTTCATGATATTGATGATATATATATATATATATATGTGTGTGTGTGTGTGTGTGCGCGCGCGCGTGCATGCGTGTGTGTGTGTGTGCAAATGTTATCATTTTCATGCGGTACGTTATTAAATTATATAATTTAAATAATAATAAATTTATATAGTTTAATAGTGTGTTTGTACTAATTTTATTAAATTATATGACTTAATAACGTATCTATATATAAAAAAAAATGAAGGTGCTCGCATGAGAAAAAAATTCAGAAAAATTCTAATTTGAAATTTTAAAATATCAAAAACTTCAGGAAAATATATAAACTATGCAGTTTATACACTTTAAGCTTTAAGCTTATTAAGCCCTTCAGTTTAAGAGATTTTTTTAATTTTCTTAAACTTTAAAATTTTAGATCAGATCGAAACTATATATATATATATATATATATATATATATATCCAATTAAGGATCTCTGACCATATTAAAGTCTTGAATAAGGTAACAGATCAAAAAATATAAACTTTAATATAATATATTTTATCTTGTAATATATTAAAATCTGTATTTTTTATTTTTTAACTCATCTCTAACTTTAATGTAATAAGAAATCTTTGAACAAATATATATATTAAAAGAAAAACTCTATCCTTCTTCGTAATTTTTGGTTTCTTATTATTAAATTTGAAAAATCATGCTAGGCCGGTTCTTTTGTCCAAAATATATATATGGGCATATGCTGGTTGTCTTGAATATGCATGTTATGAATTATAATGCTCCACGGCATGCATGATTCATTGGCTGCTTAAAGCACAAAATTATAAGCAATCTTTTGAATCACTTTAATGCCTTTTTAATTATGTATTAATGCGGCGTTGTTGGTGATAAGGTTTCTCCTGCACGCGGTATTAGGTAAGAATGTTCACCTTCTCCTTATCTTTTTATTCTACGTTCACCCACAGGTATTACGTGGGAATATTAATATTCATATCTATATTTGATTGATAGTAAATATTTTCATCATTGACTTGTACCTGCTTAAGGTTTGAACAGGCATCGGTCAGAGATTCTCTATTAAAAAAAATAGATACCCATCCCTTACACTTATCTCTTATCCCTTATATTCTCTTTTAATTTAATTACGATAACTTTAATTAATAAATTATTAAATTTAAATATTAAATCCGTTTAAATAAAAGAAAAATATAAGAATTGCTAAATAACTAGAATGATAATATGATGAGATTACTAATACAATTTAGAACACTAAATCCTATTAAATTAGAAAAATATCTTAAATTTATAAATAAATTAACTATAAGAATATGAATCATCTTTAATTATTTTTCTAATCAATATTACAATGATCAAAATGTGCATCTTGAATAAGATCTTATAAAGGCAATTAAAATTTAAAATATTGACTTTTTTAACTCTTAAAGTTTTAAAATATTTCACAATTAAATATTTAAAGCCGCTATCATTTAGTTATTCATGTTTTAGTCTTTTAAGATTTTAATATTTAGATTTAAATATTAATTATTAATTTTAACTTTTAAAATTTAATAAAAAATAAATGATCAAACTTGTTTATGAACGAATACGAGTTTTGATATTTAATAGCCACATCTGGCCATTCAATCAACGGGTACAAATAATTTACCCATATCTGATCTTTTTATAAAATAAAAGAAAAAAATCCCCAAACCCTAGCATGATGGGCCCCACAGGCCACTGTACTACTGGGATTTTATGCCGTTCCTATTATGTGTGTTGAGGCATTTTCTACTATGTTAGCAACTGAAGCTTCAAATCACATTCATGGAGTTAGATTTGCACCCGCTATAATGATTTCTCATTTGTTATTTGTGAACGACAGCCTCATCATTTGTAATGCGGCATTTGGTGACTCTAGCTACTTGAAACATATTTTTCAATGTTATACAGTGACTACTGGTCAAAGTTTCAATTATGATAAATCCTCCGTGTTATTCAGTTCAAATGTTAAACCAGAGGTTTGTAGAGCACTCGGTCAGGTGTTTGGCTTCTTTGAGGTATCGGCTTATGATAAGTATTTGGGTTTGCCGCCAATGGGGGCTAGGCAACGCAGAGGTTTTTTTTTTTTTTTCAATGAACTTAAGTACAGGTTTTGAAAAAACTAAATAAGTGGAACGAGAAGATCTTCTCATCTGGTGGGAAAGAGGTGTTGCTGAAGGCTGTTGCTCAAGCAATCCCTTCCTATGCTATGAGTATTTTTCGTGTTCTGTCGACTTTCTGTACAGATATTGAGCGTCGTTTTACTGCTTTTTGGAGGGGACTATGGATGAAAAGATACTAATTCATTGGATAGGATGGCATAATATGAGCAGGTATAAAAAGGATGGAGGATTTCGAGATCTCGGGTGTTTTAATCAAGCAATGTTGGCTAAATAGGGGTGGCGTTTAATTACTTCTACTGAGTCACTTGCTGCCAGAGTGTTAAGGGCTATTTATTTTTGTCGTTGCTCATTTCTTGATGCGAGTGTTGGAGTAATCCATCTTTTGTTTGGCGGAGTATTCTTTGGGGGGAAACTGTCACACCGAGGAATTTTATGGAGTCTGGCCTCTGGGAAGGATGTTCATATTTATCAGGATAATTAGGTTCCTAGACCTATGTTGTTCAGACCTATTTCGTCAGTTTCCTTGGGAGATGATGCTAGAATTGCTAAGTTGCTTATGGAAGGTAATGTGTGGATTATGGATATGATACACCGACACTTTTTAGCTGAGGACGTCCATTACATTGTAAAGATTAAATTACCTTCATAGATTTATCAAGATCAAATTATGTGGTATTTTGATCGTAAAAGGGAGTATTCTGTTAAGTCTGGGTATTGTGTAGCCCATGGATGGAAGAATATACCACGTACTGCAATATATACTAGTTCTTCTCATCAGTGGTCTTTAATTTGGAATTTGAAAGTTCCTCCAAAAGTAAGAATATTTCTTTGGCGTGCTCTCTCTGATTTGTTTCCTAATATTTCTAACTTAATGTTGAAAAGGGTAGTTGCTAATTCAAGGTGCAAACTGTGTGGCAGCCCCGGTGAGTTAGTTTTGCATGCTTTATTTGTATGTGACCGTGCTTTTGATGTGTGGGATTTATCTCTTTTAACTGGATACGTTGCGCCTGGTCGTTTTTCTTGTTTCCGGGATGTGTTGGACAATGTGCATTCAGTATTTTCATTAAACGAAGTCCAATTGTTTGTTTTGCTTATGTGGGGGATTTGGGGGTAGCGAAATAGAATTTTGTGTGCTAAGGATAGTGCTTGTGCTTTATCAGTTATGTCTTCTGCGTATAGGCTGTTTGATGCTCTTCTTCGACGGTCTTCCATGCATTCAGGTGTTTCTTTCCAAGTTGATTCTCTTATGTTTTATTGGGAACCGCCTCAATCAGGTTGGTTTAAGCTTAATTGTTATGCAACTGTCAATGTTCAGCGAGGTGTGGTTAATTATGGGGCAGTGCTTCGCAATTATAAAGGCTCAGTTATATTAGGAGGGGCGGATATTTGTGTTTATTCTAATGACGTGAATGTGGCTAAGGCAGAAGCTTTACATTTTGGTTTAAGGCTCACAAGAGAGGCTGGTTTATCTCCGTTGATTTTTAGGTCAGATTCGTTGTATGTTACTTAGATAATCCAAAGGCAACAAAGTACGAGGACTTACCTTTTTTGGATTATAACTGAAATACAACAATTAATGATGCCAAAGCATGACTTCTAGAATTCAACATATCTCAAGGACTTGCAATCAAGTTGTGGATGGTTTAGCAAAATTTGTACTTCGTCTTTGAAAATCTTTTGTTCTGACTAAAGATTTTCCGCATGAACTATCTTGTTATCTTTGAGGTTTTTATCCTAATTTAATGACTACTTTCTCTTTTTTGAAAAAAATTATGTATTAATATGTGCCTATGACTACTATGCATTTGATGCATTGATAGATTTAAAAAGTATTGCAGCTAAAATAAATGTTATTTAAATTTTTAATTAATGGAATAAAAAATATAAATTATATATTACACCATTTAATTCAATCATATATTAAAAATAAAAAAATTATAGTTAATAAATTAACAATGCATGTATCTTAATACTAAAGTAACAAACGTAATTCATAAATTAACAGATAACAAATTATATCTAAAAATATAAATTAAAAGTTCATAATGGAAGATTCTTTATTGAATAATAAGAATTTAAAGAAATAAGTGTAAACCTTGAATCTTAATGAAGAAAGAAAACCTTATATCCTTAGCTCTTGTGGGAGAAAATCAAAGAACTTAAGAAAGAAGTTGAAGTTTATTTAGTTATGTTATGTAAACTTAAAAAAAGAAATAGAAGATGAAGATGTCAATTATGAGTTTTGGGACTTGAGGAAAAATTACAGCTCTTTGATGAGACAGAAAAGGTTAGATAATTTGCTTTTGTATAAATAAAAAGTAAAACAATAAGGATCATAAAGTACAAGAGGTATTAATATCTTTTTAAAGTTTAAGAGCTGCCCTCATTAATATTTTTCTCAACTTTTACGTTTTAGTAGCATTAAAAAAATTCCAAAATTTTGGGGTAGCCCGTGCAACTCTAGCTATAAGACTGATTTCGACACTGGTCTGAATAAAATGTAAAATATTTACATTTAATAGTGGTATAAAGAATAAAAATAATATTTTTTTAAACTTACTAGTGGTATAAGAATATAATTATAACATAAACAAAACTGATGGAGTGTGATTTTCTTCTACCTGTTATGTCAAAACTAGTAGATTACACTAGTAAGTGGATGGTTGTTATCAAATAACACCTTATGGTGTGAGATATGAACAAAGAGACCTAGATAAAACTCATGCCTTTTGAATTACATGAAACCAGTTAGTAAATTGTAAATACATAAATATTTGAGTTGGAAGACTCGAAAAAATGTAGAATATCTGATGGACGGACAAGAGATCCTTTTGAACAACTTGTTCTAATAAGAAATCCTTATAATGTATCTTGAAACTAATTCATAAATTGATGATAAAGTGCACAAAATTCTAGTTGGCATTATGCAATTGTTACTCAAGAACTACCCAAACAAGGGGAACAATAGGTCGGAGAAATTTTGGAATCTAGAGGATTCTGGTATTGCTCATATATTACAAGAGATACTTATAAATCCAATCATATTAGAGCGCCCCAAAAATTACTATTTATCAGTGGATCAGATATATCTATACATGATCATTTGTGAATATTTTACTTAGTAGTTTATTTTACTTAGTTTGAATATACATTATGGTTTTCTAAGTAATTGGATTAAATTTTTATATGCCATGTATTTTAAGATTTCAAACCTTATAGGGAATTGTGATCATGCGCCCTTGTTTTTGCTATATAATATATATCTTGTTCGATTTTCATGATTTGTGAAAGAGATGGCGAAAGGATGAATGAATAACAAAAATAAGGAGAACTAAAAAGGGAAAAGTAAATAAAATAGTTGATAGAGAGTAATACTGTATTACCACCAGCACATTATATTAATAAAGTTTTAAGGATGCATTTGGTATATTGTATTGTATTATATTATTTTGATATAAGTATATTGTATTGCATTAGTACCGTATTATAACAATATTATACAATATTTAGTACTACATTGTATTGTATTTTTTTGATTAATTTAAATTACATATATAGAAAATAATATTTATTAATATATAGAACCGTAGAAGTCTTAAATTTCAGTGACTGTGATTTTTTTCAAGTGTAAACGTTAAAAAATATCATAATGCTTCATAAATATCGAAGCTTATAATTTAAATTTTCAGAAGCATAAGATTTGTTTTTCAGTATTTTCTAAACATATAACCTGTGAAATAAAGATCAAAGCAAATAATCTCCAAATAATATAACAATATAAATAAATAATTAAAACCTATAAGATTAGTCTAAAAATCATCTTATGATGAAAGAATAAAATTTTATAGATACCAAGAGATAATCAAAATAATAAAGTAATACAATTGTTATAATATATTTACTGACGAAATGAATTGTTCTAAATAATCTAAATTGTGCTAAATAATAAAATATAATATTTTATATCATTATTTATATCATTATTAATTTTAAATTAATATTATTCAAATTTAAATATTTATTATTAGTTATATTAACTTATTAAATATTAACCAATTTTGGCTTTTTTGTCCAAATTATAAATATTGTTAGTTGACTTTGACTATGTTGTGAATTATATTCCACGGCATGCATGATTGATTGGCTGCCCAGAAGCCAAAAGATAAAAGCAATCTTTTAAATCACTTTAATGCCCTTTTAATTATGTATTAATATGGGCGGGATACTTTCCAGTAAATATAAGATACAGCCCTCATCTAAATAGTATCCGACCATAGGCTCTTAGTAGGATTCACGATCGGATGTGAGTGTGCTGTACCTTACATTTGCTATAAGGTAGGCAAACTCATTAATATGTGGCTGTCATTACTATGCATTTGATGCATTGTTTGAAAAATTGATAGGTCGATTAGGGTGTTAACGTAGAAATCTGTTTGGTGTTGTTATTGGAATTAAGTATCCACACAAGCACTTTAATTTATATTGAGGGGGACAGTAAAAGTTTGTACCTCTTTTGTTTTTTTGGTAGAGACTTGCGACTACGATTACTTCAATAATAAAATGTTATAGTGAAATTCATCACATTAAAATAAAAAATATTCATGTTGTATAATAAAAAATCAATAACAAAATATACAGAATCGTATTTCAATTCATAATATTGAATTATCCTCTAAAATCATGTGGTTGGTTTTCTAAATCAACACATGTGGTTGGCTTTCCAAATCAACACATATACCTTAAAGAGCCCTTTAGTTTCTTTGTGTGCTTTTTCTGAAGAAGAGATACCATAAAGAATAGAAAAGATACGTGTGACCTAGGGACCATAACCATTTATATAGACAGCTTTTTCTATTGTCATTGAGTATCCCTTATAGAATTAGAATATCACTAGGTCTCTACACATTAAAAGTCAACACTCTATTAGATACATTAAAGCTCAAATTACCAGAAACCTAATTAGATCACTTTTAATTGGACTTAACCCTATATGATAGTTCGCAATATATAATTATTCACATATAAGCCTAATGGTGGATTAAGGATCTAACAATATTAGATTAAATATTTAACAATCTTTCACTTAGGGTATATGTGAAACCTTATAATTATGCTTTGCAAAAATAACCATATGAGTTCAACTTTACTATCATTACCAAAACATATTTATAACCAATTCGATTCATCAATCATATCAGCATATAATCAAAGCAGCATTTATTACAACTGCCGTAACTTGACCCATTAATAGTCACAATGCTAATACAACTTAATGATATGGATTATGATGCGGATGTGTAACATGAAAATTTCATACAATGTAATTTTAACATACCTATTTCAACTAGTTCACTTTAAAACTTAGTGAGACCAAACATTACTAAAATCAAAATGTGAATAAATCAAAACTTTATTTCTATAGAAAATAACTTTAAATAACTATAAACTAAAATAACTGAAAAATGTCTACATCATAAGAGCATCTAAAATTAAAAATTCCCACGAAAATTGAATATCCTTAAATGACATGACATACATGCAAGCTACGCGCTCATAAAACATTTTGGGTGGCAATCGCTTAGTGAGCAAATTCGCAATCATGGAGTTTGTGCTAACATGTTCTATAGACAATTGTCTACTCTGATCTCTTTCTTTAATAACTAGGATTTTGACGTCTATATGTTTTGACTTCGTCGAGCTTCTATTGTTATTGGAATATAGTACTGCTGATTTATTATCACAAAATAATCTGAATAACCTATCAATACTATCTACTATGAGCAGCCCTGTGATAAAATTTCCAACTATATTCCGTAACTGGATATCTTATAACATGTTATGAACTCCACTACCAACATGGATAATGCTATAAGAGACTATTTAGCACTCTTTCAAGAAACAACACCCCTAGCTAGCATATAGCTGTAACCCGTCTTGGATTGATACTATCTTAGCATCCAGCAAAATTGGAGTTACTATACCCAATGATCTCAAGTTGATTGGACCTGTGATACGTAAGCATATAATTTTTTGTTCTGTGTTATTGGAATATAGCACTGCTGATTTATTATTATAAAGTAATCTGAGTAGACTATTAATAATATCTACTATGCGCAGCACAGTCCTGTGACAAAATTTCACAACCATATTCCGTGATTGGATGTCTCATAACATACTATAAACTCTACTGCCATCGTGAAAAATGTTATAAAAGATCATTTAGAACTCTTTTAGAAAACAATACCCGTACTCGGAGTTTTATAAAAGATTGTCTAGCATGATCCTCCTACTCGGAGTTTTCCATTTCCTTGGAGATCTTCAACGACCTGAGCCAACCTGTGGACCTCCCCCTCCAGCTCTTCCGTGCGAGAAGGATTCTGCGGCACAACTGAAGCATGTTTTGGTACTGTGTCTTGCAAGTGCTATCTTGACTCTCTCTCTTATGGGTTTGTCTCCTCCCTTCCGGCTACGTTCTGCACTTTCTACCTTTGGGCTCTATCTCCTGCGTTCCCCCCAGTGGGAGCATTACCACGACTGGATTCGGGAACGTCATTGCTTACTCTTCTCTGTCCATCTCCGAGTTCTTATAGGATGGACGTCAATGTCTCCATCTGCTTTTCCATCCGGTCTATCTTTTCCTCTTACTCCTCTTCAATTGTTTTCTCTCATTGTCAAGTCTTTTCTGGAGTGTGCTACAAACTCTGATTTTTTGAACTGATCCCCACAGACCACACCAAAATGTTGATGGTTTGTTCTGGTCGCTCTTAAATATGATACTGTTTTCTTCTAGTTGCACCCACCTCGACCAGGATTTCTAGCTGATTATTGCATTTATTGGTTGCCTGAAACGGTGGTTCCCTCTTTCCTGTATCCACAGAAAAATTATTAGAATTCATCGAGTGTTTTTCCGGCGAAAACCCTCTGATGCTCAAGTCAGTGATTGAGTTTTGCTCTTTTTAAAATTCTCCCTCTCTTAGAGAATAAACAAGAAAAACAGAGGAAATTTGTCAGGAAAAAATCGAAGATCCCTTTACATCTCCCTTTGTAATATATTTATCCCCTTTTATTCCCGCCACTCATGCTTGGGCGCCATCCCCTGCATTCATTGTGTCTGCGTCTTTCTGACAGCTATGAGTCACAGTGGCACAACTTGGGGGCGTGGGATGTCAGACGATTATGGGTCACCGTGATGAAATGATGATACCGTGGGGTATGTGATGGTTTATTGGTAACAGTGACAAAACCCTATGGCGTGGGGGTGCCTGTTAGTTATCGATCTTCGTGACAAGATATCAAGGTGTGGGGGCGCCTGGCGGCTACTTTCTTCTTCTCGGAGAGAAGCGTTCACCGTCTTTAACTATAGATGTGGGGATACCATGCTTAGATTTACTATGCTCGAGCTCTGGTCTCTTCATGTTCTTGGTGCTGCTCATAATGTGACCAGGTCTCGCTTAAGGGTTGCGGACATCCCTACTCTTTCTGGCTTTGTTCGAGTAGAATGCGAGCGTCTGAGCTCCGCCAGCTTTGAACACTTGACCCCAACCAGCTTTGACACCGAGCAGAGATGTCTTCGTGCTAGCGATCAAATCTTCTGTTTTGTCTAGTTTTCCCTCGAGCAGACTTGCTCGACATTTCCCAAATATTTTTCTCAACTTTTTATTTTTTATTTATTATTTTTAGTATTTTCATAATATTAAAAAAAATTCTAAAATTTTGGGTGTTGCTCGAGCAACTCTGTGTATAACAATGGTTCCACTGGTTGAATAAATACAAAATTTTTATATTCAATAGTGGTATAAAGAATAAAATAGTATTTTTTTTAAACTTAGTAGTGGCATGAGAATATAATTATTAACATAAAATACTTTAAGATTGATGGATTATAGTATTTTCTTGTACCTGTTATGTCACAACTAATAGAATACACCAATAAGTGGATAATTATTATTGAATAGCACTTCTGATGTGCGATTTAAATAAGAAACATTAAGAAAACTCATAACTTTTGAATTATATTAAACAATAAGTAAATTACGACTCCATAGGTATTGTGCCGGAAGACTTAGAAAAAAAAAACATAATATTTAATGGATGGAAAAGTGGTCATTTGGATCAACCTATTCTAATAAGAAAATCTTGTAATGTATCTTGAAACTAATTTATCAAATTGATGATAAAATACAAAGACATTTTAGTTAGCGTTATGCATCTGTTACCCAACAACTCCTTGAACGAACACCCAAACAAGGGAGACAATTGGTAGGACTTAGGAGAAATGGAGGTTTCTGGTCTAGAGAACTCTGATGTTGACCATATATTACAAGAGAAACTTACTTATAAATCTGATCGTATTAGAGTGCGCCAAGAAGTAGTATTCACCCATGGATCAGATGCATCTATAAATGATCATGTGTGATGCATCTGATGCATGTATTTTAAGATTTCAAACCTTATTGGGAATTGGGATCATCATGCGCCCTTGTTTTTGCTACATACATATCTCGTTTGATATTTATGATTTGTGAAAGAGATGGCAAGAGGATGAATGAATAACGAAAGTACGGGGAACTAAAAATGGAAATGCAAATAAAATACTTGATAGACAGTGATACTGCATTACCACCGGCTAGCACATTATATCAATGAGGCCTTAATTGAATTAATTTGAACCATCAACAATTTTTCAGAAATGAATTTTAGGAAAATACCACGACGTAAACCTAATCATATAAAATGCATATATAAACAATTAATTCAACAGTTTATTTATAAGAGAACTGATTATTAACAACATAATTAATTGATCGCTACATAACGCCAATTAAGGATACATATATATAAACAACGAAACAAGAAATATTACTTTCACAAGGAGAAACATAAAATTGACAATAAATTTTAATTTGATTTAATTTAAAATATCTAATTTGAGTCGGGAAAGAGAACTGCATATAGCAGCTGATTCCAAGTATCCGGAACTCCAGGAAGACACCAATGGCTGCAATCCGTGGCACGGGGACCACCATAGCCGTAAGCCGAAGGGTGGCCATCTTTTCGAAGTTGTGACAGCGTTGTTACATTCAGCAATCGAACTTTCCTCGAAATTTTTCGCACAACATTTTCAACAATTGCTTCCGCTGGATGTGTACCTCCAGGATAGCTACGCCCCATCACTGGCCGAGTTTGTCCTCTGCAATTCTTCGCATTTCGATCCCCCCAATCACTTGGGCTATATGTATAAGATCAATTCTATGAGTACTTCATTTTTAATATTCATTTGATGTGGGAATGTAATTGGTTTAGTTAAATAATTACGAAATATATATGTAGAATGTCTCTGTAACTTACTTCACATGATCTGGGGAAATGCCCCGGAAAAAGACCTTTGTTTTAGAATTATCTACATTGGAATTTACCCATTTAGCCCATGTATTCAAAGCTTTGCTATAGGCAACCAAGCGATTCATGTCTTTGTATGTGTTGTTCATGTCTTGAATTGTATCCCATCTGAAGGAAAACAGGAAAACAAAAATGTGCTTAGTATTATTATATTTATAGTAAGAAATTCTTATCTAATGTGTGTAATTACTTTATGTATATCTGACGTACGCTTGTTTCCTTCCGGTGTGAAGCCACCAGTGCCACGAGTCAAATATCAATACATCAGCCGTCTTCCAAAGATCTCCACTCGAGATTGAATTTAGTTTCAGCACTCGCCCAGTTTTCTCGCCAACAATATCAACAAGAAATGCATTGCGGGAGAACATCACCGATGCATTATACGCCTGCAGGTTAAATCAATTCTGTAATTATAGTTGTTCACCATTTATATATCAACATGAAGGGCCTATAGCTAGATCTGCATTAATTTTAATTGACTTCTTTTATTGAACCATTTTAACATACAGTTGACTTTTGTCACATGCGTACTTGTTGCATGATTAAAACTTAACTAATATGCTTGCATAAGTTAATTAATTTAATTACCGGGAAGCTGAATGTGGAGAGCCCTCCTGCTCTGATTAATGTATATTTAGCCTTTGGCACAGCTAAATGAAGCATGCAAGTAAGGGATTGCCATTGATTTAAGCTAATTGAGTCGCCTACAAACATCATGCGCTTTCCTCTGAATCTCTCCAAGAAAACTCCACCTCTGAATCTGCAACATTAATTAAAAAAGCCCCAATTAATTAATAATTGGGATCATATATATTTTTATATATAATGAATACAATAATTGTAACCAAGTGACAAAAATTATAACTCTCCCAAGGCCCAAAAGGGACCATTAAGAAAGAAGACAAATGTAACATTGAAGGCAATATTTGGTAGCACTATACAAGTCATTTTCTTGTTTTTAATTAAAAGCCCAACATTTGAAGTGACAATCAAACGTGCATGCAAGACAAATTATTTCCGTCGAAATTCTGATATGGAGTGCCAACAAGGCAATAACGACCATTGGTGGAATTCGATACTTGGATCATAAATATATCATCTATTCTCTATGTAGTGCATGACCATAATTTTCAAATGTTTGTGGTAATTTAAATTTAAATTGGCTAATTTAATTTGAGTAATTAAAGTCATTGTGATAGTGATTTGCATGTAATTATGAAGATTCAAGGCTAATGCAAAAAGCACGTGTCTAGCCACTAGGCACGGATTGCTGTGAATGGGAAATTAATTAATCTCACTGAGCAATTTCTTATTATATTCATGAAGAATTAAATAGACATATACACATAGCGTATTGCAATAGTTTTGGTTGGTTTAATTAGGAGTCAGGTCTCTAATCTACTGATCTTGATACTTGCATCATGTATGAGTCATTGGACATTATTTTAATAAGTATATATGCTAATATAATCTTCTTTACTAGCTAATTGAATCCAAGATTTAAGAGAAGAAGAAGAAGAAGGATACCTTGGCAACTTGCATGATGTGGGCATCCATCTGTATTTGAGATACATCTTATCAGGACGGCCATTCTTTTGACAGTCAAATTCCTGCTCGATGAAGGGACAATTATTTGCGTTGTAGAGGGGATACTTGGGATCGTAAACCCATTGTCCTTGGAAAATGTCACACTTCTTATTGTTCTTTAATTCATAAGCTTCATGCACACCTTGCTGAAGAGAAAGAATCACCACTAGTAATGTAGCAGCAAGAGTCACGGAACCCATTTCGATGTGTGAAAGAGAGAGTACTTAGAAAGAGAGATGACTATATGTCTATAATTCTACATCTATATATAAGAAGAAAAGGAAAGGATGTGGATATTGATTGTGTGGTCATGTGCATACATGTAATGTAATGTAATGGCTCTTACAACATTAAGCCAAAAAATTTCTAACGAAACTGTTGTTATTCTGCTGTCTTTTACAAAACAAGGCGTTGATAGAAAGCAATGGAAAATGAAAATGTTCATCTATTTATAACAAATTTTCTCCATGAAAGACGCCGGTGATATATTGGTAGAAAAACAAAACATATATATCGTTTTTCTTTTAACTATTAATTGTTCATATTCTCTTCTTAATTAGCAGTATATTTAATTTATATGCATGTTAATTTGTTCCTGGCGTGGCCGTCGACTTTTGGATTCCACCTGTATGTACCCATGCAGAATTCTTACACTTTTTTATAAAGTTTGGAGAGAAGTGAGCTTGTAGTGATGAAGGACATTTTAAATTACATAACAATTACATTTATTTTGTGATTATTTGTAATAACATTTGATGTAAGAACGTGATTAAGATAGGAAGTAGTCAGAACGTGCCTTTTTTTTATATTTAATTGAAAATATTTGATGCAAAGAACGTGATAATTAAAATGATGTATATACACTTTATAAATTATTCATCACATTTTTCTGATTTGAGTTATAATTTATGAATGGATCTGTAGAACCTGATTGAGCTAATTGATCGATGAGTGGAGTTAAAAATTAAAGTTGTGAAACCGTTAATTTTCAACCAACCATGCATACATACCTTACATATATATATATCTTAACAAATTTACAAAAGTTAAGGGCGTACAAGAGTATTAAAAGAAATATCGTAGGCAAATCCTTTAGAACAATGACTTCATTACTTTGAAGTTAACATAAAAAATTGAATCTTTATTATACGAAAATTGACATAAAAATTTGAATCTCTATTATTAGCTTTGAACTAAAGCAGCGTATAAGAGTTGGTTCCAAGTATCAGGAACACCAGCTAAACACCAGTGGCTGCAGTCTGCTCTCATGTGGCCGCCGACGCCACCATAGATGGAAGGATGTGCATCTTTTCTTAACTGTGATAGCATCGTCACATCGAGCAGACGCGCCGGCTTCGACATATTACTTATCACTTTCTCTATCACAAGCTCTGCTGCTGGTGAACCTCGCGGATACCTGGGCCCAAAAAATGGTTGTGTTTCCTCACTGCAGTCTTTTGTTGCATTCCAATGGCCCCAACTAGTCGCGCTGATTCAACCAAAATGATGTCTATTGAGAATCCCACAGAGCTTTTAAAGATTTTCTTAGTTAGTTCCAAAACTAACGGCTATGTACTTACTTGGCATGATCGGGGGAAACGCCTTGGTAAAAGACCTTGGTTTTGGTTGGATCAATGTTGGTGTCGACCCATTTGGCCCATGTGTTCAGTGCTTTCTCAAACGCTACCAGGCGGTTCATGTCTCTCCTAGTTCTATTTCCGTCTTCGATATAGTCCCATCTGTGATACAGAGAGAACAAAAAATTATTAAAATTAAATCAGATCATTAGGAGATCCTGGTCCATAAAGATTATATTAATCGGTCACATGAAAAAGTTCAATATTTATTACTCTTGCTTCCTTCCGGAATGAAGCCACCAGTGCCACGTGTTGAAGATCAATACGTCTTTGTCCTTCCACAATGCCCCGCTTTCAGTGGAGCCGAGTTTGAGAACTCGTCCTGCACTTGTCTTTACTAAATCAACAAGAAATGGTTTGCGAGAGAACATGACTTGAGTGTTGAATCCCTGCAAAATATCCAGTTTATGATGGGTACATGAACTAATTGCTCCGTACGTTCACATAGTGATAATAATTGAAACGTGTCTATAATTACATGGTCACGTAGTGGTGGTAACTATGTCATCATATACATACTACTATTACTTTAATTTCATGCTATATTTTTCTCTTTGTTGGTTTATTTCTAATTTTGGGCAGTCTAAAGAAGATAGAATTGTCAATAATGATAATAATTGAAATGAGTATCTAACTAATTACCATAAAAGTGAATGTGGAGATGTCACCAACTCTTTTTAATTGGTACCTAGACTCAGGCACAGCTTTGTGAAGCATGCATGTGAGTGATTGCCACTGGTTTAGACTGAGTGAATCCCCTACGAACAATATGCTTTTACCTTGATGTCTCAACAAGAAATCTCGACCATTAAACCTGCATCAATCATGTGAATTTGCTGATTCATATCGTCGAACTGAGGGGACCATGCATTTTATAATCATTAATTAGAAGTAATATTGAATGCCAATAGATCGCTATATTATTTGAGCAAGTGAATGAAAGCAACATCACAACCACAGCTTGTTAATTGTTTGCTTGCAAAGCAAATTAAACCACTCATGCATATCATCATTTTGCGGTCGTGATAGAAATGCATTACCTAAAATCAAATTAAGTATGATGAGTAATGTGAAATGTGTCAACACATTCTGGTTTTGTTCACTTCAGAGAAGAAGGGACCATCATCATCAAGTTTTCTTGAGTCCAATGTCTTAATCACATGCTAACCTATTTACTTGAAAGAAACAATTGTCTAGTGATCTTTCTATTTCCAACTTAATTATGTTCAGTTCAAAGAAATGCTATCACTCCTACAAGTTCCTTTATTTAAATTGGTTGGGATATGACAACTTGACAACTTCTAAAGAGAAACAAATTACGGGGACATTGCCAGTTATGTGGAAACTAAAAATGATGAGAAAAGATTCACGAAGGTGGGTAAAGTTAATAAAAAATATGAATAATGATTGAGCTGTAAATTATTATAAACATTTATTTTATACAAATTGATCTGATATATACTTATTAGTTGAATGAAAATATAAAATAATAAATAGATCATGAAGATAAGAAATAAGTAATAATATAATACAATCCATTAAATTATACCACATTAATTTATACAAAAATTTATAGTTATATAGATTACTCAAAAAATAACAACTAAATGGTTTGATTATATTGGTAAAATTTTTTGTGCAATTAGATCGAATAAACTAAAAGTATAAAAAAGGGAAATAAAATTCCAGTTAAACTTGAGATTTAAATGGATGAACTAATTGTTCTTTTATTAATTAAGACTTTCAGTATATATTAATGAACACGTCATCAACAATAATATCAAGAGATACAATTTGATAATGACTAAATTCCCAAATTAAAAAAAAAAAGGAGAAAAAACAGTTTCTTTTCGTTGTTTCAATTTCAAAGGTAAAATACTTGTCACGGCATTAATTTTACCCTGGAAAGTCAAACTTGAGAAAAGAATCTGAAAATAAAATATTTTCCATGCATGTGAACGCATCATGTGCTGGCTATTGGATAATGAAATATTTATGAAATGATGAAATCACAAAGAAAGAGAGAGCTTAATCATCACTGAATGTCCCACTGCCCAATCCATGATGAATTTTCTATGAAGACATCATTAACGTGCGACAGGTAGTTAGTAGTATATGCTCAAATCTCAATTGATTAATTTTCTGTAACCAAACATTCTTCAGTTGCAAATATATATATATGAAAGAAATTGATTATATCATTTATTAGATTTGAAAGACAAACGTTAAGTCTTATTAAATCATTTGATTTGATTCATAAATAATTAATATTGCTGGGAAAACAATTTTAACCAATGTGAGATAGAAAAAATTTCTGGTGCCCTCAAAGCCAAAACGGAAAGACCAAAGAGTAAAAAGACTAGCCATAGCCAATGCAGCATATGTATATATTATTATACATTATACAATAACATTATGTTTGTTCAGTAAGAAAATGGGAGTGGAGAAATTTATATACCTTGGAAGATTACAGCCAGTGGGTTGCCATCTATATTTGAGATAGTCTTTGTCCGGCCTGCCATTCTTTTGGCAATCAAATTCTTTCTCTATAAATGGACAATCTGTGGAGGCATTATAAAGAGGATAAGTTTCATCATGAACCCAACTTCCTTGAAACATATCACAACCGTTACTTTCTCCATGCACAAGAAGAGAGAGCAGCAGCAGCAGCAGTAGTTTAGCACCAATTGCAAAAGAATCCATAGAGAATCAGACAGATAGAGACGGGGAAATTAATTAGGAGAAATTTTGGTGAATGTGAAACTTGATCAAGAGATATATATGTATGGAAGCAAATGATACGAGCCTTGAGAGGTTGTAATTTGCGAGTGATATTAGAGATTAATTGGCAATTAAGCTTAGCTGCTAAATGTGGTAAGAGCAAAAATTGCGTGATTTGGATTTACTCTCATCTCATACGTACAAGTGAGAGAGAAGAAATGCGTGGGAGTGACCTGTAAGGGAGATGAGCTTTCCATTTTAGTTAATTAAATTGCACCAATTAATCAGACAACTTTTATCTTGTTTTAGGCAGCTTCCATAAAGCTGTCCGAATCCAAACGTTAACACTACAGTGAGATTTTTTTTTTCTGTTTATTTTAAGTAAAAGAACTAATAACAAAAGAAGGAAGCTAACATCAAAACTTAGAAGCACCTTACACTTGGTGGTTTCTTATTTACAAATTTACTGCATTTATAATTAAGGTTCCTAATTGATTCAATGCAATAAAAAAACATGTAATTAGAACTTAGAAGTCACCATGTTTTATGCTGAGGCGAGACTTGAAATATTCATCCATATACATATGATATATTCTTATCATCATATATCATCACACGGATATTCAAATTTGACGTGTCACTGTGAATAGCTCGGGAACAAATGAGCTACTAATTATTTCCTCACCAGCAGATAGATATTACAACAGTATCATTAGGTATATCACTCATGCAAGAATTTACTGGTTCAAGCTTGTATGTTTGCATAGTATTATATATAGTATCCAAAGATGGATAATACTTGCTCATATTAATTTCCACATATGAATAGGATTCGTCCTTATGCATGTCTCCATCCTGTGGTATCTCAAAGTTTGGGAATGATAATTTGCAGGAGTCCATTCCTGCACTCAAAACAATCAAGTCAGTGTGTTGCACATAGAAATTACTACTGATAATTCCAGATTCACAAATGTCACAGTCAATTTATAGTAACATGCTACACGTACTTTGAACTCATATTGAATTGCATAAATAAGAAGATATGCAATGGCTACACCTGCCTAAAATATTTATTACCATATTGGCAAATAAAAAACACCCCTCCCACCCACCTCAAGTAGAAACTAGAGAGCAAATATAAGCACAAAGTGCTAAAAATGCAAGCTGGAGATTCAAGAACAGCATCTAGATGGAACTGAATCTCTTAGAAATAATTTTATACTTTCACAATGTCATGTTAATATCACATATCTGAAGGCTTAAAAGAGAAACTAAACAGCAATATTTTCTTTACCATACTATTGTTGGCAGTAACAAGTAGATCTAAATAAAATTTTACATAAGCGAGAAGTAACAAACTAGTAGTATTGATATGCCCCCAAGGGCGTGGTCAGGTTGGTAACCAGCAAATAATAAGTCGCTGGCAACCGGGGCTCGATTCTTGGGGAAGGTAATGGAAAAATAAAAATTATTTGGGCTTTGCCCACTCTCTTATATTTTTAGAGAGGAGGAAAAAAAAGAAAAATCAAGCGTTCAAGCAATGGATTATGATTTTTCAATTTTCTTAATAGAAGATTGGCATCCTAGCATTATATAATGCACATCTTCAAGCTAATGTCAAGACCTCTGGTTCAATTACTGTCAAGTATCTCTGTTTATTTATGCATGCTGAATCGTTAAATTCAAAACCTTCTAGATTAACTAAGGTCTCAACATTAGCACTCCCTAATGCATCCTTCAAATGGAAAGATAAAAATTGATCGTTATAGTAATCGTTCAAGTACTCATCAAATATATTGAGCAACCCCACAATATGTGCAAGTACGTTGCCACACTATCCCTCTTCCCAAAATGTAGAACTAAACAGAGGACTGGATGCAGGAGATATGACTTACAGAAACTCAGCCAAGATGGTGTCTTTGTCCACATTAGTAGGAAGTGGCCACACAATCTGGTATGGCTCTCCTCGATATTCTCTCCTGCGATATGCAGAGATTGAACCATTTGAACAACCAGCTACTTTCCAACACTCAGTGGAATGTTTTGCCATCACATTTAATCTGTCAAAAACATAGCATTTATCAAATCTAATTTCAAACTAGAATTTTAATATGTTGATGAACACTAATAATTTGATGCCTAAAGAAACTGAAAACATACATAACATGATAAAAATAGCGAGTTATATGCATAAATGCCAGTGACTCAACTAGCACAAAATCTAAAGCGGAATTTACACAAAGTCCAATAAAAAAATCTGCAATATATTTAGAGATGCAAATCATGGAAAAAGATATTACTTTCGGTCATCCACCTCCACTCTAATGTCATTGATGCTAACACCAGGAATTTCTACTGTCATGACATAATTGCTTCCAAGTTCTGAGACATTCATCCTTGGAGACCACTCAATTCCTGAAAAGGTAAAAATATAAATTGCCCTCTTGCATACCTCTAACTGAAATTTCTGATTACAGAAATAATCATATTCTAATTCACATCAATGTTGCACAGACTCTGTCTCCAGTATTAGAACAGGAAGCAATTCACCTAGCTTTATCAAATGCTTACATGTCCAAGCAACAAACTATTACCAGTAGGCTTAGAAAATGGTAATTTCTTGTTCGAACCAAACTGCTCTTGTTTAACAATTCTTCCATCAGGTTTGGCAAACTTGGGAAGGTCAGGTGTCGATAGTTTGCAATCTTGTGGCAAAGGTTGCATCAGGGTATAATTTGGAAATTCTGCTGGTTCCATCCTGGCAGGTCTAGAAAACAATGGTGCTTCTGGAGAAGCATTGCACTTGAGAGGCACACAAGGTCTAGCAAACATCGGTGCATCAAAAGCGTTGCAAGAGCTCTGGCAAATAGTTTAGTTAAACATCAAACCAACAAAAAAATAAGTTCCTACAATATCGATTGAACAACATGAAAAAATTGTAATATAAAAATGCAATGCAAGCACCTGTTCATTTGAAGTTGGCCTCATGAAACAGCCTTGAACATCGGATGCTTGGCGTGCAAAATTCACCCTGTTATCACACCTCCGGATCACAGAACTTAGACTGCTGCTGCAGTTCTGAAACCAAAAAGACAAATGAATCATGCTAAGATATGCTCATGTGATATGTACAACCACAAATCCCCAATTCCATTGCTTTAAAAAACGAAAACCAGTAACAATTTACCCAAAAAGAGTAATCATTACCACATAATGGCTTTATTAAAATTAATTACACAGACTATTTGGACTGATTTTACAAAGGTTTTCTCTTTATCTATTAATGCATATTTGCCATAATCAATCATACTCAAAGCTTAGAAAAAAAAAAAAAAAGCACTAATGTTAAATTAAATATACCGTCAGAGGAATTTTCACTGCATATGCATGCAGTTTCCAAATTAATGTTTTTTTTACATAAAAACTGAAGGAGAATATAATATAAAATAGCAAAAAGATTTGAGTAGCTAGATAAATTAAAAAGTTACCATAGGAAGAAGGTGAGTGGTGGAAGAGATAATATCATCATTTGTAATGGTAGGTGCTACAACGTGGCCTGTAATTTTGTTGATTCTGCGTCTTGCTACTTCAGCCTCCATTTTCCTGAAGCTTTACTTATCCCGACAAATCTTTTGGAACTTTCAGTCTGAGATAAAAGTGAAGACTTTGAGGGTTTGCACTTGGTTTGCAATTAAGTGGGAGTGAGCTGGTGAGACTGCGAGAGATATTTAGTGCAGCTGGATGACTGATTGGAGGCCACCCTGGCAAAATATTGGGTGCCACGTGTCCCTTCGAGCAAAAATATCAGTACAGTTCCCACTTCCTCCGTCGTGGAAAATATTTGAGAAATTTATAAAATTAACTAAAAAAATTTTACAAATATCTAAAATAATTATTTATATTTTTTTTATCATCCTTAATTATTTACTATTTTTTTTCTCCATAATATTCATATCTCTCTCAAAATCAAAGTCTTCCATTTGCTCCCTTCGGTGACCCCTAATCAGCGATTAACTCCTTCCGGTGATCATAAGCAATGACTGAACGGATTTTTGATGATGAACTCAATTCCATGGGTTTCTATCATCATCCATTTCGTAATTTCTAGTAATTATCACTCAGTAAATTTTAATTTCTTTCTATTTTGATAAGTTTGATTGGTGAAAATGAGTGTATATATGCATATAGATAAGCTTAGGATTGTTTGGCCATAAATATTGGAGATTGTTAAGTGAAATTTAGGTTTAAAGAGTGATGCGAGGTGCTTCGATAAAATGCCCTTAGACTAGATTAAATAGTTGATAGTGTATTGCAAGATTAAAGTGTTGATGGTGTGATTGTAAGGTGGAGTATATATGCAATAGGACTAGAAATGACAGACTGAATAGGTAAAAATCACCTGCACGACAGTGCACCATCTGCAGGTGTTGCGCACTATCGCTGCAGCGTTGGGTCCTTGTCGCGCGCACGACAGCATGCGACAGGTGCCTGTCACGCGCTTATCGCTGCGCTACTGTCGCAGCGGTGTCACACGCACGACAGATCGCGACGAGCCACACTGTCATGCACGACAGCCCTCGTCATATCGAATTAAAAAAAAATTGAATTTTTTTTTAATAAATCGACACGATATTACAGAATGTAAAAAAAAACTTGAATTTTTTATTTTTAATTATCAAATTAACTAATTAAAAATTTGATTTTTCTACAATCGTAATGGCCACAAAACCGAGTATGATGAAGATTCCGGAAATGAAACACTTCCCCAGGCATATTACAAAATGAAACACTTCAATTGCCACAAGTTGTTTAAGTAATCAACTGTATCAATGTTGTCGTTGACATATTTAATACGGATATTAGGTTGTAAATTATATATTTGAACAGTTGTAAATATAGTGCGATTAATCTTATTTCGGGTTTGACAATTCTCCAACACTTATTATGAATAATTATTTTAACAAAGACAGTTTAACATGTCGAATACATAATAAACATACGGGTTGGGTAGAACATCTCGACTGTAAAGTTGTCTTCAATTCAATACTGTAATCATTCGGATTTATTTGCAAAAAATTTCATATACTCTTGAAAGAAATACATCAAACATACAGTTTTTCGGAACTAAAAAAGCTCTATTTTTTCCATTTCTGTACTCAACACGACCGTCTGTCAATTCCTCCCATGATCCATCAAAACATATTTGAAGAACAATTGATTCCATTAAGCCTAAGAAAGAAAAAAATTAATACTTAAAAAAAAATTAGAACATGAGTTATTTTGAGTAAATACGAGCTTGGAGACGAACCCAGAAAACGTGCGACAGGCGCCTGTCGCACGTGGGATAGGTACATGTCGCATGGTAATAGGTTCACGAAACGCGTGGGACGGACACCTATCGCGACGTGGCGACGGTGTCTCGTCCCACTGACTGACGAACTCGTCACCGTCACGACAGTGCCTCGTCCCACGGTTGGAAAGACCTATCAACGTGCGACGGTGCTCGTCTCACCGCATGCGACGTGCGCCGTCCCACGATTTACTGGACTTATTACTGCATGCGGCGCGCACCGCCGCACGCTTTCTGGTTCGTCTTCAAGCTCGTATTTACTCAAAATAATTCATAAATTTTGATTAATCGAAAAATTAAAAACTACACATTGTGTAAAATAAATACTAACCTCAACGTTTTGCTTTCTAATTGATGAGTTGATGATTAGTGGGTGAGTTTTAGGGATTAGGGTATGCTGAATTTTGAAAATTGTTGGTTGAGAGATGTGAGATTTGTTGGTTTTGTTTATAGATCTAAGGGTATTTAAGTCTATACAATAAATATATGGCTACATATGATAGAAAAAATTTAATTGATTATTTTGGATATTTGTAAAATTTTTTTGGCTATTTTTGTAAATTTTCCAAAATATTTACGTTTAACGAGACTTTTGCTAAGGCCGTTTGGGACGATGTTAAAACTCAATAATTTATTTATTTTATAAAAATAATATTTTATAAATTTTTATTTTGATAATAATTTTTAAAAATAGGTGTGAGATTATTTTTTATAAACAGTTTATTAAATAAGTTATTATATTTTTAAAAAAAATTTATTATATTTTTAAAAAATTTATTATATTTTTAGTATGTTAATAAAAATATAGTTATATTTTTTTATAAATTTTAATATATAAATTATTAGATATTATATTATTATTACAATTAAATTACCATAAAATTATTATATCCCCTCACCAATAATAATTTAATGTGAATGTAATAAATATTAGATTTTAGTTTATTTGAATTATGTATAAATATGAATGTTTATTATATTTTTTATAATAATAAAGTTTATTTTATTTAATTGAATTTTTTTTAAGTTGTGTAATTTTATGTATTTAAAAAAATATTTTCAAACAATATATTAAACATACTTTAAAAATAAAAGACAATTTAAACTTATATTTATTTTAGTTATTATATAATAAAATAATATTTTCGTAATAAAATTTATCAAATGCATGTATTTTATTTTTCAAACTCATAATAATCGTAACAATATAATTTGTCAAGTATTAAGTTATTTTTTTAATTAACAAATTATTTTATTCTCACAAATAAAAGACTTATTTAATCAATAACCGCAATCCCAAATTGAAACTTCATCAAATTATAAAACTAGAGATTTTCAAATGTTGAATTAATGTTATAGAGCTTAGGAAATTTTCAAAGTACATATTTCTGCTCTTGAAGTTATTTTCTTGCGCATACTTTCTTATGAAAATATATTCTAATTTATTGTTTTAATTTAATTATATATGTATTATATTAATGAGCTTATAGCCTAGTGGGAGAACTATTACACTCACAATATTGAGAGTAAGAGTTCAAAATCATCAAGACATAATAATAAGAATAATTATTTTGCCATTTAATGGATAACAAGCACTTGTTATATAATTATACGTAGTATTGTCCAATTAATTTATAATTTAAATATTATTTATACACAATCATAAAAAAAAAAATCATATATCTAATTGCTTACTATATAATAAACATTGGTACTCACAAAATCATTATTATAAATTATTATATGGTTATTTTCTCTTTGATGGAGTACGAAAAAAGTCAGCAAATGCTATGAGCATGTTTCTGTTTCTTCAATAGTTGAAAGTTGTTTTAATTTTTATTTTTTAGCAAAAATTTTTCTAGAAGGATAAATGGTGTTCTTTTTTAATTAATTTATATAATCCTTCTAGAAATCTTTGTTTAAAAAATAAATAAAACAAACCAACTTTGAACATATTAAGGTGGGTTTTTGATTTTGTAGAACTCGGTGACAATGATCTTTGGCAAAGGAGACAGGTCAATTTCTTCTAAATATTTAAAATTAATTTTATAGGTGATTATTTAGTGACTTATGATTCTGGAAGGCTCATTTCTCTTAGATCTATGCGGTAAAATTTGTCGAGATTATTTGATTTTGTGATATGAAAATAACCATTAAAAATTTTGGATATTATCCATAAAATTTAATTACATTCTTAATATTTTCAATTTATTTACATTGCATTTGATATGATGATATCCAAATACGATTTTTTGATTAAACAGTGTGTAAAATGCATGTTTTTGATAATATTTAAATAGATGAAAACAAAATAATCATATTATTTCATGTTATGCACCAAAAAATTAATATTTAATGAAAAAGGTAAATTAATAATAGATAGAATAAATGTTTGGAAACATACCTTGGGAGAAAGTAATTTTCAACGTGACAAGCTATAGTTAATACCGAAGACTGAAGACTAGATAAGTTTTCAAAAAAATATAAAAATAAATAAATACAGGGCGAGAAACACTTTTGTATGTACTCTGTACATAAACTACATGGCATCTACTTTCCTAAAATATGGACGATATCCCATACTTTTTAAAAATAGATGACATGTCCTCTGTATGATGAAGTAAAAAATGACGGGGCATACAAATTATACTTGGAGTTAAACATGTACGCCATGTCGTCGTCTGCTATATTAGAATACAAATGAAATGACATTCAGTTTTTAATAAATTGAAGACATGTCGCATGATGAAGGAAACCACAGTAATAAGTTCTTTACTATAAAGTAAAAATTGTAATACATGTTATACACATTATATGCATCTTTACGATATTTCATCAATGCAATGAAATTACATATGATAGGTCGTACATCAGTGACCAAAGATTTCTCTCTTTTTTTCCTTTCTTTCTGTCCTTATATTGAATGCAAATTAGGAAACCACTTGTTGGTTTAGTGGTGAACATCTTCTCAATATATTTTTTATTTTCTAATAATTTCACTTCAGTATTGACGGAATCTTTTCCCTTAGATCTATCCTTATATTCATTTATTAGGATTGCAACAATTTTCACCTCTATGTCAAAGCTATTTGAAAGAAATCAATTTGTCTTCGTAGGAATAAAAACATTTAAAGGATAGGAAAATAAAGGAAGTAGAAAATACTTATTAAGATAGCTACGAATCGTACTATATCAAAATATTTTCGGAATACTTTTTTCGATTTTTGAAGTTATTTTTTTGTGCATACTTTCTTATGAAAAAGATTTTATAATTTATCCTTTTTAATTTAATTGTATTAGCATATGTACTAATTAAGAAGAGAGGGACGATCAATGGCCCTTTAATTAAATTTATTTTTACATCATTTTTTAATCCTTAGGTAAATGAATAATCAATGGTTAGGATTAGATGTAATTGATTATATAGACTATAATTATATAAATTAATATATAAATAATAATATAGATTTTTAGGCCTACATTATCTCACTCTAATTTTCTCATTCGTTAATTCATTTTTTTAATCTCTTTTTTTCACGGTTTCTTAATATAACCAAAGTTCGTGAAGGGAAGATATAAATTATATATAAAGAATAATTATTTAGTGGATAGATGGTGACAATTTAACGTGGCACTGTCTAATTAATATATAATTTTAATATTATTTGCATGAAAATCACAAAATTTTACCCCATATTCAAGTGCTTATTGCGCCCGCTAGATCATTTTTATAAATTATTATATGAATTATTTTCTCTTTCATGGAGTACGAATTCTTACACACTCAAACCTTTTGTTACTTTAGGAATAAAGCCAACAAATGCTATAGAAATGTTTCTCATTAATTAATTGACAGTTGTTTGATTTTTTAACAAAGGTTTTTCTAGAAGGATGGTTTTTTTTCTAAACCTTCTAGAAATCTTTGTTTAAAAAACAAATAAGACAAACCAACTTTCAACAAATTAAGGGTGGGTGTTTGAGCTTCGAGTGTTGGTGACAGTGATCTTTGGTAAAGGAGACATGGTGTTGATTTTTTTTTTTTCAAATATTTAAATATTTTAAGTCTAAGCTTGATTTTTTCACTGGTTGAATGAGGTGGTTGTTTAGGGTTCTATAATTTTAGAAGGCCATTTTTCTTAGAAATATCTCTGAGTAAAATTTGTAGGGATGGTTTGATTTGTGATATGAAAATAATTTTATTAAATTTTGATATTATCTAAAAAATTGAATTATATCTTTAATATTTTCAACTTTTTACATTGCATTTGATATGATATCCAAATAAGATTTTTTTTATGAAACAGTGTGTGAAAGCATGCAGTTGATAATATTAAAAAGATGAAAAACCGAATAATCATATTATTTATTGTTATACCTAATAGTAAATAGGCATTTGGTTATATAGTTATGATGTGATGAGAAACTTTATTAAAATATTAATAATGAAAGAAAAACAATAAAATAATAATAGATAGAATAAATGTCTGGAAACATATCTTGGGATAGAGTAATTTTCACCTGAAAAAATACAGTTCATACTTCGTACCGAAGACTGAAGATGAGATAAGTAATAAAAAAGAAAAAGGTCAAAAACAAACAGAGCGAGAAACTTTTGCAGTTTGTGTCTAGTCTATACGCGCGCGCGCACAAACTACATGTCATCTACTTGCCTAAAACATGAACGACATCTCATACATTTTTAAAAATAGATGACACGTCCCCTATATGATGAAATTAAAAACGAAGTACTTGGAGTTAAATACTTACGCTATGTCGTCTATTAGCTGGAAATATAAATGAAATGACATTAAGTTTTATAAAATGGACGACATCTCATATGATTAAGGAAACGACAAGTAATACATTCTTTACCGCAATGAAAAATTTGTATTACATGTCATACAAATTATGCACATCTTTACGATATGTCATCAATATGATGGAATAACATATGATAGGTCGTACATCAGTCGGCAAATATTTCTCCTTTTTTTTTTTCCTTTATTGAATACAAATTAACAAACCACTTATTGGCTGTGTAGTGATCACCTTCTCACTAAAATTTTTATTTTCTAATAATTTCAGTCCACCATTGATGAAATCTTTTTCATTAGATCTTTCTTCATATTCATTTACTAGGAATTTAGGTTGCAAAAATTTTCATCTCTATGTCAAAGTCATTGCAGAAATAAAAGACATTAAAAGATAAGAAAATAATGGGAATAGAAAATACATAAATTAAGTTAGCTACAACTGTTCTGTATCACTTTTTTCTTATAAGATAGTAATAGTTTTTGAGAAGTCATTATATCTTTTCTTATAAACAGATATATCATTTCATAACATTTAGATATTTTATGAGAATAATTTTCTCAAATGATCCAACGCAAGTATACTTTTTCTTATAATAGTATATTACCTTTCATAGAAGAGTTGTCACGTTTTTTCTTACTAATTAAGAATAAAAAAAATTATGAGTGAAGAGTTATCGAGAAGGTGCCATCACAATTTTATTAAAAAGAAACAACAATTTATCAAATATTTAGAAGCTTTGAAAAAATAATTCTCACGAAAGTGCCATCTAATTTATCTTGTAAAAATAAACGAATTTTCGAGAAACTGTATTAAGAAAGAGTTATTATTATTATTTTTCAACCTTTCAAAATTTTTGAGCTTAGATATTATGACTGTGGCATCTCATTTATTAGTTTTTTTCAGAAGCATTGTTTCGAGAAGAAGCTAACAATAGGACATATTTAATTGTTGAAAGATTGAAATCTCGTGGCTGCAGTCAATTTACGTGAGAGCTATATATATATATAGGGAGTTTTTAAAATTCAAAATCATTTTAATAAAATGGTCAAAAGAGCCACGCTGAAGGCCAAAAAAGGAGCCTTTGAATATTGAAATTGAGAATCACAATCATCCACGTTGGAAACTACCATATGTATATTAAAATACATACAATACCCTGAGAAATGAGAAGATTCAATGCAAGGGCATACTAAAGTCAACAATGTCAGCTCACAAGAAATTGACCAACTGCTCTTTCCCTATTGCTTCCCTCCCAAGTTTGGAAATTATACACCAATTGGCGGTACTCACAATTTCTCTTCATCTTTCTCTTTCGATTAACTTTTAGCTCGCAAGCACTCTGATTCCTTATTATTTGGATCTTTGGTTTCTTGTTGCAGCTTAACTTTGTGTTGTAAAAGTTGTCAATCTTGGACTGCTTGTATATGTAGGCTCTTGAAAGTTTTAAGATTTTTTTTTTTTTGGGTAGAATTTAGTAATGGATGAATCACAGGGACAGGGTAGTCCAAATACGCCTGCACCTTTTCTCATCAAGACATATGAGATGGTGGATGATCCCCTAACCAACTCATTGGTGTCTTGGAGTCCAAGTGGCGGCAGTTTTATTGTCTGGAATCCCCCGGATTTTGCTAAAGATTTGCTGCCTCAGTACTTTAAGCACAATAATTTCTCCAGTTTTGTAAGGCAGCTTAATACATATGTAAGTTCACTCTTTCTTTTCACTTGGTTTTGGGCAACCTATGCCGCTGTTTGATTACAAATTGATTATATTTCAAGCCCCGGATTGCCTTTTGATTGGAAAATGATGCCTTTCTTTACAATATGATGTGTTGAAGCTCATTTTGACTTGAGATTGGTATGTCTCTATGTGTAATCTTTACAGTTTTTTTATGCTCGAGTCTGATGTACAACAACTACAAGACCATGCATATTATTAGTTTACGGTGAATATTTGCTGAAGCTTTGAATTTTATGTGAGTAGGGATTCAGGAAGATCGATCCTGATCAGTGGGAGTTTGCAAATGAGGAATTTATGAGAGGACAGAGGCATCTCTTAAAGAACATTCACAGACGCAAGCCAGTTCACAGCCATTCCACACAGCATCAAGGGCAATTTTCGACTCCATTGTCCGAAACAGAAAGAAACGAATTCGAGGCCAAAATTGAGAGACTCAAAAGGGAGAATAGCTTACTTCAAATAGAGCTGCGAAGGCGTGAGAGTGGAAATCATGAGTTCGAGTATCATGTACAATCAGTACGCGAGCGTCTGAAGTACTTGGAACATCGACAGACGCAAATGATAGCCTTTTTAGCTAACCTGTGGAAGAAACCAGGATTTTCCTCAGCTCTTGATCAACATGCAGAAGTTCACAACAAAAAGAGAAGGCTGTTGATGCCTACTACTATTCAATACTTTGATGATGAAAAATCCGCAAGCCTAAGTGTGAAAGAACAGAAAGGGAACCCAGATACTACTTCTGATCCATATCCGGTATTGAATTTGGAGCAAATTGAAAATCTAGAATCCTCAGTGGATTTTTGGACATTTTTTTTGTATGGCATTGGGGACGCTTTTAATCAAGATGTGTACGATTTTGGGGTACTACGACCAGTGTCTGCTGTCACTGATGATGAAATTGAAGAGGGTGTGTCATCAGAAGAACACGATGTGTTATCAAATGTATCATCTCCCAAGTCAATGGATGTTCTTTCTTCCCCCAAGCAGGTGGCTAGTTCAGAGAACCGCCTTGACGGTGCTAGCGCCGCTGAGGACGAGATAGAAAATTCTTCAGTTAAAAATCGAGCAAATGATCAGTTCTGGGAGCAGTTCCTGACGGAGACTCCTGCAGCAGCAGCTTCATCCAGCGCACGACCAGAAAGTAGGGATCCTGAGAACAGATCAGCTGATGTGAAGAAGCCAGCTGAAGCCGATAGCAAAAAATTTTGGTGGCACACTAACAATTTGGATACGCTCACTAGGCATTTTGGGAACCTTACTTCAGCGGGATGATCATTAAATTACTATTGTTTGATTAATTATTGCATCAGCGTTTTTATTTCTGTAAATTATAATTAAGTAGAGGAGAGATACAGTTAGTTTTGAATTTGAATTTGACTTTAAATTTTCTGGAATTTTTATTTAATTGTTTCAGTGCATAATAAGAGTCAGCTATATGAATTTTTTTTTTGGTCAATATTTTGTGTCTATCTAAACTAATTCCTTGTAGAAAATCCTTGATACTCAATTCTTGTCCATGTGCTTTCAGAATAAAATATTTTGTGTCTATATATTCGATTCATGCATTTTTGCTACTTTATTTCTGATTAATAATGAATTATCGATGACAGATCAACAGAAACTCCTGTGCGTAAATTCAGTTTCGTAACTATATATAAAAGGATGAGGTTGGAAACTAAAGTACGGTTTTTTTTTTCTTCTTTTAAACAAGAATAATGGTGATACCAAAAAGATGGAAAGTAATCAACAGTAAAGATAAAACAAAATGAAGCAGACCTTACATGGAGAATATTCAATAGACATGGCACATTGCATCAGTAAAGACCTTTTATTGATTTATTTATTTCATTTTGCACAAGTCTATAATCATTTATGTCTTCTCCAAACAAAAATATCAAACAGTCTGTTGGGTAAGACTGTTTAAAATGGTTAAAATAATTTCTAAGGAAGACCTTCATTCCCCTTTGAAAAAAGTTAAAAAAAAAAAGATGCTGGAGAGAGAGAGAGGGTTGTAGAAGAGCTTCTAGACCTTATGGAATAAGGTAGTATATCATTTTTTAAATGGCGTTTTTGAATTTGTTTCATGGAAAAAGAATGATTAGTTTTTGTTGAAAATGATAACGTGTTTAATAGTTTGTTTTAAGAACAGTACTTAAAAATAAAAATGTTGAAAAAATATATGATTATTTGTTGTAGAAAAATAAAGACAAGAAAAGAGAGTAGATAATTATTTAATGAAAGCTTTTCTCATAGTTGCAATTTCCAATAAAACCTATATCAAAGAATAATATAATACAATGAACATGAATATATATTTTATATCATTAAATACTTTATCTATTTAGCTATCTTATTATGATGTATTATATATTATTATAAATGCATAGAGGTACACAATTTTTTATATGTAAATAAATTGTAGTTATAAGATAATATTAATTCAGAAAATCTTAAATTACTTTATAATTATCATACATTTGTTTAAATTAGTTGTGAAGATGTAACTTTTTTATTGATATATTTTCATCAATATATAAAAGTTTGTAATCATCTTTAGATAACTTCATATTAATCGAACAATGTAATAATTTACTATAATAATTATAATTATGTGACATTACTTTTGATTTAAAACAACTTGTACAACATAGAGTCCCCGTAATCTATTACACTATGTTATAAAGTCAGGATGGTGGAGCTCTTAGCAGAGAGCAAGAAATGAAACAAAATGGAGAACGCTTCTCTTGGTAAGCATTGAAAAATGGAAATTTTTTGTTTTCAAACACTAGAGAATTTTCCACCAAACAAATTTTCTGCATTTTCTTTTCACAAAACGAAAATCAACAGAGTGAGAACGGTACCAAACGCGGCTTCTCGCTGACTTTCTGAGTTAAACCCATATGTCAAACTAGTATTACAAGCCTTAGGCGAAATTACTAAAGAGGACAACTAAGTAAAACTTAACTGTTTGGCCTTTGCATATTACGATGAACAATTGAACGCATTTAATCCTCGTCTTAACAACTAATTAACTTGACTCCATTTCAGTATTTCTTAACATTCTTCTTACTCTCTTTTTTAAATTCAATTTAGTGTGTAACAAATGGATGAAAAAATTTTGAACCATGGTATTTGTATTACGAGTGAATTCTTTTCACATATAAAATTCACCTTTCATATAATTTATAAACTCTACTTGCCTTTAACAAAGGCAAAGAAAACATCAATAAGTGCCCCGTAAATATTACAGTGCATGCAGGAGTTTTGCATTGGATCAAAAAGAAAGATTCGCATTAATATTTGACTTTCTTTAGAAAGAAATAAAAAGATTTTCAATAAGCACTTTAAGATATGTTTGTCACGCCTCATTAGATAGTATTTTAATTACTTAAAATATCTTAAGGGAAAAAAAAATGAAAATTAAGATTTAAGCCTTCGAATTAAAGCAACCGCATGTGGAAAAGAAGGGACAATGACCCCCGAACAAAACGAAGCCAAACCAAACATCTCCACTGGAGTACGCTAATTATTACAAAAACCCGCGCTCAGATCAGATCTCTTTGTCGTTAGAACAAACGAACGAACCAATCAATCAGCCAACAAACAAAACAAACTCTCTCTCTCTCTTTCTCAAATGCTATTATAAATCTCTATTTTTCTTCGTCAGCGGAGGTACATTTTCAAATCGTATGCGTGCGTGATTTGTGTGAAAGTTTTAGTTTTCACGGGCCGAACCGAGTATTTATTTGTTTTGCAGTTTTTTTTTTTTTTCATTTTGTTTCGCTTGCAATTCGTTTTGACCAAAAATTAATTGTTTATTTATCGGTGTGGATTTGAACGTCAATGCTAAATATAAAGAACGAATCACAAGTTCAGTTCTGCTTTTGGCTTTTAGTTTTTCTTGACAAAATGATTGTTTGAAGTTTGAATTGAAATTTTAAGTAATCTGATTTGTCATGGTGTTTTGGTTGGAACAGGAAGCGATTGCGATCTAAGCATAGCGTTGTGTAAGTTGTAATAATCTGTTGTTTCTTCGTGTTTGTGAAATTGAATTTTAACTAAGAGATTAGGAGATTGTAGAGACCGTTTTGGATCCAGATGTAAGCCAAGTAACGGAGGAGTCAAATTCATTCATAGTGCAAACCAATCTTCATTCCTTGGGCTGGTGCAATGAATAAGGCAAAGTGCATTTTGATTGCCAGTGAGAAGCGTAGAACACTCCGATTTTAGGTTGCCTTTGCTTCGCTAGGGAGTTAGAAATAAGGAATTGTAGGAGTAGTACAGATTAGTGCTTTTTTTTTTTTTGTGTGTGTGTGTGTGTTTGCAAAGGGAAGTATGCAGAATGGAGGTGATTCTACAGAAGTTGATTCCATACAAGCTGAAAGAAATCAGAATGAAAAGTATGTGCCTTTTGATATTGAAAACGGGTCTGATACAGATATAAGCTTATCAAATATTGGTGTTGGTGGCCCTGGATCTTTTGGTATTGGTAGCACGTTGCCACCAAAGTCTAAGACTAAGAGTGTTGTTTCTGTAGCTGATGTGTTGAAGACTTTATTTCTCATTCTTATGTGGTACACTTTCAGCACATTTTTGACCTTGTAAGTTTTTTTATTCAATCAGTTATATAACTTTTTAACGGTTCTTATAAATTATGTATTATTGTAAGCTTATTCCTTTTCCATTCATTTCTTTGGTTGGTTTGATTAGGTATAATAAAACTCTGTTAGGAGATGATATGGGAAAATTCCCAGCTCCATTATTGATGAATACCATCCACTTTTCAATGCAAGCTATTTTATCGAAGGCAATCACATGGTTTTGGTCCCATAGGTTTCAACCTACTGTTTCTATGTCGTGGAGGGATTACTATGTCAGAGGTAACCATATCAATTTTATGCCCTTCTTTTTCTGATTATGTAATTGAACAAGCAAGTTGGGCAATATCTTTTGCAAATTATTAAAAACCAATCTGTTGCATATTATTTGTTTCACACTGCTGAGCTAATAGAACCCATGTTTGAGAGGATGATGCGCCAATCTTGCACATCTTCTTTTTAACTTTTTCACAATGCCACAATCCTCTTTTGTGTCTTGTCCTATCATGTATATTCTTAATCACTGAAGTCCATAAAATTTGTGTAATTGTGAATGACAGTGGAGTAAAAAAATTTAAAATTAACCACATCTTTTTTTTTTATTTTTTTATTTTTACTGAAAGAAACTGGAGAAATTATTACTATTCAAATAATGATGTTGCACTGAATCCTGTACTGATTTAAAGGAGAAAGGTGCAATAAATTTCATCTTTTCCTATTATGGATTCAAATAGAGTTTTTTTAAGGTGATTATAGAAAGGACGAGTCACCAATGCCATTGTATAAGCAAGTATCGGCACAAAGGTGTTAGAAATTGCATGTATGGTGATGGCTAGCATTTTGAAAGTAATTTGATTTCGTCATTGTTTGTTTTTCATTATCCTTAAGTGATGGTGTATTTTTTATTCTTTCCTAATCTAAATGCTCATTATTTGAATTTTGTAAATTATCTAAGTTTGTCCAAACTTTAGTCTTATTTTATGATCTTTTTTTTTTTCCATGCTTTTCATGATGAATTCTCTATGACTTATTAACTTTTCTATCGACTAATGCTACAGATGGACTTTGCCTTTCACAGTTGTACCGACTGCTCTAGCAACGGCACTGGATGTCAACTTGAGCAATGAATCTCTTGTTTTCATCTCTGTTACATTTGCCACAATGGTTAGTTGTCTTCTATTTCCTTTTTGTTTATTCATCTTCCTCTATAAGTTCCATTATTCGTATATGAGTTTTTACCTGTATAGTGATTTTTTGTTCCTGTACAGTGTAAATCTGCTTCTCCTATATTTCTCCTCCTATTCGCTTTTGCATTCAGGTAAAGTTCTTGACAATTCAGCTTCAATCCAATTTTGTCAATGTTGGTATATAAATACCTTACATGAGTGCAGGACTATATCTTATGTGTATTATCAAATATCAATATAAACACACAAACACATTAGTTAAAATTAGGCATGTGTCTTTCATGTCAGTATTTCTGTGTATGGTGTGTCTGTCTGCATCTATCCAAATTACAGTATACACCTTTTGGTGTCATGTTGTGTCAACAAAATGAAATAGCGAACAAATACGAGTTTGGAGAGGTTAGAGATAGCATTGATGGTGTACAAGATGAGTGAAATCAGCTTGGTGATATTCTATGCAAAACATGAATAGTTGACATCTGAGAAGAATGTTTGTTAGGAGCCTTTTACATGTCATAGAATTATTGGTGGAATAGTTCATCTAGAAGTCTCGTAATCAGAAAAACCTTGAACAATTCTTGTTTCACTCAATTTGCTTTCTTGATGGCTGTTAGGGGGTTTTGTCGGGATTGGAATAGTATTTTTGTTTGCAAATGCCGATCTGATTGTAAAGTTTGAAATGTTTATGGATAATTGTTGTGTTGATGCTACAAATCTGCTTCAAAAAACTTACTATTGTAAATGCTTGTTTATTAATTTATTTTTTTAAAATCTAATTTCTCTACATATTACTAAAATATCTTTTGTTTTTTTTTTTTCTGTGAAATTTTATGAATTTTTGTTGAACATATAAAATTTTATTTTGTTCATGATCAAACTTCAGAATTCAATTTCTACTTGTTCTTCTAACTGTCCATTTATATTGTTCTACTATTTGATTTTGTATTTATCTTTTACCTTTTGAAGGTTGGAGTCTCCAAGCATTAAACTTTTGGGTATCATTGTAATTATATCTACTGGAGTGTTATTTACTGGTACGCAGATTAATCATTTTCTTTTATCTTTTTCTTCTAATATCAATAGTTCACTAGCATTGTTTGCTTTCTGTATATTGTTTACACATTTTTAATAAAAGAAAACTGCAGAAATTAAGTGACAATGAAGCAGCCTTTGGGGTCTAGAATGTTGCTTAATGAAGAGCATTAAATAGCATCTTTATTATAATATTTACCTACTGATTAATTGTTAGTGAAACAAGGAGTCGTGGAAATTTTGTTGTTTTGAACAAAGAGATCCCACTGTATTGAAGAGTGTGCCAAAACTTAAGTTCTTGGGTTGAGTGGTAACAGAGCAATTTTAGTGGTAACAGAGCAATTTTAGTCTCACTTTTTATGACCTCTCTTGTTGTGTTAGAAGGGTATGGCTAATTACTGGATGAATATAATGGTCATGAGGATATATTGCACAGGTTGAATATAATGGTCATGAAGACATATTGCACCTAAGATAAAGAATATGATGTAGGAAAGTTTTTGCGAAGACTGTCCGTAGCTTATATACCGCACCCTGAGTCCTTAAATAATCAAAATTTCTAGTTAAACGCTCGTAAGACTTTTGATTTCTATATGGCATGGCTTTGAGTGTATTCTATCCCACCCTTTTCTTTGATGTGGGGTCTCTCTTTGATAAAACTTAATGCCATTTTCAAGGTTTTATAATTTCTCCAATATAAAACTATTGTATTTTTTTGTGATCATATATCACTTCATATTCTAGTTGCGAAGGAGACAGAGTTTGAATTTTGGGGATTTCTTTTTGTTATGCTTGCTGCTGTCATGTCTGGGTTTCGTTGGTGCATGACTCAAATTCTTCTACAGGTATGGTTTAGTTGTATTCCTGATTTAAATGGATTATGGAATTTGTGTAACTGAAACCCAAATTTTTTTTCCAACCTGACTATTTTTTTGTTTGGATTTCAATACGATGGTCCGTGGGGAAATAAAAATGGACGTAAAGAAAGAAACTTATGGTAGGTACTTATTCTTTTTCGTTTATTTAATTTGAATTTTAGCCAATCTCAACTGCCACTAGATTTTATCTACTGCCATAAGTATCTGCAAGCATGCACTGCACATATTAGATTTTCATGTACTGCTGTAAGCATCTGCAAGTGTGTGTAACATATAGGTTTCTGAGAATTTACTTTAGATAATGATAATGCATAGAAATACTATTTGTTGGACCTTTTCTTATGAGCTTAGGCTTTTGGAATTAATAGTTTTTCAATATGGGGTCATTCTGCCATTTTCTATAAGCTAGCCAGCACTTAATGATAAACAAATTTTGCTCTTGGTAAAAAGCTTGAGTCTTTGGCGACAAACTTATACGTTACATTTCTTTCCTAGATGCTTTGGCTTAGTTTTTATACCATTATTTCTAATCAATCACTAAGAAGTGTTTTCTTTATTATTTTTTTAGGTCTTAAAAATCCACTTACCTTGATGAGCTATGTGGCGCCAATTATGGCGCTGGTGACTGCTCTTCTTTCTCTATTGCTGGATCCATGGTATGAATTCAAAAGGAATAATTATTTCAATAACTCATGGCATGTCACTCGGAGTTTGTTGCTGATGCTTTCCGGTGGAACTTTGGCCTTTTTCATGGTAAGAATTGAGGTTGAACAAAAGGATTGGGGGGAAGATAAATTTACATGCTTTTCGTGTTGCATATTGAGTACACTTGATCTGAGTTTCTTGGTCCCCAAAAGAAATTAACTTTTTTCTCTTATTACAGGTTTTGACAGAATTTGTACTTGTCTCGGTAACAAGTGCTGTCACAATTCAAATTGCAGGTGTTGTCAAGGAGGCTGTAACCATATTGGTAAAACTTTTCTAGGGTAGTTAGTCTTTCTAGATTATTTTGGTAAAATTTTGGCCATTTTATGTTGCTTTATTGTTTGTTCTATCTTGCTTTCTAGTCGTCACCATGTGAAATTTTTTAGTTGCAGTACCGTTCTTTTAAATATTTGAACTCTCCTTTTTAGATAAGATAAATACTCTTTTTGTCATGAGGTTGCAATTATTCATGATTATGGCTATTGTCTTGCAATATTTTGCATGGTCTGAGCCTTCTTTTGTAACTTTTGATTGTGATCTATAATTACTTTTAGATTTGTGTTTGAGGATGTTTGATGCATCTATAAGATGTAACAATCGTGCTTTGATTGTCTTACTAGTTTTATTGTCTCAGTGTAGCTCTCTTCCATAGACAGACACTGCTTTGATTGTTTTGCTAGTTTTATTGTCACAATGTACCTGTCTCCTGCATAGACAGACACTGTATAGAAATAACTCCTAGTCTTATGTTTTCTTATGGTGTTTTTTTTTTTTTTCTTCATTTTGGTTAGTTATGTTATTAATAATTACAAATATAAGAAGCATGAATGGCTACACAGTATAAGGACTCTCAAAGGATTCTACTTCAATATGTAAATGTACAGGTTGCAGTCTTTTACTTCCATGATGAGTTCACTTGGCTGAAGGCTTTTGGTCTCTTCACAATCCTGGTCGGTGTCAGTTTATTCAATTGGTACAAGTAAGTCATTAGTTATTGTAGTTTTGAACTATAATTGTATGTTTCTTCTCCTTTTCTTTTTTCCTTTTTTTTTCTTCCTTGTGTTAACTGATTCTGTTGTCTTTTTTTACCTATTATTTGGCTGTTAGATCATTGCTTAGTGTTTAGTGACCAAATGTGGATTGTGTAATGCGGAATGCATAAGTATCCAGTTCATTGCTAATAATCTTAAAACTTCCTCTCATCAGTGAGTCCAATTAAATGGGACAAAATGTAATTTTAGAACTTTTGGACTGGAAAAATTTCCCATGACTAGGCTTGGCTTTTGGCTGTTTGTATGGCAAGGATGTTCCTTTAACTTTCATGTTTTCCATGTTAAATGCCCTTCTATAACATTAAACAGTAAAGCTTGGTTGATGTCCATCAGATGTTATGTGTTGGATTTGCAAACATTCTGGTGGTGAGCTCTAATCTTTTCTATGTATGGTTAGCTTGCTGCACAAAATTGGATCATTATGCAAAAGTTCCACATTACGTGCCCTTGTCATTGAAGTTTGATAAAGTTTAAGAATATGATAATGACATTTCTTGAAATCCAAGAAGGCATCCCAATGGTCATTATGTGTCGTTATAAGTGGGATCGACCAACTTATAATTTTTTTTTCTTTTTTTAAAGGAAAGGGGGGGTGGGCAAGCCCAAATACAAGTTTTTTTAACCCTCCGTTCCCACCCCAAGAATCGAACCCGGGCCACCACGGCTCTACGGCGAACATGGTGACCAATCCGACCACGCCCCTGGGGGCAATCGACCAACTTATAATTGCCTTGTCTCATTGCTATCAGTTTAGCAATGAGAATTGATATTTTACTGGCTCATCCAGCTAAATTTTAATTGTGGAATGATTTAAGGGCAGAATGATAAAGCTTAACTTGAAGCTACACCTAACCTTAAACACCTGATTTCTGTTTTGTGCTTCTTGTCAATTTTTTCCTCATCTGGTTTTTGTTGATGATTGTTACTCTTTTTATCCTTTTTCAGATACCAAAAGCTACAGGCAGGTCATGCAAATGAAGATGGCATGTTAGGATCACCCGAAGCAAATGTTTCTGCAAAATATGTTATTCTAGAGGAGATTGATGATCTAGATGAGGGCACTTGAAATTTTAGTAATCACATGATTTGAATTTTGATAATCTTGTGTAAGCCTCTTGCTGAACCTTCTCCACTGAAAACATTGGACATATATAAAGTTTGGGGTGGAACCTTAGGTTGATGCAATGGTTTGATTTGGTTTTTCCAGTGTTCCAAGTTTGTGTAATGATCCATTGATGCATATTTGTTTATCAGGTTATCAGCCAAAGAAATTCGTGGAATCAGTAGTAAATGGTCTCAAATTTGCAGTATTTAGCGAATCTTATTGTTGGCTGAGCTTTGGCCTTGATTTTTTCTGCTCCTCAAGGTCAGTGGGAGAAACATAAGGGTGCATACAACATTAGGTTTTTAGCAAATACATTTTGGCAGGCGTAATTGAGTGAAGACTGAAGAAGCCATTCTTATGGGAAGTTTACCTCAAGCTTTTTACTAGTGCCTCTTGTGTAAGATACCTACTTCCGAAACGCATACTCTACAGTATTTTGGCAGTCTTTAATTTTGTTGTTTAGTTTAGAGATTGAGAATGCAAGTGGCGGTGACAGATTGAACGCTTTACTTTGACTTGTTCAATGCTTCAAATGTAATCTTTTACTTTTTGAGGACTTTTATGGTCTTTTGATATATTGTATTGTACTCTTTTATTTGTTTTATACTGTGGGGGTCTGCTTATGTTACATTTGTTGGACAGCAACGACATGACCAGTTGATAAATATGAGAGCAGCACGTGGCGTTAAGGAGTCATGATAAAATACTGTCCAAAGACAAGACCCTTCTTGAGAGTTTGACCCACGGAAAAACTGGAATGAAAAACAGAACTTTTTTATGGAACATTAAAATATGACTATCCTTTTTCTTTTGCCTATCTTCTGATAAATTCGTCTATGGCCCTGACCCAGTGGGTGGATGAGTCATAATATAAGTTTTCCTTGCATCTTTTGGAGGGTTTGACTCTGTTGTATTAAAACGTTTTCCAATCAACCGATAGTTGTACGATTGAGTCACTCTTTAGCTAAGCCAAATCCTGCAGTATCTCTTTGAAATCATCCTGTTTATTCTGAAGTGTACAGCACATTTTAGGCAATGAGCGTTAACTGGATCTGGTGCTCTGTTCTCTTCTTTCTTATTTTCTCTACACTGTTTTCTTGCTTGGTTGGCGCCCAAAGACAAAGTTTTGATTATCCGACAGCAAAACTCTCTGCTAAATGGACCAACAGCCCGTCAGCTCCTCATTCGGTAGCTTTCACTGATGGATCAACGGTGAGAGCCATCCTTCTTAGGGGAACCCTTGGCCCCAGATATGCATGTGGCTTCTTCTGTAACGGAGCCTGCTACACTTATCTATTTGCTGTTTTCATAGTTCAAACCAACAGTGCTTCCTCAATCGTTGCGCCAGCAAGTGGATTCCCACAGGTTGTCTGGTCTGCTAACCGTAACAATCCTGTTCGAATAAACGCAACCTTAGAACTCACTTCACATGGGAACTTGGTCTTGCAAGATGCTGACGGAGCTATTGCTTGGTCAACGAACACCAGTGGTAAATCTGTTGTGGGCTTAAACTTGACAGACACGGGCAACCTTGTACTTTTTGACAAGAATAATGCAACAGTTTGGCAATCTTTCGATCATCCAACAGACTCGCTGGTTCCTGGGCAAAAATTGATAGAAGGGAAGAAAGTTACAGCTAGTGTTTCAGCCACGAATTGGACGGATGGAGGTTTGTTTTCACTTTCTGTCACTAACGAAGGATTGTTTGCTTTCATAGAGTCTAATAATACTTCAGTACCGTATTCTGAATTAGTCAGAACCACAAAAACAAGTAAGGAGCCAAGCCACGCTAGATATCTGAATAGAAGCTTAGCTTTATTCATAAATTCCTCCGAATCAAGTGAACCAGTTGGGGCAGTTTCTGTTCCTCCAGCATCATCAGCCTCCGGACAGTACATGAGATTGTGGCCTGATGGGCATTTAAAAGTTTACGAATGGCTGGGAGGGTGGACAGAAGTGGCGGATCTCTTGACAGTTAATCTTGGTGAATGCGGTTATCCTCTGGTTTGCGGCAAGTATGGCATCTGCTCTGGGAGGCAATGCAGTTGTCCTGCAACCTATTTCAAGCTATTAAATGATAGACAGCCTGCCCTTGGGTGCTCCCAGATTACTCCCTTATCGTGTGAAGCTTCGCAAGATCATAGTTTTGTTGAGCTCAATGACGTCACTTACTTCATGTTCAGGTCAGACCTTACGAATACAGATTCGGAGACGTGCAAACAAGCCTGTTTAAAGAATTGCTCGTGCAAAGCTGCACATTTTCGGTATGGTTGGAACTCTTCCGGTGGAGATTGCTACTTACCATCTGAAATATTGTCAATGATGAATAATGAGAAGGAAAGGACTCATTATAACTCAACTACTTACATTAAGGTTCAAAACTTGCCAGGTGCAAGTCCCGGAGGAAAGGCGACGAGCCAGAGAAAAAGAATAATGGGGCTCATCCTTGGATCTTTCTTTGGTTTATTAGTTCTAATTGGTATCTTGATCTTTTTCTTTCGGAAGAAAAAGGGTGCTGATGAAATTGAGGAAGGTTATTTAGATCAAGTGCCAGGACTACCCAAAAGATTCTCATTTGAAGATTTGAAAGTCATGACAGACAATTTCAAAAAGATGCTGGGTAAGGGGGGCTTTGGCACAGTCTTTAAGGGAACACAAACTGATGGCACCAAAGTTGCAGTGAAACGTCTCGAAGGAATTGGTGAAACCAATAAATCTTTCTTAGCAGAGGTGAAGACAATTGGAAGCATTCACCATTTGAACTTGGTGAGATTGATAGGGTTTTGTGCAGAGAAATCTCATAGCCTTCTTGTTTATGAATACATGCCGAATGGATCTCTAGATAGGTGGCTTTTCCGGAGATCAGATGAGTTAATGCTGGACTGGCGGCAAAGAAAGAAGATCATCCTTGATATTGCCAAGGGAATAACCTATCTTCACGAAGACTGCAGACAGAAGATACTCCACTTAGATATCAAGCCCCAAAATATTCTCCTAGATGACAACTTTAATGCCAAAGTTGCTGATTTTGGTTTGTCAAAACTGATTGACCGGGACCAGAGCCAAGTTGTGACAACCATGAGAGGAACTCCAGGCTATTTGGCTCCTGAATGGCTTAGCTCAGTAATTACAGAAAAAGTAGATGTCTATAGCTTTGGAGTTGTAATGTTGGAGATATTGTGCGGCCGGAAAATTTTTGACCGCTCCCAGCCTGTGGAGGAAGACATGTATTTGCTAAGCCTATTCAAGAAGAAAGCAGAGGAGGACAAGCTGTCTGATCTGGTGGATAAACACAGTGACGACATGCAATCAAATGGAGAAGAGGTAGTGAATATGATGAAGGTGGCTGCATGGTGTCTGCAAATCGATTTTGCAAAGAGACCTTCCATGTCAACGGTAGTTAAGGTTTTGGAGGGTGTTACAGAGTTTGAGCATAACCTCCATTATAACTTGGTTCATCTACCATCGGCAGCAGCATTAGCAATCGTTGATCATAGAGAAGAAAATGATAAACCCACTACTCAATTATTGCCTTCAGTTTTATCAGGGCCAAGGTGACAGACGATTAGCAAGCATACATACCACATAATTAATTTTCTGAAATGTTTACCAACAACTTTCGTTTTTAGGCATGAAAAAGAAAACTAATTGGGCTTTACCAACATCTTTCAGCATCTTCTTAAAAAATAATTAGCGCCAAATTTTTGTAGGGTTATTTGTGGATACAAAATGGAACCAAAGCAACCTCAGATCTTTGATAAGAATGTAAATCTCATTATTGATTTATTATGCAAAGTTTAAACTCGTGGATCAAATAACTATAAGTAACCATCTAACGTACATATGTGCTAAGATCAGATCAGATCTCTTTCTCGTTAGAACGGACGAACGAACGAACGAACGAAACAATCAACTAACAGACAAAACAATCTCTCTCTCTCTCTCTCCAATGCTATTATAAATCTCTCTCTTTCTTCACCAGCGGATGGGCTGAACTTGAGTATTTATTTGTTTTGCAGTTTTTTTTCTCTTTTTTTTTTCGCTTGCAATTCCTTTTGACCGAAAATTAATTGTTTATTTATCGTTGTGGATTTGAACGTCAATGCTAAATATAAAGAACGAATCACAAGTTCAGTTCTGCTTTTGGCTTTATTTTTTATTTTTTGACATAATGATTGCCTGAAGTTTGAATTGAAGTTTTAAGTAGTCATCTGATTCGTCATGGTGTTTTGGTTGGAACAGGTAGCGATTTCTATCTAAGCATAGCGTCGTGTAAGTTGTGCAATCTGTTGTTTCTTCGTGTTAGTGAAATTGAATTTTAATTAATAGATTAGGAGACTGTAGAGAGCGAATTGGATCCAGATGGCAGCCGAGTAACGCAGGAGTCAAATTCATTCATAGTGCAAACCAATCTTCATTTCTTGGGCTGGTGCAATGAATAAGGCACAGTGCATTTTGATTGCCAGCGAGAAGCGTGGAACACTCCGATTTTAGGTTGCCTTTGCTTCGCTAGGAAGTTAGAAATAAGGAATCGTGGGAGTAGCATAGATTAGTGTTTTTTTTTTTTTTTTTTCTCAAAAGGGATGTATGCAGAATGGAGGTGATTTTACAGAAGTTGATTCCATTCGGTGATGTTTGGAGGGAAGAAATGTGAGGAAATGAGAGGACAGGATAGTGGAGGAAAAGAGAGAAAACGCGGGGAGAGGAGAGTACAATATTTTTTTAATGTTTCATTTGTTATAAAATTATATAACAAAAAGAAAATCTCTAATTTTTAATTTAGGTAATTTTACCTTTAAGTGTTAAATTTTTAATATTTATTATAAATATAATTTAAAAATTGAACTATAAATTTATTTATTGTATTTACAAAAACTAATAAAAAAATTATTTTAAATAACATACTTTTATTATATTAAATTAAAAAATTCATTAGCATAATTTTATGTTATTATTATTTAAGTAATTATAATTAATTTAATTTGCTTCTAAATAAATTATAATATAATATAAATAATTTCTTAATCAATATATTATAATTTTATTTAAAAATTAAAAAAAGAAAAGAAAAGAAATAGCACAGCCATACATCTTCTCTGAAGCCGCTTTGCTACAACATCTCATTGAAGCTCGTGATTGATATAAAATTGATTAGAAATTGATGATTTATATAATAGATCAAATCATTTAGTTGAATATTTTGAATTATTTTTTTATTTGTGAAAAATAAAAAATTTCTAAACATTTTGAACTGGATTTGAACAATATATATTGATTTTTTGAATTCAATGACAATGTATTAATGTTGATGGATGAATACGTGGAACTTGTCTGGAAGCACAAGAAAATATTCTTTTACTGATGTTATTATTAGTATTCGATATTGGGTTGTTCATAACATTATTATATTTTTCATATTTATTGTGGGTTAGTTATTCATCGGCATGAGTTAGCTTACGATGTGTTTAGAAGTTCCTGCCAAAATAAACATTACAGAGAGCCGACAAAAAATTCCATTAATAATTGGCCGCACCGACTAGTCCAATGGCATTGGTAGTGAGTTAGTGATATCAGCAGCATTCGATCGGTCCAGCGACTATTAAATTTATATTTTTGTATTTTAAAATTAATTAAATAAATAAATTTATTATATTATAATTACTTAAAATTAACTATATGTTAAATTGATAAAATAAAATTATAAATAATAATTATTTTAATTACATTGTATAAGTTAAAATATTAAAGAAATATTTTCAGAAGTTTTAGTTTCCAACTAAATAAAAATTTGAATTCTTCACTCATTAATATGAAATTTAAATTCTACATTAGGATAGAAATTAAATTCTCATGAAAATTAAATTCTCATATATTATGCAAAACCAAGGAAAAAAAAAAAAATCAAATTACTTTCCACTCCACCGTCCTCTCCTTACATCGTCATGCTGAAAGAAACGGGGATGAAATGTATGTGCCTTTTGATATTGAAAACGGATCTGATATGGATATAAGCTTATCAAATATTGGTGTTGGTGGCCCGGGATCTTTTGGTAATGGTAGCACGTTGCCACCAAAGTCTAAGACTAGGAGTGCTATTTCCATTGCTGATGTGTTGGAGACTTCATTTCTCATTATTATGTGGTACAGCACATTTTTGACCTTGTAAGTTCTTTTTATTCAATCAATTATACAACTTTTAACAGTTCTTATAAATTATGTATTGCTGCAAGCTTATTCCTTTTTCATTCATTTCTTTGGTTGGTTTGATTAGGTATAATAAAACTCTGTTAGGAGATGATATAGGAAAATTCCCAGCTCCTTTATTGGTGAATACCGTCCTCTTTTCAATGCTAGCTATTTTTTCAGAGGCAATCACATGGTTTTGGTCCCGTAGGTTTCAACCTACTGTTTCTCTGTCGTGGAGGGATTACTATGTCAGAGGTAACCACATCAATTTTATGTCCTTTTTCTGATTATATAAATGAACGGGCAAGTTGGGCAATATCTTTTGCAAATGATTAAAAACCGTTCTGTTGCATATTATTTATTTCACACTGCTGAGCTAATAGAATATACGTTTGAGAGGGTGATGCTCCACTCCTGCACATCTTCTTTTTAACTTTTTGACAATGCTACAATCCTCTTTTGTGTCTTGTCCTTCCATGTGTATTCTTAATCACTGAAGTCATAAAATTTGTGTATTGATTGCCTAATAAAATTGTGGATTAAAAAATTTGAAATTAACCACTTTTTTTTTTCTCTTTTTCCTAAAAGAAACTGGAGAATTATTACTATTCAAATAGTGATGTTGCACCGAATCGTGTACTGATTTAAGGGGTAAAGGTGTAATAAATTTAATCTTTTCCTATTATGGATTCAAATAATGTTTTTTTAAGGTGATTATGGAAAGGAAGAGTCACCGATGCCATTGTATAAGCAAGTATTGACACCAAGATATTAGAAATTGCATGTATGGTTAACGTTTTGAAAGTAATTTGATTTTATCATGGTTCATTTTTCATTTGCCTTATGTGGTGGAATATTTTTTTATTCTTTCCTAATCTGAATGCTCATCATTTGAATTTTATAAATTATCTAACTTCGCCCAAAGTTTAGTCTTATTTTATAATCTTCTTTTTTTCCATGCTTTTCATGATGAATTCTCTATGACTTATTAACTTTTCTATCGACTAATGCTACAGATGGACTTTGCCTTTCACAGTTGTGCCGACAGCTCTAGCAACAGCACTGGATGTCAACTTGAGCAATGAATCCCTTGTTTTCATCTCTGTTACATTTGCCACAATGGTTAGTTGTCTTCTCTTTCCTTTTTGTTTATTCAACTTCCTCTATAAGTTCCATAATTCATATATGAGTTTTTACCTGTATAGAGCTGTCTTATTGACTTTAATCTTTCTGTTCTTGTATAGTGTAAATCTGCTTCTCCTATATTCCTCCTCCTATTCGCTTTTGCATTCAGGTAAAGTTCTTGAAAATTCAGCTTCAATTAGGCAGGACTATATCTTATGTGTATTATCAAATATCAATATAGACACACACGTAAGTTAAAATTAGGCATGTGTCTTTCATGTCAGTATTTCTGTGTATGGCATGTCTGTCTGTATCTATTGAAATTACAGTATACACCTTTTGGTGTCATGCTGTGTCAACAAAATGAAATTGAGAATGAATATGAGTTTGGAGAGGTTAGAGATAGCATTGATGGTGGACAAGATGAGTGAAATCAGCTTGGTGGTATGCTATGCAAAACATGAATAGTTGACATCTGAGAAGAATGCTTGTTAATTGCCTGAGGTACTTGACCAATTTTAGAGCCTTCGGGGAATAGAGTTTCGGAAATTCTGACAAGCTGCTAGTATTCTTTCTAATTACGGTTTGTCCTGATAGATTCCTTCTTCTACTTGTTGATTATCATAATCACTAGATACTATATTTTTCTCTTTTAATGAATGAGAACTCTTGTTACAGCTATTTAAACAACCAGTTGGGTCATGTGTGACAGCAGGCTCAGGTTTCTTTCATTTTGTTAAAGTATATATGCTTAGATATTTTTGTGATCAAGAAGCTATTTTCCACCTTTTTTTTTTTTTTTTAATTATGAACCATGCTTCTTCAGAAATATCTTTAGGGCTTAATTGGAAAGATTGGTGCTTAAACTGGAGAAGACACCAAGTTGCGAGTGCTGTTACCTTTATTTTGTTATAGTATATGTGCTGAGATATTTTCATGATCTAGGTGCTGTTTTGCACAATTATTTTTTTTTCACAAACTGAACCATGCTACTTCAGAAATATCTTTGCGACTTAACTGGAAAGATTGGTGCTTAAACGGTTAAACCTGGAGACACCAAGTTTTGGGTGGTGTTACCTTGCCTCTCTAATAAGATTCTGCTATAGCTTTGAAGTGTTTTACAAAGATCCTATTTCATTATCTTTGTCTCTGTTCAAGTATTTGATTGATTTAACATAATAATGAACACAATATGAAACATAACAATTTACTTTTTCTAGTTGCAATAATGTTAGAAATCCCAACATTTGAGTCCTAACTTGTGTCCGAATGCCATGTGTCACTCATTTATTGGATGATGAATGTAAAATTTCTTATTACTCTATTCTATCATCTAATAGATAAATGCTACATCAATTGGGACTCAAATTGAAACATAAATGTTGGGATCCCTAGCATTACTCTTCTAGATGACAAGCCCATGTAAAATTTCAAGGTCTACATCTCTTTTGATGCATTCTATGTTTGTTAGGAGCCTTTTACATGTATCGAATTATTGGTGGAATAGTTTATCTAGAAGTCTTGTAATCAGAAAAAACATGAACAATTCTTGTTTCACTCCATTTGCTTTCTTGATGGCTGTTACGGGGTTATGTCGGGATTGTGATGGTATTTGTGTTTGCAAATGCCAATCTGATTGTGAAGTCTGAAATGTTTATGGATAATTGTTTTGCTACAAATCTGCTTCAAAAACTTATTTTTGTAAATGCTGGTTTATTTATTTATTTTTTAAAAATCTTATTCATCTGCATGTTACTAAAATATATTTTGTTTTTTATTCTGTGCAATTTTATGATTTTTTGTTGAACATATAAAATTTTATTTTGTTCATGATCAAACTTTAGAATTCAATTTCTACTTGTTCTCCTAACTGTCTGTTTATATTGTTCTACTATTTGATTTTGTATTTATCTTTTACCTTTTGAAGGTTGGAGTCTCAAGCATTAAACTTTTGGGTATCAACGTAATTATCTCTACTGGGGTGTTATTTACAGGTACGCGGCTTAATCATTTTCTTTTATCTATTTCTTCTATTATCAAAAGTTCAGTAGCATTGTTTGCTCTCTGTATATTGTTTACTCATTTTTAGTCTAAGACAACTGCAGAAATTAAGTGACAATGAAGTAGCTTTTCGTCTAGAATGTTGCTTAATGAAGAGCATTAGATAGCATCTTTATTATAATATTTACTTACTGGTTACTTGTTAGTGAAACGAGGAATCGAGAAAATTTTGTTGTTTGGAAACAAGGAGATCCCACTATAATGAAGAGTATGCCAAAAGGTTGAATACAATGGTCATGAGCACATATTGCACAGGTTGAATATAATGGTCACGAAGGCATATTTTACAGGTTGAACACAATGGTCATGAAGACATATTGCACCTAAGATTAAGAACATAATGTTGGAAAGTTTTTGTGAAGACTGTCCGTAGCTTATATACTGCACCCTGAGTCCTTAAATAATCAAATTTTTACTCAAACGCTTGTATGATTTTTTATTTCTATTTGGCAAGGCTTCAAGTGTATTCCGTCCCACCCTTTTCTTTGATGTGGGGTCTCTCTTTGATAAAATTTAATGCCATTTCAAGGTTTTATAATTTCTCCAATATAGAACTTCTGTATGTCTCATATTCCAGTTGCGAAGGAGACAGTTTGAGTTTTGGGGATTTCTTTTGGTTATGCTTGCTGCTGTCATGTCGGGGTTCTGTTGGTACATGACCCAAATTCTTCTATAGGTATGTTTTAGTTGTATTCCTGATTTACATGGATTATGGAATTTATGTAACTGAAACCCAAATTTTTTTCCAACCTGACCTACTTTTTTGTTTGGATTTCAATATTATGGTCCGTGTGTTAAAATGAAAATGGACGTAAAGAAAGAAAATTATGGTAGGCACTTATTCTTTTTCTTTTATTTCATTTGAATTTTTGCCAATCGCAGCTGCCACTAGATTTTATCTGCTGCATAAGCGTCTGCAAGCATGCCCTGCACATATTAGATTTTCATGTACTGGTGTAAGCATCTGCAAGGGTGCCTAACATGCAGGTTCCTGAGAATTTACTTTAGATAATGATGATACATAGAGATACTATTTGTTGGACCTTTTCTTATAAGCTTAAGCTTTTGGAATTAATAGTTTTTAATATTGTGTCATTCTGCTTTTTTCTGTAAGCTAGCCAGCACTTAATGATGAACAAATTTTTCTCTTGGTATAAAGCTTGAGTCTTTGTTGACAAACTTATACGTTACATTTCTTTCCTAGATGCTTTGGCATAGTTTTTGTACCATTATTTCTAATCAATCATCATGAAATGTTTTCTTTATTATTTTTTTAGGTCTTAGAAATCCACTTACCTTGATGAGCTATGTGGCGCTGGTGACTGCTTTTCTTTCTCTATTGCTGGATCCATGGCATTAATTTTTAAAGGAATAATTATTTCAATAACTCATGGCACGTCACTCGGAGTTTGTTGCTGTTGCTTTCCGGTGGAACTTTGCCTTTTTCATGGTAAGAATTGAGGTTGAACAAAAGGATTGGGGGGAAGATACATTTACATGCTTTTCGTGTTGCATATTGAGTACTCTTGATCTGAGTTTCTTGTTCCTGAAAAGAAATTGACCTGCTTTTCTTGTTACAGGTCTTGACGCAATTTGTACCTGTCTCGGTAACAAGTGCTGTCACAGTTCAAATTGCAGGTGTTGTCAAGGAGGCTGTAACCATATTGGCAAAATTTTTCTAGGGTAGTTAGTCTTTCCTGATTAGTTTGGTAAATTGTTGGCCGTTGTATGTGCTTTATTGTTTGTTCTATCTTACTTTCTAGTCGTCACCATGTGAAATCCTTTAGTTACAGTACCATTCCTTTTCAAACATTAAATATTTGAACTCTCCTTTTAGATAAGATAAATAATCTGTCTGTCATGAGGTTGCAAAATGATTATGACTATTGTCTTACAATATTTTGCATGGTCTGAGCCTTCTTTTGTAACTTTTTATTGTGATCTATGATTACTTTTAGATTTGTGTTTTGAGGATGTCTGATGCATCTAGAAGATGTAAAAATCTTGCTTTATTGTTTTACTAGTTTTATCGTCGCAATACAGCTGTCTCCTGCATAGGCAGACACTGTATAGAATTAACTTCTAGTCTTATGTTTTCTTATTGTGTTTTTTCATTTTGGTTAGTTATTTTATTAATAGTTACAAATATAAAAAACATGAATGGATACACAGTATAAGGACTCTCAAAGGATTCTACTTCAATATGCAAATGTACGGGTTGCACTCTTTTACTTCCATGATGAGTTCACTTGGCTGAAGGGGTTTGGTCTCTTTACAATCCTGGTCGGTGTCAGTTTATTCAATCTGTACAAGTCATTCATTAGTTATTGTAGTTTTGAACTATAATTGTATGTTTCTTCTCTTTTTCTTTGTCCTTTTTTTTTTTCTTTTTTTAACCTAGTATTTGGCTGTTAGATTATTGCTTAGTGTGTATTGACCAAATGTGGATTGTGTGATGCAGAATGCATAAGTATCCAGTTCATTGCTAATAATCTTAAAACTTCCTCTCATCAGTGAGTTCAATTAAATGGGACAAAATGTAATGTTAGAACTTTTGGACTGTAGAAATTTCCCATGACTAGTCTTGGCATTGGGCTTTTGTATGACAAGGATGTTCCCTTAACTCTCATGTTTTCCATGTTAAATGCCGTTCTATAACATTAAACACTAAAGCTTGGTTGATGTCCATCAGATGTTATGTTTCAGATTCGCGAACATTCTGGTGGCGAGCTTTAATCTTTTCTATGTACAGGTAGCCTGCTGCTCAAAATTGGATCATTATACAAAAGTTCCACATTATGTGCCCTAGTCTCATTGCTATCAGTTTAGCAACAAGAATTGATATTTTTCTGGCTCATCTAGCTAAATTTTGTCGGTCCTTCGCCCCTCACTTACCAAATTTCATATCTATTGATTACATCTGTTTGTGGACTCTTGAATAATATTTTGGCTTCCTGACATAATAAAAATATTGAAATTTTAGAGTTTCTCTTGTTTCTGAGCTTATGGATCAGAAAAGCATCAGTATTCAATGTTAGTTGTGGAACGGTTTAAGGGCAGAATGATAAAGCTTAACTTTAAGCTACCTAACCTTAACGCCTGATTTCTGTTTTGTGCTTCCTGTCAATTTTTTCCTAATCTGGTTTTTGTTGATGAGTGTTACTCTTTTTATCCTTTTTCAGATACCAAAAGCTACTGGCAGGTGATGCGAATGAAGATGGCATGTCGGGATCACCCGAAGCAAATACTTCTGCAAAATATGTTATTCTCGAGGAGATTGATGATCTAGACGAGGGCACTCGAAATTTCTAGTAATCACATGATTTGAATTTTGATAATCTTGTGTAAGCCTCTTGCTGAATCTTCTCCGCTGAAAACGTTGGACATACATACAGTTTGGGGTAGAACATTAGGTTGATGCAATGGTTTGATTTGGTTTTATCACATAGTGTTCCAAGATTGTGTAATGATCCATTGATGTACATTTGGTTATCGGTTTATCAGCCAAAGAAATTCGTGGCGTTAGTTGTAATTTGTCTCAAATTTGCAGTATTTAGCTGAGTCTTTATTGTTGGCTGAGCTTGGGCCTTGATTTTTTCTGCTCCTCAAGCAGGTCAGTGGCAGAAACATAAGGGTGCATACAACATTAGGGGCTTAGCAAATACATTTTGGCAAGTGAAATTGAGTGAAGACTGAAAAAGCCCATTCATATGGGAAGTTTACATCAAGCTTTTTACTAGTGGGTCTTGTTGTAGATACATACTTCTGAAATGCATACTCCACTGTTGTTTTGTCAGTCATTAATTTTGTTGTTTAGTTTAGACATTGTGAATGCAAGTTGCGAAGCAAGCTGTAATATATTGATGCTTTAGTTTAGGAACATGGGCTCTCAGCCACAGGAAACCGATGGCGACTTTCTTACTGTGGGGGCCAACTGCTACCGATATTGAGCAATTCCAAAAGTTTAGGAATTAGGCATTTCCAAAACAGAGTGAATATCAAGTGTCTTTGAGCTGTTGGTGTGCTGTTCGAAGCTGATGTGGCAGGATGCCGCACTAGCATTGAGGCTCTGAGTCATTATTAAATTACCCAATTGCCAAATCTCTTTGTGCAAAAACAATGGTTGGAATCAGCTTTGCTGCTTAAACTATTTTAGAGTGTTTCTGTTTCCTGTAATGCCCTCAAAATGTTTACAAGTTTTTAGTTTATGGTGATAAATTTTTATTTTATAGAAATAAATTGTTTACTTGGTTGTTATCTAATGTTTTTAAGAAATAGAATGATTTATGTAGTTTTAAGTTGTGGAGCTTCCTTTTGGTTATTTCATTTCATTGACTTTTCTGAAATTGCTCATTTGTAACTGTTATTCAGTTAAATGTAAAATTTGAGGCTGTAAACTTTTAATATATTTATTCTCTTCCGGATTTATGGTTCTTTTCATCACTTTGTATTTTTCCTAATTGGTGAGAATGATATTTGTCTTTTGCAGTATAAGAAGTCATTGAAGTTGGGGCCTGAAGACAATTTGTACCTGGATGAATTTGCTTTGAAATTTTTGTGCCATGGCAGATAAGCAAGATCACGCTGGATGAGCAGACTTGTATGACAAACTTTAATATTTTTAAATGTCTTTTTACTGTTTGACATTTGGTCCTTGTGTTATGCCTGAATACTACCTGTAGTATTAACCTTATTCACATAAGTATCTTGATGTCTATATCTCTTATTTTGAGGCATTTGTGGAATAAGTAACTCATGTCTTGAAGCTCATAATTTGCTTATTGTGTATGGACTTCATGATTAGTTGGACCTACAAACTCAGGGACTAATGAGAATTTGTTCATGTCTTTATTGGTAACCAGAAGGATATGTGGAATCTAGTTGCATGTAAATGCAAGGTTAAAAATGGTTTAATATAGAAGAGAATATGTCAAATTCAGAAAGACTAATGATGTTAATATGAGCCATATGGCTCAGGGCGAGTCCTGATCCTATCCTTAGGCTCCACCTAACATTGAGTGTCATCGGCCAATTCTGATGTTGTATGTTGTTTGTCTTATTCATGTTATTTCTTGTACAAACTCTGCTTTTTCTATATTGGCAGTTAGTGAGAATTTCGTTTGTGTCTGTACATGAGTCAGGAATTAATTAATGATTATTACAGGAATACTGCTAAAAAATTTTATACTGCAAGTATTTTCTTTGAGATCCTAAACCAGTTTGGTGCACTTCAGCCCAATGTGAGTTTATGGTTTGACTACTTTCTTATCAAAGCTTCATCTTCTCAAATCTTTTAGGTTTATGTTACCTGAATTTCAATGATTTTTGCAAGTTTGCTTGACACATACCCTGCTATAACTTAATGTTTATTTGTTAGCATCAGAAAAGGTGAGATTGGTAACGAGGACTTATTGCTTAATTTCATTGCAACAAGTGCTGGATTGAAGGAGCAAGAGGCAATTAAAATGTTGGAGAAGAAAATGAAGAATGGTCCTGTATAAGCAAATCAAGAAACTGTGCAGGTAGATACTACTTTGTTTCTGTAAGGATCATGTGTTTATATATATTTTAAAAGTGTTAATGTTTTTGCTTGACATTTCATTTTGAACTGAGACAGAGATGGTCATTAAAAGTGGATAATGCATGGAGGTTGGCAAAAGAAATTGATCAGTGAGCTGATTAAAGTTATAGAATTAGTAAAATAGTTAGGAGTGAATCTTGTTTCAGCTGAAACAAGTGAAGTATTAGTGCAGAGGATACTGTCTTCATATGAGAAAGCTCTTTTGATTCTGAAATGGAGTGACTTACTGGATCAGACTCAAGCTGTGGGAGCAACTAGTGGTGTACTGCCCAACTCTCCAATATTCAAGATAGCTCAAAGAAGAGGTGAATTTGTAATCTTAAATGCATATTTGTTTATTCTGTATGTGCCTGCAAGTTACTTTTGTGCTAATGGTTGTTGCAAAATTGAGCTGCAGAAAGACATTACCAAGATGGACAGATAAAGTGAAATTTAACTTTGAGAGCGGCCTTGAAGGACCTTTTGAAGATGGCTATAGCTGGAGAAAATATGGCTAGAAAGATATCATTGGAGCCAGATATCCCAGGTTTAAAGTATTTCCTCTTATCACATTTAATATTTTTTTTAATTGACATGCTTGTTATATATATAGGACTTTCTTGTTTATAGGTCTAATTATGACCCGTTTTGAATATTTAGATTTGCAGAAGCTATTACAGATGCACCTACAGAAGTACACAAAACTGATGGGCTACAAAGCAAGTGCAAAAGTCAAATGAAGACCCCTCCATTTTTTAGGTCACATAAAGAGGTACACGCACTTGTTTCAATGGTAGCCAATTGGCTCCACAAGCAGCAATCGCCAGAAAAACATGAACATAAACTAAACCACCATAGCAGCAATGATAAAAAAGGCTCAGGTATCAATAATGAGTACTTGGACAATGAAGAGATTACATCCCCCTTTCTCTTTTCCAACGACATCATTTGGATCCATAAAGAGCAATGACGATTAAGTCTTTGATGCTTGACGAGAACAATTTCTTGGGTGGTTTCTCCTCATTGTTTATACTTACTTTCGCAGCTTAATCAAACTTTTATTACATTTCACAAAACCAAAGGAACCATTACGATGTTCATAATCTGTAGCAATTAGAATCTTATCTCCCTGAGCTACAATCAACCACCAATTGTCCAATTTTGAACTTGGATTTCTCCTTTGATCTAGCAAAACTTGACTCAAACATCCCATTTGACACTGCAGGATTCTCATTCGGATTCAATTTCAATGTAAAATAACAAGAATAAATTTAAAACTGGAAGTTTTGGTTGCATCGTACTTGATTAGCCTGTATCATTGCTTTATCCTGGCTTGTCATATATAATAGGAGAACATATTGACACTGCAGGATTCTCATTCGGATTCTATTTCAATGTAAAATAACAAGCATAAGTTTAAAACTGTAAGTTTTGGTTGCATCGTCCTTGATTAGCCTGTATCATTGCTTTATCCTGGCTTGTAATATATAATAGGAGAACATATAATTTCGGAACATAAGAGCCTTCTTTGTAGTGGAATAAGGGATACAAATTAGTCTTAGTATCACTTGTAAGTTTTATACTTTATCTGTAACAAACAGTTGTGATATACTTGGTGGTGCAAATGCTGCATGACTTTCAGAAGATAATGTAGCAGATGTAGCATTGCCCAAAATGTGGGAGATGAGTTCACATAAAGTAGAATCAAGCAAGACATAGTAGCAAACCTTAAAAGATGTTTTTAAACAGCAGCGAATACAAGCAACTTTGTGAAATTCATCAACTGAGCAAATTCAAGAAGAATGCACAACAATCTTAATTTGAAGAAGATTTCCACCATTACACTTTAGACGAAAATTAAAACAAAATTGTATCCTGTTTACATGATTGGAATTTAAGTGAGATTCAACAATAATCACCCTCAGGAATTTACTGAAGTAAACAACACTTGGCAGAAAACTAATTTACAGCAACTAACTGATGCTTTAATGCATTGATCCACAAATATATAATAACAATAAATCACAATGGATTTGGATTATTAGCTTACAGGTCCGTCAGACAAAAACAGTTCCCAGCTAGCCAATAGTAGCCATCTCTTTGATTCAGCAATGTAATTTGATTTGTTAGATACTCACAATCAAGCCCCTGGGAAGAAAAGAAAAAATCATAATTCTTGTATTCCAATAAATCAAAATTCCACAAATAAGAAGAAAAAACAACTAAAAATTTAAAAATACCCAGACAATAAACAATTCAATCAAAGGGTTAGATAACAACTCATCAATGTACTGGGATGCATACGTCCATATCACCAGCGATGGGAGCACGTTAGGGTGGGGATTAAGTTGTTTTCTTTTTTCAATCTATAGATAAATGACTGCCCTCTTTTGTCTGTTTCTTTGCAAATTACACAGCCAGAATACAGAGCATTCCAAAAATACATTTTTTTTTTTAAGTTTTGCCAAAACAAAAAAATAAAATAGAACATTTCAACAAATTTATGCAACTCTTATCTTGAAAAATTGATAAATGTATAATGTAAGCCAAACAGAAAAAAACACACAATCCCATAAAAAAATGAACGAGCAAGCAAAGTAAATACCTCAATAAAAAGTGGTTGATGTTGAAACATAAATATTATGCCATTATTTTCGATCTATACTTCAATGATCAAACTAACAAACTTTATGTATCTAATTAACCATGTGTGATATGCAGCCGCTGTCGATATTTACTGGTTGAAAGGAAAAAGAGGTCATCGAAACGAAGTATGAGCTACTTATATATAAAATATATTTCTTTTTTTTTATAAAACATACTAAAAAAAGTATTATAGTATGGATGATTATCTCAACGCTCAAACCCCTTTACTGAATTCAATTCCAACTTATCTTCAGCACCACTTCATCCTTTACAATCATAGTATTTTCAACAACAAACCGGGTTGCAAATCCGCCATACAATGACTCGCAAACCTCACAGCTACACGAACAGAACAAGCAAATGAGTTTTCTCATATTTCATTCAATTTGACAAACGTGGATAATATGTCAATATTCTTTCTCAGATTTCTTTCAACCAAAGAAAGGAACTTCATTACTTCAATGATCCACAAATAAATAAAATAAAACAAACCTTTCACTGAGACAAATCCCAAGTAAAATTATCCATAAATTCATCGTGAGAAAATAAAATTCACAATCACCCAAATATCCAAAATGATTTAAGAAAATAATATTTAATCTTCCATGTCTGACCAATTTCTAAGAATTCCCCTCTCTCTCTTTTACAAAATTTTCATCTGTTCGTTCAATAATTGAAACCCATTAAACCCAAATGCAAAAGTGACATATGAGAGCGCCGGCAGAGCTTGATCTTTTCTCGTTGGACGCGACGGCCAAGATACGGAAGCTCCGTTGGCGATTTCGAGGTGGCGATGAGTACATTTACGGTCACCGTTGGTTCACATCTATGCAATCCTTATGCAACAGTCACGGAGCTGAATTGAGAAATCGCTTTGCTACAAGTAATTTCACCTTTCTCTTAACTGACTTCCCCGGTTTGCTTTAACGGAAACGTGGCCATCTCTTGAGCATTGGATCACTTGCTTTTAAATCCAATGGTTACATGGGATAAAGACAAAAAGTGTCGTACGGTACTTCTGCTGTAACATTGGTGAGTCCATTTTAATCTTATTTTATAATTATATTATTAATTTTTACATATTTTATAATAAATTAAAAATTACATAAATTATAAATATAAAATTCTATAATGCGAAAATTACAAACATCAATACCATAATAAAATTAAATATTATAAATTACACGTAAAATTAATAAATGTAAAGTAAAACTAATAAATTTATACAAGATTATTAATTATTTAAAAAATTAACAAGTTTTCAATAAAATTTTAGTGAAAAATGTTTTATTCATTTACAAAAAAAATATTTTTTTTAATTAAATAAAAAAAATTATTCATTAATTAAACAAAAAAATTATCTTAAAAAAATTAAATAAGTTTTATTTAACTAATTTAACTATAAATTATATATTTATTCTATGACTTTTGTATAGTTTGTTTTCCTATTTTCTATAATAATATCTATTTATTACACAAGTTAATTAAGCATAATTATTTATCTTAATATGGATCAAACAAAAATAAAATAAAATAAATTATTATATTATTAGACATATATATAATATATCAATAAAATTATATCTTATTTTGAATTTTATGCATAATTCATATAGTTTTAAATTTTTTACTTATACTTAGAGATCATTTAGAGTTGTTATTGATAAAACGTAAAAAAATACAAAATATGCTCATTTTACAACAATTATGAAATATATCAAAATTATTATTTTTTAAAAAAATCTAATTTTGAGAATAAATTTCATTCTTAATAAAACATCACATGTGTTACATAAATACAAAACTAATATTATTAAATTTAAATAAAAAATAAATATATTAGGTAATAAATATTATAATGAGTTTTTATTTTACAATTATGAACTTTTTTTTGCAATAATTCTTATATTAATTAATTTATTTTAATTTTTATTCATAAGTTTTAAGTATAATTTATAAAAATTATATTTTATTTTATACTTAACATTAATTTACTTATTTTATATTATATTTATAAGTTTTTATTTTATTTACCAGTAATACATCTAAAAATTTACTTGTTTTACTTTGTTTTTACAAGTCTTATGTTCTATTTTTAAAATTTATATTTTATTTTACGATTAATGTTGATACTATTTTTATGTTATATTTATAAGTTTTTATTTTGTTTATTAATAATACATTAATTTACTAGTTTTACATTAATTTATTTATTTTATTTTTTATTTACAAGTTTTATATTATATTTCAAACATTTATGTTTTATTTTGTACTTAATGTTGATTTACTAATTTTATGTTATATTGTAAGTTTTTATTTTATTTATTAGTAATACATTAATTTATTACTTTTATAATAATTTACTTATTTTACCTTCTATTTATAAGTATTTTGTTTCATTTTCAAAATTTATATTTTATTTTTCAGTTAATGTTGATTTACTGGTTATAAGTTATATTTATAAGTTTTATTGTATTTACTAGTAATACATCAATTTATTAATTTTATATTAATTTACTTATTTTATCTTCAATTTACAAATTTTATATTTAATTTCTAAAATTTATGTTTTGTTTTACACTTAATATTACGAATTTTATATTATATTTATAAATTTTTATTTTATTTATTAATAATATATCTATTTATTAATTTTATATTAATTTTTACTCATTTTTTCTTTTATTTATAAATCTTATATTTTATTTATATAATTTATATTAAATTATAACATTAATATTATAATTTTAATATTAATAACCTATTATAAATTTTATATTAAATTATAACATTAACATTAATAACCTATTATAAATTTGCAAAAACCTTTTTACAAGACAATAAAATATGAAAATCCTTTTTCTTACGCCTATCTTTTAATAAATGCGTCTATGGCCCCGACGCAGTCGGTGGATCAGTCATGAGTGTGTCGATGGGTGAAAGATACAGAAGACAGATAACGCGGCTTGTGGGTTGACTTCTGTACTCCAAATAATTTTTTCAATCGACCTATTACTTTGCTCTGTAAGTAAAACAAATTCCTGCTGTTTCCTTTCCAAATCATTCTGTACTGCACTCTTCATTGTAGGCGATGGGTGTTAGCCGGAGCTGGTGTTCTGTTCTTTTCTTTCTTATTTTCTCTACGCTATTTTCTTGCTTGGTTGATGCCCAAAGTTTTGATTATCCGACAGCAAACCTGTCTACTTCATGGACTAACAGCCCGTCAGCTCCTCACTCGATACCTTTCACTGATGGGTCGACCGTGAGAGCCATCCTTCTTAGGGGAACCTTTGGCCCTAGATATGCATGTGGCTTCTTCTGCAACGGAACCTGTGACTCTTATCTATTTGCTGTTTTCATAGTTCAGACCAATAGTGCTTCCTTAATTGTTTCTCCAGCTATCGGGTTCCCACAGGTTGTCTGGTCCGCTAATCGTAACAATCCTGTTCGAATAAACGCAACCTTAGAACTCACTTCACATGGGAACTTGGTCTTGCAAGATGCTGACGGAGCTATTGCTTGGTCGACGAATACTAGTGGTAAATCTGTTGTGGGCTTGAACATGACAGAGATGGGCAACCTTGTACTTTTTGACAAGAATAATGCAACAGTTTGGCAATCTTTCGATCATCCAACAGACTCGCTGGTTCCTGGGCAAAAATTGATAGAAGGGAAGAAAGTTACAGCTAGTGTTTCAGCCACGAATTGGACGGATGGAGGTTTGTTTTCACTTTCTGTCACTAACGAAGGATTGTTTGCTTTCATAGAGTCTAATAATACTTCAGTACCGTATTCTGAATTAGTCAGAACCACAAAAACAAGTAAGGAACCAAGTCACGCTAGATATCTGAATAGAAGCTTAGCTTTATTCATAAATTCCTCCGAATCAAGTGAACCAGTTGGGGCAGTTTCTGTTCCTCCAGCATCATCAGCCGCCGGACAGTACATGAGATTGTGGCCTGATGGGCATTTAAAAGTTTACGAATGGCTGGGAGGGTGGACAGAAGTGGCGGATCTCTTGACAGTTAATTTTGGTGAATGCGGTTATCCTCTGGTTTGCGGCAAGTATGGCATCTGCTCTCGGGGGCAATGCAGTTGTCCTACAACCTATTTCAAGCTATTAAATGATAGACAGCCGGCCCTTGGGTGCTCCCAGATTACTCCCTTATCATGTGAAGCTTCGCAAGATCATAGTTTTGTTGAGCTCAATGACGTCACTTACTTCACGTTTAGGTCAGACCTTACGAATACAGATTCGGAGACGTGTAAACAAGCCTGTTTAAAGAATTGCTCGTGCAAAGCTGCACTTTTTCAGTATGGTTGGAACTCTTCTGGTGGAGATTGCTACTTACCATCTGAAATCTTTTCAATGATTAATAATGAGAAGGAAAGGACTCATTATAACTCAACTGCTTACATTAAGGTTCAAAACTTGCCAATGCCTGGTGCTAGTCCTGGTGGAAAGGAGACGAGGCAGAGAAAAAGAATAATGGGGTTCATCCTTGGATCTTTCTTTGGTTTATTAGTTCTAATTGGTATCCTGATCTTTTTCTTTCGGAAGAAAAAGGGTGTTGATGAAATTGAGGAAGATTATTTAGATCAAGTTCCAGGACTACCCAAAAGATTCTCATTTGAAGATTTGAAAGTCATGACAGACAATTTCACAAAGATGCTGGGTAAGGGGGGCTTTGGCTCAGTCTTTGAGGGGATACAAACTGATGGCACCAAAGTTGCAGTGAAACGTCTTGAAGGAATTGGTGAAATCAATAAATCTTTCTTAGCAGAGGTGAAGACAATTGGAAGCATTCACCATTTGAACTTGGTGAGATTGATAGGGTTTTGTGCAGAGAAATCTCATAGCCTTCTTGTTTATGAATACATGCCGAATGGATCTCTAGATAGGTGGCTTTTCCGGAGATCAGATGAGTTAATGCTGGACTGGCGGCAAAGAAAGAAGATCATCCTTGATATTGCCAAGGGAATAACCTATCTTCACGAAGACTGCAGACAGAAGATACTCCACTTAGATATCAAGCCCCAAAATATTCTCCTAGATGACAACTTTAATGCCAAAGTTGCTGATTTTGGTTTATCGAAACTGATTGACCGGGACCAGAGCCAAGTTGTGACAACCATGAGAGGAACTCCAGGCTATTTGGCTCCTGAATGGCTTAGCTCAGTAATTACAGAAAAAGTAGATGTCTATAGCTTTGGAGTTGTAATGTTGGAGATGTTGTGTGGCCGGAAAATTTTTGACCGCACTGAGCCTGAAGAGGATGACATGTATTTGCTAAGACTATTGAAGAATAAAGCGGAGGAGGACAAATTGTCTGATCTGGTGGATAAACATAGTAACGATATGCAGTCAAATGGGGAAGAGGTAGTGAATATGATGAAGGTGGCTGCATGGTGTCTGGAAAGTGATTTTGCAAAGAGACCTTCCATGTCAATGGTAGTTAAGGTTTTGGAGGGTGTTACAGAGTTTGAGCATAACCTCCATTATAACTTGGTTCATCTACCATCGCCAGCAACATTTGCAAACGTTGATCATAGAGAAGAAAATGATAAACCCACTACTCAATTATTGCCTTCAGTTTTGTCGGGGCCAAGGTGACAGACGAATGGCAAGTATACATACCACATATCCATTCATGATTAGCATTAATTTTCTGAGATGTTTACCAACAACTTTTGTTTTTAGACTTGAAAAAGTAATCTAATTGGGCTTTACCAACAACTTTCAGCATCTTTCTTAGAAAAAATAAAAAATAAAATTTGACGCCAAATTTGTGTAGGGTTATTTGTGGGTACAAACTGGATTGGAAGAAACTTCAAATCTTTGATAAGAATGTAATCTCATTATTGATTCATCATGCAAAGTTTACATTCGTGGATCAAATAACTACAAGTAACTATCTAATGTACAAATACTCTTAATTCAGAAATTGGTGGCAAGTATCAGTAGTAATTGGTCTGAAATTTGCAGTATCTAGCGTATCTTATCATTGACTAAGCTTCAGCCATACCGTTTGTGCTTCCCAAGCAGGTCAGTGGCAGAAACAAGAGATTGTGCCTACAACATTAGGGTTTAGCAAATACATTTTGCCCGGCAAAATTGAGCGAAAAAGTCCATGTTGGATATTTAACACAATATTATTGGATCTTTAATCCAACTTCTTCGTGAATCTCCGCTATTTGAATATGGAACATCATAACAATGAATAGGAATGAAATGTTGCAGCGATGGTCTTTTAGAGACAGCGGAATTTTATTTTTTCTTTGTCGTACTCATTAAGATTTATTTCTTCATTGAAGAACTCATTTTCACTTTTGAGATCCCTCAATACTAAGACCGAGAACTCGATTGCATCCAACCTTAGTTCTCACTGGTAGTGAAGGAAAGTCTTTTAGTGAGCTGGTAAATCCAATGTTGAGCTTATATGTGAATAATTATGTATTGTGTATTATCATATAAAGTTAAGTCCAGTTAAAAATGATATAATTAAGTTTTTGGTAATTTGAGCTTTAATGCATTTAATAGTGTGTGGATCGTTAATGTGTAGAGACCTAATGATATTTTAATTATATGATGGACATTATTAAGAATACATAATAATAATAATAACAAGAAATATTATGTATATAAGTGGTTATGGTCTTCAGGTTACACATATCTTTCCTATTTTTTTTTTTTTTTAGTATTCCATCATAAAAAAGAGTGAACAAAGAAACATACGTGTTAATTTAGAAGGCCAACCACACAACTCTAGAAGATAATTCAGCATTATGGATTCAGATATACTTTCGCATATTTTATTTTTGATTTAGTAATACAACATGAATGTTCCTGAGTTTTAAAGTGATAGATTTTACCATAAGATTTAATTATTCTAACAAAAGGTATTAGAGTCTCTTTATATTGCATCATTGATAATAATTTGTGGTTGTTTTCTAACTTCAAATTATTAAGGTAAATACATTTGAATGATGTGATGTTTAAGGTTTATATACTCGGTTTTTTTTTTAAGATTTAACAAAATTCTATTTTAATATATAAGGGAATTCAACTTGAATTTGAGAATTAAGGAAAATAAATTAAATTAAGTTCTTGTGGTTCCATGGCCAAGACAACAAACCGCGACACAAAGACCATGGAAGATTGGCCATCATGTGGCTGTTGGCTATGCAAGCAAGCATGACTCGCGCTGCTGGCTAGTGTGAGTCACGCTGTTGGCGCGCGATTTATAATGCTGCAGCCTGACAGCTAGCCGCTCTTGGAAATAAGAACAACGGCTGAGTGCCGCGGCAAAGTCCATGAATACGGAAACCATGGCTATCACATTAGGACGCCATACGAAGCAAGTCGGTCATCATACTCCGGTGTGGTTGCTAGCTATAGCAGCAAGGAAGCCAATTAGTCACGGCCTGCACATGGCACAAAAATGGCGGCCATGATTGCAAAGAAAAATAAAAAATAAAAAGGAGTCGCCGGAAGCAAGCCGTGGCGTGGTTGTGGCTGTTGGGCGCCAGCGAGCGAGACCGTGACCACATGGGCTCGACAGACGGTTTAGAGGAGCCAGCCATGACTGTCGCCTTATAAGGAATTTGAAAAAAAAAGAAGAAGGAGGGGGTTTTATTGGCTTTTATTCGGATCAAACCAAACGGGTCCAGTATAGACCCGGTCAATGATCAACTGTTGATCGGTCAATGGTCAACTATTAACTGTTAACCAATGTTTGAAATATTTGATAATATATATATTTAAAATTTTTGATACAATTTTAAATTCAAATATAAGTACATTTATATATATTTTGAGATGAATTAATTGAAGCAATACGTCACCAAAGTGACTTTTTTTATGAAAATTAAAGAAATATGAACAATTATGTATATGTAATTTCTGTAAATATCGATCGGCCCAAAGGAAGGTCCATATTTAATAGAGTTACATGTACACATGTGGTAATAAACACTTGATAATTATACAGTTTTATATGTGAAAAATAAATCAGCCGAAATGAAAGTTTATTGTTTGATATATTATTATTATAATGTTTGATTATTGCGCTAATTTATTATTTACAAGTTAATATTTTTGTCCAAAGATGAAATTAATGGAATGTTTGGTATCTTGAGGTGGGGTTTATTTTTATTTTTATTTATTTTTGTTTTAAGATTTATGAGAGTTTGTTTTGTTTGTTTGTTGTTCTTTAATTCAATTATGATTTCTCTTAATATTACTGCTAATATCAATTTTATTCTTATACTAAATGACTCTAATTTAAAGTCTTAGAAAAAGAATATATTAATAGTTCTCACAGTTATGGATCTTGACTTTACGTTAAAGGTTGATTATTCTTCATCTTTTATGGATGTGAATAACCTCCATGAAAAGAGGGATATGAGAATGTGAGAGAAATTAAATTGCCTGTATATGATGATCATAAAGAAGGCCATCCTGATAGCATTTAGAGACTTTATGTCTGAAAAATAACTAAGGCTAAAGGTTGCTTGTAGAAATTGAAAAGATGTTTGTCAAGAATAAAACAGAAAAAATAGGTACGCTCTTGACAAATCTAATTTCAATAGGGTATAAGGGCAAGCCAATGGTAAAAGAAGGAAAAAGGATAATAAAGCTGCAGATACAACACCTTAAAGGAAACAACAAAAGAATTTATGAGATTTAGAAAACACTAGTTGTTTCTTTTATGGAGCTGAAGATCATGACTTGGTTTGTTCTGATGTTATTTTAACTTCGGTATCTAGGCATACATGGTGCAACTACTTACATCAGTGTTACCTAAATTGTCAAAAGTCCAATAATGGTATATATATATATATATGTGAGTGATAGCAAGATAGTAGAAGTTGAAGCAATTAAAAAATTTAGATTATTATTGAGGAATAAATTTTATTTAGATTTTGATGAAGCATTTATTGTTCCATCTTTTAGATAGAATTTGACTTTCATTTCCACTTTGGACAAATCTAGTTATTCTTGTTCATTTTGAAATGAAAAATTCAGTTTATTTCATAATTCAAAATCAGTTGATTTCAGTTCTTTATTATACTGTGATAATCTATATTTGATTGATACAATTGCTTTATTTAATGAATTTCTGTAATTGAGTAAACGAGGTACAAAGAAAAAATTAACCAATAAGAATTCAACTCCGTTATAGCACAAGAGATTAGATCATATCTCCAGACGGAGAATAGGGAGACTTATGTCAGACCAAATTCTAAACCCCTTAGATTTTACAAATTTTGATGTTTGTGTCAATTGTATCAAGGGAAAACAAACTAATAAAAGAAGATTTGAAGCAAAAAAGACTTTGGACATCTTAGAACTCATACATACAGACATTTGTGGGCCATTCTCTATGGTTACTTGAAATGGTCAATAATATTTTATGATGTTCATCGACGATTTTTCTAGATATGGCTATATATATATATATATATATCTCATTCATGAAAAATCATCGTCCTTAGATATGCTTAAAAATTTTAAGGTTGAAGTTGAAAATTAACTTAACAAAATAATTAAAAATATTAGATCTGACCGTGGTGGTGAGTACTATGATAGATATGACGGTTCAGGTTAACAACGTTCAGGACCATTTGGTAAGTTCCTAGAGGAATACAGTATCATCCTATAGTACACTATGCCTAGTTCACCTACTATGAATGATGTTGCTGAAAGATGAAACAAGATGCTTAAAGACATGTGAGGAGTATGATTTATCATTCTACTTTACTTGAATCACTTTAGGGAGAAGCACTTAAGACTGCAGCATATATCCTAAACAGGGTTTTAACTAAAACAACTACTAAATCCCTTTACGAACTTTGGTTGGGTAAAAATCCTAGTCTAAAACATTTGCCTAGCTAAGGCAAGACCTTATAGGCCTAATAACAATAAATTAGACTCTAGGATGATGAGTTGTCATTATTTTATTGGATATTCTGAACGATCAAGGAGGTATAAGTTTTATAATTCCACGACTAAATCAATTTTTTAGTAAGGAAATGTACGATTTTTTTAGCATGTCAAGTTTACAAGGGGAGATACAATTAGAGACTTTGATTTTCAAGAAGGATATGTTAATATTCTGACATGTGTTATTGACATTGATCAGGGTTTCATTTATAATTTTGTTCATAAGACAACAGATCAAAACAATAGTGGAGAACTTCTTATACTATATATTATTTTAGAATAGCAAATTCTATTATCTCAAGAACTTATACCACTAAAGAGATCCACTAGATAAAGGAAAAGTGTAGTGCCAGATGACTATATTGTATTTCTTCAAGAATATGAGGTAGACATTTGAGTGATGGAAAATGATCCAATTAATTCTCATTATGCTATGGCGAGTTCTAATTCTCAGAAGTTTATTGATACCGTGAATGGGGAAATAAAGTCCATGAAGGATAATGACATATGAGATCTTGTCCCATTGCCAAAAGATGCAAATCTTATTGGTTGTCAACGGATATTTAAAACTAAAATGGATTCGAAAGATGATATTGAGAAGTACAAAACGCATCTTGTCGCAAAAGACTTTACGCAGAAAGAATACATCGATTATAAAGAGACTTTCTCTCTAATTTTTTTGAAATATTCTTTTAGAATTATAATGACATTAGTGGTATATTTCAATCTTGAGTTACATCAAATGGATGTAAAGATAACGTTTCTCATTTCAGTCTTGAGTTGCATTAGATGGATGTGAAGACAATGTTTCTCAATGTTGACATTGATAAGATGATCTATATGGCGTAACTAGAAAATTTTGTGTTACGAGACCTAAACAATATGGTTTGTAAACTTAAGAAATCGATCTATGGGCTCAAATAAGCATCTTGACAATGGTATTTCTAGTTTTATATGTTGATGACATTTTGGTTTCCAGCAATGATATAAGTTTATTTCACAACACCAAGAGATTTCTGGCTAAGAATTTTCAGATAAAAGATCTTGGTGACACCTCTTTTGTATTAGGCATACAGATATATTGGGATCGTTCTTTGAGTATTCTTGGATTATCATAAAAGAGCTATATCGAAAAGATTCCTAAGAAATATGACATGCAATATTGTAAACCAGTTGATACCTCTGTGACTAAAGGAAACAAGTTTAGTCTCAATTAATACTCTAAGAATGATTTTGTGGAAAATGAGATGTAGAAGATTCCTTTTACGTTAAGAGTAGGAAATCTAATGTATGCTCAAGTTTGTACCTGACCAGATATTGCGTACGTTACTGGGATGTTGGGCAGTTATTTAAGTAATCTAGGAGTAGACCATTAGAAGGCAACCAAATGAGTTTTACGGTACTTATAGAGAGTAAAAGACTATATTCTCATATATTGGAGGTTGGATCAAATTGAGATCATTGAGTATACTGACTTCGATTTTATTGGATGCCAAAATAGTATAAAGTCTACGACGAGCTACATCTATATGTTAGCTAAAGGTTCTGTCTCCTGAAAGAGTGCTAAACAGTCTCTTATAGCCTCTTCCATGATGGCAGCATAGTTTATATAGCATGTTATGAGGCATCCAATCACGGAATATGGTTGCAAAATTTTATCACATGGCTATGCATAGTATATGGTATTAATAGACTACTTAGATTATTTTGTGACAATAAATCAGCAGTGCTATATTCTAATAACAACAGGAGCTTGATGAAGTCGAAGCACATAGACATCAAGTTCTTAGTTGTTAAAAAAAGAGTTCAGAATAGACAATTCTTAATAGAGTACGTTGGCATAAACTTCATGATTGTGGATCTGCTTACTATGGAATTGCCATCCAAAATGTTTCATGAGCAAATTGCTTGTATGAGTGTTATGTCATTTAAGGATATTCAGTTTTAGTGGAAGTTTGCAATTTTAGATGCTTTTATAATATAGACATTTTTTAGTTATTTCAGTTTATGGTTATTTAAGGTTATTTTTACATAAATAAAATTTTGGTTTATTCACACTTAAATTTTGGTAAGGTTTGATATCACTAAGGCTTAAGGTGAACAAATTAGAAATAAGCATGTTAAAATATATTGCTTGAAATTTTCATGCTATACATCCATATCATGATACATGTCAGTCATTTGTATTAGCTTAGTGACCATTAATGGGTCAAGTTATTACGGTTGTAATGAAGGCTGCTTTGATTTTATGTTGATATGATTGATGGACCGGATTGGTTATAGATACATTTTAATAATGATAGTAAAGTTGAATACATATAGTTATTTTTGTAAAACATAGTTATAAAGCTTCACATATAGCCTAACATTAGGCTTATATGTGAATAATTATGTATTGCGGACTGTCATATAAGATTAAACACAATTAAAAGTGATCTAATTAAGTTTTCAGTAATTTAGACTTTAATGTATCTAATAGGATGTAGACCTTTACTGTATAGTAGGGGTGGACATTTTTTGGTTCAGTTCGGTTCGATTTGGGGTCAGAATAGCAGAACCGAATAGAATCGAAACTGATCAATTCTCAAGAATTCAAATCGAATATGAATTGAATTTTAGAACCAAACCCAACAGAAATAATTTGGTTCGGTTTGGTTCTGAAAATCAGTTCGGCTCGATTCGATTTGGATATACATTTTTTGAATTTTATAATTTTAACCTAGTCTTACTAGATTTTACAGTTTTTACTTGATTTTACTCAATTTTATAGTTCACATCTATATTAACTAGTAATTACATAGTAAATTTACACATGTAATAAACAAATACAAAGTCCTCAAATCAAAAGCAAAATAATAAAAGTCATAATACAAAATAATCACAAAATGCACCTAAATTTAAAATCTATTACAAATTATAAATTCATAAACACAAAAAAAAAAAACAAAAAAACACAAGTCTTTAATACTACATCGACATTTGATAAAATTCCTCTATAGCGCACGAGCCACAACTACATCCGCTATCATATCACCTACATTAAAATTCAAAGTGAGCCAAACACTTAATAATTGAAATAGATAAAATAAGGTGATTTAATAATTAATAACTAACAAATAAATTTATATTATTTTTATTACCTAAAAAGTGTTTATGTTGAATTGTAATTTTCATGTTGACATGCCAAGTTGGTCACCTGTTGCTAATTTGCGAAGTTCTATATATAAAAAAAATAATAACAAATTAAACAAGGTTCATATTACTTAAAAAATAAACTTAAATTAAATTAAAATTAAATAAATTGTATAATGTTCATATTACTTTAAAAATAAAATAAAATTACAATTTTACAAAACATACCTTCTCTAAGTTGATCCATAAACCCATTGTCTTCAATTAATTTATTTAAGTCTGCTATTGTATCCACAAAAAAGAGAAGTCCGCAACCAATTTTGCAACAATACCAACGCTTCAACCATATCCGGAGTCAAAGAACTTTGATACTGATCTAGTGTATGACCTTTAGTACTAAAGGCAGATTCAGACGCAACAGTAGACACCAGAATAGTAAAAACATCCATTGTTATGCTTGATAAGATTGGAAATTGGCACTATTTGTCCTTCACCATAACAAAATATCAAATTTAATGCCCAAATTACTTTTTACAATTTTTTCAGTCTTCTCTATTGACTAAAGATCCAAATAATTTGACAATTATGTGCTACATTCACTAATCGCAATAACTTTACTGAATTCGGAGAAAGGGTCCTCAAGCATGTCATCATCATCATCCAAATCTAAAAAAATTCAAACCACTTCCACTTCCAAAACCTAAATTTTGGCTTTTGCTTGTACTTTCGCTACCACTTCCACTTGCGCTCCCATTTCCACCCGGTTTATACTGTGCATTATAAGATTCATAAAGCTTAGTTAACAAATTTTTGACCATTTTCTTCATCTGAATACATTTGGCACTATACTTGCCATATAATTTAACAAAGCAATGTGTTGCAAATTTTATTTTTTCTCGTGGATCAAGTACAGAAGCAACAATCAACAACTTATTTATCTTACTATAGCCATCCCAATACTTATTAAGTTTTTCCTTCATTTTAATTGATATAAAACCCAAAAGGTTGTTATTACTACCAGACAATGATTTCAAAGATTATTCAATTTGACATATTAAATTGTAACAAATATTTAATGTCACATAAAATAAATAAATAAATAAATAAACATTGTTAACAAAGCAAAAGTACATTTTGTACTATATATCAAAATTCAAAAGTATAATAAAGATGTGATGTTACCTTCTTAGAAGAAGAAAATTGCAAAGTCGCATAATAAAAAGTATTTAGAAACTTGATTATGCGACAAACACTCTCCTAATCAATGCTCATTCCCTTTTTTTTTTCCCACCCATTTTTCTTGAAAATAAGTATCATAAAACTTATTTTCAAGTGCCACCCGATCAAATGCTGCCTTAAATTTCAATGTTGTATTCAATATGGAATGTGTAGAATTTCATTTAGACAGACAATCTAAAATCACACTTCATCGAAAATTAATCTTCTCTTGCTGCACACGACGAATTTGAAATGCTTGCATCCTAGCGGTAGAAGATCCCACATACTTCACAGTATTCTAAACACTAACTATGCTCTACTCTAATTTCCTTAACTCTTTAGTAACGATCAAATTCAATATATGTGTACAACAATCAACATGCAAATAATCCTCATTTAACACTAAGGCATCGTCCCTCCAATTCTTTAATCTATTAGTTAAATACTTAAGAGCACCCTCATTTGGACTTGTATTGTCAACAGTTATAGCAAACATTCACTCTATACCCCAGTCAATTAAATATTTTTCAAGTTGCTTGTCAATTTTCTCCGATGAATAATTATTAACAGTGTTAAAAATGATAATCTTTCTATGTAAATTTCAATTTCTATCAATAAAGTGAGCTATGATGACCCTATAGCTAGCTATCATAATGGAAATCTAAATATTAGTGGTAAAAGATAACCTCTGCTTATTCCCAACTAATAAGTACTTTAATTTAACATTTTCCTCTATGTACCTATCAAAAGTATCCATAGTAATAGTTTTTTGTGATGCAAGAAGATATTTAGGAGTTGCCACACTGCAAAATTGCTTAAAACCTAAATTCTCCACAATAGAAAAAGATAATTTATTAAGAACAATCATTTTCAAGATTGCTACAAGCATTCTGACTAAATCCTCTTACTATAACTTCATCACTACTAACATCTTGACTTAAAGTTGTTTGGTCTTTCAAAAAGTCTTTGTACTTTGTACACCTTTTTTTTATAATGATTCCTCAAAGTGCTAGTCCTATGCATGCTCGTGCCACATTCAAATTCATTGCCACAGTAGGTATATTTGCGCTTCTTATAATTATCTAGAGCTCTAGTGAAGACTTTTTCCTCTTGTTTCTGATGGTAACAATTGTTTTCGAATCATTTGCGTTATCGTTAACTTCAACTTCATGTTTAAAATCATCGGCTACACAATCAAGGTTGTTTTGAACTCTTGAATAATTAGACATATAAAATAAAAAATTAAAAAGAAATAAGTAATCTTGATTTACTTAATAATTTATTAAAATAAAAAAACTAGTTAGCATTTAACTTATTTTCACAAGAGCAAATGAACTAATAAAATATGCCAATATATCATAATTTACTTCTGATTATTTTTAATTTAATTTACTTTCAATTAAAAAACTTGAACAATAATTTTAATTCACTTGAAAAATTATGCTAGATGATCATAAATTTATTCGTGAGTTTTTTTTCTACATGGCAATATTTATTTACAATTGCATGATTATGGCTAAAGAAAGTATAATTATCTATATTAACTTTGTCGCTGCTTTCAAATATGTGTTTTTCTTCCCATCCATTTTCAAACAAAACAAAAAAAAAAAAAATCTCATAATATACAATACAAGCTACACTTTACAGAAAATGAAGAAATCTGAATTCTAACCGAATTAAAACAAATGCACAACATATGCTACATTTCACAGTTCATAGATCAATGTTCTCCAATTCACCAGCACAAAATCAACCTCTCATACTACAAGATTTAATTCCAACCAAAATAAACACTGATAAATAGGCTACAACATAAATTAAATCCACTTCATTAATATTAGTGGGAAAATGGCTATCCCTACTTAATTCCATAATTAAAAAGTGAGAAAAATACCTAAAAAAACAATTATATACATGGAAGGGGTGAAAAGAATTATAATTATATAATTAAGAAAAGAGTAGAATCTTTTTAGTGTATGCTGGACTCGAGTTGAACTTTCCATTGGGTGGTGTTTGGTTTTACGAAAGGGGAGGAGAGTAGTAAAGAAAGAAAATGAGTGGAGAGGTGATTAGAGAGAAGTATAAAAATTAATTTTTATTATTTGGTTTCACGTTAAGTTTGAAAAGAAAAGAAATTACATATTTTTTATTTGGATAAGTATGTCCATTAGACTTTAGTGTTAAAATGTTAACATTATTAGTAAATATAAAAAAATAATTAAACTATAAATTAATTTAATCTAAAAAAAATTAATTCATTATTATTTTATAACTAAAATAACCAACATTTCATAACTAATTATATATTCAAATTAGTTTCTAAACATATATGATTATTGAATACAAATAATATATTAGCTAATCAAACTCGGGCGATAGTCCAGCCAACCTCCCGCGTGGTCCGATAATCCACTATACTGCTTTTCCTTTTTTCAAATAATCTTATTCTGTTAATTTAAGAAAATAAATATAAATTATTTACACATTAACTTATTTAAAATTAATTTTATTTAGAGGATAATATTGAAATTTTTGTATTACAATAGATAAGAAATTTAAAATTCTTACCCATTGGTAAGGAATATAAATTCCTCAATTTAATAAAAGTTGAATTTTAATAAAAATTAAACTTCATTAAATTTAGTGTAATCAAACAATAAAAAAATTAAATTAAATTATTTTCTTCTCTCCACTCATCCACCCCCAATCAAACATGGCCATAGAAGATTTGAAGGCAAGGGTTACCAATGGAGCCCATTGACGAACTCTTTTATTACTTTTAAAACTGTGGATGCGTCTAGTCTCTTTCTTCTCAAAGGTTTTGACTAAGAGAAAACAAAAACATAAATTTTTAACCTTTTTCTCTGCCTGTTTTTCGAAATTCATCTATGGGCCCTGAACTTGTGGGTGGGTGGGTGGAAGACACACAGAACGAGACTACAGGGTTTGACTTTTGTTCTATAAAAAAGTTTTCCAATCAACCAATTGTTGTATAATTGAATCACTGTGCAGCTAAACCAAATCGTGCAATCTCTCCCTTTCAAATCATCCTGTTTATTCTTAGCTGCACGGCTCATTTTAGGCGATGAGTGTTATCTGGAACTGGTGCTCTGTTCTTTTCTTTCTTATTTTCTCTACACTGTTTTCTTGCTTGGCTGATGCCCAAAGCCAAAGTTTTGATTATCCGACAGCAAAACTCTCTACTAAATGGACCAACAGCCCGTCAGCTCCTCATTCAGTAGCTTTCACTGATGGATCAACGGTGAGAGCCATCCTTCTTAAGGGAACCTTTGGCCCCAGATATGCATGTGGCTTCTTCTGTAACGGAGCCTGCGACGCTTATCTATTTGCTGTTTTCATAGTTCAAACCAACAGTGCTTCCTCAATCGTTGCGCCAGCAATTGGATTCCCACAGGTTGTCTGGGCTGCTAACCGTAACAATCCTGTTCGAATAAATGCAACTTTAGAACTCACTTCACGTGGGAACTTGGTTTTGCGAGATGCTGACGGATCTGTAGCTTGGTCGACGAATACTAATGGTAAATCTGTTGTGGGCTTAAAATTGACAGACATGGGCAACCTTGTACTTTTTAACAAGAAAAATGCAGCAGTTTGGCAATCTTTCGATCATCCGACAGACTCGCTGGTTCCTGGGCAAAAATTGATGGAAGGGAAGAAACTTACAGCTAGTGTTTCAACCAAGAATTGGATGGATGGAGGTTTGTTTTCACTTTCTGTCACTAATAAAGGATTGTTTGCTTCCATAGAGTCTAATAATACTTCAGTACCGTACTATGAATATAGAGTCGGGGGCACGAAAACAAGTAAGCAACCAAGCTATGTTAGATATCTGAATGGAAGCTTAGCTTTATTCATAAATTTCTCGGAACCAAGTGAGCCAGAAGGGGCAGTTTCTGTTCCTCCGGCATCATCATTCCCGGGACAGTACATGAGATTGTGGCCTGATGGACATTTAAAAGTTTACGAGTGGCAAGCATGGAAAGGGTGGACAGAAGTGGCGGATCTCTTGACAGGTTATTTTGGGGAATGCGGTTATCCTATGGCTTGCGGCAGGTACGGCATCTGCTCCGGCGGGCAATGCAGTTGTCCTGCATCCTATTTCAAGCTAATAAAGGATAGACAGCCTGCCCTTGGGTGCTCCCTCATTACTCCCTTATCATGTGAAGCTTCGCAAAATCATAGCTTTCTTGAACTTAATGATATCACTTACTTCACTTTCAGCTCAGACCTTACGAATACAGATTCGGAGACGTGTAAACAAGCCTGTTTAAAGAATTGCTCGTGCAAAGCTGCTCTTTTTATGTATGGTTTGAATCCCTCCGCTGGAGATTGCTCCTTACTACCTGAAATCTTTTCGATGATTGATAATGATCAGGAAAAGACTCATTATAACTCAACTGCTTACATTAAGGTTCAGAAATGAGCAATGTCAGGGCCGGCTCCAGAGTATCTCCGAAGCCTTAAGTGAAAGATGTAATTAATTAATACTCTTTGTACTTGCTATTTGAATAAAATTACCAATTAAATTTATAATATTCATATTTTATGTAATCTTTTTTTTTATAGTTTCTTCTTGACATGCAAAATGCTGGAATTTTATATTCATTTTTTAAAAGAAAAAATATATTGGATTTTGTAATTGAGATGCAAATAATTTTTGTGTTTTGTTCATTCTCATCCTATCTGCATATAATAAACAACTTATTTTTTTGTTAAACAAACAGAAATAAGTTAAAGAGATAAGTAGAATTCGTTACGAATTAAGAGAAAGGAAATATTAATATTATATTTTTTAGGAATTAAGAGAAAAGAAATATTAATATTATATTTTTTAGAGGAAGAATATCTATGGCATTCTTTATAAGCTTTTTTATATATAAATAAATTATATATGATTTAAAAATATTTATTAAGAAGGTCAATTTAAGAATTAAAAAAAAATTGTGTTAGCTCTATTGGTAAAATTTAACATAAAATTTATTCATCAACGTGTACCCTTTTTTACCATATATTTTGAACAAAAATAAAGTTAAAGTTAAGGTATTTTGAAAATGGGTAACTCACAAGGAATCATCCAAAACTAACTTCTATTGTTTCTGGCTAATGAATTTGCTGAAGTAGCCATCCTTCTGAGGAGAGACTTGGCTCCTGATATGCATGTGGCTTCTTCTGTAACGGAACCTGTGGAACTAATCTTTTTGCTGTTTTCATAGTTAGCGTCGTTGGTAGTGGTTCCTGGGCAAAAATTGGCGGAAGGGAAGAAACTTACAGCTTCTGTTTCAACGATGCACGAATTGGGCGGATGGAGGTTTTTCTGTCACTAATGGACTGTTTGCTTTGATTTCATAGAATCTAATGTATACTCTTAACACTATTGATTAGATCCTCCGATCCAAGTGAGCCGGATTCTATCCCCAGCGCAGTACACGAGATTGTGGCTCTGATAGACATTTAATGCAATTATCCTATGTTTTGCGGCCAGTGTGGCATCTGCCATGGCGGAAGGCAGTTGCCCTACGACCAATTTCAAGCTAATGAATGATATAGACAGCTTGCCGTCTGATGCTCCCAGACTACTACATTATCGTGTGAATCTTCGCAAGATCACCGTTCTGTCGAGATTAATCATGTCACTTTCTTCACCTTTAGCTCAGGCCTTACGGGTATGGATTCGGAGATATTGTAATTGTAAACAAGCCTGTTTAATGAATTGCTCGTGTAAAGCTCTGCTCTTTTTTGGAACTCTTCTGCTGGATATTGCTCTTCAATATCTGAAATCTATAGTTTTGGACAATGAATAATGAGAAGGAAAAGATTCATCATAACTCAACTGTTTACATTAAGGTTCAGAGCTTGCCAATGCCAAGTGCAAGTACAGATGGAAAGAAAACGATTCAGTTAAATAAAAACATTTGGTGTTCGGCCTTGGATCTTTCTTTGGCTTCTTAGTTTTGATCAGTGTCTTGATATATTTCTTTTGGAAGAAGAAAACATTTGCTGATTAAATTGATCAGGAAGATCATTTAGATCAAGTGCTGATTCTGGTTTGTCGAAAATGATTGACGGGGACCAGAGTTGTGACTTGTGACAACCATGAGAGGAACTCCAGGCTAGCTATTTGGCACCCGAATGGAGTATCTGTAGCTTTATTTGGAGTTGTAGTGTTGGAGATACTGGGCGTGCGGAAAATCTTTACATTCCACAGCTTCGGCAGATCGCTTAGCCCAGTTCATCTTCGGCGCAAGAGCGCTCGATCAGTGAGCTATTACGCACTTGAAAGGGTGGCTGCTTCTAGGCAAACCTCCTGGCTGTCTCTGCACCCCTAACTCCTTTATCACTGAGCGGTCATTTAGGGGCCTTAGCTGGTGATCCGGGCTGTTTCCCTCTCGACGTGACAGCTCTCAGGTTGTGGAAGGTAAGTATTAGCTAAGCCTTTTCAAGAAGAACGGCGAAGGGAGAGTAGGAAAATAGTCGGACATGCTGATAAATACAGTAAGGATATACGATCAAATGGTGAACAAGTAGTCAATATCATGAAGTTGGCTTCAGGAAAGTGATGATGAAATAACTGCAAATAAACAGAAATATTGCCATAAGTTGATCGTCTGGAAGAAAATTATCAACCCACTACTGTGTTGTTGCCTTCAGTTTTGGATCCGAAACGCTGGCTGATAGAGAAGTTCCTTACAATTGGCGTCGAAGCCACCTAAAAATTAGTGTTAAAGAGGCTCATGTTTGCAGTAGCAAGGTGATAAGTGAAGCAGCGCACAGCAAGATAGTAAGTGAAGCAGAGGATCACAGCTACTGCTATAATCAGTTACAAGTTAATGGCTTACTTTGCCAGATGGCACCTGGAGGTTTTATAGCAGCTTGTACACGTGAATTAGTTGTTTAGTTAATAGCTAATCTGTTGTAATTAGTTAGTTTTTCCAGCTCAGTAGCTACACTTGTATATAATAGTGAGTTGTACAGATTCAATTTCAGTACGTGTGAGTAAAATTGAAAGTTCTAGATTCAGATCAATTCATTTTCTCAGCTGCCAAACATCATTTTCTTGTTCTTTAACTATTAGCAATGTTCAGATTCCAAAACTCGATCTTCTTATTTAATTTGTCTTTGTTTCAAAAATCTAAAACTACTTGACTTGACCATATGCCCTTTTAATTCAACACTGACCTCTAGAATTTCGATTTTCTTCCACATTTTACACGTTAAAAAAAAAAAATTATATACACCAGCAAATGAACCTCCCCTTAACCGTAATTTTTTTAGGCATTGGATTTTATCACCGTTTTGGATCCCCACTGGGAATCAATAACCACCCCCCCCCCAAGAAAAAATAAAAATAAAAAAATAAAATTTCAATTAGTCTTTCAGTTCGAAAGATGCCAAATTCATGTAGGGTTTATCGTGCCTAAAACTTGAAGTACAAATTACATTTGAGCAAATAATAACTTCTGTTCAGGATAAAACATCTATTTTACGCAATTTTTAAAGACAAAGAATTGATTTATCAACAGAAGTATATTGACACAAGCGACTGATTAAAAAGGACTTAAAAAAAAAAAAAGACTGCAATTTTGAGAAGCGTTTGATTTGTCATCCAAAAAGAAAGATGCAATTTGAGATATTTAATATTTAGACATAAGTTGATTATTATTAAACAAAACAAAAAAGAAAAAGTTTTGTATTGTGCCATGGCCAACAAAATGCAAAAGGAATATACCAAATCATTATAGATTTGGCCATATTCAATTTCATTTACTTGAGTATTATCAGAGATCAAGATGACACGGATGAGAAACATATAAACATAAATCATGGGATCATTTATGAATAATTTTTATTCAATATATAAGGTCACAGAACTGATAAAAAGGTTAAATAGTCCCAAACAAACAGTTCCAAATAACACTTCTTGGACAGCAGCAATAAACATCAAGGCACCCACATTGGGTTTAGAGCTTCCTGTCCAATATTCAAACCAAATGTTAATGTTATGTGCAGAACTAGTGTAAAATTCAAGTCATCAACCGCAAAACAAGAAGTTCAGAAATAGATGCAAAGAAATTCAGCAAGTCATTGAGCATCAAATTCAACTGAACCCGCTCAGTGCGTACTTTCCAGCATGTGAGCACTTATTTTTCAAGTAATACAACTACAGTTGCATGCCTCACAAGTATTTAATACATATCAGAAAAAGAAAACTCCCTCTGGGGGAAGCCATTCAAACTCAGAAAACATTTTGGAAATAAATTAAAGGGAAGGAAAAAATGAATCTAGTCCCTTGCAGGCCGAAATTTCTTTTCCAATCAATCCAAAGTACAGGAAACAATTACCATCATATTTGAGATTCCCTAACATGATATACCACTTCCATCTTTCATACTGTATATACAAAAATCATGTCTGCAATAGCTTCTCAATTCACTCACCAAACTGCCACAATAATTGAAGAACCTCTAAAGCACTGTTGCAAGCACACAGACTACGAAAAATGCCACATCCAATCTAAAGAAGTTGGTCAAGAAAATAAAAATAATGCATGGAAATGAAAATTAATTCCATATAAATATATATATATATATTTTTTTGGTGTCTTTTTTTCCAATCTTCTATATATCTATATCTCTATATATACATATTGGATAGGGAACAAATTTTCAATCTTCTATATAAAAAGTCAAAAAATTTTTATTCTAGCTTTTGCAATAAAACTTAAGCTAAAGAAGTGCCACCTGGCCCATAGTCAAAACAACAATTTGAGAACACAACACTCTAGCGGAAAACCTTTTACGTCACAACGATCATAAATGGACAATTCATTCAAGATGATAAGATCTAACAAAGCAAGAAGCTGAAAAAGGGCGTGAAAAAAATAAATAAAGGAGCAGAACTTAAGATTTTGATCACAATTTAAACAAATTATTGGGTAAGAACAAAACAATCCTTTAGTCAATACTTAAGGGCTGGGTTCAAATCTCTCTTTTAGTCAATATTTACTGGCTGGGTTCAAATCCCTCTTATCTAAACAAGCTTGCATGGGATCTCACTTATGGCTCATGATATATGTCACAAGTACCAATTTAGAAAGCCCTATTACATAATGCTTTGAAACCCCAAACCTAGAAAAAGCACTTTCACTGTTCACAACCATGCAAAAAGATCTATTAACTGAAGATGGAAGAATTTAGCATAGTCATAAGGAGTCATTTACTTGTTATGAATTCTATAAACGGTACTAATACTATATCCAACGAAAGATCTTTTCATATCCACATCAACCACCAACAGACCATGGTCTAAAATATCACTACTGAGATGTAAGGCATCACATTTAAGAAAAGAAATATAAAATATTGAAAACAACAATCAGACATATTCCTCATAAGGTACAATATTCTTCAATTTTCAGTCAAATAAGGTATCTGGGATCTATCACATGATATGAACTTTGAGGTAATACTGACATGTGTTAGCTCCTCTAATCAGAATAATAAGGCACCGAAGCCCTTCTAAATAGAAATAGAACTGCAACCATTACTGCAGCATGTTTTAAGATGAAAAAGTTAATAGCAGTCTTACGATCAAGATACAGTACCAATAAATATTCAAGTGTAACACAGTAGGCAGGTTTTACGATTAAAAATAAATTCAAGGATTTATAACCAATTTGGCTTTTGGCAATAAGAAATATTCACATGGCAGGATGTCATGAACCAGAGACAAGCAGTATGTCTCTTCTTGTTCTAGGAAGTGGGATATCCAAAAATTTCAACATTTACAGAAAAATGTCTCTTCTTCAGTATGACCCACTGATTTACCATTGCTTGTCACTCCTCAATTTCAGACAAAATGACTGAAGCTAAGGAAGAACGGAGATTCCTTGTCATTAAACAAGGGATAACGGAAATGCATTTCTTCAGTTACCACTTTGCTTTCCCCATAAAAGAAAAATTAATCAAAAGTTCCTAATGCAAATTCGAATAGGACCTCATCCCTTCACACAAAAAGTTAGTAACATCAGTTCTGATGGAATTTATATTTTAAAATTTAAAGTAACAGACACTTCGATTTTATCAATTTGTATTGGTTGGTCTATTTGCCCATCCCATACAACCACATTAGAGAAAGAATTTTAAAACATCCCCGTCATGCTTTGCAATGCAATACATATAAATAAATCTCCACATTCGAAACGCAGCATTTCGAAACTCAGTTTGGGTCTTCATGAAAGAAACATCAATTGTGCATCAATAAATTAACTAAAAGGCAATCATAAAAACCGCATATTGTGTACTCCTCACAACATATTACAAAATTTAAAAAGAACCTACCAATATGAACCCTCATACACTGAAACACATCATTTGTAAACCACATTATTCATAAACTATAAAATTTGCTGGAGTTGTTGATTAAATAATAAACCAAAAGGAAACCCAATAGTAAGAAGAATAAACCCCATCCCCTGTCTTAACACAGGCTGATATATCTATTGAACACATGAAAAAAATGAACCACCCACAAGGTGCCCTAATTGTTCATAAACAAGTGCAAAACTACCACCGAACTAAAGCACAATCTCAGTTAACACAGAAACCCATAAACAATATCTCGTAAATTGCCTAAAACAGCTCAAAACCCAGAATTTTGCACAAACATCCCATAATTTAATAACCCTAAAACACGATATCCACCCCCGAATGAAATTAAAAAATTACAAATGTTCAAAATTAAACCCTGTATGCAATATCACAAAATCTAATAACATCCAATAACAAAATTTTAAAATATCAAGAACCCAAATAAGATCATGCGTTAGAATGAAAACCCAAAAAAAAAAAAACCCAAATCAGTGAAAGAAAACTCACGATGAAGAAAAAAAGGAGGAGGAGGCTGAGATTACTAAGCATTGGCAGTCTTGGGAATGAGAGGGATGGGGGCGCCCTTCTGGGATTGCTTCAATTTGGCCTCCTCTTCACGGATCTTCTGCATCTGCAACATACGTTCCATAACGAGTTCGTACTCGCACTTCTCGTAGGAATGGCGCTCGTTCTCGCACTTCCAGGGCAAGTAAAACTCCGCTTGCCTGCACTTGTTTAGTGGGATCAGCAAATGCGCGCACTGGTCTCTGTATGGAATCGGGACTCTTGCCTCCACCATCTCCTCTTGTGTTGCTATCATCTTCTTCGATGATCCCTCCACTTCCATGATTTTATGGATTCCTTTATTTGTCTGTGTTTCGTTTGTTTCTCTCTTCAATGCTAACCGCCTAACTCTAGCTCGCAGCTCTAAATGCTTTGCTTTCTGCGTCCCGACTGGTGGTTCTGGTGTTTGTTTGTACGAGACGAGCAATGGTTTTGTAGTGTGTACACGACGCCGTTTTTGTAATTGTTTACAAACTCAAGGCTACCTAATTACGAAATGCTACAGATAATTTCGACTGGCGATACAAATTGATAAAATAGGTATTGACTTGTGAAAATGTCATGTGATATCTTTACAACTAGAGGGCAAAAATGTCATTTGACTTGTAAGGCTAATATTTAAGGGAAATTTACACAAATAACCAGCCTCATTTTATATTTTTCACGAATAACCTTTCTATATTTTTCCTATCATAATTAGTCAATCAAAACTTACATTTCCTTAATTACCTCCATATTTAATTTTTATTACGTAACTATAAATTTAAAACATCGCTCTCACGAATCGCCAACCTGCTCTCTAGCCACTCACCGTTCTTACAAACTACAAACACCGCTCAATAATCGAAGATCGAACTTCTTTACCTAACTGCATGTAAGGTAATATAATTGTATTAAATATTTATATAAGTGTTATGAATTTATGTCTATGTATCGCTTATGACCTAGGGTTTATATTTTGGGATTATTTGGTGAGAGAGACGAGTGCTCGTCTCACTGAGCTCAGTGAGACAGGCACCGTCGCACTAAGTCCGGTGCGACGGGTCGCCTGTCGCACCAATACAGTCGCACTTGTCGTATACTTATTACTTTTAATATATTTTATTTTTTAGTAATTATATTTTTAACAATGATAATAAAATTATTTTCTTCAATCATGTCGAGATTAATGGACTTAGTTGTACTTGAACTCGTTATAATAGTTGGTGGAGACATCGGCAGATGGTCGGATGGATTATGTGAATGCTAAGAATACAGAGATTTTGGTTGGAAAAGATTGTTTGTTTGTTCGGCTTTTATCAAGAATATACGAGGTTTCTACGATAAATCCTAATGAATATAATATCACGTTGAAGACAATATCGAAGTCTAATAACATAACCTATCATGCATGTTCACTACCCATGGATATATGTAATGACTGAAATGGTGAATGTTGTATTACATTTAGCCTCCGATGTAGCCAACATTGGATGTATTCCTATATTTGTTACCACATCTCTTAGAGTTCCAACCCAAGATGTCGAAGATGTTGAGGCACTTGTAGAATCGACCTCGTCCCGGATGTCGAAGAAGAGGTATTACCAAAGACAACATCGTCATGCAGCAATATTACTCTCCAGATCCACGACAATAATGACACTATCGATGATAATGTTATTGCATCGCTCGATGTTAGAGAAGAGATGTTACCAGAGAAACATCTTTAGAGCAATATGGTGAACCTATTAATAACATGGACAATATAGAGCGGATGATGTTCGTGTTAATGATAGGGTGTTGATCTTATTGATATTTCTTCTAACAATGAGAACGAGCGTGAGGATGATATCGTCGCTAATAGTCTGAACGATCGATCCATCGCTCCAATGGACCGCTCAATGATGACGCTTGTCGACCCTCTTATAAGTCTTGCTCCGGTTATGCCATCAAACTTGATTGCTCCGGACTTTATTAGAAGTTGTAATTGGGATGATATTAGTGTGGGTAAGTTGTTCTCTAAGAAGAATGAGTTAATATTGAGTCGCAGCAAATTTGCCCTTCTGAATAAGTTTGATTTTAAGATTGCAAGGTCCACAACTACACGCTTTGAGGCCCATCGCTCTTCGTAATCATGTAAATGGCGATTCGAGCAACGAGACCTTCGAACGAAGAAAATGTTTATCGGTAGTTCGAGAATTGATAATGTACATACATGTCATAACGAGGTATTATCGACTGACCGTCATCAAGTAAAGAAGCGTGGTTGTTGGTCATATTATTGCTGAAAAATATATTCCTCGCAGAGTCATATAACTTACTATCCAAATATTCTCATGTTTCAAGGCCGCAAATGAAGGTACAGCTTACTCACCTCGAACGAGATGCAGATGGTAATTTCTTATACTACTTTGTAGCTCTTGGATCTTCCATCGAGGGTTTTAAACAATGATATTAGACCTGATGATTGCGGTAGATGGTACTCATCTAAAGGGTCTATATCGGGAAGTATGTTTGTTGCAACTCGCTTAGATGGAAACAATCAATCAGTATCCGTTAGCCATTGGAGTTTTGGATTCGGAGAATAATGATGCTTGGGAATGGTTTATGATGAAGTTACATGGAGTGATTGGTGATATGCCGGACTTAGTATTTATCTCCGATCGATGCACTTCCATCAAGAGAGCCGTTCTTAAAGTATTCAGTTATCTGCTTCATGGCATTTGTTTTTACCATGTGAAAGGTAATATCAAAGCAAAATTCAAGATGTCTCAAGTCGTTTGGGATGATTTCGAGCCGATCTTTATAAAAGCCGCAAAGCATATGAGCACGAAGAATTTAGAAAACAACTCGAGGCTCGTGGATGCTCCATTCCAGTCAGACTGATTACTGGAGAATAATGTGGGGATATGTAATTGGGCAAGGTCCGAGTTTGAAGGCAGGAGATATAATATTCTTACCACGAACATCGCGGAAAGCGTGAACTCTTTTATGAGGGAACCGCGAAAATTTCCGATTACTCATCTTATTGATCATTTTAGGAAAACAATGCAAGCAATGGTTTTATGATAGAAAACTTGTGGTCGAATCGATGAGTACTCGGCTAACAACTCAGGCGGATGAAATAGTCGCGAGAGGAGATCTCGGTCGAAATGATGATGGTCCGTCCCGTGTCTCCACATCGATTTCATGTTTTGGGTGGTGATGTGAATGAGGGATTAGTTGACGAGAGAAAAAAACTTGCACATGTAGAGTATTCGATTTAGATCGACTCGATGCATGCGCATGCAATCGCTGCTTGTTTAACTCGTCAGAGTGGATTACATAAGCCTTTGTTACGAATTTTACACCAAGGAATCATTGGTAAAGGCTTATGCACAACCAGATGGAGCCGATTGGTGACGTAATTGATTGGGAAGTGCCAGATGAAATTCAAGAGATGCAAATTTATCCACCAGTAGAAGCACCACCACCGGGTCGTCGTAAAGAGCTGAGAACACCCTCTGCCGGTAAGGATGTAAATCGAAGAACTGTGAAATGTGGACGGTGCAATGAATCGGGTCATAACCGTAAACGATGTAAAAATCCTATTGTATCAAACCAAAATTAGTTGCATTCTTTCAAGTAATATTGTACTGAGTATTAAAATTTTTTTATATTGCATAATATATATATTGGTAAAACAATTTATTTAATGTTATTTTTATATTGAATACAATAGTTTATAACATAATATCACCATTAAATATGTCTACAGCAATCTTTTTCCTAAAATACATTCCATGACTACCGTTGAAATCGAGCCTAAGTCCAAACATTAAATACATAGTAAACATCAATAAAAAAAACACCACAATCACCACTACCAGGCTCTTGTTGTGGGACACCTTTAACTGCAACGACTTTCCAGATTCATAGACTGTCTGTAGGTCATGTCGAAAGCGTAGAATCCAACATGGTCTAGCCATCGAGGGAATATGACTTGAATGCCCTAAATTGATCCTTATACGTTTTATCGTCGCGGAATGTAAGCAATGAGTCATAAATCCATACTTTGTTGTTACGAAAGTCTACTCCGGCTATTACCCAATGATCGCCGCCAAGGTTAACTGGAATGAAAACCTACACATAAAAATATTGTTCTGAATTCAGTATTTCTTACACCCAAATTAATACAGTAAAAAAATAAAAATTTTATATTGACATACCATATCCACATCCGTCACCGCTTTGACATTATGAACTCCACCTTACGAATATAGCTATTAAAATTATCACTATATTGTAATGTTTCGATCGAACAATTTCCGTTGTTCCATAATTGCTAAGGAACACCGCAATATCAAATACACTAGAATTCGAAATACACAACATATAATTTTAAAACAACGAATATATATTTAGTAAACCATCGTACCCAAAAATATGTGTTTGTATGCGTGACCCGCTGAGACAATGCATTTGGATACTGCCGTTGCTTCTCGCTGATCAAGCGATAATACTCATGAATATGCTTGTACATAAGAAATAAGAATAGCAAACCATCGGGTCAATTTAGAAAACAGTCCTACTATACAAACACAACCAATGGTTTGATGTTAAAAAAAAATTACCTCGTCACCTAGCCATCCCAGTGAAGTATGACCTAAAAGTATTTGAAAAACCGAGTGCGAGTATAAGACTGAACTATCCATTGTAATGTTACCAAGCAAACCACTCGTCGAACTCATTGTATACACATGGATCTTGTAATCCTCGAAGTGGATTTATATCTACACTCGTTCGCTCATCGATCCGGCGATCCACTAATTGGAGTGTAGGCACGGGATTGATGTTCCTCCCTCGTTTGAATGAGCGGAATCAAATATGGACTATTAAAGACATAAGATTTTCTATATGGACGACCAAACTTACTAATATCCGTGGTGCCTCCTTAAGAATCGCCCACTCGTCCATCGACATCCCGCATAAAAGTATATAATGACATAGGATCGGAAATCATCCGATTATCTACGTCGATATACACTCCACAATCATCCGGTACCTATCCGTTTGTCGGGATAAATAAATTTAATAAATAACGGATTAAAAGCTAAAAGAACGCACAAATGACATATTAAATTTGCTCACCGCATACGAATGTGTAGTCAGAGAAGGGCCGTCCGAGCGTTCAAGTATACTGAACTAATAAATCCCATCATCGCTTCTCTAAATTCTTTGTGTTCTTTACGCCTCGCCTCAAAGGTCGACTTCAATTCACATATAGAACGATCAATCTTGTCCATCCAGTCGAATGATATAATCGTTATTAAACTTTGTCCTTGATCATTATGAATTTAAAAATTATAAGTTTAAATAAATATATATAACCTCTTAATGATATATATATATACGTGAAAATAAATGATTTATAACCTCCGAATCATATGTGTCATTGGATTCGTGTGTTTGCTCATGATGGTCTTTTCTTGGAAGCTCCTCCTCCACAAGACCTTGCGGCTCCAGTGTTGGGCTAGCAGCACTTGCGATGTTTTGATTCTCCTCCGTTTCGACCATAATGGGAGGTGCGTTGATTGATGGTTGATGCTGCACAAAGTAACATTACTTATAAATACATAAATAATCATTTACAAAGTAACATTACTTATAAGATACTCACATTACAAACCCAACTTGGGATATATGGAACATAATCCTTTACAGTTTGCCAATATTTTTGTGCTTTCTCTTTAGAGTTCGGGTCGATGGTTTGTAGTACATTTTCCTACAATAATTCAACCCAAATTTTAGGTTAGTAGAATCATAGTATTATTTATCGATATGAAAAACAATAATATACAATCGCACAAAGTAATATTACTTACAAGGCGAGAGTTATCATTAAACAATGAATTCACAACAGATGAAGTTGATTTTGGAGGAAGCGATGGGCTTCCATTGTACAATGCGTGGAATCTTTTTTTTGTTTTCACGACCCATCGTGATGGCAACCCTCCAATAACTTCGAACATCCATGCCTACAATAAGTAAAATGACAATATTAAAAAAATATTAAATATTTACTATTAACAAACAATTATCGAAGAATATAATTTTAATGTAGTACGATTTTAACGTACCTGAACTCCAGATGTAAAGCCGTAAACATTGTACTTTTCAATATTATGATTTGGCTTTTCCAAGCGAGTCTTCTTAAATTTCTCCATTTTACCATACAATGCATTGTCAAGACTGTCGTATATCGTTTCCCATGACAAACGACCTCATGGATGGTTTCGAAAGTGATCAATGTCATCCACCTCGTTAAGCAATGAAAAGTTTATCTGACTATGAACTTTTCTTCCATTTAGAACTCATGTCGCAAAATAAAAGAGTGCAATTTTTACTGCATCAATGTCGTCCATAGCGTCGAAGTCTAAGTTACCAAACCTTTCGTCGAACTCGCCGAGATTTAAATTGCGAAACAGACCATCAAAATACGTATTAAGCAACCTATGATTCTTTTTTATCATTTTTGGTACACTGTCTTCACCCCAACAAAGTCTCGTAACTAAACACCACTCTCCAATTGATAAGCGTATCAAATGCTCACCAATTTCAAACCACAATCGATCCGTCTCATTACGAGCCACTTGTCTTACCAACAAATTATGCATAATCACACCATCGAATGGAAAGCTTGACACTCTAAGAAATGGCCAAATATATCCTTTTTGAATAATTGCAAGCTGTCGTTTTGTTAACTTACCCTCAATAGCTTTTACGATCGTATCTAACTTACACATACTTGTAATACGCCCGGAAAATGAAGCGGTAGTAAGGTATCTGCATCATGCCTGGTACATACGCAGAATCTGCCATATTTCTGTTACAAATATAACATTATTAAATTACAATTATATAATTTACAAATTAAAAAAAAAATTCTTTCGTAAAATTTCAGAAAATATTACAGGTGCGACAGGCACCCTATCGCACAAAAATTATGCGACAGGTACACCGTCGCACCAAATTCCAGAAATTACAACCCCATAATTTGGTGCGACCAAATTACAGAATCTGAAACTAGTACCGATCGTCGCACTAAACCTGTGCGACAGGCATCCATCGCACTAAATTCCAGAATCTGAAGCTGGTAGCGTCGCATCAGGCAAAGTGCGATGGGCATGCGACGGATGCCCGTCGCACCAAATTCCAGAAATTGGGATTCTGGAATTTGGTGCCGTCGCACCAAATTTGGTGCGATGGTTGCTGCCATGGCAGCCATCGCGTGGTGCCGGCAGCACCGCGCCGATGGCTGCCCGAGTTTCTTTAAAAAAAAAAAATTACAGAAAGGTTACCTCCCGTATCGTGTCTCTGATCGTCGTCTCAGAAGTCGAGGAACTGTTGCGAAAATTTTGGCCAGTCACGAAACAAGGGTATCTTGGTCTGAAAAATTGGAGATTGGCTAATTATGATAGGAAAAATATAAAAAGGATATTCGTGAAAAATACAAACGAGGAAGGTTATTTGTGTAAATTTCCCAATATTTAACAGGAAACTATCACCTAACTGCTTTGTATTTGACATATATTCAATCAACAGCAGAAGCATGTTAAAAGCATAAAATATATGAACTGATAGATGGTCTGCAGCTAGCTTATGGTTTGAAAGTAGTTGCTAAGGACAAAGAGTGTGTCTAGAGTAATGAAACAACACCTTACAAGAAGCACAGAGATACTTCAGCGAATATCTTCTTTCTTCATCTTGGCATTTGAACTGTTTTCTCGCAAATATATCCAAATACAGAAATACTAACAAACTTGGAACCAACGGAAGAAATGGAGGCATATGATAATACAAACAAGTTAGCTTCAAAGAGGTTAGTTTCCACTGATCATCCAATTATATATAAGCAAAATTTTGTAATTTCTTAGACCATTCATGTTAAATTTTATGAATTAGATTGAGGGGCAAAGTTGCTGTGATAACTGGCGGGGCAAGAGGGATTGGAGCAGCCACAGCTAAACTATTTGCGGAGAATGGAGCCCACATTGTCATAGCAGACATTCTTGATGAACTCGGCGCTGCTCTAGCCGACACAATAGGCGGCAGGTACATACATTGCGACGTGACAAAGGAAGAAGATGTTGAATCAGCTGTCCAGCTTGCAATTTCCTGGAAAGGCCAGTTAGACATAATGTTCAACAATGCGGGAATTTCTGGCTCTGGAGGCAGCATCACAAGCCTTAATATGGAAGATGTGAAGCTTCTTCTGTCAGTTAATCTGAATGGCATATTACATGGAATCAAGCATGCGGCAAGGGCCATGATCGAAGGCCAGAGAAAAGGCAGTATTATCTGCACTTCTAGCTCTGCAGCCATCATGGGCGGCCTTGCATCCCATGCCTATACGTTGTCAAAAGAGGCCATCATTGGCTTGGCAAGAAGCACAGCCTGCGAGCTGGGCAAGCATGGAATTCGAGTGAACTGCATCTCGCCTCATGGAGTTCCTTCAGAGATGCTTGTGGATGCCTATAGAAAGTATCTGGGGAAAGCTGATATGAAACCTGAAGAAGTGAGCAAGATTTTGCAAGAGAGTGGAAGTTTGCTGCAAGGAAGAAGTGCAAGCATAGAAGATGTGGCACAAGCTGCGCTTTTTCTAGCAAGTGAAGAAGCTGGATTTATAACAGCACACAATCTTGTTATTGATGGAGGTTATACTACTGGTACCAGTAGTATGAGTTTTATCTACGAATAGTACTTCAGTAAAGGAACATTAAAAATGAGAGCAATGATTTTCTATTACTAAAGATGTTTAAAAATTGGCAATATATTTGTTTTCCAAGAAATATTTCGTAAATGTAGTTGTGGCCATATGAAAATAGATATAATATGAATAATATCGGGGGAATCGAGTACTGTGAATGCCAATCTTGGCGGTGATTCTTATGATTGGGTTTCAGACGGAGCATTCACTGTAGACAGTTTATTTTCCAAGAAAAAATAACAGAGCATTTGTAACACCCACAATGAATACCTTATTAAGAAAGAAAATAAATTCATTATTGGGTAAGGGTATTAAAAGGCTTGGCTTTATAAAAACTCTTCTCACGTTATTTTATTTTTCAAAACCCTAAAGGCTAACAAAGAAATATAAATGGGAGCAAGCATAGGAGTAAAATCACATTTTTAATAATAAGAGAATAAGATTTTGATTGTGTTTCTAGTTGTCGTTAAAAAAATTCTTGAGTTTTTATTTTATTTTGAGGGTAGGTAAAAAATTATAATCCCTTGAATTTTTAGTTTTATTTTTTATTTCACGTGATTGATAGAATAATTTTGTGTGTATTATATTGATAAAATTGTGAAAGCATGATTATGTATTGGTTTATGATGTCATTGAATGGAATTAATGTTATATGTTATCCTGAAACTGTGAACAATATAGATTGAATGTCATACAATTACTGATATTGTTGAGTCTCATGCATAAAACTTATATGTTATTAAACTAGACATCTTTATTTTTTTAACAATATGTCTATTTTTAATAGTTCACTGTATATTAATTGTAATGATTTTTTAAAATTGAAACACTAGTGCTGGAAATTTTCAATTTTCAGCAGTAATTCTCAATTTTATATTTTATTTTTTAATCCAAATGGCCTCTGAAAATTTTGATAATTTTTATTATTGTACTTTAATATGTCTAGTTTCTTTATAATTAAATTTGTAATTTTTAGTTTTATATAAAAATTATTAAAAATCATAGATTTGGCAGTCGCAATCCTGAAAATAGTTTTCTAGAATTACTATGGCTGATGTTGAAGCAAGTTTGGGTTACTTTTTCATAAATGACTTATAAATTTTAATTTGAATTCCCTATTGTCTCCTCTGATCATCAAAACTTGAATTACTACTTTTGAACTTGTATAACTAAAGTTATGAATTTTTGAGTCAGCAGTCCTCTATATATATCGTCATTAGACAGTTTTGATATTTTTGTGGAAAATCAATTTTCGGAGATGCATATGAACTCTAATTAATCTTGTCAATTTTATATTAAATGTCAACATATTCAAAATAGCTTTTTGGGATATTTGTGATTTTTGACATATTTATAACTTAGTAGAAATCAGCTCTTGTAAGATAGTCGAGTGTAGCCTAGTGAATTGATATGTTTAAGTTAGAGTCAATGGTTTAAGGATTTTTGGAATTTTCTATTAAGCTCAAAATTGAATAAGATATTGATAAGAATTTGTCTTCATAATTATAAGCCAAGAGTGAACTTGTGTGATTGGGGTCATTATTGATCGCTTTGGATCGAAGTAAGTGAATTCATGCATAATGTTTATTATAGTTATATATATATATATCTAATAAAAGAATAATGTTGTTCATGCGGATTGGCATTTTATGGTTTTGAAGTTATTTTACTATTATAATTTATGATAATAAGCTATATTATGATTAAAAGCTTATTAAAATGTTTTTCTTAAATTTGTTTTAAAAATGATTTTAAAACACTTGTTTTTCCATAAATGTTTTCTTTCAAAATATTTGTAAAATATGCCAACTCAATCTTTTATAATAGTGTTTTATCGAAATATTACTGAATGATTGATATTGAAAGACTAAAAAATATATTTAAAGTTTTGGCTCATTATCCGTAATTACTGTTACTGATATAACTGAACAACTAGCTGTATTGTGAGCCCCTACCGATGATTATTGCAAGGTTATTACCCTAATTGGATTACTAGCCGGGTCACTAGAAATACAGGAGATATACTGAATTACTGGCTAGGTCACCGGGAATACAAGTGATACTATGTGGCATGAGTAAATTGAACAAATGAAAGGTTTTACTGATAAATGATTTCTTAAGTGTGTATTTACTAAAAATGATTATCACATTTGGAGTTTTATCATACATATATATATATATATTAGAATGTAAAATAATTATTTGTTTCTATTTTATAGTACTTCATAATGATTAATATGTGTTTCAACATTACTAGTAACCTTATGCATGAGTTTGCTTATCAAGTTGACGGCTTACCTCTCATCTTCAATATTTTGTAGATTGATTTTGAGATAATGGGCTTTTGGGTTTGGCGAAGAGGATTTATTAGTTGAAAACTTTGGGGTTACCTTGATGAATCATTTATTGCCACTTTAGTTATTATTCAGAGTTTAATTTTTTTTTGGAGGATTATTATTATATTTATCATTTTATAGATTATATTTCAACTATAGGCAAATATTGATTTTCTTTTATGGATAATAATAAGATTAATGTTATTAGGTTTCATTCCTTAGGTTTCTTAGGTAAATTTTATGTGTTACATTTGTTGTATCAGAGAAAAGGTTGGATGGTTCTGTAGACATTTAAGTTAACGATCAATAGCTTAGGGTTGAAATTCTATAGAGGTCTTGCATATTTTTATGACTGTAGAAATTATGATTGGCAAAATACGGAGTTGATTATAAGTATGTCGAAAATTTGTTCTCATTAATTGATTTGTATGAATTATTTTAACGTTTTAAATTTTTGTTTTGGTTTATGAATTTGACTTCCAATCATTGACTTATTTATATGTGTGTATATGACTTTATGTGTATTTTGGAAGAAATGCTTATTGAATTTTTTGTGTGTATATGCTTGTTGACCAATAGAATAATGCCACCTAAAAATGACATTAGTTTAACTCTACCACGTGAGAATGATGGAGTGACTCATAAGGAAACTGGCCCTCGGACTAGGTACCACCCATCGTACTACTGTGGTGAGTAAGGTTGAGACAAACAATTTGTAAGGACTAGTTAATCAAGAAAACCCCACCCTTCATGAGATTGCTCAGAATGTTAACCCATCAATGAGATGTTAGCTGGCATTTTACATACTCAAACTAGGCTTTTGAAAAAGATTGCTCAAGGTAGAGGTCTTTATCAGAATGTTAGAAGCGGAGGAACAGAGTGGTGTTGTAGGCAATTGAGTAGTAGTAACAATAGAGCAATTTTAAAAATTAGGATCACCAGTATTTAGAGGGTCAACTACAGATCCTCTGAGGCATGAATAAAACAAATACAAGAGGTACTAGATGCAGTTGGTTGTACTGATAAGCAAAAGGTAGTGTTCACTGCTTTTTTCCTTCATAATGAGGTTAATCACTAGTGGAAGGCCAACACCCGTTTACTGAGAAAACCGATCATATAGAAGATGTTTGTTGATGTTTTTTATGAGAAGAATCTTCCTCAAACTATTGCTAACCAGATAAAGAGGCAGTTCCTAGTTTTGATTTAAAGGAATAAGACTATAGCTGAGTATGAGGATAGGTTCAATACCTTATCCCGCTTTGCTCCTACATTGGTTGATACAGAAAGAAGAGATGTAGAAATTTTCTTAAAGGATTACGACCGTCTATCAGAGATCTTTTAGAGGATTTTAGGTTGACAGATTATACAGGCTTAATGGATAGGGCTACTAATAAATAGATGTGTCTGAATGAGTCACAGAAAAGACGGGGTAGACTGAACCAATAAGGTAAACAGAGAGAATCTTAGAATAAGGGCCTAAGCAACAAGGGTCTTCAGACTCAAAAAAATTTTAACAATACTAGTAAGGGTACATATGGTCTTTTACTACATAGAAACATTTCTCATTGCACTCGATGTAGAAGGTGGCATTCAGATGAGTGTTATATGAATATTGGTGCTTGTTTTGGCTGTGGACAAACTGGCATTGACTTGGTTGTGACCAAGTCAAAGATAGTCAAAGGAAAAAGCCAAGAGCTCAAGGTTGAGTCTTTGCAATGACGAAGCAAGATGTTGAGGCATCTAATGATGTTATGACAAGTACACTATCTATATTTTCTAGAGATGCTAAAGTATTATTTGATTCTAGTGTGACCCATTTGTTCGTATCAATTGCATTTGCTTATCATGCAAACAGAAGTACGGAGTCACTTGAAAGTTTCTTATTTGTTGCACCTCCTATTGGCGATAACATGATTATGAATCAGGTTTATAAGTCTTGCTTTATTAGCTTTGGGGATAGAGAATTTCTTGTTGATTTGCTACCAATTGTGATGTATGCTTTTGATGTTATTTTGGGTATGGATTGGTTAGCAACTCATCATGCTAGTATTGACTGCTTCTCTAAGGAGATTCGTAGTCAATCCTATTTCTAGGAGCAGTTTACAATTGAATCCAATTTTTCCCATTAATTTCGTATCCGTAATAGTGCGAAAGGAAGGCCCGGCTCCAACTCCAAGTTGTTCAAGAATAGTGGCGTTGAGTTTCTCGACCCTTTGCCTTAGGATTAGTCAGCTCTACTTATTGGTGAGGGCAGGGAAGGGATATAACTCAGCGGTAGAGTGTCACATTGACGTGGTGGAAGTCATCAGTTCGAGCCTGATTATCCCTAAACCCAATAAGAGTTGTACTTAAAATTCTTAGAGAAATATAATTTTGATTTTATGGGAATCAGGAGAATTACGAAGGTATGATATCTGTACTTAATGCTAACAAGATGTTAGTAAAATGATGTGAGGGTTTTTTAGCTTATGTAGTGACTAATAACAGTTGTGAGGTTTCCTTTAGGGATATGCAAATGGTTAGAGAATTTTTGAATTTATTTCCTAAGGATTTACGTAGTTTGTCTCAGATCAATAAATAGAATTTTATATTGATTTACTAACTAGCACTACTCTTATCTGCAAAACGCCATATCGTATGGCACCTTTTGAATTTTCAAATGCGGTATAGGCATTATGAATTCCTGGTGATGCCTTTTGGATTAACTAATGCTCTAATAGCTTTTATGGACTTGATGAATAGAGTCTTTCAACATTTCCATGATCAATTTTGTCATTGTTTTCATCTATGATATTTTAGTGTACTCTAAAACCAAAGAAAAGCATGAGGAACACTTAAGGATAATTCTTCAAACACTTCGAAAAAGAAAGCTCTATTTGAAGTTCAAGAAATATGAGTTTTGCCTTGATCGAATAGTTTTCTTGGGGTATGTTGTTACTAAGAAGGGCATTTCTGTTGAACTAGCCAAGGTTGAGGCCATAGTAAATTAGCCAAAACCATTTAATGTTATTGAGATTAGAAGCTTTATAGACGATTTGTGAATGGATTCTCTAGGCTTGAAGCTCTATTAATAAAATTAACTAGGAAGAATGCCAAGTTTGAATGGAGTGACAAATGTGAGAAAAGCTTCGGAGAATTGAAGAATAGATTGGTTTCTGCTCCTGTTTTGATAGATCCTTCTAGTGGTCATGGCGGCTTTATCATTTATAGCAATGCATCTAGAAAATGGTTGGGATGTGTATTAATGCAGATAAAAAGGTAGTTCCATATGCGTTTTGGCAGTTAAAAATTTATGAGCAGAATTATCTAACTCATAACTTAGAGTTAACAGTTGTGGTCTTTACTTTAAAGATTTAGAGATATTATCTTTATAGTGAAACTTGTGAAATCTTTACATATCATAAAAGTTTGAAATACTTTTTCACCTAAAAATAATTGAATTTGAGACAGAGAAGATGGTTAGAATTGGTGAAAGATTATGATTGCTCGATTAATTATCATCCTAGTAAGGCAAATATAATGGCTGATGCCTTTAGTAGAAAGTCATCGAGTTGTTTGGCTTGTATGATTACTACTCAGAGTCGCATATTAGAGGATTTAATAGAATTAAGGCTACACAAAGTGATGATCTGAAATCTAGAAAAATTATTGAGGCAGTTAAGACTGGACGTTCTGAGTTCAGACTTGATGAAAATGGTGTTTTGTGGTTTAGGCAGAGACTTCGTGTGCCAACGAAAAATGAGTTAAAAAAAAAAGAGAGAGAGAGAATGCGAGAAAGCCACGACTCAAGTTTTAGTGCTCATCCCAGAAGTACTAAAATGTATCGAAATTGGAAACAAAATTTTTGGTAGAGGAATATAAAAGGTAATATTGCTAATTATGTTTCGAAATACTTGGTGTGTTAGCAAGTGAAGATTGAGCATCAAAGACCTATTGGGTCTCTTCAGTTACTCCCTATTCCAGAGTGGAAGTGGGAGCACATCACCATAGATTTTGTGAGTGAATTTCCTTACTCAAGGAAAAGTTGGAACTCGATATGTGTTATTGTAGATCGATAGACTAAGTCAGCGCACTACTTACCAATGAAGAGTACTGACAAGTTTTGGAAGTTGGGGCAATTTTTTATAGATAAGATAGTCAAATTACTCAGAGTGCTAGTATCCATTGTCTCAAATAGAAATCCACGATTCACTTCTGATTTTTAGGGTGGACTACAGAAGAAATTTAGAATGAAGTTAAGGTTCAGCACCGCTTTTCATTTTCAGACTTATAGACAGTCAGAAAAGACTATCTAAACTCTTGAGGACATGTTACGAGCTTATGTGTTGGATTTAGGAGATAATTAAGAAGAATATTTGCTCTTAGTGGAGTTTACATATAATAATAACTTTCATTTTAGCATAGGCATGGCTCCTTGAAGCTTTATATAGGAGGAAGTGTAGGTCGTTTATTTGTTAGGACGAAGTTGGCAAAAGGAAACTATTGGGGCCAGAATTAGTTCAGATTACTGCAGATAAAATTAAGATGATACAAGAACGTCTTCGTACAGCTCAGAGTAGTCAGAAGAGTTATATTGATCAACGTATGCGTGATCTACAGTTTCAAGTTGGGGATTATGTTTTCTTAAAAGTCACACCTTGGAAAGGAGTTTTCCGTTTCAAGAAAAGAGGTAAACTCAGTTTTCTATTTATTGGGCCTTTTGAGATTTTAGAGAGAATTGGCACAGTGGCATATCGAGTGGCTTTGCCACCGAGCGTTTTAAGGTTTCATGATGTATTTCATGTGTCAGTATTGAGAAAGTACATGGCTGATCCTTCTCATGTCTTGGATTACCAACCTATCCAAATCTCGAGCGATATGTCATATGAAAAGTGACCGTTGGAAATCTTAGATAGGAATAAACTAATTTTGAGGAGAAGAGTTATTCCTTTAGTAAAAGTTTGATGGGCGAATCATTCCATTGAAGAATTTACTTGGGAACGAAAGGTAGAGATTAAAGAGAAATACCCTCAGATTTTTTAAGAACAAGGCTAGGTTCTAAATTTTGAGAACAAGAATTAGTTTAGATTATTGCGGACAAAATTAAGTTGATACAAGAATGTCTTTGAACAACTTATAGTATGCAGAAGAGTTATATTGATCAACGTTGACGTGATCTACAATTCCAAGTTGGGGATTACGATTTCTTAAAAGTCATACCTTAGAAATGAGTTTTTCATTTCGGGAAAAGAGGTAAACTCAGGCCTAGGTTTATTGGGCCTTTCGAAATTTTAGAGAAAATTAGCACAGTGGCATATCGAGTGGCTTTGCCATCGAGCCTTTCAAGGTTTCATGACGTATTTCATATACCAGTATTGAGGAAGTACATGGCTTATCCTTCTCATGTCTTGGATTACCAACCTATCCAAATCTCAAGTGATATGTCATATGAAAAGCAACCGTTGGAGATCTTGGATATGAATAAACAAATTTTGAGGAGAAGAGTTATTCCTTTAGTAAAAGTTCAATAGGCGAATCATTCCATTGAAGAATCTACTTAGGAACGAGAATCAGAGATTAATGGGCCTTTCGATATATTGTTCTCACACCCAATAATATTAGTTGTTTCCGTCCATTAATTTGTTTATAACAAGTTTAATCGTTTGATAATTGTAACATGTAACCATTTAATCGCACCCCTTTTTTTAACTTGTCATTTACCAGAGTAATCTGTCTACATAACATGCTAAGTGTCTTCTTGCTCACCAGTTGATATAATTTAACTCTAATCAAACTGTAACTCACTACACGACTAAACCTGGGGTACCTTACACTAAGGGTAACGTAGATTAAAGAGAAATACCCTCAGATTTTTTAAGAACAAGGTTAGGTTCTAAATTTCGAGGACAAGAATTAGTTCATATTTTGCGGACAAAATTAAGTTGATATAAGAATGTCTTTAAACAACTCATAGTAGGCAGAAGCGTTATATTGATCAATGTAGACATGATCTACAATTCCAAGTTGGGGATTATGATGTCTTAAAAGTCATGCCTTGGAAATGAGTTTTTCATTTCGGGAAAAGAGGTAAACTCAGGCCTAGGTTTATTGGGCCTTTTGAAATTTTAGAGAAAATTAGCACAGTGGCATATCGAGTAGCTTTGCCATCGAGCCTTTCAAGGTTTCAAGATGTATTTCATATATTAGTATTGAGGAAGTACATGGCTTATCCTTCTCATGTCTTGGATTACCAACCTATCCAAATCTCAAGTGATATGTCATATGAAAAGCAACCGTTGGAGATCTTGGATAGGAATAAACAAATTTTGAGAAGAAGAGTTATTCCTTTAGTAAAAGTTCGATAGGCGAATCTTTCCATTGAAGAATCTACTTAGGAACGAAAGTTAGAGATTAATGGGCCTTTCGATATATTGTTCTCACACCCAACAATATTAGTTGTTTCTGTCCATTAATTTGTTTATACCAAGTTTAATCGTTTGATAATTGTAACATGTAACCATTTAATCGCACCCCTTTTTTTAACTTGTCATTTGCCAAAGTAATCTGTCTACATAACATGCTAAGTGTCTTCTTGCTAATTGGTTGATATAATTTAACTCTAATCAAACAGTAACTCACTACACGACTAAACCTGGGGTACCTTACACTAAGGGTAACGTAGATTAAAGAGAAATAGCCTCAGATTTTTTAAGAATAAGGTTAGGTTCTAAATTTCGAGGACAAGAATTAGTTCAGATTATTGCGGACAAAATTAAGTTGATACAAGAATGTCTTTGAACAACTCATAGCAGGCAGAAGAGTTATATTGATCAACGTTGACGTGATCTACAATTCCAAGTTGGGGATTACGATTTCTTAAAAGTCATACCTTGGAAAGGAGTTTTTCATTTCGGGAAAAGAGGTAAACTCAAGCCTAGGTTTATTGGGCCTTTTGAGATTTTAGAGAAAATTAACACAGTGGCATATCGAGTAGCTTTGCCATCGAGCCTTTCAAGGTTTCATGACGTATTTCATATACCAGTATTGACGAAGTACATGGCTTATCCTTCTTATGTCTTGGATTACCAACCTATCCAAATCTCAAGTGATATGTCATATGAAAAGCAACCGTTGTTGGAGATCTTGGATAGGAATAAACAAATTTTGAGGAAAAGAGTTATTCCTTTAGTGAAAGTTCGATAGGCGAATCATTCCATCGAAGAATCTACTTAGGAACGAGAGTCAGAGATTAATGGGCCTTTCGATATATTGTTCTCACACCCAATAATATTAGTTGTTTCCGTCCATTAATTTGTTTACAATAAGTTTAATCGTTTGATAATTGTAACATGTAACCATTTAATCGCACCCCTTTTTTTAACTTGTCATTTGCTAGAGTAGTCTGTCTACACACCATGCTAAGTGTCTTCTTGCTGACCGGTTGATATAATTTAATTCTAATCAAACCTTAACTCACCACACGACTAAACCTGGGGTACCATACACTAAGGGTAACGCAGCCGCTGGCTGAAGTGATGATGTTCATGTTTATATTAGTGGATTTTTTTGCTTTTTTAATATTAAATGATCAGGGAGTACAGGCAGAATTCTGAAGATCGAGTGGAGCTATATTCGGCACCCCTACTTTCTATGTTTTAAAGCCTGAAGCGATATTAATTTTATTTTTATTATTTTATGGTTCAGAAAGAAGAATTGTTTTACTAAATTAATTAACAATAATGTAGCAGTTTTCTTGAACGAAGGTTTCTTCCTCTAATATTTTCTTGATGTTAATTGCACATTTATGCTCATGTGAGAGATTTGAAGTGCTGTGGTTATATTACTAATATTCATTTATGCAGTAGCGAACCCAGCTAGTTTAATTAGGAGGTTTGATTCAAAAAATTTTATACAATTTTGGAGACTTTATTTTTTTACTATTTACATAAATCAAATTTATTCTTTTCTTTTAAAATTAAAAAAGTAATGATGATAAATTGAAGAAAAATTGCATAAATATTCAAATTTTATTCTTTTGCTTTAAATTTAAAAACTATAATACTAAATTGAAAGAAATCTTTATAAACATCTTAAAAAATAAAATTGTGTAGTTGTAGAGATTTGAACAAAAATCTTCAAAGATCCAAAATAAAAATTTTTCCACTTAATTATAAACATTTCATAATATTTGAATGTAGCCAATTTTTTTTTATTGCCTTTTTTTAAAGTGGCTTAAAAAGAAAAATAATGGCTCAGGAAGGGTTTAAAGACCTTTTTAGGCCTTAGCTAGTTCTGCTCCTACCTTAAGGAATATGTGCTGTATCAGTATAATCTTGAGTCTCGACTAAATATAATTAAGAATAATGCTAAAGTTCAATAAATTATAACAAGAAAATAAACATAAATTTGATCGGCTAAAAGTATCTATTCAAATGTACATGTACATAATTGCTCTCAATATAGAAAAATGACATTAATAAATGAATATAGGGATAATTGCAGAAACTCAAACTCGAACATTGATAGGACCACAACTTTACGCACCTACGAACCACAAAACACATTTAGGATATGATGGAAAAGGTTATTTAGTATAAAAAAAAAAAGAGAGAGAGAAAACAACTAAAAAATGTTAAAAATAATGTTGGAATTCAATGGCTTTTTAGTAGTGTTAATGAAGGTCATGTCAAAGGTAGAAGGATTGAAGGATTGATCACTTGTACCCTTTTTTTAGTTGATTTTGCTAACCCCTCTGTATGATGCTCTCTTTAGTTTGAATAAACCTTTGGTTGTTGGCAATTACCTTTATTGCAACTAACTCCTCAGTAATTATTGATAGTTATCTATCAATTGAGGATAGTTAAAAAGGTAGTAACATCCAACTTCCCTAAAAAATGGGTTAGATTCCGCAAATAAATTTTTAGGTCGATGTACTTCATGTTGTACTTATAAACTAAGTCATCCACAAACTTTTGATCATATTTATAGACAAAGTTGTCAAAATAAACTTTAGGTCATACTTATAAACGGGGTCTTTAACATATGCTTCAGGTAGTAGTACTCAATTTACCACATAACAAGCTCATGTTAGTTGTATGCCTCACCTCAACATCAAAAACAACCCACCTAAACAATTGTGTCGAAAAATAATAACCAAACACAATAACCATTGTTTTTAGTTTTATTATCTCTTAACAAATTTTCTTTGCCAAACCTCTCTTATGGTGACAAATTTTAAGTTAACATGAACAATGACATAATCTTGGGTTACAATGATTTTTTTTTTCTTTCTAAATGCACGTTAGTTAGTTAAACAATGATAATGGTGGACAAAATAAATTTTTATGTTTCTTTTCTATTAATTAAAAGTATTGGTGTAAATTTTATCCAAACTTACTAAGTGGTAATTCCAACCAATGATGGCCCCCCTTAGGACTGAGCTTCCCCCTAATTGCATCCAACAATGATGAATTTATCCTTTGGATCGATCTTAATGGACCTTTAAATTTTATTCAAAGACTCCACTTCCTTAGGAAATGAGACTATATTTTTCTGATGATTCTCTAAAAGCACAAAAAAATGATTAAGGGATTAGCTTTGTCAGTATAAACCCTCTAATGATCAAGTTTGTCACCGAATTTTTTGAAATATGAATTTAAAGAGAGAAAGTAAGCATTTCCTCTCTTGAGTCAATATTTTTCTTACCTTTCAAAAAGAATAGAAGGCATATTTATAGGCAAAATTGACTTGAATTGAGTTCTAGTTACTTGGATGACAAAAATCATTATTCTTGTGACGTTTTTCAACACTTATCTTCATGTGCCCATGCTGATTGATACATAGTTATGCAAGCTTGTCTATGGATCAAAGAAGGAAGCTTTTTAATATTAGGTTGCTTTTCCTAAGATATTGAGTCATAAAAACCTAGGAAATTTATTTTAGGTGATTTGTCTTAGGATAAAATCCTAGAAATCTCAAAACCTTTAAGCTACGTTTGGCATGCATGATTAGTTTGGATTAATTATTAGGTTTGGACTGGACTATATTTAATTGGATTAAATTTGATTATATAATATATCTTATGTTTAGTACAATATTAGATTGAACTATATTAAATTATATATGAATGAAATTAAATAGCATTTAAGTTGACATTTAAATATAAATATGAACTATATATGTATATTTAATAATAAAATAATTATTAATATTAATTTATAATACAATTAATTAAAATTAAATATATAGAAAATTAGTTATTAGTTAATCAAAATTATAATAAAAAAATATAAATTAGATTAATTTAATTTAAATTAAATTAAAAATTATTTAAATATTTAATTTAATTATTATTAAATATTTTAAATATATTTTATTTTATTAAAAATTTTAGCAAATAATATAAAAGCAACCAATTACTGGTTTTATTAATTTTCATGGTCAATTTTAATATAGTGATTATTAAATTAAATACTACATTAGATATTCAAATAATAATTAATTAAATAGACAATTGTTTTTAAATTAATCCTAACTAAAACCATGTTTCAATTGGGATTGTTAATCCCATGATCTTATTGCTAAATTCAAATTTAACCCTATAATCTAATCCAAAGTAGAGCTAGCTAAACATAAAATAATTATTTAATCCCAAAATTAATTCAATCATATACTTTATCCAACCTCTCAACCATAGCCTTAGGGCTTTATCTTAGGATTATGAGATCATAGAAGTTTTGGAACCTAGGAAGTTTATTCTAAATGATTTGTTTTATGATAAGATTCTAGGAATCTTAAAATCTTTTGAACTTTTTAGTCTTGCCACCTATGAGATTCATCATAAGTAGTTTTGACTTCACATGCTTTATAACTATCAAATTTATTTAGGCCCTGGCTAGACCTATTCTTTTTCTTTTGTCCAACAATAAAATATAATTATAAATAATAAATATAAGAGTTATGATACACATCTTAAAATTTTGGCTCAAATTATGTGAATATGATATATCACTTTTTAAGGGCCAATTTGGGATTACAATGCTTATGAAACAAGCTACTTTTGTTGTATGGATCATATAAGCTGATGATTAAAAAATATTATTTGGTACTTAACAAACTATATTGTTATGATTACTGTAAGTTTAAAAATAGAGTACATAGTCATTAGGTAAGTCATACTAAACGGGCACTTAATCCCAAATGAGATGTAATTGGTTGATAATTTTAATTAAATAATGGCGTAATATAAATTAATCCAACCATTTAGTGTGGCACATTAAAATCTCATATCAACTAAAATTTCTATTATTTTAGTCTTTAGAGTGAAGGAATCATTCCTTCAAATCATAGAGTTAGGCTATCGCAATCTTGGAAACAGTTTTCCAGAATTATTAAGGCTGATGTTGAATCAAGTTTGGGTTACTTTTTAATCATTAAATGACTTATAAATTTTAATTTGGATTCCCTATTGTCTCCTCTGATCATCAAAACTTGAATTACTATTTTTAAAATTGTTTAACTAAAGTTATGAATTTTTGAGTCTGCAGTCCTCTGTATATATCCTCACTAGACAATTTTGATGTTTTTGTGGAAAATCAGCTTTTGGAGATGCCTATGAACTCTAATTAATCATGTCAATTTTATATTAAATGCCAACATGTTCAATGTAGCTTTTTGGGATATTTGTGATTTTTTCGATATATTTTTATAACTTAGTTGAAATTAGCTTATGTAAGATAGTCGAGTGTAGCCTAGTGAATTGATATGTTTAAGTTAGAGGTAATAGTTTAAGAATTTTTAGGATTTTCTATCAAGGTCAGAATTGAATAAGATATTGATAAGAATTTATTTTGGTAATTATAGACCAAGAGTGAGCTCGTGTGATTGGAGCCATTATTGATCGCTTTGGATCGAGGTAAATGAATTCATGCATAATGTTTATGATAGTTATATATGTATATCTATTAAAAGAATAATGTTGTTTATGTTGATTGGCATTTTATAGTTTTGAAGTTATTTTACTATTATAATTTATGATAATAAGTTATATTATGATTAAAAGCTTATTAAAATGTTTTTCTTAAATTTATTTTAAAAATGACTTTAAAATACTTGTTTTTCCATAAATGTTTTCTTTAAAATTATTTGTAAACTATGTCAATTCAATGTTTTGTAACAGTATTTTATCGAAATATTACTGAATGATTGATATTGAAAGACTGAAAAATGTATTTAAGATTTTGACTCATTGTCCGTAGTTACTGTTACTGATATAACTGAACAGCTTGTTGTATTGTGCGCACCTACCGACGATTATTATAGGGTAAAGTACCCTGACTGAATTACTGATCGGGTCACCAAGAATACATGTGACATACTGAATTACTGGCCGGATCACCAGGAATACATGTGACACTATGTGGCATGAGCAAATTGAACAAATGAAAAGTTTTACTGATAATTGACTTCTTAAGTGTGTATTTACTGAAAATAATTATCGCGTTTGGAGTTTTATCGTAAAACTGCTATAAACGCGCTACAATATACAGTGCCACTATAGTTTAATTGCTATAAGACGCGCCACAGTGAATAGTCTAAAGTCTTGTGTATAAATTCTGAAGGAAGACTGTGGACTCCTGAGAATTTTCAGATCATCTTTCTCTCTAATTCTTCTCTCTCTTCTTTCTTCTCTAGAAAACAATAAACATAAGACATCAAGGAAATTTTCCTGTCTTCTGAGTTTTCTGAGTCTTCTTTTCTCCTTTTCTTCTTTTCTCTTTTGTAATCATTTAAAGCTTTTAAGCTTTCATTTTCTAATGTAAGCATTCAGTTTTTAGTTTAATATAAAGCATTTAAAGTTCTGTAATTTATTTATTTAAAGCATTTATTTATTTTTAAAACATAGATCTAAGGGTGTATGTTTTAAATTTTAAAGTTTATGCATGATCTGCAGACTGATCTTCCATATCAGATCTGCCATATAAATTGCTACTTGACCTCTGAGGTATAGAGACCGGATCTCTCCCCTCGCTTGTATTTCTCTTCTCCCCCCATTCAATCAGAGCACCAGATCTAGGATCCAGATCTTGGTATTGTGTATGAGCCTGTGTTGCCTAGGGTTGCATAGAATTCTCTTTTAAAGTTTTATTTTTAATTTTAAAGATTTTAATTTTAAAGTCAAAGCAGTATATCAGCTGGACACCCGTTGTTCAGGATTAGATCTGTTCTAAATCAGATTTGATCTTAAAACGTAATTAAATTTACGGCCAACTGGTTTAACAATGACACGTACCTAACAATTATATAAAGTTTTATTAAAATTAAAATTTATTTATTTTTCTGTCTACACTATCATCCTTCAGTCCTATTTCCCTACTGGTATTAGAGCCAATGGGAAGATAGTGTTGGATAGTTTAGAGCGTCTAGGTTAGAGGTCTGTGTAAAGGTTGAACACTGCAGGCGTGGTGAGTGTTACCTTGTGTGCCGCAATAGCTTTTGGTCGTAAGTCCAGATTGGTTGAAGGGCAGTAAAACCAATTCTTAGCTGTAGATTGTAGCCAATCCTGTAGGACTAAAACTTGAACATAGGTTTCTAAAATGGATTCTCTACTCTGTAGAACATCATCCTTTTCTAGCTCTTTCTCAGGAAGGACTAGTGATTCAAAGCATATAATGAATTCAGAGGAATTCATAATTGAAGATTTTAATAAAGCTATTGATTGTTGTGAACTACCAAAGATTTCTAAAGACATGATTTAAAAAACGATTATGTCATTAAAACAGAAGAACATGACATAATACTTTCAAAGCCATTTGAGACAATCCAATTATTCTCAGAACAATCTTTAACGAAGTTAAAATAAAATAATTTTAATTATGTCCACATTGGTTTCATCCAGGTTGGAATAAGGCCTCTCACTAAAGAAATATTGGATACTTCAATCCTAGCTGTTCTTAGAGATGGGAGATTTCTCTCATTTGATGATTCCTTTCTCAGTAGCATTGAATCAATTCTCTATAAATGACTTATTTCATTCAGCTGTTATCTAAATATAACAGTTTCACTTAAAGATAAAAATATTTTAAATAGCATGATTCTTCAAATTAAAACCTATAATTATCATATAGTTGAAGGATCAATTCCAGTTGCATTAATTTTTAAAATTTCATACAAAGCCATACATTCTGTATTTAACACACAACATAAATATCAGTCAAAAAGAGATGAGACTCTTCTCTTATAGACTGACTTATCTAAAGTCAATACTGTTATTCCAAAGCCCATCCAATGGAAAGATGTCTATCTTCCAGAGGAATGGATTCTTGAAGGAGCCACTGAACCAGTGATTCCAAAACAACTTGAGCCCGATATAGAGTTGCAAAATGTGACTCAGTATTCTGATGGTAAAGTCAAGCTATCCTTTAAAAGATCCATATCTTTTAGATTCTCTGATAAGGATTCGAGCACAAGTATACCCTCTGTAGAAAGGAAATTTTCAAAGATACTTTCTGTGATAAATCTTCCTTTCCAACCTGTAAAGAGTCAACCTAGGTTTCCACCTCGGATATACCTAGTTCTTCTATTCATTCTGTTGACTATACCACTAGTGTACCTCATCCCATATACACTAGCAGGCAACGGGATGAAGAATAGGAAAAAAAAAACCTTATCTTCCTACTTCTCCTTCATTCTCTGTTGTTACAGAGAATATGTTAAATATTATAATAAAAAAATTTGAAGTTGATAAAAATCTTCTTCATAATGATTTCTATTCTGAAAACAATAATGAAAAAAGACTTTTGTTTTTCAAACATTTCATAAACCAAAGAAAAGAGATTCAACAAATTTATTATGAATTTGTGAATTTGCATAAAGTTCATTTTTTTTTTTATTGGTTTGAGATGTATGCTTCCGATAATCACATTGATTATCCTTTCAAAGAATCAAATCCTATTGTTATCAGAAAGAAAATTCTTGAATGGACTTTTTCTGATAGTGATAGAATCATAGAAGCAGAACATCCACTCTTAAGAGTATAACCATTGATAATAGTGACCCTCCTATCCAAATTAAAGCTTCACCATATAAAATTCATAAGCCTAAAAATCCACAGGTTGATTTAGATAGCATCATTCAACAGAACAATTTCTGTAATGCTAATCTAAATACAATAGGAAAACAGTTGACTAGAATAGAAAATCAATTCCAAAAGTCAACCATAATTGTTTCTCCTATTCCTTCACCTATTCCTTCTTCTTCAAAGCCAACAAAATCTGATACTGAGAAAAAGCTTAAAAAGTCTATTTTTGAGCCTTTCCAGGTTTCTAAGACTAGTCAAAAGTTAGTCCAAGAATCTAAATCAGATTTTGGTAAAGCTAGTCGTGAACAATTTGATAGGATAGAAGTTTCTTCTTCCTCAAGTAAAGTTCAAATTGCTCCTAATAGTGCCCAATCCAGCAAGATTGGTGTACTGGATTATAATCAGTCTTCTATTGCCTCTTCTGAAATAGAAGCATTTAAAGATGTACCCCTTCCAAAAGCTAATAAAATTCATTGGGAATTATCTCTTCCCACAGTCAGGTCTCCACCAGATTTGGCTATTGATAACAGATCTAATGCCTTAAACCAATCTAGGTTTAATGCATCTTCTGTCTATGAATGGAACATAGATGGAATGTCTGAATATAATATTCTTGAGTTGTTGCAACAGATGACCATGGCAGCCAATGCCTATAAAACTCAATCAAGGACTTCTAACAAAATCATTGCAGAAATCCTGATTGCTGGGTTTACTGGTCAACTTAAAGGTTGGTGGGATCATCTTCGCTCCAAGCAGCAACAATCTGACATTTTAAATGCAATTCAAACAAATAAGTATGGAACCCCCATCTGTGATGAATTGAATAATTCAATTCAGGATGCAGTTGTCACCCTGATTTTAATAATTTTCCTTCATTTCATAGGTAATCATTCTCACCTAAGAGATAAAAATGCTGAGTTATTACATAAATTGAGATGCAAGAAACTTAGTGACTTCCAATAATATAAATCTACCTTTTTCACCAGACTCTTTCTGAGAGATGATGCAAATCATATCACTTGGAAAGAAAAATTCCTTGTAGGGTTACCAACCCTCTTGGGTGAAAATGTTAGAAATTCCATTAAATCCTTATATGATAACAAAATTCCTTATGACAATCTCACCTTTGGTGAACTTGTCAGTTTTGTCAATAAGGAAGGTTTAAAGATTTGCCAATATTTAAAACTTCAGAAAAGATTAAAATGGGAGCTTAGAAGATCTAAGCAAGAATTGGGCGGCTTCTGTAAGCAGTTTAATTATGATCCCTTCAAAACTTCAACTTCTAGAGACTGTAATGGTAAATGTTCTTTCAGACCTTACAAAAATCATTAGAAGTCTAGACTCAAGAGAACCTTATTATAACAAGTCTTCAAGGCCTTATACAAAGAAAAAATCCTCTAGAGATAAATCCAAATCTAAAGCATCTTTCAATTACAAAGAAGGTACTTGCTTCAAGTGTACTAAAAAAGGACGTACTGCACAATATTACCGTATGAGCAGAAAACTCCATGAGCTCGACCTCGAGGAGGAAGTTCTAGCAAAGCTAGCTCCTTTGCTAATTGAGTCATCCAGCTCTGAGTCTTTTATGACAGGAGACAGTGAGTCTTTACAAATTGATGAACTAGTAGACTCTAATTTTGAATTAGAATACAGTAAAGTAGTAATGTACTAGTACTGATTCTTATTTAAAGAAAGTCAATGTGTTAAATAAGGATCAATAAAGTTTTCTTGAATTAGTCAAACATATCTCTGATCCTGCTCTCCAAAGAGAGTATCTTGATAAACTTCTAAAGACCTTAGAAGTAAAAGATAAAGCTGAAACTTTTAAAGCCCCAGTTCTTAAAAAGAATACATATGATCTTACTGAAATCTTGGATAAGAAAAAAACAAAGAAGTCAAGTTCTAATATTCAAGATCTTCAAAAGGAGATCAATGATATTAAAGCTGAGATAAAAGAGTTGAAAGAAAAACAGAAGAATGATTCTGAAACAATTCAACTTCTTTTACAAAGACAATTACAAGAGGATTCTGATAGAGAACTAGAATCTGATGATGGTAATAAAAATGATCAATGCCTTGAAAACATTGAGTCTATACTCGATGATTTTCTATTTATTCTAAAGCAAATTACAACAAAAAAATATTTAATTAAAATTACTTTAATTTTTTGCAAAAACTTTGAATTTGACACCATTGCCCTTTTGACACTGGTGTTGATTTGAATTGTATTAAAGAAGACATTGTTTTAAAACGTTTTTATAAGAAAACAAATGAAAGACTTTCGGCAGCAAACAATTCAAAACTCAAAGTCAAATCCAAAGTTGATACTTTTGTTTATAATGGTGGTTTTGAATTCAAAACTTTATTCGTACTGACAAACGATATACATCATGTTGTCATCATAGGAACACCATTTATAAACCTTATTACTCCCTATACTGTTAATTATGATAGTATATCTTTTAAAGCAAATAATAAAAACCTTGTTTTTCCATTCATACAAAAGCCTAAAACAAGGAATTTAAACATTATTAAAGCATATTCTGTTTATCATAACCACATAAATACCCTTCTTAAAATAAAATAAAATGATTTGATTTGTTTAAAAAAAGATTTAAATTTACAAAAAATTGAAAGCCAACTTTAGAATAATTTTGTAAAACAAAATATTTCTAATTTTAAAGCCCTCATTGAAAGAGAAATATGTGCTGATTTGCCAACTGCATTCTAGAACATGAAGCAATATTTGGTAAACTTGCCTTATGAAACTTCTTTTGATGAGAAACATATTCCTACTAAAGCTCGTCTAATCCAAATAAATATGGATCTAGAACAACAATGTAGGAATGAAATTATAGATTTGGAGTCTAAAGGACTTATTGTTAAGTCCAGGTCTCCATGATCTTGTGTTGCTTTCTATGTCAATAAAAATTCTGAAATAGAAAGAGGCATACCAAGACTTGTAATAAATTACAAACCTTTTAACAAAGCTTTAAAATGGATTAGGTATCCAATACCTAACAAAAAAGACTTACTTCGAAAATTACATTCTGCATTTGTATTTTCAAAGTTTGATATGAAATCTGAATTTTGGCAAATTCAGATTCATCCTAAAGACAGGTATAAAACTGTATTCACTGTTTCATTTAGATAGTATGAATGGACAGTTATGCCATTTTGTTTAAAAAATGTCCCCTCAGAATTCTGGAGGACTATGAATGACATTTATAATCCTTATTCAGAGTTCTGTATTGTTTATATTAATGATGTGTTGATCTTTTCTCATACAATTGATCAGTTCTAATATGCCTAACTCAGCCTCAAAAGAGCTCTCAAGAGGTGAGGGCTGCCCACGCTTTATAAACTAGCCAGGATCCTTATATGCGGGCAATGTGGGATACTCAGGCCCTCAAAATGAGTGTTCTTTGTCATTAGAGCAACTAAACCCATATGTCAATAAAGGAACAGTAAAAATGATGGTAAAGATTTTTTGTTACCGAAGAATGAAGCTGTTTAAAACGTGACAACACAGTTGTTTTAAAGGAAATATTTTAAATGTTCCATAGCTTGTGGCAATATTATGACTCTTACGGAAATAGAAAGGAGTCATATTGAGGAGAGAATAGAGAACTCTGAATATTCTTGAAGATCCATGATCAAGTGCACTCTTGGTAGTGGTTCTTGTGGTCGGATTTAGACAAAGCATTCTCTGTAAACAGTTTATTTCCCATAAAAAAGAACTCTGTACTAGTAAAAAGAAACGATGTAGTGAAAAGGATGTACAGAGTGTTCTTATTCATTAGAGCAACTAAACCCACATATCAACTCTAAAAATAATACGCTTAAAGGATCAGTATCATAGCCACAGCAAAGATCTTCACATTCTAACAAATTTGAGATTTTATGCATAACAACAATGTCCAGAGAAAAGGAGGTCTAAACTTACAAAGAGAATTTCCAAACCATCCAATTCAAACCTGATGAACTCTTATCCCAAGTTCAGCTTGTTAATATGTGTAAGTTGCAATGGATAAAAGAAAATAAAATGATGCAAAATATCTTATTAAAGATTAGATGACATAACCACTCCGAAGTTCTATTACCCAGGAACTTCTGGATTCAGATAATGAAACCACCTTTGGCAAGGTTTCTACACCTGGCCTGCCAAAGTGACAACATAGCACAAACTAAATACTACTAAGACAAGAGTTGAAAAGCAGCTAAAGAAAGAGAAAAGTTAAAAAAAAAATGAAGGGTAAAGTATGGCACCTGAAAATTCCAGACAATACACCACTTTCAAACATTCCACCAAACAGGCACTCTCCTCTCATCATCTTAGCTAATATACGACCAACGACCGCATATCAATTGCAGCAGAGTAGTTGGTCATGCCAAAGAGGACTTCAGGGACTTGGTAATCTGGAGTTACCACCAGCAAAAAAAGTATCATAATTATTGATAGCCAGTGTCATTCAAAAATATAATATGCAAGTATTCATCTGAGTTCCTTATTGTAAAATACTGATTTAAGCATACGTGGGATATATTTATTTGACTTTTATTTTGATAGTGCTGGAACAAATGTTAAAGAGAGTAATTTAATAACAATATAAGACACACCAAATACAAACCACTTTTATCAAATGTGAATTCATAGGATGATGCTCCTGGATGATTTTGTGCAAGTTGCTAAAAGAAATGTGACGTAGGATATTGTGTATTGCGACCAGAATACCTTCTGGATGGTATAATTTTGGCTACAGGTATTCGATTTTGCCATTTAATATACTCGTTTCAAAACTTACAATGAGACTAACAAAACTCATAACTGCCAAAGTCATTTTGGTCTGTGCTCGGTTAAAAAATTCATTTTTTTTCTTGATCGTTTTTATATTTAAAGATTTTTTCCCTATTTTTCTTGATTCTTCTAATATTTTTATCTTTTTGTTTACAATTCGTAATTCGTATTTAGTTTCCGTTTTCTTTACCTTTCTTCTCTCGAATAAGAAAATTTTATTATAAAATTATATTTTAAATTTATTTATTTTAATAAATTCGTGATATTTAAGTTTATTATAAAAAATCTCAAAATTTTAATTTTATTTATTCAATTTTATTTTAATAAAATTAATATTATTAAAAAAATTTTAGTTTCCTCCTAACAAACTTTAAGCTTTCACTTCGTTAAAATGAATTTTATGCAATAAGGGAGTTAAATAGAATAACAAAGAATCAAGCATTTATGAACTTAAGATGAATTGCCAACTGAAAAATCATCAGTAAAGAAACAAAAACAAGAATCTCATTTCAAGAAACCCAAAATTGAAGGTAAACCCAAAAATCAACAGAAAATTTACATTTGATGACTGAAGAATCAATCAGTGGTTTTAATAGTAAATCTTGCAAGAAATAGAGAGCAAGAGATGGTACCTTATCTTCAATCACTGGTTTTCCAGAGAAGGTGTTTTCTTTTCTTTTTCATTTTGGGAAAATAAAATGAAACTGTTCGTTTTGGAGAAAGGAAAGGGCAAAATTCTCCCTGAATTCCCGCCAACAAGTTAAAATGCATCCTCAGCCGTCAATCCACCACTGCGTTTGAGATATTTCAATAATTTTGTGACAGTTTGATCCTCTTACATTTTTAGTAGGGGCGGGCAACAAGGGTCAACGGTACAGAGGGGAAAAAAGAATTAAGTATTACTTTAATTGATTAATTATACAAAATTACCAACTTAATTGAATGTTAAACAGAACTACAAGGATTTTTCTGGTAGTAAATCACACCACCCTCGTGAAATGAGGTGGATGGAAACAATAGCGAGGCCTGTAATTATAATGGGCCTTTCTTTGGGCCCAACCTATAGTGTTTTCTTCATTTACACATCTTTGCCTTCACATAGACGGTGGACACCATTCACAAAGCCTCGAAGTTAACAATCTATTCAGTAAGAGAACATGCGCGCTTACAATTATTATGTCATCCCTCGTGGCCCACAACTTTGTTAATATTTTATTTTTATAATGTTAGTAGTTGAAAGGAAGTCTCTTCTTCATCTCCTCTTTCATTTCCTGAGCAGATAAAATTACAGATCATGGGCTCCATCGAGGAAGAAAGACTGCTCCTGGAAGAAGGAAACATTGAGGTTAATCTAATAATGCCAGGATCTTCATTCAAATTTAACTTTTAATTTTGAAAATTTTGACTTTATTACTAATCTTTCAGTTTTAGTGAATTTAGGGATTTAGACTGTTTTGATAGTAAATCAAGTTGATATAGTTTATGTTTTTAGTTATTGATTGACATTATATTTAGTAAATTTAGCTTGCTTTATTATGAATCAATTGTATATATTTCGTTGTCTCGTAATAGGTTATATTTATAATTTTGTGAATTCCTGTATTCTGTTTGAACACAATGGAATCTTAATTTTAGCTGCTAGATTGTCTGAAAGGTGTGTGTGAGAGTGAAGTTCTCTTAAGTGACTATTTTTTAATTGGGCGATGCATATTCAGTTTTATTGTACAAGCTCAAATCAGGTGATTGTGCAAAATCTTATTATTATTGATGCATCTATACACTATTCTCTGACTTAGATCAATGCATCTTGAAATATGGTGAGCCAAACTTGATCTCAGGGTTGCTGTTATTAAGGGTTGAGCATAGTTTAAGCAATTATTCGTTGGAGGGCATCAGTTATAGGACAATCATCACCTTGAATGGTTGTTAAAAATGGAAAATCTACTGTTTTTAGCATCATTCATGATTTTATTCTTTTATCATATGTTTGTTCTTCTAATCTCAAATTATTGAGTATATTAGAATTTTCTGAACTAATTGATGACATTTCATCACTATCTGCTGAAATTTGAATTCTTTTGCCTCCATTTGTTGTTTCAAAATCTTAAATCTTATGTGCTTATGCTTATAATATGCTTACAATTGTCTTTCTTAGTTTATAGTGGTATATGCAGTAAGATATAAATATATCATCCCAACGAGCTGTGATGAGAGTTCTTAGATTATGTTCTGCCTCCAAGATCTTTTTGGGAGAGGCAGATAGAAAATTAATGAGTTTGTTGAATTTTGGCCCTTAGGTGATGAGGTCTAGGCTGCAAATAGTGGCTTACAAAGATCATCTTGGGTATTTATGAACTGCAAGATTGAGTACAGTGGTAATGAACCCTTAGCAAATAAAAATTAGATTGGGTGATTACCTACCAGTTTAACCCTTCCATATGTGAAACACAAATGAATAGAGGTTTTGCTTTCACTTTGTATATATTCATTTCTTTATTGTTGAGATGCAGATAACAAACTTTCATCAGTCATCACCTTGCCATACTCCTTCAAATGAAAGGTTCAATGGCATGTAATTACCTTAAGACAGATTTGTTATTATTTCTGTTCTTATTTGCAAAACCTATCCGCATACTTTTTCTTTAATTAAAGGTTTCTTTCCCGTGTGTAGTTAAAAGTTTATTACTATTTGTAGTTGAAATGTAGTAATAAACTATATATGACTTATTAAGTTTTGTATTCATGGCGTTAATGAAAATCCATTCAACAAAAAGTAAAACAACTTTTTATTCTTTATTTTTGTTGGATAAATGTCTTTTACCTTTTTCTCTTTTATTATTTGTTTCTTTATTTCTTTTATGTATGTCTATTTTCCTCAAAAATGTTCTCTTTCTCCTGCACCTATCTCTCTTAATGTACTTCCTTGGAGATTGGAATCTTTTTGTCTTATATGATCTTTTATTTTACTTCTTTAGAATGAAAGCAGTGGACTATACACAGGAGATGGCTCTGTAGACATTAGGGGGAAGCCTGTTCTGAAGCAGAACACTGGAAATTGGAGAGCATGCCCCTTCATTTTGGGTAATTTAGGATTCTTTTCCCCTGTTCTTTTTATTAAATATTCTTATTTATGACTCTTGTAATCTGAAATGCAGGTACTGAGTGTTGTGAACGCTTGGCCTACTATGGAATCGCAACTAATCTTGTTTCTTATCTTACTCACAAACTAAACGAAGGAAATGTGTCTGCTGCAAGAAATGTTACCACCTGGCAAGGCACTTGCTATCTTACGCCTCTCATTGGTGCTGTCTTAGCTGATGCTTACTGGGGAAGATATTGGACAATTGCTACTTTCTCCACAATTTACTTCATTGTAATTTATCTCTCTTCATTTGCACTGGTTTCTTTTCTCCCCATGTCCTTTCCATATTTGCTTGAGGCCTTCAGTGACATGAAGTTTTAATTGGTTTAGGGAATGTGCACATTGACTCTCTCAGCCTCAATTCCTGCTCTAAAGCCGGCTGGATGTGTGGGTTCTGTATGCCCTTCAGCTACTCCAGCTCAGTATGCTGTATTCTTCTTTGGGCTTTATCTGATTGCGCTAGGGACTGGTGGGATTAAACCATGTGTTTCATCCTTCGGGGCAGATCAGTTTGATGATACTGATCCCAAAGAAAGGGTAAAGAAGGGATCCTTTTTCAACTGGTTCTATTTTTCTATCAACATTGGTGCCCTGATGTCAAGTAGTTTTATTGTTTGGATCCAAGACAATGCTGGGTGGGGACTAGGATTTGGAATTCCTGCATTGTTTATGGGCTTTGCCATTGCAAGTTTCTTTTCCGGAACTCCACTCTATAGATTTCAAAGACCAGGGGGAAGCCCAATTACAAGAATGTGCCAGGTTTTGGTTGCTTCATTCCGTAAATGGAATTTGGAAGTACCTAATGACAGTTCTCTTCTGTATGAAACTCAAGACAAAACCTCAGCCATTGAAGGTAGCCGGAAGATAGAGCACAGCGATGAACTTAAGTAAAGTCTCTTTTTTTATACTTCCTACATTCTGTGCTTTTTTTTTTTGGGGGTTGAACTGCCAGTGGTTAATTTTCTCTTCACAAAAGTTTATTCGTTAGTTTTGCAGTGGAACATCACAATACAAAGTTTGGAGTGTGTTATGACATCCACAAATTTAGTAGTTATTTCTGTTCGGCATTTTGACACAAGATAGTCAAATTACATGGGGATGAGTAACTGACGATGGAAAATTTTATGGATTCATTTGATGTAATGCCGAGCATATTGAATGAACCAATCAAATTTATGTGTGAAGATGACTGGGGCCATTGAATATCATCTAAAAGGATAATAGAACATTGAATTTCCTCAGCATATTAAAATCGAATTTATAAATAGTTTTTTCCCATGGTTGCTTGATGCATAAGCTTATATTTTGAAGGCACCTTTCCTCCTCATAGACGTTGCCATGTCTAGCTGAAGAATGTTAATTGCAGAATTTTCTCATGTACATCCTCTTTTTGTTATGTATGTCAACACCTAATTATTATCTGACCACTTCATATCTAGAGTATATTCGCGTCTGGGTATCCTCCTCACTCATCCCTGTTTTAAACTGGAAGTCTTATTTTAAGTTTGGGATTCTATCTTGTATCTTGGACAAGTAGTTTTCTAGTATGGCAGTTTATATCACTGGCTGAGTACGGATGCATAATGTGGTTTTTCTTGCTCACTTTTAGAATATGTTTTCTAGGAATTATCCTAATTACAGTATGAAATTTGGGATTATGTTCTGTGTTTGTTGTTCCATGAGTCTTGGATGTTAGACTAAGGAAATAAAAAGTCTTCTTGTGTTATCTTTTTGAATTTATCATTCCTTTTTTCTTTTCTGTTTGCATATGGTAATGCTTTTTAATTCCATTGGAATCACTTCAGTCTATTGGGGGGAGGTTTCAACCAACAGTTTCCTGAAATTTTGTATGCGATAAATCTTTGCTATCAGAAAAAGAAGCAGAGTATCTAATAGCCACTTTTCGCAGGTGCCTTGACAAAGCTGCTGTAGTTTCGGATGCTGAGACCAAAAGTGGTGATTTCTCCAATCCTTGGATTCTTTGCACTGTAACTCAAGTGGAGGAACTGAAAATTTTGATCCGAATGTTTCCTATCTGGGCTACTGGAATTGTCTTTTCTGCTGTATATGCTCAAATGTCTACATTGTTTGTGGAACAAGGGATGGTGATGGACACGTCTATTGGTTCTTTCAGCATTCCTCCTGCCTCTCTCTCAAGTTTTGATGTTATCAGTGTTATTTTCTGGGTACCTATATATGATAAAGTCATTGTTCCAATAGCAAGGAAGTTCACAGGCAAGGAGAGAGGTTTCTCAGAGTTACAGCGAATGGGAATAGGCCTCTTTCTGTCAGTTCTCTGCATGTCTGCTGCTGCTGTGGTTGAGATCAATAGATTGCGTCTTGCAAGAGAGCTTGGGCTAGTTGACCAAAATGTTTCTGTGCCAATTAGCATCTTTTGGCAAATACCACAATATTTCTTGTTGGGTGCTGCAGAGGTATGTACATTCATTGGACAGCTTGAGTTCTTCTATGACCAATCTCCGGATGCCATGCGGAGCTTGTGCAGTGCGTTATCTCTTCTGACAACAGCGTTAGGCAATTACCTTAGTTCTTTCATTCTGACAGTGGTAACTTATTTCACAACTGCTGGCGGGAAAACTGGATGGATTCCGGATAACTTGAATAAGGGTCATCTTGACTATTTTTTCTGGCTTTTAGCTGGACTCAGCGTTTTTAATATGTTGTTGTATATTGTCTGTGCCAAAAAGTACAAGCAGAAGAAGGCTTGTTAATTTTATTACACGAAGATGCGGTAGCCATTTCTCCAAATGGTTTTGTACATAAAATCAGCAGCTTACCAGCCACCAAATCTCCTTAAAGGTTCCAAGAATGATGTTTGTGCAATAATATGAATTTATTTTCTTTTTAATAACTGCTTGTATTTATTTATTGGGAATTAAATTCTCTTTTATCTTTAGATCTGATTTAGAGTTAGTATCATTTTTACGAAAGAGGCTGGTCATATTTGTGAATTTCGCAGGATTAATCATCTCAGCATGAAGCCAGTCCCTCAATTTGGGGTAGGCATTAATTGGTTTGGTTCAATTTTGCCTAAAATTCAAATCGAATTGAGCTCGATCGGTTCAAGAAGGTTCAGGACGTTATAAACCGAATATGAACCGAACTTAGGAGTTGTACTCGATTATTTTGGTTCGGTTTGGTTTTATATGATTCAATTTATGAAATTTAATATTTTTTTCGCTTATGCTTTTCACTTAAATTATATTTTTTTAAGTGCAATTCAATTATAATCTCTAATCATTCATGTTTTATGCAAAAACATTAATAAAAATATATTATTGTATATATATAAATTGAATTTTTTGTTTATAATTTTACTGAATTAATTATTTTTCACTTTAGTTTGGTTCAAATGAAAAATTAATCGGTTCACTTTTTTTTGAACCATTCGTTCTTAGTGACCGAATTAATGCCCTTATCTCAATGATTCTATGCAATTTTGAATAAGGTTTAAAAATTAAAATATACATTACAACATTCAAACACGTCCCTTAGAGAACAACACGTGGTTATTATTTATTGTTACTTGTATTTTTACGTTTATTTATTAAACTAAAAATAAATATCCATTTAGTCTTTATATTTTAATTTAAGTGTATGTATAGTCCTTATATTTTAAAAAAAAATCTCAAAACACCACTATAATTAAATATATTATATTCTTACTATTAATTTTTCTTTTATTTTATAATTATATCTTTCTAATAATATTCTTGGTATTAATTAATTTATTTATAAAAAAGTTAATTAGCAAATTAACCAATAAATATCAATATAAAAGAGTTAATTTTTTTTTTTTGGGTATGTAACAATCTTACTAATAATTATTCATAAATAACTTAATATTAGTCAACTTAAAGCAATGTTTAATATCTTTATGATAATCTTACTAATAATTATTTTATAAAAAAATTTACCAAATTAATCCTAAAAGTAATATATATATAATTTTGATTAAATTTTATGTTACTTTTAAGATTAATTTATTAAATTATCATTTTTTAATTAATATGGTAAAAATATTATTACAAGAGTATTATTGTAAAAGAAAATAAAATGTAAAAGTGTAACATATTTAATAATAGAATGTTTTAAAGTATTTTTTTAAATATAAAAATTAAATAAATACTTAACACAAAATATGAAGATTAAATAAGTATTTACCAACTAAACTAATCACAAGCGCTATTGTTAATCAAGAAAAATTAGAATCGAAAGATTTGTTTACTTATAGTACTGCTAGGGGTGCCTGTTATGGTTGGTGGGCAAACACAGGCTGGGCTTCTTGCCTCCAAAATTTGGCTCTTCTGATGTGTCTTGTTCGGGAGTTGAACTATTGACTTCTATTCATTGATACTGTAACACTTAATTTTATTATAATTACATTTATGAACAAATACAAATAGAGCTAATACCACTTATGTATATATATTTTTGGTCTCCACGTTATTCCCTTTGTCGAATTACAATTTCTTTCACTAAAATTCTATATTCATCTCCCTTTTCCCTTCTTTCTTTCTTTTTTATTTTTTTTCCTGTTTGTTTATCTTTGTTCGTTTCTACCTTCCTTATGTTATACTTGTTCTCTTTTCTCACATTTTTTTTTCATTTTTTAACGTACATATTAATGTAAATTTAATTCAAAAGCTTTCAATATTTAAAAGACTACATGGGTTGGTGTTTTGGGCTTTAAGAGTGAGAAAATTACTGAAAATTAGAAGATTTACAAATGAAAATGAGAATAAAAGGATTTTTTGGGTATGAAGTAGGGTATGATTGCAAAAGGGGTTTTAAGAGGATTTTGGGTGATGCGGATAGTCGTGCAACCCATTTGTTCCGTTTGCGTGCTCTGGAGAAATGATCCATGCAAGAATATTGGGCCAGGATTAGTCTATTCAAGCCCAATATGATCGATCGGGCTAGAGTATTGTGTCTAGTATTCATATTTCCAATACAAGAAGAGGTCGAAAAACCCTAATCGCTGTCATATCTCTTACTAGCTTTCGTCCCCAGTGTCACCTTGGGGCCAGCGCAGTGCTTTCGACTCTGGTGTTCTTTGCGATCTCAAGGCATTCCAACGCGCCACCGGAAACTCCTCCATCCGTCTCAGAATTCAGGAAAACAGAGAAAGAAGAAGAAAAAAGCAAGCATGAGACCGATTTTGATGAAAGGCCATGAGAGGCCTTTAACATATCTTAAATACAACAAAGACGGAGATCTGCTCTTTTCATGTGCCAAGGATCACACGCCCACCGTTTGGTTCGCTGACAACGGCGAGCGTCTTGGCACCTACCGCGGCCACAACGGCGCCGTTTGGTGCTGCGATGTTTCAAGCAAGTCATCTCTTATTATTCTTATTTTTAATTTCAATTTTCTGCTGCTTCGCTCAAGCTATATATTCTGCATTGTATTGCTGTTTTAGGCGGATAAAATATTGATGAAGATATTTGGATTGAATTGCAGGAGATTCGATGACGCTTATAACTGGGAGTGCTGACCAGACTGCGAAGCTATGGAATGTGGAAACAGGGGCTCAGTTGTTCACGTTCAATTTTGATTCTCCAGCTAGGTCTGTCGACTTTGCTGTTGGCGATAAGCTCGCTGTGATAACTACTGATCCTTTCATGGAATTAACCTCAGCCATTCATGTCAAACGCATTGCAAGAGGCCCTGCTGATCGTATGTTTACTGCTTAGTTTTCTTCAATTTTAATGACTTGTAAATTTCTCTTGTTTAATGAATATTCTAGACTCAGATTCTTAAGTTATACCTATTTGTGTATTGTTCGGTAAAACATGCCGAGCTTGTGATCTGTCATCATCCTCATATCTTGACATTTAGGTCCATTGATGTTATGCCCTTCTTTTTGCTGACTAATCTTGCCAATAAATTTTTTGTAGAGAACGGTGAATCCGTGCTTATTCTAAAAGGCCCTCAGGGAAGAATAAACAGAGCAGTCTGGGGGCCGCTAAACAGGACTATCATTAGTGCTGGAGAAGATGCTTTAATTCGTATTTGGGATACTGAGGTACGGGCTTGTGGAATTATTTTTTGTAATACTTGGTTAAATCAATTTTTTTGCCTTTATAACCTGAAACTCTGTTATCCTCTGGCTCTTGTTCGAATGACCCTAACTTTAGTTCTTATGTTTTCACGCATAACCATGCCAACAAAATTTGTACTCCTTATTTTGAATTTCATTAAATTTGTTTATGTTTTAGCTTACTTCTATATCAAACTTGCAGACTGGAAAACTGCTTAAAGAGTCGGACAAGGAAACTGGTCATAAAAAGACTATAACATCACTTGCAAAAGCAGCTGATGGATCACATTTTCTCACTGGTTCCCTTGATAAATCTGCTAAGGTAGTGTTTCATGAGAAAACATGATATTTTGGGTGATGCTTATTGAGACTGTGTATTCTGCTATTCTCGGTTTATCGGTTTAATTCTACTGTCTGATCTTTTCTTGCATTTCTGCAAATGCTTTTTCAGCTTTGGGATGCCAGAACACTGGAGCTTATCAAGACCTATGTGACGGAGCGCCCGGTCAATGCAGTTGCTATGTCTCCACTTCTTGATCATGTATGTATTGGTGAACTACAAACTATTAAGTTTGTGCTATTGGTCTATTTATTTGCGTTATTCCTTGACAAACTATTTTGCAATTCATACTGTTACCTATCGAGGGAAGATATACATGATGATCTATTGAATTGTGACAATAGTTCTAAAATTTTCATATTTTAATAAAGAAAACTTTCTTTCCTCTGTAAGACTCTAGGTTCTGAAAAGACTTCACTTGATGCACAAGTACTTCTAGCAAATGAGATTTACTATACCTCCAGTTAGAAAATATTTTAAATGGTTAGCTCTGATGACAGTCTGCTGGTCAGTTCCAGCAAATGACAATTTGACTCTGCCTATTACTTTAATGGAATTTGTACTTTTCAGTAGATCCTATAATAAGATAGGAAATGATCTGGTGGGATGTAGTTAACATGTTTTCATGGTTAAACTTCAACCACAGATTGACATGGTTGTGTTAATATTATATTACATTCTTTCATGAATTATACGGAGTGAAAGGGTATATAGAGGATAAAAACAGGAGGTTTTTGCACAACTGCTTCATCTGGGAACAGATATTTTCTATCATGCAATCCAGTGGAATTGGGCTATTTTAAACTTCTGATATTATCATTAGGTGATTAGATCTTCTTTAACTTTGTAATTCACGGATGGGTTTATTGTTTTTCCTGAGTGAAGAGATTCTGAGCTTTAATTTTTCTTGTGTCTATTGTGAGGTGCTAGACTACTACGGTTGTGAATTGTAAACTACTGAATTCCACCCAGGCAACCCAGGCAACAGAAATTTGAGCAATATGATATTTAGTTGAAAAGGTTACTGAAATTTTCATCTATCATGACAAAATGATTAGTTTGGAGGTCTTATTTGTTCTGGTTGATTGTAATATGTTTGTATGTGATAGTTGAACCAATCATTTGCATCACTGGAGGGCGCAGTAGCACTTTAGTTTTAGTAATGCTGTATATGGTTTATGAAGGGTTGCTTGCTGTAGTTCTTGTATATGTGGTGTCTATAGGCGCCATGTTCCATCATTAGTCTGGAGGAGTTGACTTTGTTTATGGTTAAATTGCTTATTCATTTGAATACAATTCATGCATAAATTATTATGGGTTTGATTATGTCTCATGCTAATTGAATAATGAAATGGTGCCATGCTGTTTCATCTGCTGTCTACCTTTATTTGATGCCTTTGTAGCCCTTTTCTTTAACCATCTGGATTTCAATGGTTTTGTCCTTTTTAGGTGGTCCTTGGAGGGGGTCAAGATGCTTCAGCTGTGACAACAACTGATCATCGTGCAGGGAAGTTTGAAGCTAAATTCTTTGACAAGGTTGATATTGTTTTGATTGATTATTTTGTGTTTCATAAAAAACTGTGGTTGTGGAATTTCATTAATTTGTTATGTTATAATGTTGCTTGTGTAGGTTCTCCAAGAAGAAATTGGAGGTGTTAAAGGACACTTTGGACCTATAAATGCTTTAGCTTTCAACCCTGATGGTAAAAGGTATGGCTTTTTGTTATTGCAGATACACATTATTTGACGGAAGAAAAGCTTTTAGTCAGTTATATAGGATTATTACTTCTGTTTTCTAGCTCAATTAGAAGCTATCTGTTTTTTGTAATCTGATGCATGTATATGTGTATGTTACATCATTTGCACTGTTCTCGATAGCCAGTAAACAAGATCATGCATCATTATAGTGTGCTCATGAATCTCTCACCAAGGAAAAAGATGTATGTGTGTATAATTAAGTTTTGATAATTGATGGCATTATTGTAATATTATTTGAATTATTTTTTGTCAATAATTTTCCCACATAACAGATGGATTTATATAACAAAGACTGTTTCATATCATTTAGCATCCTAGGCGTTTCATAAAAATGGTACTTCTTTATCCTTATTAGGTGATATTCTTTTTCTTTTTCCCCTTTTCCCCCCTTTTCGTATTCATTATGGTGATGACATGTTGAAGCCTTGAATGAGAAATATATTTAAATTTGATGGTTTTCACTAATTTTTATTTTTAATTTTATGTAATTGAAAATTTATAGTTTCTCAAGTGGAGGTGAAGATGGTTATGTGAGGTTACATCATTTCGACCCGGATTACTTCAACATCAAGATATAATTTTGGCGGACTTGAAGTTAATTTTTATTTCAACTTCACTTTTGTTAAGATATAGTTTTGCTGGATTTGTAGACGTCAACTTTTTGTCATATAAATCAGCCTCTACTTATTTTCATTTTTGTTTGTTTTAAGGGTTGCATTGTATTTGTAATATCACGGTTTAGTTTCCGTGTCATTTTATTATTTTGTCATTTGTTTGCAGTTTAATACATGAGAGAGAGGGAGAGAGAGAGAGAGAAGGGGGGGGGGAGGGAAGAGGAGGGACAAGGACGTTTAATTCCACCTGCCATAATTGTCAGGTTTTTATATCGAGGTGGTGCGTTCAGTGTTGGCAAATTGACCTAATTGAGATTAGTGTGGGGGAAAATCTTTTCATCAACCCTATAATTTAATGTAATAGTTTTTTTTTATTATTTAAATAATAATTCAGTTAATTTTTATTTTTTAAATGATAGTTTAATTAATTTATTGAATAATCTTTTGAGGGTAAAATAAGATTTTTAATTAAATAAAAATAACATAAAATATAATATATATATATATATATATATATATATATATATATATATATATGTGTGTGTGTATATGTTAATTAAATTTTTTAATCAAATCAATTAAAATTTTTATATAATAATAATAATTTTTTAATTAGGAATTACTATTTATATTAAAATAAAGGATAGATTAAAAATAAATAATCATATATTCTAATATTATTTTTTTGTCCTATAGTATTTTAAATGTGTTTTTATGTTTTCAGTATATATTTTTTTTTAAATAAAGAAAGGAATCTGTATTTACGTTTGGTAAAATATAATATAGATTGACTATTTATTATTTATAATAATTGTATGAAACTATGAGATAAATTAAAGCTAAAAAAAAAAAGAAAAAACAAATTCACTCTATGAAATGTTTTTTTAAAATTTATCATAAATATTATTTAGTGTTATTATTGTTTATTCATTAAATTATCTTTAAATTTTAAATTTATATAGAAAATTAGATATTATTTAATTGTGTTTGAGAGTTTTATTTTAAAATAGTTTGTATATTCTTAATTAAAAATCTTATTTTGTGCTCAAAGAATTATTTAATAAATTAAAAAAAAAATTATCGAAATGTGTTTTGAGCTATTGTTTAAAAAATATAGATAAAATGTGTTATTATTTAAATAACAAGGATGGAATAAATTGTTGTATTAGTGGTAAAAATTATTTTTTTATGCAATTAAGTATTTAGTTTTCAGATTGTGATAATATAGAAAGAATATGTAATTGTAAGGTAGAGAGAAAGTGATTATGAAAGGATAATTTTAAGATTTTCAAAATTTAAATTTTTAATGATGAATTTATTTTTTAAATTTAGTATAGAGAGAAATTTAATAAGTTCAAAAGACTCCACCCAATTAATTTTTGTGGATTTTCCACAACAAGTGAAAAAGGACGTGTTTAGTTTGGGAACAGCGAGTTTGTGAATCCCCCATTTAAGTGACTAACTATAGTACTTCTCTTTCTCTTCAATCATTCGGATAAGAGCTAAAACATGGATTCTATATGTTTCATTCTCATTCTCATATCTATTTTAATAAGTAAAAATCATTAATCACTTTTATTCTGAATTCTCCAAATTTGGAAAATAAATGCACCATCAATACAAGGGAAAAGAATTAAATTTTATGAAATATTAAAAGTGAGAGGTTGGCTGATAGCCGTTCCTGTTAAAATCCATAAACACAATTTCTTCCAATAATTGTATGGATAATAGATGGCTTTTTTGGTGGGAAAAAACTAGGGATTCTTGAAATTAAAACAATTTATTTGATTAATTTCTATTCTCTCCTAGATTGTTTTCTTGTACTATTGCATGATTCTTGATCGAATAATTCTTTTCTTTGGATTTTATGTGCCTAATATAGATTCATGTAGGAGTATGAATTCTTTATATAAATTCAATGATTATTTCATTGTTCAAAAAGAAAAAATTATTTACTAGATTAATTAGTAATAATGTGGCAGTTTTCTTGAGCTAAGGCTCCTTTCTCTAATATTTTTTTTTATGTTAATTGAACATTTGTGCTCATATCAGAGATTTGGAGTGCTGTGGTTATATTACTAGTATTCCTTCGAACAGTGGCGGACCCAGCCAGTTTAATTAAGGGGGAGCTTAATTTAAAAAATTCAATTCAATTTTGGAGAACTTCATTTTTTTACTGTTTACTTAACTCAAATTTATTATTTTCTTTTAAAATTTAAAAAGTGATGATAATAATTGAAGGAAAACTACATAAATATTCAAGTTTTATTCTTTTGTTTCAAATTTAAAAAAGTATAATAATAAATTGAAAGAAATTTTTATAAACATCTTAAAAAATAAAATTGTATCGTTATAGAAATTTGAACTAAGGTCTCCAAAGATCCAAAATAAAACTTTTACCACTAAACTATAAGCATTTCATAATATTTTAATATTGCCAAAGTTTTTTTATTGCCTTTTTCAAAAGAGGCTTAAAAAGAAAAATAATGGCTCATAAGGGGCTGAAGACCCTTCTAGGCTTTAGCTAAGTCAGTCCCTGCCTTGAGGAACATTTACAGTATTAGTATAATCTTGAGCCTCGACTAAATATAATTAAGAATAATGATAAAGTTCAATAAATTATAACAATAAAATAAACATAAATTTGTTTGGCTAAAAGTATCTATTCAAATGTACATATACATAATTGCTGCCGATACTAAAAAACGACCTCAACAACAGAATTTATTTTCTAGGGATAATAGCACGAATTCAAACTCGAACGTTGATATGACTGTAACTTTACTTACTTGCCAACTACAAACACATTTAGGATACGCCGGAGGGGGTTCTTTAGTATAAAAGAAGAGAAAATAAACTAAGAAAAACTAAAAATAATGTTGTCATTTAATGAATTTTTAGTGGTGTTAATTAAGGCCATGTCGAAGGTAGAAGGGTTGAATGGTTGATCACTTGTAACCTTTTTCAATTGATTTTGCTAACTCCTTCATTTGACGCTTTCTTTAGTTTGAATAGGTCTCTGGTTGTGAGAGGTTACCTTGATTTCAACTTGAATTCGAATTTGAAAAGTTTTCTTGCATAGGAATAGTTAAAACAAAATTTATGTTAAACATGTCCTTGCAGTCAGTAGAGAGTGATTATGCTTAAAACATATCTTATAGATAATTCATCTTCCATAACCACAAGAAAATCCACCATTTCTAGAAATTTTACCACCAACAGCAGCAAAATTACCTATACCTTGATTCCATTCCAATTACTATTCCATAACTCCTCAACAATTATCAGTAGTTATCCATCAGTTAAAGATAATTGAAAAGATAGTGGCACACAACTTCTCTAAAAAATAGGTTACGTTCAACAAACGAATTTCTAGATCAATCTACTTCAAAATATACATATAAACCAGGTCATCCAAAAACTTTTAATAGTACTTATAGACCAAGTCGTTGAAATAGGCTTTAGGTCGTGCTTATAAATTAGGTCTCCAACATAGGCTTCGGCTAATGGTACTCAATTTACCACATAGCAAGCTCAAGCCAGCTGCATTCGTCACCCCAACATTAGAAAAATCCCACCTAAACAATTGTGTCAAAAAATAATAATCAAACACAATAATCACTATCTTTTTTTTTTTTTTTTTAAAGGGAAGGGGGGTGGGCAAGCCCAAAGAATTTTTACCCCCTCCTCACCCCCAAGACTCGAACCCGGGTCGCTACGAATCTAGAACCGACTATGGCAGCCAACCCGACTACGGCCTTCGGGGCTTTTTTTTTCGCCCAAGCACGCTTAACTGCGGAGTTCTGATGGGATCCGATGCATTAGTGTTGGTATGGTCGCACCCCAATAGCCACTATCTTTAATTATATTACGTATTAAAAAGTTTTCCCTGCCAAATTTGTCTTACAGTGACAAATTTTATGTTAACATTAACAATGACATAATCTGGGTTTACGGTGATTTTGTTTTTCTTTTAAATGCACATTAGTTAGTTAAACAGTAATGGTGGCCAAAATAAATTTCTCAGTATCTTTTCCATGAATTAAAAGTGTTAGTGTCAATTTTATCACAACTTACTAAATGATAGTTTCAACCAAGGATGACTCGCTAGACTAGGCTTCTTCTTTATTGTATCCAAAAATATTGAATTTATCTTTTGGGTTGATCTTAATGGAATTTTAAATTTTCTTATAGGAGTTTACTTCCTTAAAGAATGAAGATATCTTTTTTTGATAATTCTAAAAAAAAAAAGGATCAGAGGGCTGGCTTTGCCAGTGTAAATCCTTGACAATCAAGTTAGTCACCAAACTTTTTGAAATATGAATTTAGAGAGAGAAAGTAAGCACTTCCCCTCTTGAGTCAATTTTTTTCCTTATATTTTAGTAAGAATGTAAGGCATATTTATAGGAAAAATCAATTTGGCTTGAGTTCTAATTACTTTGATGACAAGTGTCATTCTTTTTGTGTCTATGCTGATCGATACATGGATATGCAAGTTTATTTATGGATCAAAGAAGGAAGCATTTTAATCTTAGGTTATATTTCGTAAGATCTTGGGATCATAGAAACTTAAAACCTAGGAGATTTATCCTAGGTGGTTTGTTCTATGATAAGATCCTAAAAACCTTATAACCTTTACGGTTTTATTTTAGGATTTTGGAATTATATGAGTCTTGGAACCTTGGAACCTAAGAGGTTTATCCTAAGTAATTTGTTTAACCTAGGAGGTTTATCAAAAGTAATTTGTTTTAGGATAATATTCTAGAAATCTTGAAATCTTTTGAGCTTTGTAGTCTTGACACTTAGGAGGTTTTTTCTATAGAGTTTATAAGGATTAAATTTATTTGGGCACTAGCTAGGCCTATTCTATTTTTTTAATCAGAGGTATATTGGACATTAAGGTGGGTTTTTAGAGTAACAATTATATTTTTAAATTTTAAAGATGAGTTCATTGAATAAAATGGATTTAATGAATATGTTAGTGAGTTATAAATAGTTTCACTCATATAAAAATAGGGTATGATCCGCGAATCCAATAATTTCAAGGAAACATTAGTCTAGCAAAATCCTGAACTTGATAGGAAATCTTTTCAAGAGAGGATTTAGAGTGGCAAATTTATTTCAAGCTCTGTGTCTTTTGTGATCATAGTAAACTCACTAATCATCTCACTACTCTCTTGATTTCTTGCTCTCTTATAGTCTTACTGATCATGTAAATATTCTTTCAACTGGTAACATCAAGTAAACTGAAATATAAATAAATTTTATTAGCAAAATTTACTCTATAATTAATGATAAATGATTTGGAATTTTAATTATAAATTTATATTATAGTAAATATTGATGTGGTGTAAAGTAATCAAACAAAGTTACAATACAAAATTTATACAGCATGTCAATTAATGTGATTGAATAGTACAAAGTCAACTATTTATTTAATCAAAGAAAGTTACTAATTAATACCGCGGTTTAGTAGTGCTAAGTAGACTGACATTAAAATTTGTGTGCTACAGTGCCTGTTACGGAGTAGGGTGCCGCCGCCAACTTCGTATTATCTTACTAAACATGCTCAATTTTCTTGCTGCATAAATCTATCAAAAAAAAAAATGTACTCTCATTTTTCTCGAAGACTTCTAGAAAATTCAATAAAAATGATAAAATTACTGACATAACAATCCGTAACAACCTAACAAACCATTGCTGACGATGTACACACAATTTTTTCACCAGATGGTATTTGGCAGGAATTATTGTCAGTCACGAAAACAGAATGTGCTATGCTCTCCAAAATAAAATGATTCTCGATTCTCTCTATTTCTCTCATTCTCTCTTTATTTGACATTTCTTTTTCTCCATCAAACTACTATTTTTCTCATGCTCAAAACTGCTAATAGGTAAAAAACTTCAATTTTAGATGTTTTTAGATGATTTAAATTTAATTTTCTTGGTAACCAAACAGAGCAAGAAACTTTTACTATTAGTTTTATAATATTCTGTCATAACTCACTATAATTTTCTTAGATTTCTCATTATCTTTCTTTCTCTCTTTCTTGAACAGTTTTTTTTTTTTTGTGGTCTCTCTACTCCGTTTATCAAGTTTAGCGCTCTATTTCGTACGATCTACTTTTATTTTAAGTATTTTGACTGTTTGGACGGTGAGAAAAGATTTTTTCGGCAACCAAACAGGAGACATTTTTTTTTGTTACTTTTTTATAATATGTATTCTCAAAATATACTGTTAATCCTTTCTAAGAGAACAATGAAGTGCAATGCTTGTGGTCAAGATGATTTTATTGATGAGATTAAGCTGATAGAATGTTAAGAAAAAGATCACAACACAAAAAAATATAGGATCCGTTGCCACCATTGTAGTTATATTTTCTGGACTGTCGAGGACAGAGATGTGCACGTATCAGAAGAACATCCATCTCCGCACAGACGCAACTGCTATTCCCAGCGCCGGCGCCATTAACCTTTTACTTTAATTTTTTTTTTAGTAGATATTCATCTTCATTTTTGTTTAGAAGTGCTCAAAAGAAAAATAAAGAATTAGTAGATATTCATCTTCATTTTCATTTAGAAGCGCTCAAAAAAAAAGAAAGAAAGAATTAGTAGATATTCATCTTCATTTTATCTACATCTTCATTTTCGTTTAGAAGCGCTCTAAAAAAAAAGAAAAAAGAGAGAAAAAGTTGCCGCAGAAATTGATCGAGCAAGCAGAAGTAATTTATGTTCCATTTTTGAATTTTAATTCGTTTGGTTAATTTCTGGATATATTATTTATTTTCTGTCTCATCCAACAGTTTGAGAATTAGAATAAACGGAAAAGATGAAGGATTGGAACTACGAGGTAGTGAAGAAAACAGCATGTCAATTAATGTGATTGAATAGTACAAAGTCAACTATTTATTTAATCAAAGAAAGTTACTAATTAATGCCGCAGTTTAGTAGTGCTAAGTAGACTGACATTAAAATTTGTGTGCTACAGTGCCTGTTACGGAGTAGGGTGCCGCCGCCAACTTTGTATCATCTTACTAAACACACTCAATTTTCTTGCTGCATAAATCTATCAAAAAAACAAAATAAAAAAAAATGTACTCTAATTTTTCTGGAAGACTTCTATAAAATTCAATAAAAATGACAAAATTGCTGACCTAACAATCCGTAACAACCAAACAAACCATTGCTGACGATGTACACACAAGTTTTTCACCGAATGGTATTTGGCGGGAATTATTGTCAGTCTCGAAAACAGAATGTGCTATGCTCTCCAAAACAAAATGATTCTCAATTCTCTCTATTTCTCTCGTTCTCTCTCTATTTGACATTTTCTTTTTCTCCATCAAACTACTATTTTTCTCATGCTTAAAACTGCTAATAGGTAAAACACTTCAATTTTAGATGTTTTAAGATTATTTAAATTTAATTTTCTATATAATATTCTGTCGTAACTCACTGTAATTTTCTTAGATTTCTCATTATCTTTCTTTCTCTTTTTCTTGAATAGTTTTTTTTTTTGTGGTCTCTTTACTCTATTTATCAAGTTTAGCGCTCTATTTCGAACGACCTACTTTTATTTTAAAGTATTTAGACTGTTTGGACGGTGAGAAAAGGTTTTCTCGGCAACCAAACAGGAGACTTTTTTTTTGTTACTTTTTTGTAATATATATTCTAAAAATATACTGTTAATTCTTTCTCAGAGAATAATAAAGTGCAATGCCTGTGGTCAAGATGATTTCATCGATGAGATTGAGTTGATAGAACCTCAAGAAAAAGATCACAACATAAAAAAGTATAGGATCCGTTGCCGCCATTGTAGTTATATTTTTCGGACCGTCGAGGACAGAGATGTGCACGTACCAGAAGAACGTCCACCTCCACACTGACGCAGCCGCTATTCCCAGGGCCGACGCCATTAATCTCTTACTTTAATTTTTTTTTTAGTAGATATTCATCTTCATTTTCGTTTAGAAGCACTCAAAAAAAAAGAAAGAATTAGTAGATATTCATCTTCATTTTATCTACATCTTCATTTTCGTTTAGAAGCGCTAAAAAAAAAAAAGAAAGAATGAGTAGATATTCATCTTCATTTTCGTTTAGAAGCGCTCAAAAAAAAGAAGAAAGAATTAGTAGATATTCATCTTCATTTTATCTACATCTTCATTTTCGTTTAGAAGCGCTCAAAAAAAAAAGAATTAGTATATATTCATTTTCATTTTCATTTAGAAGCACTCAAAAAAAAAGAAGAAGAAAGAATTAGTAGATATTCATCTTCATTTTATCTACATTTTCATTTTCGTTTAGAAGCGCTAAAAAAAAAGAAAGAATTAGTAGATATTCATCTTCATTTTCGTTTAGAAGCGCTCAAAAAAAAAAAAGAAAGAATTAGTATATATTCATCTTCATTTTATCTACATCTTCATTTTCGTTTAGAAGCGCTCAAAAAAAAAAGAAAAAAATAAAGAAAAAGTTGCCGCAGAAATTGATCGAGCAAACAGAAGTAATTTATGTTCCAGTTTTGAATTTTAATTCGTTTGGTTAATTTCTGGATATATTATTTATTTTCTGTCACATCCAACAGTTTGAGAATTAGAACAAACGGAAAAGATGAAGGATTGAAACTACGAGGTAGTGAAGAAAACAGCATGTCAATTAATGTGATTGAATAGTACAAAGTCAACTATTTATTTAATCAAAGAAAGTTACTAATTAATGCCGCAGTTTAGTAGTGCTAAGTAGACTGACATTAAAATTTGTGTGCTCCAGTGCCTGTTACGGTGTAGGGTGTCGCCGCCAACTTCGTATCATCTTACTAAACACGCTCAATTTTCTTGCTGCATAAATCTATCAAAAAACAAAATAAAAAAAAATGTACTCTAATTTTTCTCGAAGACTTCTAGAAAATTCAATAAAAAAGACAAAATTACTGACGTAACAATCCGTAACAACCCAACAAACCATTGCTGACGATGTACACACAAGTTTTTCACCGAATGGTATTTGGCGGGAATTATTGTCAGTCTCGAAAACAGAATGTGCTCTACTCTCCAAAACAAAATGATTCTCGATTCTCTATTTCTCTCGTTCGCTCTCTATTTGATATTTTCTTTTTCTCCATCAAACTACTATTTTTCTCATGCTTAAAACTGCTAATAGGTAAAACACTTCAATTTTAGATGTTTTTAGATGATTTAAATTTAATTTTCTTGGTAACCAAACAGAGCAAGAAACTTTTACTATTAGTTTTATAATATTCTGTCGTAACTCATTGTAATTTTCTTAGATTTCTCATTATCTTTCTTTCTCTCTTTCTTTAACAATTTTTTTTTTGTGGTCTCTCTACTCCATTTATCAAGTTTAGCGCTCTATTTCGTACGATCCACTTTTATTTTAAAGTATTTTGACTATTTGGACGGTGAGAAAAGATTTTCTCGGCATCCAAACAGGAGACATTTTTTTTGTTACATTTTTGTAATATATATTCTCAAAATATACTGTTAATTCTTTCTCAAAGAACAATGAAGTGCAATGCCTGTGGTCAAGATGATTTCATCGATGAGTTTGAGTTAATAGAACATCAAGAAAAAGATCACAACACAAAAGAGTATAGGATCCGTTGCCACCATTGTAGTTATATTTTTCGGACTGTCGAGGACAGAGTTGTGCACGTATCAGAAGAACGTCCACCTCCACACAGACGCAGTCGCTATTCCCAGAGCCGGCACCATTAACCTCTTACTTTAATTTTTTTTTTTTTTAGTAGATATTCATCTTCATTTTCGTTTAGAAGCGCTCAAAAAAGAAGAAAGAATTAGTAGATATTCATCTTCATTTTATCTACATCTTCATTTTCGTTTAGAAGCACTCAAAAAAAAAAAGAAAGAAAGAAAATGCTGCCGCAGAAATTGATCGAGCAAGCTTAAGTAATTTATGTTCCAGTTTTGAATTTTAATTCGTTTGGTTAATTTCTTGATATATTATTTATTTCTGTCTCATCCAACAGTTTGAGAATTAGAACAAACGGAAAAGATGAAGGATTGGAACTACGAGGTAGTGAAGAAAATAGGAGAAGGTTGGTTTGGTGAGGTTCACGAGTGCCGCAACGGCCAGAAGGGGGCAGTCGTTAAGATAATAACGGTTGAGATTGAGCAACAAGTCACTAGTTATCTCAAGGAGTTGGTGTTGTAATAAATATGAAATTAATGCTCTTAATCTTGCATTTCCAATTAAACACATATTTTAGGAAAAATTCGATATTTACCTTGATTAGCCATGAATCCAAGCTTAAAAACTTGTTATGGAGCTTGTATAGGTTGCCCAGAAATCGATCCAAGTGCTGCAAAGCTGCTGCCTTCACCTCAAATCGAAATTGCTTGAATGTACTGTGTATATGAATAGTAAAGTCAGAAGAGAAGAGAGAGAGAGAGGTGCACTGCACTCATTCCCCAGATTGTTTCAATAGTTAACTCTCAATGGGCTAAAGTCACTTAAATACTGTGGCTAAGTGCAGGGACCCCTCATGTGTTAGTACAAAATTGTCCATCTCATTATGAGGTATAATAATACAATTAAAGGTTATACTTGTCCATAATATACTACTATATAAGGTATGACAAAATCAGACTTATTAACACAATATTTGATCACTTAATAAATGAGTCTGTTAAGATTGCTCCTTAATATTTGACATTAGTCACGTATTAATTCGGTAAAGCATAAAACAATTAAAATGATTTATGCTAGTCCACAATATATGAGAAATAAATCTAACAATCTCCCACTTGTATGGCATAATTCATTCTAATGATAGTTTTTAAAATAAAATATTTTGAAAACAACCGAATTAATCAATATGTAACTATAGAAAAAATTCAAATGTGAGCAATTACCCAAACATAAACAAGTCTAAAATGTGTCACAAGTATCAAATCATGTGTGCACCGACAGGATACTCCACACAACAAAATACCCATAACACATGACTAAGTAGTAGTATACAAGTATAATAATGAAAATAGTATGGAAATGTGATCAACATGCCTATTTCCATAAGGTCCACATGTCTAGCAAAATGAGACGAAACTAAAATGTCTCATAGACTATCGCTTCTATATAACCATAATGAGACTAGATCAAAATGTCTCAAGAAGCGAGCTTCTATTTTATCATAATGAGACTAGTGCCAAAATGTCTCAAAGAAGCTGTGCTTTCTTATAATCATAATGAGACTGAAACCAAATGTCTCAAAAAAGCACACTGAAGTCAAGCCAAAATGCTTCAGTTCACAATGTCCACAATGAGACTAAACCAAATGTCTCGGACCACAATATCCTCATGATATACATAATACCATATTGAACCAAATGTGTACACAATATATGGCATATCAGTGTTATATAACAATATGCATGCATAATAACAAAATATGAGTAATACAAAATCTCATTTAAGTGAAAATATATAATACAAATCAGAACTCCCACTGACTCAACATATAAAAGAGGATTCTAACAATCCCATATGAGTCACGTGATCCCTAAACACTTTTGGAGTTAAAGCTTTAGTAAGTGGATCAGCTAACATGAGTTCTATAGGTATATACTCTACAGATACATAAGATAGATTAATTTTCTCTCTCACAAATAAGTATTTAACATCAATATGCTTGGAGCGTGAGGAACTCCCTGTATTATGAAAAAAAGAAATAGCTGCAGAATTATCATAATATATCTTTAATGGCCTCGGCACAGCTAACAAAAAATCTAGTCCTATGATAAAATTCTGCATCCATAAAGCTTGACGTGTAGCCTCAAAACATGCTACATATTCTGCCTCCATTGTTGAAAAAGCTATAAGTGTCTGCTTGACACTCTTCCATGATACAGCTCCTCCTACTATCATAAAGATATAACCAGATGTGGATTTCTTGTCTTCCAGACAGCTTGCGAAATCAGCATCAGAATATCCAACTATATTTAAGTAGTCAGATTGCTGATATGTCAATGCAAGGTCTTTAGTAGCTTGTAAATATCTAAGCACTTTCTTTGCAACCTTCCAGTGTTCAAAACCAGGATTACTCAAGTATCTTCCAAGTACACCCACTGCAAAAGCAATGTCAGGGCGTGTACAAACTTGAGCATACATCAAGCTACCCACAACTGATGCATATGGGACTGTTTGCATTCTAGCTTTATCTACATCATTATCTGGACATTGAGAGTTGAAAAGTTTGTTACCCTTTGAAATTGGTGCTTTTTCAGGAGCACAAAACTGTAGATTAAACATTTTCAGAACATGATTAATATAGGTCTTTTGAGACAATTCTAGAACTCCTCTAGATCTGTCACGAAGAATCTCTATCCCTTATACATAATGGGCTTCACCGAGATCCTTTATATCAAAATTGTATGACAACATCTGTTTTGTCTTAAGTAAAAAATCAGTGTCACTAGCAGCCAGCAATATATCATCCACATAAAGCACCAAAATGATGTATCTGCTCCCACTAATCTCCAAGTATATACACTGATCAACAATATTCTCCTGAAATCCAAAAGAAGTGACAATATCATGAAATTTCAAATACCACTGTCTGGACGCTTGTTTAAGTCCATAAATAGACCTTTTAAGCTTACACACTATGTTTTCTTTGCCAAGCTCAATAATGCACCATATACACATCTTCAGACAAGCTTCCATTAAGAAAAGCCGACTTCACATCCATCTGATGTAGTTCTAAATTAAAATGAGTTACTAATGCCATGATAATACGGAATGAGTCTTTGGTAGAAACAGGAGAGTAGGTTTCTATGTAATCAATACCTTCTCTCTGACTGAAACCCTTGGCCACAAGTCTAGCCTTGTACCTTTCCATCTGACCTCTGGCATCTCTCTTGGTTTTAAAAACCCATTTGCAACCAATTGGCCTGCATCCATCTGGCAATTCAACTAAGTCTCAAACCTCATTGTGGTACATGGATGCCATCTCATCCTGCATGGCATGTGTCCAAGATGATGATTCTGTACAACTGATGGCTTCCTGAAATGTAACAGGGTCAGATAACAAATCATCATTGATATCATATTCCTGCAAGTAAACCACATAATCATCAGAAATTGCAAGTCTCCTGACCTTCTCGGATCTTCTCAATCGTACATCAGTGATATTATCCTCCTCAGTCATAGGCTCCAAAGCATGATAAGGTTCAAGATCAAGAGAATGAACATCAATACGTGGTAATCCCATTGTAGAAGCTGGATAAGATGGGACAGGCAAAACTACAAGTTCTTCTCTTAATGTGAGATTATGAGGCTCAATGCTCCTACTATTTTGATCATTCTCAAAATAAATCACATGATCAGACTCAATGATTCTAGTAGTATGGGAAGGACAATAAAACCGATAAAATGACCACTAATAGTCTTCGGATCAAGTTTCCTTGATTGTGGATTATAAAGCCTCATTTCTGCTCTACATCCCCAAACATGAAAGTGATAAAGACTAAGTTTATTTCCTGACCATAATTGATAAGGAGTTTTGGGCACTGACTTACTGGGTACCTGATTCAAAATGTAAGCAGCAGTTTTCAAGGCTTCACCCCACAGAAAATCTAGTAAGGTGGAGTTGCTCAACATGCATCGCACCATGTCAAGAAGGGTACGGTTTCTTCTTTCTATAATTCAATTCTGTTCAGGAGTCTCAGGCATTGTGTACTGAGCTTCTATTCCACATTCCTGAAGTAATCTAGCAAAAGGTCTAGGATTACGCCCAGTTTCATCATATCGCCTATAGTACTCACCACCTCTATATGATCTCACTGATTTAATCATTTTACCGTTTTAGAGCTCAACATTAGCCTTAAAGACTTGAAAAACAGACAAGAATTCAACTTTTTCTGTGAGAAGCTCAACATTACCATAACGAGAAAAGTCATCGATGAATGTGATGAAGTACTTATAACCACCTATAGCAGTAGGAGTGAACGGCCCCAGATATCTGTATGTATCAACTCCAGAACCTGCTGACTTCTCCGAATTCTCTCTTTTCTAATTTTGGCAGTAAATTTATCTTTGACACAATCAACACAAGTGTCAAAATCAGAAAAGTCTAGATTATGGAGAATATCATCTTTAATGAGCCTTTCTATCCTCTGTTTGGAAATATGACATAACCGTTTATGCTGCAACATAGAGAAATTTTCATCAACCCTTTTACAATTAGAGCCAACAACATTCATAACATAAGCATTGGATGATGATTCAGCAGCATAAGGAAATAAATCAATCATATATAAGCCATCATATATAGTGCCAGAACCAACTAGCTCTGAATTGCGGAATAAGTAAACTTTTCTGTCACCAAAATGAAAAGTATAGCCACATCTATCCAAAATAGATACAGATATCAAGTTTCTCCTAATAGAAGGAATATAAACTATATCTGATAAATCCAAAAATTAGCATGTCGCTAGGTGTAGTCTGACAACTCCTATGCTTTCAACTTTGGCCTTTACTTCATTGCCCATATATACAATCAGCTCTCCTTCATTGGGCTCCCTCCTGCTTCTGAATTCCTATAAGGAATTTGTTATATTAATAGTCGCACCAGTATCCAACCACCAAGTATTAGAAGGAACATCAACAAGATTAGATTCAAAACCCACAAAAGCTACATGAATACCTTTCTTTTCTAGCCATGCTTTGAATCCTCTGCATTTAGTTTTCTTATACCCATATTTCTTACAGAAATGACATTTTCCCTTAAAGCCTTCAGAAGTGGAACCAGAAGTAGTAGAAGATTTGCCACGTGATGTTTTCTTTCCAAACTTCTTCTTCTTACAAAACTTATTGCTACCCTTTGAAGAAGTTTTCTTCACACTCTCACTCTCTTGAGTAGTGGCCATCATAGTAGTGTGGGATTTTCCCTTCTTCAATGATTCCTCTTCTTGAACCACATAAGCAATTAACTCATTGATATTCCAAGTGTCTCTATAAGTGTTGTATTGACTTCTCAGATTACCGAACTGTGGTGGAAAAGATTCAAGAATTTAGAATACGACATAGTCATCAGGTAAACTGATATCCATGTCTTTCAGCTTCTTATGGTAACTTGTCATTTTCAGAATATGCTCTCTCACCCCAGAAACACCATCATACTGGGTATTAGCAAGCAATCTCAAAAAGTTACCCTTTTCAGCCTTGTCTACCTTCTTAAAAGTTCCTCTCACTGCTGCCAAATAATCTTTAGCCTTGTCACATGCAGGGATGCTATCTCTGATCGTTCTATCAATGGTGTATTTCATTGTGTCCAGAAAGTGTCTATTAGATTCATCCCAAGCCATCCACTCTGCCCTTTCAGTAGCAGTACTCTTATCTGTGGGCTTGGATGGTTCATCAACTCTCAAAGCCAAGTCTCTATTCAATGTAGATAAATAGAACATGACGGATTCACGCCAGTCCTCATAATTTGTCCCAGTCAAAGTCTTAATGGAGGCAACTTGGAGAAAATAAAGAATATCTAGAGCTAAAAAATCAACAATAAGTATTAATAGGCATGTGAAAACAAAATCATGCCATAAACAATGATTTCTCATTTTACAATTCTCTATTAATAACACAATATGTTAGACATCTTTTAACAATAAAGGAGTGCTCTAACCCAAAGATAAAGCAGACAAGTTGAATATAACACCAACATTGACCTATTACCGACAAGGTAATTAAGTCACTCAGTAGAAAATACCCAATAAATATCTTTACCCACCCAAGCATCCTACCAAGAAATGATTTGCCGACAGGGCAATATCATCACCCGTATGGATCTTGGTTATAACAACAATAATCTACCACACAATCTATAATCAATAATTATAAATGGACAATTAATTGCAAAACACCGAATAATTTATCATGATTTATTCTACGATAGGTAGATACACAATCACTCTAAATTAAAGTTTTGCCATGCATATTATTTTATACATTAACTAAAATTGAGACCAAATAAGTTTTATAAAACATAATTAAAGCTTTTACCAAAATATTTAATTAAATTAAAATATCTATATACCTCAGTAAAATATATGAATGCCATGCCCATAATATACAACAATGATGGATTATTTTATAATTGAAATTCTGAAAAATTACCAAAAATTATGAAAATTTTAGACTTAAATGAAGAATTTTCATAATTATAGCCACTGTTTATAATAACAAAATATTTGGTCTTAACTGTAAATAAAATTAAATTACTTTCTAGTCTTTATTATAATTTCTCAAGACATAAGGGGCCAAAATAATATTTAGAGAATATTTGAGCCATAACATAATTTCATAATAGATCAAGGACTAAATGATTTGTTGGGCCACAAAAAACATTATACAAAATATCAGGGACCTAATGATATTATCCCACGTTGACTTTCGGTCAAGGACAAAAGCAAAACTTTTAGAAAATATTTGGGCCATAATATAAATTTGTAAACCATGGGGACCCAAATGATAATTTCAGTGCACTTCATCTTCTCCCTCGCGATGAAGGTACAGTAGATACAGTAACATTTTCTTGAACAACCCAATTTTGGCCACCAAAAAACATGAAAAAATTATATTTCTACTCCTTAAACATCATCCATACATTATTCAATGACATTTTGTTCAAATATGCTCGGAATCAAAAAATCCAAAAATAAAGAAAAATGTCATTGATGAGTCAAAGGTCGATTCATCACCAAAAATGTCCATGACTTAATAGGAAATACATAACCATGAGCTCTTATACCCATTGTTGTAATAAATATGAACTTAATGCCCTTAATCTTGCATTTCCAATGAAACACATATTTTAGGAAAATTTTTAGATTTACCTTGATTAGCCATAAATCCAAGCTTAGAAACTTGTTATGGAGCTTGTATACTGTTAAGTTGCCAAGAAATCGATCCAAGTGCTGCAAAGCTGCTGCCTTCACCTCAGATCGAAATTGCTTGAATGTACTATGTATATGAATAGTAAAGTTGGGAGAGAAGAGAGAGACAGAGAGGTGCATTGCACTCATTCTTCAGATTTTTTCAACAGTTAACTCCCAATGGGCTGAAGTCACTTAAATATTGTAGTTGAGTGCAGAGACCCCTCATGTGTTAGTACAAAATTGTCCATCCCATTATGAGCTATAATAATACAATTAAATATTATACTTGTCCATAATATACTACTATATAGGGTATGACAAAATCAGACTCATTAACACAATATTTGATCACTTAATAAATGAGCCTGTTAAGATTGCTCCTTAATATTTGACATTAGTCACGTATTAATTCGGTAAAACATAAAATAATTAAAATGATTTATGCTAGTCCACAATATGTGAGTAATAAATCTAACAGTTGGAACATGACAATATTATCAGGTCTTATAAATTAGAGATTTTAATTAATGATTGTGCAATTAGATTTACAGTTAGGCATGGTGCACTGATTAGTTTTGAATTTGGCTGCAAGGTTGCTGGATGTTATGAGGAGCATGAATTAGATTTACAGTTGGGCATGGTGCACTGATTAGTTTTGAATTTGGCTGCAGGTTGCTGGATGTTATTAGAAGCATGACATGTGTTTATCTTGAACTGTGGAGCCACTATTCCCTTGCCGAAAGAAGGATCACTTGTCACTCATTGTTAGGTATTTTAGAGTCTTACAAACCACCAGGTTATAGCTTGATTTCTTAGAATAATCCTTCTAAAATAAACTTTCTGTTATGCAGTCATTTTGGCAAACCAACCAAAGAAACTTGGCCTGCAGTAAGAAATCCTCTGGAATTCTTTTCTGTTTTCAATTTTGTTTCTATAAATTTGGATATATTATCAATAATCTTTTCATTAGTTTTTTAGATGATAACTCTATTCTCGCTATTAATGCGGCTTAGATCCAAGTAATAATGTCTGTGCTTTAAAAAAATATCAATAAGCTCATTAGAGGGATACATTTATATTTCACCAATTAAAGAACAAGGATGTCTGTTTGAATGCATGCATGCGCATCTATCAACATCCACATTGAAAATTGTATTCAACTTAATAATCACAAGATATTCTGTAGCAAAACTAAAGAGGACAGGGCAAGGGTAATTTGACTTTGTCTGACACGATTTTCTTTACTCGTGCCTATTTTTGTGTTTTCAACAGCAAATGCTCTGCTTGGATCCAGAACAGAGAATTATGGCTAATGATGCACTTCAGTACAGGTACATCAAACATTCTGAGTATCTTGAGAATTTATTTTCCCAGATTATAAAAAACAAGTAGGAATTATCTTGAGAAAGGGTTTCTTTCTCTGTTATTTTCTTGATGTTAGTCGTACATTTGTTATCTTCTATTTAACTGCCTCATTGCATAAAATTCTAATTTTTATCTTGTCAAATAATTCATTTCTTTTAGCTATCAATCATGTGTCTTTCTATGATTTTAATTTAGCACGTTTTCGTATGATTCTTTAAGCATCAAAGATTCATTCTTTTATTAATCTTGTTTTAGTATTTTACATACTTAATTTTGTCAGTCAACCTCTATTTTTTCAATTTTCGTTTTTCGTATCTCAATTTTGAATCAGATCCATGGAAAAGCTGAAGAATTTGAACTACAAAAAGATTAAGAAAATAGGAGAAGGTGGCTATGGCGAGGTTTACAAGTGTCGTAATACAGTAACCGGCCAGAAGGTAGCTATCAAGATGATGAGTATTCAGACTGAGCAAGAAGGTGTCCCAAGCTATATTATTAGAGAAGTCTCTCTACTGTGGGAGTTGGAACATGAAAATATTGTCAGGTATTCACTTATTGAACACAATAGTGATTGAAAAAAATAACTTATATAATTGCAATTTGCATGGTAAAGAAATGTACTAGCTGCTTGATATTTTGGTGTTTGAGGCTTGGCATATATATTGGGAACCAATTAGTTGACAAATGTGTTTCAGTTGCATAAATTTGCTTGGTAATCAAAGGCGTCAGACCAAATATATATGATTCCCTTTTGGTACACCTTGTTGACAATGATTCTATTTCGAAACGTATGCTTAATAATTGGAAGACTGCCTGAACAGATCCTACTAAGATTCCAGCACCTTTTTTGCCTGAATTTTGGTGACAACTTGGATGCAGGTTGCTGGATGTACAGAGTAGCGGGACAGATGTGTTTCTTGTCTTTGAGCACTTGGACCTTGATCTGCATTCATTCATCACCAGGCACAAGACCACTTTGGATTCACTCATTGTCAAAGTAAGCAGGATTGTTTGCTTTATTCTATCCTGTACTCCTTTCGCTCACTGTAATACGTTGAATGAGTATAGTTGTTCCATCAGAAAGCATATGGCAGATTGGTGGATGATTAGCACAGTTGGAGAGTTTAGTTTTTCAATCAGAAAGCACATTTTACATGGATTGATGATTTATTTGTAAAAATAAAATGGTAGATTTTTTTTTTTTTTTGAATATGCTTTGCTTGTGGAGATTTTATGTTAATGGTTTTTACAGGAAGAACTTGATCAAAATACTTTTTTAATTGCAGATACAAGACATCAAGAAAGCATATAAACTTCACTATTGTTTTGAAGATTGAAATGAATGGGTTTCAAATAATATGTTAATGATTCAATGTGCATTTGGCTTTTTAATGGTCCGTCAATATATTTTTGACAGTAAACAAATTTGCATTCTCTCTGTTCCTTAACAGGCCATTTTAAAGCAAATTCTTCTCGGTTTGGCATACTGCCATTCACTTAAAATTCTGCACAGAGATTTGAAACCAAACAATCTGTTGATAAATCTCAAAAGCAACACAGTGAAACTTGCTGACTTTGGACTTGCCAGAGCTATTGGAGTTCCTCAGAAAGAATATTCTCGTGATGTAAGCATATTTATCATTTCTACTGATTAGCTTTAAGTCTTAGCCAGAGCATAATATTCTACCTTCATCACTTTGAGCTCCTTACTGAGAACTTTTGCTTCTCTCTCCCTTTTTTTTTTTTTGATGGGTTGCTTCTCTCTAGTCTGCTATTTCACTATAGGAAATCTTAGAAAATGGTATTTATAGCTTTATAGTTAGACGTGTGCTAGTAGAGTTTGTGGGTCAAAACTTTTATCCATTCCTCTACATTTTTACCTAAAAATAAAGATCTGCTTTTTATATACTTTTTCATTAGTAATGCATGGACTTCAAATGGACAATCGATTCTCCAATATATATTATTGTAAAGCAACAAAATAGTAGGTTAACATCTTAACTTTATGCTTTTACAAAATAGAAGCAACAGGTATACTAGACTTATTTCTTTTCGTTTATGCATTCTCTGCAGTGCGTATATTCCCCATATAAGGCACCTGAGCTACTGCTTGGCTACACTGGATACTCTACTCCTACAGATGTGTGGGCTGTTGGCTGTATATTTGCCGAGATGATAACTGGGAAGCCTCTATTCCCTAACAAAAAGCACGATCACTTGTCACTCATTTTTAGGTATTTTACAGACTTGGCAAACTACCTGGTTATATTTTTCTTTGTGACTGTCACCCTTCTTACAACAAATTTCTTTCATGAAGCCTTTTGGGTACACCAACTGAAGAAACTTGGGCTGAATCAACTTATATAAGTGAAATCCTTCCTTTGTATCCTCACTGCAAGCCTGCAGTAAGACATCTTCCAGATTAGTTTTCTACTTTGCTTGAAGAGCCTTGGAATTATGATTAACATTGTTGTCATCTGTTCTCTGTAGAATTTTGCTGAAAAGTTTCCCAATTTAGAACCTGCTGGAGTTGATCTTCTGTCTGTAAGTATCTCTAAAATATTCAGTGATATCATTTCCAAGGAGAAAAATTGAACTGATTTTTGGCAACTGTATTTACAGATTTGTACTTTTCTTGACTCATGCCTGCTCTTGTGTGTTTACAGAAAATGCTCTGCCTGAATCCAAAACAGAGAATTACAGCTATGGATGCCCTTAAGCACGAGTACCTCATCGGGGTTCAAAATGTACCCTTAGTTTTACCTCCTTCTAGCTGCATCCCTTGCCAGTGCTTTGAGAGGAATACAACCCTGAGTGATATAATTGAACAAAACCGCCATGCTTTGATTAAAAACCTTGTGAAGCGAGATGTATAGTTGTCCGCTGCTAGTATTTTTTCTTGAACACAGTTCTATACTCAACTGCATTCAAGGGCTTATCAGACCTCTCTAGGAGCTTCTTTGTGCCCTTTTTATTAAGAAGCTGATGCTTCTTGTTCGCTGGTGATTTGCAAATGTAAAACTAAGCCGCCAAGAACTTTAGAACTTGCTACTTGCTTTGGTAACCTTTGCATGAGTCTTCTGATTTTGCTGATTTTTTTTTTTTTTTTGGGAAAAGTGATTTTGCTGATGTTTAACCGTAAGAAAAAAATTAGGAGTGGACAATGGTCAGGTTGGCACTCAATGTTTGGCCGGGTTGGCTCTCAACGTTTGGCTCACTATATTTTAAGATGCTTAGACCATCAAATTGTGTTAGACCATCAATAATAGGAAGAACTTTGCACATTCGCATTATTTGTACTTGTACAATAATAAAATTGAATACGCATAACTCAATTAGAAAATAGTCGTTTAAAGAAAATTCCAAACAAAGCTTTCTGACAATCCAGCAGCTAAGATAAGAATTCCACTGTATTCAAATAGAGCACAAAATTCACAAAATTATAAATATGACTTATTACGATATAAAACCAATATATAAACAATTGAGCATCATAAAACAAGCTTCATTTTACTAAATTGAATGTCAATCAATAAATAAACGCATAAACTTTATCAATTTGACTTAAAATAAAAAGGGGTCTAAATCCATAAATTCACTAAAAGAATAGTAATAAAGTCAAAATTTCCAAAATTCAAAGTAGAAATTGACTAAAGATACTTGTATTAATTTAAATAACCTCATCGTTTCCTTCTTCCAAGAGCAATCTTTCTTCCTCGCTATAACATAGAACCCATGATATGTAATTTTATCTGCTTTTTTTTTTTTTTGTTTTTTTATAGGGTACAATTCAACTAATATATTTACTATCAAAATCAACTAGGCTCCCTTAAATCAAAACTGCTGCAACACAATCCAGAATACGACCCACACAAATTTGTAGGGACATATCCAACAAATTAGTGGAAGAGCAATATACTCTTAGGTAATGTTTGGTTAGAGGAAATGTGAGGAAATGAGAGAAAAGGAGAAGAGAGGAGAGTGAAATATTTTTCTAATGTTTGGTTTGTTACGGAATTATAAGAATAAAGGAAACATTTAATTTTTAATGTAGGCAATTTTAGTCTTAAGTGAGCGGGTGTTAAACTTCTAATATTTATCATGAATATAATTTAAAAAACTAAACAGTTATTTGATTTTATATATTTACATAAATAATTAATAAAAAACTATTTTAAATAACTATTTATATTTTTAATTAAATTGTAATTAAATTTTTTATTAATATAATTTTATTTTATTATTAATTTAAGTAATTATGATTAACATAATTTGTTTTTAAATAAATTCGGTGGTGGCCTAGTGGAGGTCTGGCGGAGTTCCAATGATGGTCTGGCAGAGATCCTGTAGAAGTCCAGCAGCGGTCTGACAATTGTTAATTTATGTTTTTATATTTTCCTATTAAATAAATTATTTATTTATTTATTTTGTTAAGTTTTTAAATCATTACTTAAATCTAATTAATATAAAATTATTTATGGTATTAAATTCATAAAATAAAATTATAAATAATTATTATTTGATAGCATTAAACAAGTTAAAATGTTGAAGGGGTAATTTTGAAAGCTTTGGTTTCCAAGAAAATGCGAATTTGAATTATTCACTCTTTGTTATAAAATTTAAATTCTACATTATGATGGATATTAAATTCTAATGGAAATTAAATTCTTGTATATTTTATCTAACCAAACAACAGAAATTAAATAAGAATTCAAAGTACTTTCCTCTCCTACACCCTCTCGTCCCAACCAAAGACCACTTTAACACTATCCATTTATATATTTGTATAAAGTTGGGACTAGAAGAGCTGATGTAACATCACTATTTTTCATCTTTTTATAGTCTATGTTAACTAATATATTAGCTAAAATTAAAAAATAATTACATTAGGAAATATTAAAAATCTATATATTTATATGAAGTTGGGACTAAAAAAACTGATGTGACATCATTATTCTTCGTCTTTTTTTATTTTTTGTTATCTAATATATTGGCTGAGATTAAAAAATAATTACATTTCAAAAGATTAAAAATAGAAAATAGTTCCAAAAGATTTGATTGAGAAATCAAAACTATTACAGCACTCAAATTATTATACATGTCTCTTCCTCTTTCTATTTAAATTCAACAATATGTAACCATTAATAATAATTGATTATAAGCCTTGAACATTCATTTTTTTTATTATGCTAGCAATTTGAAAAATTAAAATTATTATAGCACTCACGTTATTTTACATGTCTATTTGTTTTTCTATTTAAATTCAACAATATGTAACTATTAATAATAATTAATTGTAAGTCTTGAAACATTCATTTCTTTTATTATGCTAGCAATTAAACTTTCGTAGCTTAAGATACATCAACTAATTATATATGAGAACAATTATCCTTCAACTTTCCTAAACAATGCGATTACCATGGCCTAATTTTAGCGTTATAATCTCATATTTAATTATGCAACTTTTTGTTTAGTGCCTTTGGCTTCTTCAAACTCTCTAAATTCTAAGTATTTGACCAGCATCCTCTTTAGAAAGATCCTTGTGCTTTTATTATTTAACTTATTTGAATTTTTAGTATTTTGTGCTTCATGGAGTACTTTTTTCTGTTGGATATTTAGTCTAATAATGTTGGATCCTTAATCAAACTTTTGGCTTATATGTGAATAATTATGTGTTGCAGACTATCATATAAGGTTAAGCCTAATTAAAAGTGATCTAGGTGATGAGCTCAAACAGAACACCTCAACTAGGTGAGCAGATTATCTCGACCAGATGAACAGATCATCTGGAGAAGATCACCTCGACCAGGTAAGCAGACTATCTAGAGTAGATTATCTCAACTAGGTGAACAGATCATCTGTGACAGATGATTGCCTAGTAACTTTGAGCAAAATACTTCGACCGAGGGTAATTCTAACTACCTCGACTAGATATGTACAATAAATAGTAATTATTAGTCATTATTGCTAATAAGTTATTGTGATAAATGTTATTTAGTGATCATTATTATATTTATTGCGGTGCTCATTAGTACATCAATTATGATTATGGGGTTATGGTAATTATGATTATTTATTTGGATGGATTTATTTATTTTGGGGATCTCTTCCATGAGAAAAGAAAAGGACTCTCCTCCTCTCAAAAAATAAAATCATTTTCTTGCTCATTCGAGGGAGAAAACCCTCAGCTGGAAGGCAATTAGAATTAAGCCACCTGGTGCGTAGCATAAGTTTACCCATAAGAAACCCGATTACTGACTTGAGCGTCGGAGGGTTCACACCAGAAAAACTTACGGTGCCTCTCACCGTCTTCTGTGATTTCAGGTGATCTTAGATAATCTGCTAAAAGTTGCAGGCATCTATGGTGATTGGCAACCCGCTTCCCTGAAAAAAAAATTTAATGATGATACTGAAGTCTGATACGGCAAAGTGATTTGCTCGAGATAACAGAGACCAAATTTTCGACATCAATATTTGGTGCCGTCTGTGGGGATCAGTACAAAAAGTCAACATTGTCTTTACTAATTTGGATATGGCCGAAACAGAAGTGATTAGCATATATATTTGAGAAAATGTTGCCGATGAGCCAAAAAATAAAACCCAAACCCAGGTTCTATTTCAATTTGTCTAATATAACCATTAAACTAATTGAAGTACATGAATATATATAGTTAATTGTTGCTTAATTACTACTATGTATAGGAAAATATTAGATATTAAAATATCTTTATTTGTTTTATTGAAACAAATATTTATAATTCACATGGCATAATTTTCAATAGCTGTTAAAAAGTGTTAGAAGTATAAAAAGTTAGCAAAAATAGTTAACGCTAAGTGCTGACATGTGGTTAACTTTAATTCTATCATTGGATATAAAAGGCTTATAGGCAACTAAGAGCAAAATAACATAATTTTTACACATAGTGTGAGCTTTAGCAAATATAAATTTGAATAAAATAATGCAATAAAAAATTCATTCTTTGTTTTTCTTTCCTTGTCGAATTTTCTCTAGAGCGGATAAAAAGATTGAAAGCAATAAAACCTTGAATTGATATAAAAGGCTTATAGGCAACTAAGAGCAAAATAACATAATTTTTAGACATAGTGTGAGCTTTAGCAAATATAAATTTGAATAAAATAATGCAATAAAAAATTCATTCTTTGTTTTTCTTTTCTTGTCGAATTTTCTCTAGAGCGGATAAAAAGATTGAAAGCAATAAAACCTTGAATTGATAAAAGTAGCTTAATGTTACTTCAGTTAGTAAAAGGTTAGAAACCTTGAAGCCTTCTATAGGTAAGGCATAAAACCTTAAATTGATAAGAGTTGCTTGAAGCTACTCAAGTTAGTAAATGGTTAAAAGGCTTGAAGTCTCCAAGACAAATTAAGGGGAGAAAAGAATAATAAATTTGCCAGCTCAAGCTCGACCAAATGGAGTCGAGCAAATAATTAGTTTTTAAAAAATATATCTCTTAAGGCAAATAAAAGACTTAAAGTCTCAAAACCAGCTCAAGGTGAGACAAAAGTCAAAAATTTGCCAAAACTTGATTAAGCCGGGCAGGTAATTGATATGTATTAAGGCAAATATAAGGCTATAAATCTCAAAGCCTGCTCTAAGAGAGACGAAGAGCCAAATTCAGCCAGAATAAGGCTTGAGCAAATAAATCTCTATAAGTAAGCTAACGCCAGAAGTCTCAAAGTCTGCTCGAGGTGAAACAAAGAGCCAAGCCAGAAAAGGCTCGAGCAAATTAAGTTCTAAAAGCATGTTAAGGCTAGAAGTCTCAAAGTCTGCTCGAGGCGAGAAGAAAAGCCAAATTCAGCCAGAACAGGCTCGAGCAAATTAAGCTTTAAAAATATATTAAGGCCAAAAGTCTCAAAGCCTACTCAAGGCAAAACGAAGAACCAAATTCAGCCAGGATAGGCTTGAGCAAATTAAGCTCTAAGAATATGTTAAAGCTAGAAGTCTCAAAGCTTGCTCGAGGCAAGACGAAGAGCAAATTGGCTCGAGTGAATTAACCTCTTCTAAAATATACGGAGTCTCGAAGCCTAATCAAGGCGAGACAAAAGTCAAAATTTGCTAATCTCGCTCGATCAAATTTAATCGAGCAGACAATCAATTGTGAATAAATTCTGAAATAAATAAAAGACTTTAAGTCTCAAAACTTGCTCTATATGATTGCGTGAGCAGGAACTAGTATAAGACCTATAAGGGTCTTGTCTATGATGAGTTAACTTAAGCAGCCTAAACTAATTTACCTCGAGGTCACTTTAAACTTTATATAGTTTCTAGTCCTGATTGTTTAAAATTCTCAACACTAAAAACTAGGGGATTGGTGTTTGAGAAAGAAATTCAATGATAACAGCATTCAAATTTTCGGCATCAATAATTTATATTTATGAAAATGGAAGCAACACAAGTTTCTTCGAGTACTAGATTATTTCTTGTTATATAAAACTTTTTTTCATTTTTTAAGTTTGACTTATTAATTTCTTGAAATAGAACATATGCGATACCTTAATTGAAGATAAATGTGATTTTACTAGACACCAAGCATCGAATCCCCGTCATAGAATTCATTATGGAAGTTATACTAATATTTTCAGGAGCAAAGATGATCGTGCAAAGTACTTTGATGAGAAGCACCGTCGTTCACTTACTAGAGGAAGGCATAATCAGTGAACCCGAAGAAAAATCGACCTTAATTGTTTTCTTGTTTCTTTATTTACACTTTGCAGTGTTTCAAATGTAGTTTTTCTTTATTAGATATATGTTTACGAACAGGAAAGCAATATAAGTTTCTTCAGGTACTAGATTATATCTTGTTATTTACAATTTTTTGCAATTTCATTAAATTCAACTTATTAATTTCTTTAAATAGAACGTATATAGCACAAAAGTTAAAGGCGAAGGTGATTTTACTAGACTGCAAGCATCACATCCCCATCATAGAATTTGTTATATGGGATATACCAATAATTTTCGTAACGAAGATGATTGAAGAAAGCACTTTCACGAGAATAACCCTCATTCACTCACCAGAAGAAAGCACAGTCAATGAACTCGGAGAAAGAATCACCCTTAGTCGTTTTCTTGTTTCTTTGTTTATTTTTTGGTGTTTCAAGTGTAGTTTTTTATTTATTAGGTATATGTTTATGAATAGGGAAGCAACACAAGTTTGATTAGGTACTAAATTTTATCTTGTTATTTAAATTTTTTTGTTATTTCTTTAAGTTCGACTTTTTAATTTCTGTTTGAGAAAAAAATCAGAGTGACCTCGAGTAGACTACTATGACCAGATAGTTATTTAATGAGCTCAAATAGATCACCTCGACCAAGTGAGCAGATCATATGGAGTAGATCACCTCGACCAGGTGAGCAGATCATCTTGAATAGATTATCTCGACTAGGTGAACAGATCATCTGGAGTATATCACATCGACCAGGTGAGCAGATCATCTGGAGTAGATTATCTCAACTAGGTGAACAGATCATCTGGGGCAGATGATTGTCTGATAACTTTGAGGCAGAACACTTCGATCAGGGGGTAATCCTAATTACCTCGACTAGATATGTACAATAAATGATAATTATTAGTCATTACTGCTGATCAGTTATTATGATAAATATTATTTAGTGATCATTAATATGTTTATTATATGGCACATTAGTACATTAATTATGATCATAGGGATGATAATTATGATTATTTGTTTTGAGATATATTTATTTATTTTGGGGATCTCTTTTATGAGAGGGAAAACTCTTCTCCTTTAAGAAAATAAATCATTTTCCTGTATATTAAAGGGAGAAAACCCTAAGCTGGAAAGCAGAATGAATGAAACCGCAAGAGAAGTGGCATAAGTTTTTCGCAAACCCAATTACTAACTTGAACGTCAAAGATTTCACACCGGAAAAACTTCTGGTGCCTCTGATCATCTTCTATAGGTTCAGGTGATTATCGACAGTCTGCTAACAATTAAAGGCATCTCAGGAGATTTGCAAGCCGCTTCCCCAAAAATAAATTCAATGATGATGCTGAAGTATGATTCGGCAAAAGGATCTGCTTGAGATCACAACGACTAAATTTTCGACATCAACAATTTCTTAAAATGGAACGTATGCAGTACCTCAGTTAAAGATAAAAGTGATTTTACTAGACATCAAGCATTGCATTTCCATCTTAGTATTCAATACATGAGATTTACCGATATTTATAAGAATGATGATGATCGACTAAAGCACTTTGACATGAAGTACCCTCGTTCACCTTCCAAAGGAAGGAACAGTCAGCAAACCCCGAGAAAGAATCGACCTTTGTTCTTTTCTTGTTTCTTTCTTTACGCTTTTTGGTGATTCAAGTGTAGTTTCTTTCTTTATTAGATATATGTTTAAGAACAGAAAAGGAACACATGTTTCTTTAGGTTCTAGATTCTTTCTTGTTATTTAAATTTTTTTATCATTTCTTTAATTTAGACTTATCAATTTCTTAAAATGCAATGTATGCGGCGCCTCAGTTGAAGATGAAAGTAATTTTACTAGACATCAAGCATTGCATCCCAATCATAAAATTCATTGTATGAGATATATCGATATTTTTTTAAATGAAGATGATCGAGCAAAGCACTTTGAATTGGTAGCCTGTAACTAGTGAAACAATGAGTCATTAACCATCCAAATTCAATTTTTAAGAAAGATATGAAAAAAAAATTGATTTGAATTTTATCCACACCTTGCTTGAAAAAAAAAACAGAAACCTATCTATAAGCCTAGATAAGCCAATATTCAACTGGAGCCCAACAAAGATGAGTTCAGTTAACAAATATACTCCTAGTCTCCTACTGGTTAATAAATTGGGTAATTGAGCTGTCTTTTTTGTTTTAATTTCTCATTTCATCTTGAAGCATAGATAGTTTTGGATACAAGTCCTTCAGTATTTTCGAACATGTGCCCACTGATTTTCCAAATACTTTTAGCAAAATTATTTGTTTATTTAATATCTTTTTAAATATTTGTAGTGCTACCTACTCAAACTTTAATTAGTTTTTTAAAATATAATTAACTAAATTTTAAAATATAAAAAATATAAAATAATTTTATTGGATAAAAATAATTCAATATAATATTATTTAATTGTCGTATGAAAAAGTGTGAACGCAAACTTGAAATGGATATTACACAGATGAACGAAATTTTACCTGTTTAAAAATCTTGTCAATATGGGCTAACTCAAACACATTATCGCTTGTCAAGTCCAAGATCCTATCAAAAATTACTGTGTCTCCTCATCAGTCCTCACATGTTAAAATTTGAAGCCGAATGACTTTAACAACAATATATCAACCATTGAGTCAGGGAATCCTTCTGTTTAGTCCGAGAAGTATAGTATTTGTCAACTGTTAGATCGATTTAAGGCTGAAGAAGAATTATTTAACATGTGTAAATAGTCAACTGTCCGAAAAATGTAAACAAACAAAACTCAGTTCATATAATCTGACCCAATTCCAAATTTTTAACTTAATTGAAAGGAACCCAGCAGCATAACACCTAAACAATTACCTCTCGACATTTCCAGAGAGACCAACTGCATGCAAACGCGTTTCGGCTCTCATAAAATTAAACATAATGCTTGAAATGAACCAGCAAATTCAAGTTTACAGTGTATTTACTAATCAATAATCGAAATAAAATGAAATTAAAATGTACTTGAATTGTAAGAATTAAAGTCATAATGAATTAGATTGTCATTGATGTATTTATTTTATCTTGAAATTGAAATCGGAATGAATTAAATTTTTACAAATTACTAAAAATCTTTAATTAACTATTGTAATAATTATTACTTTGTATTTTAATAATTATTATTATTATTATTATTATTATTATTCAAATCATTTTCAATAATAATAATACTAATCATTATCGTCGTCGTCATCATGAAAATAATCAAAATCGTCGTCGTCAGCCTCATCATCAACAACAGCACGTTGGCATCACAGCACCGTCGACATCAACATGATCTTAAGTTGATAATCTTAAGTTGTTAACGAGTATTGAATTATGAACGTAAATCGTGTACAATACAACGAGGAGCCATATGTTAACTGCTGTTTCAATAATAATGAAAAACGGGGACTGATAAAACATTTCTGTGATGTGCAGTTGCTCATCGTCGCTCCAAGATCAAGGTATCATGACTTATTCCAATATCTCAACATGCATGCTATGATTTATTGATTTGTTATTAACAATTTATACTCTAGGGGCACAACAAATAAAAAACGCGTCTTGCTACTCTGCTTAAGATACATATTTTGCCAACATAAAATCCAAATGTAATTACAAATTACAAAACAAAAACCAGATTCAACGTAAAATCCTAGGCCTTCTGTTGTCAACTGCTCCACATGTCAGCAAAGGAAACAACAAGATAAAAACTACCCAGCAAGACGTGTCCATCAAACAGCAATCCCTCAACTCCTAGTCTATAACCTGAAAAAAGCCAAGATTTAGACTTAACAATAAATTCCAAATATGAAGCAAGTTGCTTTAGCATAATAATCAACTGTCACTTACGTGAACATTTGAGTGCGGTTACGAGAGAGCTGAGGCCGTTTCATTGGGGAGAGTATTAAATTCCTAAGTGTCATCGAGGGGTTAGCAGCACCAGCTCCAAAAGCCGGGGGAGCACCAGCTCTTCTGTTCCCACCATCAACGGGAATGACTGGTTGTTTTGCTGGTGAGCCAGTGGATATGTCAAAGGGACCTGAGTTTGAACTATTCTGTCTTGCTGGCCATATATCCTCTCTAGGCCCTGGAGTTCCGGGAGAGTAAACCGACCAATCTGCAAAATGTAAGTCAATTGGTTTTGGAGATATTTAAGCAAAAATGGGTTAACGAAAATATGCATTAATATATCTACTAAAAAGCCAAAAAAACTTATATGCATCAATAAAACTTGCAATATGTCAAGTGGTAGTGCTTTTAAAGATGACAATGAGTAGAAACATGCAACATCCATTAGAATACCTTTTCGAATCGTGTCTCTGTTATCCATCATGTTAGCTGCAGGGTTTGAGAACAAATCCGGGTCATTTCTTGGGTAGAAACTGTTTGAAGGCTGGATCGCTGATCGTTTCATCGACTCGTACTCACTCCTCAATTGATCATACATTTCATCAAGTTTTCTCTTCTGTCTGGTATTAAAACTTACTCGGTTCTTTTAGGTATCCAAGAACCAAACCTTTAGAATTAGGAAATGGAATCTGTAGGTTAGGACACAATGATATAGACAAAAGACTGACCTAGATTTCTCAGAAAACTTTTCCTGGAGTTCCTGCTTATCCTTGGACAAACTCTCAATCTCTTGTTCCATTATCTGACACCTCTTGGCCATTTTCTGATATGCTGTATGTACCTGCTCTAATTTTTCTGTGAACTTTTCTTGCATTGCCTCACATTTCTGTCGGCATTGAGCAACAATTCTGTTCATTTTGTATTGCATCTCCAATTCCTTTTGTCCCAAATAGAACATTACACTTCTATATGCACTCTTCATCACTGAATTTGTTTAAGGAAGATGCGGGGCCTAACAAATTGCTAGATAGGATGTTCATCTCGTTTTAGTTTGGTAACTCTCTAGAACTAGAACACATATATGAGGCTGGTACTCACCTCCTTACTTTATTTCTAGCTCCACTTTGTTTATCAATTGATGGATTTCAAAAGAAAATTAAGTATCAAGCCAGAAAGCGAATAGAATATTAAGGATACAAATCTGTGGAGAAACACCAGCCATGGCCATCTGCAACAGAATGCACTGAGAATATTAGCAATTAGAAGCAAAGCAGCTAGATAAAAGGCAGCACTACTTTGAAAGGAAAAGCACAGTTTTCAGCATGGTCAGAATTTCACTCTAACATAGTGACAAAATTTGCTTACATTGACCCATTCATCATTTGGATTGATATCCACAGGTTTCATAAGGCTGTCAAGGGAAAATAAAACAGGGTAAGTAGAATTAATTTAACCAAATATCCATATGGAGGTAAGAAACAATATTACAAGCTGCTCAAAACACACCTCCAAAGGAGTTAAACAACAACAGGGGTTTATTTTTCATTCATATAGCAGCTGGGCCTTCTCTGAGTGAGAAGGAAGCTCTGTAGCAAATTTAGGCCAAAGGGTAAACTAAATAAATGGAAAACTTAGAAATCGGACTTTTGAACCCCCACATTTATGAGCAATCAAATTCTTAAAAACATTCTGCATATTCAAAATGACATTCCCAACACCAAGCAGGCAAGCACATAAAGACTTCGTACCTCTTAGAGAGCACTTGATCACAAATGGGACATGCCGCATCGTTGCTAAGGATCTTGCTGGCATCTTCAGTGCCTTTTACACAGTTAAGAAAATTTTATGCAGGTGAAATGATTCCTCTGTTTTTATTTGAAGGGAAAAAGGCATATAAAATGTTAAGAAAGCAAAAAACAGAACTATAGAATGCATTTGGGATACACAGCAGGTGACCACAAGTAGTGGAAACGGCCCGCCCTTCTAATTCTCGCCAGCATGCATTGCATCTCATCCCAGCTTTTGGTATTAGTCTTCACCCCCACAAGATAACAAGGTTCTTCACAAGTTAATAACTCTCCTGTATGGAATATCATGAATGAATCAAATGAGAGGCTCAATAATAAACAAACTAGATGGACTTATAACTGGTCCCCCAAAGAGAAAGCCTCATGGAACCTGGCTGGAAATTTCAACTGCGACCCTGACAACTATCATGATGGGCATCATAAGCAATGGCCTCAAAGCTAAGAGATTCACAAAATATTAGTTAACCAAACAAGGGATGGATCACAGCAAGTCACTAAATTCACATTCAGACATGCATCCAAAATTGAAGCTATGAAAAAAGAAATTTGAAAACGAAAATATATCAAAGAAATCTTGGAAACTAGGATCAGTTATAATCAGTACAGAAACAATACAAAAGCATAATCCACAACTGGCTGAAACGAGGTTTCTTTAAAGCACTTAAGCTGCATGTGGTAGTAAAGAAGTTAAACATTAGTTTGTTAACCATGTAAAGTTGGATATCATGAATTTTGAAATTCCAAAGCAGATGGATCCATAACTTACTATATCACATGTTTAAGCATGAGAAAAAAAAAAAAAAAGTGATTGTAACCATGGAACACACACAAACACATAGAAAAAATTAAAATTAATAAAGAGGCATGGACACACATTTTAACATAAATGTTACTAAACCTTTCCAAAGATGTAAGGAAAGATTTAGAGTTTTCTTCTTATAATCATTTTCTCTAGAAGTCTCAAGATCCTCCTTAATTGCAAATCAGATCATAATTACTACCACGTTAAATGTTAAAACGACAACCAAATTAGCTTTTCCGAAAACACATACAGTTCAAAGCACTAAGTTCACCTATTTTTCCAGTTAATTCAGACCGCAGACCTCAATTTGAGATATCTAATCAGTAATAATTTTATTTTCTATTCACTTTTTCTAGGCGTCCAAACACTACTGGAAACAAGGCTTCTCAATCAAAAGACATAGAATCATCCAAAATAGTCTAAATGAAATCGAAATCAACAATCGTCTTAAAGCGTAGCGTACTCAGAAACGGCACCGAATTAGGGTATCCAATTCTGATCAAAACAACAAAGCACAGGAGAAAGTTCAAAATTCGCCATTAAAAGATTCAATTGAATGCATAATTCTTAATATTTCAAGAGAAAATAAGCTGACCTAAATGTCGATGATGGACGGATCAGGACCGTTGAATGGCGAAATCACGGAGATCTTTGAAATATCAGTGGAGATTGGAAACGAAAATTACGAATTTATGATAGAAGTTTGGGGATATTTATATTTGGAGGGAAATAAAATTTGCGTCGCTGCGAGTAGAAAGTAGCTTCGTTTAAGCTGTCGACTTTGTTTTAACAAGCGATACATCGAGACCGTCCAAAAACGAAAAGCCTGACGTGTACAGCCCAGATGCATGATGAGTCTTCGCGGGAAATTTGAGGAATCATTCTCTTTCAGGATTTTTAATAATAATAATAATATTTCTTCCTTTTTTTACAATAATAATAATAATTCTTGAAAGAAGAAAAAGTAAAACCAAGAAAGGATTAAGTTAATAATTAAAAATGGGTTTGATGTATCATTTTAAAATTGTTTTAAAGTTTAAAAAACTCATAAAATATATTTAATATTTTATTTAAAAATAGATCTTTTTCATATAATAAACTTTAAAAACTTTTTTTGAATATTTACTTTAATTATTTTATTTTATCTCAAACTATTAATATTATTATGTGTATTATATGGGAAAAAGACTATACATAGTAGCAGTTATTACTATTTACTAAAATGATTTTAAATACCTAATAAACCTAAAAGAACGCATTATATTTTTAACCCCCTCAAATCCTCTCAGTAATCCCCATTATTCAGTTAATACTACTTATTTCTAAAATTACCCTTATTAAAAAATAAAAACACACTCTCATTTTCTTTTTTCTTCTTAACACTCACTCTTTCACTGAAGCACATCCATACTATCACCACAATAAACGAGTGTATTTTAACTACCACGCCCCACAACGGATGATCCAGGGCAGACTTGCCCTACCGTACTGCATCGTGCCATGTCACCAAGAAAGCCACCGTTCACATGCCACAAAACAAACTCATGTTGAAATTTTGGCTAAAATAATTTAATTTTACCGCGTCCTTTGTATAGATATAATCTTTTTTAATAATTAATAAATTTTAATTTTTATAAATTACTGTAAAGTAATTGCTGATCTCTTTTGCCACTTAATAAGGATTTTAACATTTTTGCATGATTGAAACTTGAAATGAAGCTAGAATCTTTAATTTTATTTTTTTAAAAGAAAAAGATGGTTTAGTTCTTATTTGAAATTTGGCGGGATGCTTTGTGATTGTGAATTCAATTTTATAGTTTTTTTATATGGGTTTTGAATTTAATTGAGAGAGAAAAAGTGAAATAAAAAAAAATTGAAGTAAAGGTTTTTTTAGAAATATATTATATTAATTTATAATTAGGGGTTAGTGAGACAAAATGAGAGAGTAAAAATATCCATGCTTGAAGCTTAATATGGTCCAAATTGAATTGGGCCGTTGTTGGGCTCACAAACGAGAGGCCCACAGTAAAAACCCAAGTAATTTGGGAGTTAGTGGAAAACAAGAGTGATCCTGCGAAGAGTCGTGTAACACGCGCCCCACCACCCCCACCCACAAAAAAAAAAAAAAAATCCTTAATAAAACCTTTAAAAAAAAAAAAAACTTATTTTAGTTCCACAAATGATCCTCCATCGATATTCTCAGCATACGCGAATAATTCTCATCTTTCTCACTGCAAGAACTCTTCCAAATTGAGCATAATTCTTTTTTTTTAATGCAATGATCCTGTTATTAAACGAAAAGAAAAAGAAAAATATAGTGTTCTTTTTTTCTTATTAAGCTTGTGCTTTTTGTGGATTATATTATTCATTTATTTTCATATTGGTAAGTTAATGCAGTTATGAGAAATGATGTTTTTTGGCACATCCAGTATTTTATCTCTCACATTAATTTTTCTCTTTCGTTCAAAATTGTTTTTTTTTTTCCTGAAGAATGCGTTTGATGCCAATTATTGAATAATTTGCAATAATGGCGACATTTGGTAATAAACAACAACTCTGCTTTTTTTATGTCTAGTTGAAGAAGACAAGTGGTTTAATTAAATAAATCTCTTTTTATTCTCTAATATAATTCGTACTAAGGTCAAATTAATAAAATTATTAGTAGAGGAGTTTTATAAGAATTTCGAAAGGGTGTTAGAAGCTTCACTCTCCTATGAAACCCGAATTGTGCTTCTGCTGCCCATTTGAAAGTCCATTTCAAACCCTCGTTTAATTAAACTCCCATATAATAATTTTAAAAATAAAAGTAATATTATATATCATAATGTTAAATAACTATCTCAAATGATATGGCATTCAACAATTGGTTACAAAATCAAAGTTAATTTATTTTATTATATTATCAACCAATTGATGAATACTTTACTATTTAAAATAATTATTTAACATATAAAATCTAAGATGTATAACATTATTTTAAAAATAAAATATTTCCATCCATCCCCACTTGAATTCCATAAATAACCTTTACCTAAATGTGGTGGTTCACAAAGTTTTTTTTACATAAATATCTAGTGATAGTCATATGTAAAATTAATTAATTAAGCACACCATAATGCGTGATACAAAGAAATTATTTTAATCAAATTTTAGCAATTATAACACTTCTATATCTTCAAAAATAATAAGATAAAAATAATATAATACTAAATTAAAAGCTCCAAAAAAACTCTCTAAATAAGTTTTTCAAATGAGATAGTGTTATTTATCTTCAATATTGAAGAGAGAAAAATATTTTTTTTTATATTAAGAATTTCATTTGAAGATACTTTTGTAATTTTTTTTATTAATGTGACTTTTTAAATAAATAGTAAAATCTCATTTAAAGAGTATTTTTGTAATGCTCTTATAGTTTGGAAATTTTATAGCTTAATTTTTATATTGCATTTTTTTTCACAATTTTACAGATTTAGGTTGAATTTGAAATTGACTTTAGAAATTTAGGTTGTAACTCGAATCACAATCCAAACTAAATTTGCAACCTAAATCGAATTTGCAATCAATCCGAAATGCTAACTTGAATTTACAACTGAAACTTGAACCTGATTTGATCATAAATGAATCTTTTATTATTTGAAGTAAATATTGAGAATGAGCCCATTGTCTAATTTGTAAAGTAAACGCATCCTTAATATCACCTTATGATTTATTTAGCGGAGCATATAATTGGATTATATTATGAATTTTATTGCTATAATAATTAAAAAATTGAATTGTTTTTTTGTCGTAAAAATGTAATATTTTAAACAATAATTATTTTTTTAAAGTATTTTGTAATGAATTATAATAATGTATTTTTTATTAGTAATTATTTTAATAAAATAATTATTAAAATTTTATTATTATAACTTTAATAAAAAAATAATTTTTTATTATTACTATTATATTATTAAACCAATAAAAAGTTAATTATTTGAGTTATCCTAAACTGCTTATTTCATAACACTATGTAATAAAATTTTTACTTGGTTTGAATTAAAATGGTGGGTTATATGTGGGAGCCACACTCTTTTTAGTTTTTATATCAACTTCAAGATGATCTGAGATTAGACTAAAAATAATATAATCTCATGTATTAATCCTACCACTAAACGTACCTCAAGGTTTAAATAGAAATTATTTACAGAAGTATTTTGTATGAACAAAATAATAAGGTAATAATCTAATTAAAAAATGAAAATAATTTGACTTTAAATTAAAAATAGTTATTGAATAATTTTTTTTTTATATTTTTTGAATAAAAAATGAAAAGTTCATATTTGTATTTTGTAGTATACAATAATTAAATATACGCCTTTTCGTGGGGCCTTCGGCATTCCTATAGACCATAGTGTGGCGCCTAATCAACTTGCCCCAGTCGGTTCTAAGGAAGGAGCTGGCAATGAAAATGGACCAAAAAAAGGTTGCATTACAATTACAACTAGTCAAACTGCCAAAATTCAAATCAATAAGTAATAAAATTTCAGATATTTGAGTATTATGTCGACCGGAGACATATGACTTTTATTTGGTCATTGAATATGTCAAATACTGTAATAGTCCCCAAGTCGTTGGTTTCCAGGACCTTTTTTTTTTTTAATTTAAAATTTTATTTTTTTGGCACTTCGAGTGGTTTAATTTGTAAAAGGCTGTGTTAAATTATTATTATGTTTTGTCCGTGTTTAATGGAAATGGACCAAATGGGGGTGCAGCTGAGTTTTCATTTGCAATAGGAGAATTGAATAGTGTGTTTGGGAGTTTCAAATTATCTAATATTACAGTATAGACCTTTTTTTTTTTTATCTGCATTGACAAAATTATCATTTCGAACATTTTGTCCTAGTAAGTGTTCCAATTTAACATTTATTGCAGCTAGATACAAAACAAAAGTAGCTACCAAATTCTTAATTTATTTATTCAACAAAATATTTTAATCTAGCATTATTCCATTTTCTTAAAAGGATGATATATTTATTGTATATATATATATATAAAATCGTATATGTACTTATTTTATTTCATTTACGCGCACTACTAATATTTGTTCATATTTTTCACACACAGATGATTAGCGGGTGGCCCGGGTGACTCGGTGGAGGTCTGCCTTCAATTGATTTGTGCTAACGTTAATTTGATTCCCTTAACAAAATGCAATTAACCATAAAGCAGGAGCGATTGGTGCTAGACTGCTAGTGGGATCTTCTGTAATGTCGTATCTTGTTGGGTTACCTACTCATTTGTTAGTTGTATTATATATAATCCAATAACTGATTCATTTTCGTTTTAGCTTGGAGTTTAATCACAGTATTTCATCTTTTTTACTGCGAGGGAATAAGATAAAAGGAGAACGAGTGAAAAGCTAGTGAACCTATAATTAATTAAGTTACCTATGTCTTATATCAAGAAAAAGAAAATTATGAATATTAATTACCATTGTAAAAAAGTGATGCCAACGCTCAAATTTGTGAGTTTCTCAGCAACCACCCCTCTTTAAAAAACACAGTAGTGGTGGTGGAAATTTATAGCGGACATTTTATTTAGAGATCGAAATCTTTTAGAAACAATAAAAATGGCATATTCATCATTTGACGCAAAAATAACTGAATTATTGAACTCTTAGTTAATTGATAATTCATGCTGGTTTGAGTTTCAGTAATAATTATGACTCAACTTTCTCTTATAATACAAAAATATTTATTCATATTTAAAATAAAATTAATCTTTTAAACAAGAGCTGAACTTTGAGATGTATCGTATTTAAATTATTAAGAGAGTTTATTGTAATATACTATTATATTAATAATAATAAATAAATAAAGCATGTATGTGTGGTGGATGTGGCATTCTCTCCATTCACATAAGACAATGACATATGTAATATTTTTTTGTCTCAAGAAAAGAAAGAGAAAAATCTGATTGGACAAAAAGATAGGAGTAATTGGCGGTGAGCGAGTCGGCGAATGGTCAGCTGCATTTGTCGCATCAGATGCGCCGCGTCTCCAACAGAAGGGTCGGTTTAGGTTGTAGTTTTCGGCCTCTGAATTTTTGAAGTTTGCAGTGGGCTCAACCTCTTATCCCTGATCCCGCGTGGTAAAACAATTATCTTCAAAACTAAATTAAAGTAACGCTTAATAAAGAATGCAAGAGCTAGGAGCTCAGATTCTCATTCATAGCTCATAATCTGAATGCCATTTTTTTTTTTTTGGTGGAAAGAGGTTTGATAATGCCATTTTTTGTTTGATATGGCATTTTGGCTTTTAACGGAAATTTGATCTCATGTGATATCTTGAATATAATTCCACTTTGGTTAAGATAAAAAAATTTTGAATGTTTCTCTTTCAGGCAAATTTTCTCTCTATTCTTTTCTTCAGAATAGAGTTACGTATCAGATGCTACAATTATTGACTACTATATTTTTAACCATTGGTTCCTTTCACACATTTTTTTTTCCACTTTTACAGAGGCATAAAAGGTGCTATGTCAAATCAATACTTATTGTTATACAAATTCAATTTTGAAGCTATTTTTTTTTTTAAATAGTTGGTTGAAATTGAAATTATTGGTGGACACGATGTCAAAAACTTGACCTAATTATAAGTGACCCTATGCTTTGACGATTGATTGACTTAATTAAAATCTGAATTACGTGTAGTTCAAGTAACATATAAACATTTGATTAATATATACAACATAAAAATTAGTTAAACTTTATATATATATGATTAGAAATTTTCAGGTGCAGATGTTTAAATACAGATTTTATGTGAATATGCTATTACACCAGATGATGTAATAGTTAATTGGACAAAAATACTATAATACATTAATACCACATGATATAACAATAAATTCGCACGAAATCTAAATTTAAGCATATGCACTTATGAAACTCTCCGTGTATGACTACAAAGTAATGTAAAAAGGGTATGATAAATTTGACTGCATTGTGGCGAATATTTGAGAAAGTACTGGCTGACTAAGAAAAAAGCTGGACTAGGAATAGTTATTTATTTATTTAATTTAAAGAAATGAATGCTGTGCAATTATGCACAATCATTTAACAAAATATTGATTTTTATATACATTAAAATAGTCATAGTGTGGGGACACTTTTAACGAATTCTGATACATTAACCAAATAATAAGTTGTGTTTTAGCTCTCCAACCTCACATGAGCACTAATTTATGTTTAAAAAATGTTTGCAAATAAATAAATGTAAATGTAACATTGGACGGCGATTGTATCTCAATTTCTGTACAGCTAATATGTAGACTTTTCCAGGGCATGGAGCATGGCATGGATGGGCCAAGATACATCCCATAATTTGAAATATTGGTGGGGCACTCTCGTAATTATCGTCAATTCCAGTGGGCAGCCATTAGCCAAAAGTGGTTAGGAATTAATTAGAAACTTAAAAAGTAAGTTGAATAATGGGGAGAACTTCAGAAGGCCAAGGTCCACAACGACGACCGGGATGAGCTTGACCGTTGATTAATTCTTTGAAGTTTCGATGGTCCCTGATCGCTAGTTTGTGCTGCTAAATCATCCAACACGTTACGTTCATTTCTCCATTACATTAACTTAGTCAAAAAAATCGGATTATCATTTGTTCTTTTTCTTTTAATATTCTAAACTTTTAATTCTCTGGAATATGCAACAGGAGAAAGAAACTTCCAAGAATAGGTTGATTCAAGCTTCCTTAATCCTTCGTACTTGCCACGCATCTCGTTGGCTATATAAACAACTCCCTTCTCCAAGCAATTCCAAGCTCATACTTCATTAGCTCTCTATTCTCCCCCTGTCACCTCAAACAAAAAAATATATATATATATATATATATATATATTCTGTTAATTTGTTTCAATCATGGTTCTTTCAAAAACATTTTCCGAATCCGATGAGTCCATTCACTCCACCTTTGCCTCTCGTTACGTCCGAAACTCTCTTCCTCGGTAAATATAATTTGATTTTTTCATCATTTGTAATATACGTGCGTGTAAACAATTTTATGTATTTGTATAGCATTTTTTTTTGTTTTTAAATTAAACACTGTCGTTCTGTTGATGCAGGTTCACGATGCCGGAGAACTCGATACCGAAGGAGGCGGCGTACCAGATCATAAACGACGAGCTGATGCTCGACGGGAATCCAAGATTGAACTTGGCTTCCTTCGTCACAACATGGATGGAGCCTGAATGTGACAAGCTTATGATGGCTGCCATTAACAAGAACTACGTTGACATGGATGAGTATCCTGTCACCACCGAGCTTCAGGTGATTTTTCCTCTCTTTATACGTGTATATTTATTAAAAAAAAATAATTGTGATACCGTTTTGGACTCTAAAGTCTAAACTCAAGCCCTTTTGGATCAGAATCCAATTCCGATCTGTCGATCACTCTTTCTTGATCTCTTTGAGTAAAAAAATAGTTGCTGGACTTTTCAGCATGTTGCGTACGCTCCTCCACTTGGCTAATTAATTAATGTTTTTGTCTTCCGGAGAAGGGCACCATCTACAATATGTGAAAGCGAAATAGGAAGCCTATCAGAAATTAAGGCAATAAAATATTCATTTAAAATATTTGAATAACATTAAAGTTTGAAACATGCATAGAAGAGGAAATCACACCGAAGATTACGGTAATTTAGAGACCATTTGGCAAGTGGATGGTGAGAGAATTTAGAGTATTTTTGTTGTACGAGCCACCGATCAGTAGTAATATTTAATTTACGTATACATGGTATAAATATATTAAGTAAAAATAATACAATAAAGATACTTTAGAATTTAGATATGGCAAGAAGAAAAAAAATTGAAAATTTTGATATAAAAAACTTGGTAAAAAGAGTTAAATAGTATTTATTTTTTATCTTAAATCTAAATGTGTATGAATTTTTTGAAGTTTGAATTAAGTAAAATCTAAATAACATGTTTACTCTTTTTTTTTTAATATATGAATATAAGTGATACATTATTTATTTTTATAATACAAAATATTTTAAACTTAGTTATTTAACATTTATGTCCTTATAAATTAAAATAAAAATGATTGAATTTTATAGTTTAAGAAATAAGTTATTTTACATAGTTACTTTTAGAATATAATATTTATTTTTCATTTAAATATTTTTTTATTTAGATAAAAATTATAAAAATTTATTTTTTTAAAATCAATAAAATTTTAAACTAATGACATTTAACAAATAATTTCTTAATCACTGTGAACGTATATAATTTTTTTGGGTACTGTTTTCATATTTCGTTATGAATTTACTTGGCGTTGTCAAATATTTCCGTGGTCATATTTTTGCTTTTAAGTACTGGAGAGAAACTTTTTGAAAAATATAGAGTTTCTTTTGACTTTTTCTTTTTTAAGTTAATATATACTTCTGAAAAATTTTTATTGTAAACGATAATAAAACTTAATTCATAAATAATTAAAATAAAAAGGGAGAGAAACTGAAGGTCAAAGCACGTTAATAATAAGACACAAGCAATTAAACAAGAAAAAGTAAGAGTAAATGAAAGCGATTATTATTATTATATAAATATTTCACATATAAATTTTAACAATTTTGAATTTTAAACTTCGTGTGTAAACTGTTTTTTTAACTATTTCATAAAATTATCAAACAATTTACAGCATTGTCAAAGTTTGTTGGCAATATTGTTAACTCATCCGAACTAAAAAAAATTTATATTGAAAATTTTCATATACAGAATCGATGTGTGAACATGATAGCACGACTGTTCAATGCTCCTCTGGAGGACTCCGAGACGGCTGTCGGAGTTGGAACCGTAGGGTCATCGGAAGCCATAATGTTGGCAGGCCTTGCATTCAAAAGAAAGTGGCAGAACAAGCGCAAGGCTGAAGGAAAGCCCTTCGACAAACCCAACATTGTCACTGGAGCCAACGTTCAGGTATCATCAATATCATACTGCTATTAACTGATTCATTCATCAATACTAATTAACCACAATGACACATGTGCTTAAACATGACAAAACTTTATTTCTAAATAAAATACACAAGCAGTTAGAAGAAATTAAAATAATAAAACCCCTACACAATTTTGCAGGTCTGCTGGGAGAAATTTGCAAGGTATTTTGAGGTGGAGTTGAAGGAAGTGAAGCTGTCGGAAGGCTACTATGTGATGGACCCAGTCAAAGCTGTAGAGATGGTGGATGAAAACACTATCTGCGTTGCCGCTATTCTGGGTTCTACTCTCAATGGAGAATTTGAAGATGTCAAGCTCTTGAATGACCTTTTGGCAGAGAAGAACAAGGAAACAGGGTATGTTGTGTACCATTAATTGTTGAACTAGAATAGAGAATTTGAATTAATTTCGGTACATCATTATTATTTATGCTTACGTTATTCCTTGTTACGTTTTTTCAGATGGGAGACTCCAATTCATGTTGATGCTGCTAGTGGTGGCTTCATTGCACCATTTTTGTACCCAGAGCTTGAATGGGACTTCCGCCTGCCGCTTGTGAAGAGTATTAATGTTAGTGGCCACAAGTACGGGCTTGTGTACGCTGGTATTGGTTGGGTTATTTGGAGAAACAAAGAGGACTTGCCTGAAGAACTCATCTTCCACATCAATTACCTTGGAGCTGATCAACCCACATTCACCCTCAATTTCTCTAAAGGTATATAAATCCAAAACAGTTTCTCTCCATTACTTGCGGCTTGTCTTTGGCAGCACAATTTGATTACTTTGCTGCTTTACTGTCAAGTCTAATTTAATTGAAATATTTTACTTGGTGACTTGCAGGTTCCAGCCAAGTAATTGCTCAGTACTACCAACTAATCCGCTTAGGTTTTGAGGGATACCGCAACGTAATGGAGAATTGTCACGAAAATGCAATGGTGCTGAAAGAAGGACTGGAAAAAACTGGCCGCTTCAACATTGTGTCAAAGGACGAAGGGGTTCCATTGGTGGCATTTTCTCTCAAGGAACACAAACGCCACGATGAATTCGAAGTGGCCGAAATGCTGCGCCGTTTTGGTTGGATTGTGCCTGCGTACACTATGCCCGCTGACGCTCAGCACATAACCGTGCTGCGTGTCGTCATCAGGGAAGACTTCTCTCGCACACTTGCCGAGCGCCTTGTGCTTGACATCACAAAAGTGCTTCATGAGCTTGATTCGCTTCCTTCAAAAGTGCTTGTACCTGCTTCTGAACAGAATGGAAGGAATGGAAAGAAGACGGAAATTGAGACTCAGAGGGAAGTCACTACTTACTGGAGGAAATTCGTCTCGGATAGGAAGGCTAATAACAAGAATAAAATTTGTTAGATTTTTTTTTTCCTTCATTTTTTTGAATTTTAGTATTTTACATTTTATTATTGGCATATGAAACTGCTGGCGTGTAATGTGTTGATGATTTTTTATTATTTGTAATGTTCTGAAACCTATTGTTAACTGTTAAGAACATTTACTAAATCAAATTTCATCAATGTATTTTTGTTTCATCTGCAGTAATTAGAATCCAGAATTTTAGTATACGAAAATAAAATGGCACAGTTTGTGATTACAGCTCTGGCCTGTCGCATGTAGCAATTTATTCGTTTGGGATATAGGTGAACCTCGGGGCCCTCGGCGTCCAAGCCCAACATACAGCGAAAAGCAGTCAAAACTATAATCCAGTAGTCACCTACATCGATTTTGGGCTCAAATCTGTGCATTCTCAACTCTTAAGCTTTGTTACTAGTGTGGTGCTATTGGCACTCTAACATCCTATTAAAAGCCCTGTTATTTTCGTTTACCAGTTTACCCGTCATCTAAAATTAGCCCTCCGCACACTCGTGCAGTACCAAACCGCAAATGAAGTTTGAAGACACTAACTGCAGTTCATATATATATATATATATATATATATATTCTAATTAGATATTCTTAACTTTAAGAAAGTCATGAAAAGTTTTTTTTTTTTAAAAACACAAATTTAATGTGCTATTTTTTTTTGTATTTTAACTTATTCATGGCTGAAAAACCATATATATATATATATATACACTAAAATGATCAGTGGTGTCCTTTTGTTTTGATGTATGAAGGACGAGTCCAACCCTATTAAAAATGGCTTTCTTGAATAGAAATAAAGATGAAGACAGAAAAACGTTAATCTTTTTTTTTTTTTTTAATTTCTCTTTCTTCTTTTTCCTTGTTGACTATTTTTATTTTTTGAGCAGCTAGGGTTTTAGAGTTTTAAAAAGATAAATTTTGAAGAAAATAGAGACATTAATTACTGCAAAGAATTGAAAGAGCGACAAAAATTTTAGAAACTGAAATATTTATAAATGAAACGAATACTTATATATATTAGTATTAAGTCGAGTATAATTAAATAAGGGGCTTAAAGAAGATTTGGGTGGAGTCCAGAAATCCATTCATAATATTATTATCACTTTTATTGTTTTATTTACTTGTTAGAGTGGAAGTAGAGAGTATAGAGTCCTCTCACTTAGTGTTTACTTACATAGTTATCCATTCTCACTCTTCCTCTTTCTTTTTTATTATTTTTATTAATTTAATATAATTATATTTAATAAAATAAAATAAATAATATCATTTTAAATAATAATATAATATTATTTTATAAAATTATATTTCTTAAAAATAATAATATTAAACTTATGTAAATATAATATTATTATATTATATTCCAATATAATATTATTAGAATCAATGTAAATTGTTATTTTTAACTATATATATATATATTAAAAATAACAATTTACATTGATTCTAAGTTAAAAATAATACATATATATATAATAGAAATTAAGAATATTACTAATTATTATTAATTTACAAATATAATAAATAAATATTTTATTTTTTAAATATATATTTTTTAATTTTATAATTAAAAAATATAATTCTTTAAATAATGGTAAAGCTATAATTTATAACTATTTATTTTCAATCCAAGACAAAGTAAACATATTATTAAATTCTGATTTTAATTTCATACTCTCATTTTAGTGTAAGTAAACAACCTACTCCCACTCCCCAAGATTGCTATTTCAATTTAAAAAGTAAATGCTATCTAAGTCTCTTATACTATATTTACTTATTATAATGAAAGTGAAGAATAAGATCCTTCCACTCTAATATTTACTTATATTTAAGGGGAATGAGAATCCTACTATATAAACCCCATTTATTTTTAGAGTTGTGAGTAGGATTCTCACTCCCAGGATAGGTCCTATCTCTTTTCTTTTTACTATTTTTTTATTAAATTTAATATAATTATATTTAATAAAATAAAACAAATAATATCATATTTATTTAAATAATATTATTATATCATTTTATAAAATTATATTTCTAAAATAATAATATTAAACTTATTTAGATATGATATTGTTATATTTTATTTATTAAAAATAATAATTTACAATAATTTTAAGTTAAAATTACTTTAAAATAATATTATTATATTAATAGAGAATAATTAATATTACTATATACTATCTTTATTTGAAATTATGATATAATTATATTTACTTATTTAATATTATATTATTAATAATAATAATGTTTCATTTGTGTTTCTCCTATCAATAATTTTTAATTTTCATAATTAAAATTAAAATTAATTAAAAAATTGCTATTTACATAATTAATAATATTAATAATTATTATTGATTTACAGATGTAATCAAACAAATATTTTATTTTTTAAATATATATTTTTTATTAATTTTATAATTAAAAACTATAATTCTTTAAATGAGAGTAAAACTGTTATTTAAAATCATTTATTCTCAATCTAAAATAAAGTAAATATATAAAATATAAAATAGATTATGATTCTAATTTTATACTTTCATTACAGCTGAAATAAACAGCATACGCTCACTCCCACTTTATATTCTCAATTCTAAAATTTACACTCTCCAAAAGTTTTACTCAAATATAAAATATAAACGGTAACTTAATATTGCAATACATTTAACTTCTTGTTCCTTAATTTCTTCGCGGGCTAAATAGGTATGTAAAGCTTTTCAATCAATTTGGTAGGGGTACTGATAGTTTGGATTAGAATTGCACAGTTCAAAATTAGTAAATTTTTATTTGCTCTTGTCAGTGTCAACTGTCAAGAAATATCGTTAGGTCGAATTCAAATCCAAGTCAAATCTACAACCAATTAAATTAAGCTTGTTAATACACTTTTATTTGTTCCATTTCACAAAATGGTTAGGTTATAATATTGCAACTTAAGTTTTCGAATAAACTAATTCAATGAATATATAGTATGTTAATGAAAATATATTACAATTTCGATAATTTCTTGAGTGCTCCTTCATTCAAGCAAGTATGTTGTATATATTACATAAGCCACACGCACTTATGCGACACCCAAAGGCCAGAACCATAGTGGAAGGAGCATGGTATTGTCATTCAAAGACCTCTCAAGACTATAGCACATCTGCATGGCTCAAACTTTGCGTGTTCACACTAACTTTTATTTCCACCTACCAAAAAGAAGCCGCTTAAATCCATGGCAAATCAACAAAGCTCCAATGAACAAAGAAGAAAAATCCTTCGCTCATGGACCGAAAACCAAACGTGTCAGCTTATAAAAGCGTCGACTCACAATGACTAATGCTCAGAGCAACCGATTATGATGATTTCATTGAATACACAACTCCACGAAGCCATAAAGTTCTTCCACGTTTCCACAACTACCGCACTAGCAAAATACCCACTAATATTTTTATGCCCATTTCTTTGACGGTTGAGTATATATACTTCCAATCGTTTGCCCCCGTTAAATTCAGCGTTCGATTATACAGGACTAACGTAAGTCCACTAATTGAAGTGTAACAAGAATGGTGAATTTTAGCATGAAAACTTGCTTCGTCTCTTTGTTTGTGCTCTTCCTGGTTTCTGAAACTTTGATTAAGGAAATTGATGCGGCAGGAGAGTGTGGGAGGACTCCGATACGGTCGGCGGCGGCGAGCTTGACCCCCTGCTTGGGTGCGGCCCGAAATGCCAGGGCTAAGCCGCCGCCAATTTGCTGCTCAAAAGTTGGTGCTTTAATAAGAACCGCCCCAAAATGTCTTTGTGCTGTCCTATTGTCACCTTTGGCAAAGCAAGCTGGAATCAAGCCTGCCATTGCTATTTCAATTCCTAAACGATGCAACCTCAGGAGACCCATTGGAAAGAAATGTGGAAGTAAGTGTTCGTTAAGAAATGTTTTTCTTTTTGTCTTCCAATTTGCAATTAGTCTTGTTATATTTTTACGTCCGTGCCTTGTAATGGCACATTTAATGAGTGACTAAATATTGTTTGCATCTTTGCAGGGTACACTGTCCCATGAGAACATCAGAGGCCCATTAAAATATTAAATGTTATGACTTATGAATGAGAGAGAACGTGGTTAACAAATAAATTGTACTTGGGCTGGTTTACTTGGCCCATTGGGCTCTAGTGGTAGTTATTTATGCTTTATAAAAGACTTAATGGCTAATTGCAGAGGTGGTTGTTGCCTAAATTAAGGATTTGTTCCTTCTGTGCTTGCTTAATTACTATCTGCTGATAATAATAAAAATAAATTCTCTTTTTTTTTTTTATGTCTTATTTCCCTTACAATCTTTCCGATCAGAATTTGCATACGAACAACTTAGTTTGCATTTGAAGAAGCTATTATAAATATTGGAAGGTGAGTTATGAGATCTAGAGAATGTAATCGCTTTCTAATTGCCTTCAAATCAAGATTATGAAAATTCCAGAAAAAAAAAAAAAAAAACTGATTGTACAGGGACATAATCACCTAGTTATTGTAACAACATCATGGAGCCAATAAATAATGCAATAACATCAAGTTTATAAAGTTTGTACCTTGATTAATATTATATACGAAGTGACACTACCATTTATTAAATAATCGTTTATTTTTTCTATGAGACACAGTAAATTTTTTCACTATTAAAAGCTCTAAAATTGCTCCTGCAACTTAATCATACACATCATGAACATGACGCATCATAACGAATGAATTACAAAAGGATCTACTCATTTTATTGATGTCTTTATTAAATTTCTCATAAAACCCAATATATGTATTACTCATCCGATCCAGCTTGATTATGTCAACTTCAACACCTTTATGATAAATTATCTGACCAGGATTATTACCTAGCTTAACTATAATGCGACAATTTTCTTAATTCAAAACCCAGTTCTTTTTCTTACATTTGTTGCAAATCCGCGGTGATTTGAATGTTACCAATAAAAACAAAGGGCGTTCGTTGAAATTAAAGTATACATAATTTTATTTATTTTGAAGTGCTTTTCTCTTGCACACGCATATCATGTGCGAACACAATGGGGATTCCAAAATTTTGAAATATAGATATTGTCGTCAAATAACTACTCGCACCCACACTTGAGAATATTAACAAAAATAATTTTAATAAACAATTCATCCATCTTTCAATCAAAAGTCAAATAATAACCAACAACTTGTTTAATTTGTATGGTAGAACAGTGAGGTCCATGACCACATGCACCAGTAAAAAAATGCCAAGGTTGTGTAATCCAGCTGTCAACTGGGCCTAGCTCTCAATTACATTTTGATTGGACATTGTTGGAAAAGTATTTGAAAAAACTCCAGCTCAGCCCGGCCCATTATAGCTTCATCACACTACCATGTGGTTTTCAATTATCAATCAACAATTCAACATTCGGCACAAAACACCACAAACAAAGAGACACCTCACGCAAGCATTTTTCCTTTACCGTCCGATCAAACATCAATAAAAAATCCTACACAAAAATCAATGAGCTTAGCACAACATTGCGACAAAGTTTGGACCATTCAAAGGGGATGGTCCCACGCTCCCGCATTAGAATTCTTCTTCTTCCCAGCCTTTCTTACAGTGGGCCCCACAAGAAATGGCATGCTTTGGAATGGACCCACCAGTAGAATCACACCCAACATTACAATAATATATATAAACAGCAAAAAAAAAAAGTAAGAAAATAAAAAGATTTTGAAGGTGGAAGATTGGTGATTGTAACCGTAGTGCAATTGTTAAGTATATCCTTTGAATTTTACTTTAGTGATTTTTTTTCTAATTTTTATGAGTTTCATGGTTTGTCTACTAAAACTAATCAGTAAAAGCACGGTGTAACAATTACAGTAGAAATTCGGCACGTATATACTTAATAATAGTAAGCTACTTATATGACTTATATAGTACGGATAAATTAAGAAAAAAAATTATAAATGCTAAGAAAATATCACTTCAATTAAATTATTTTAACATACAAAAAAAAGTCAGTTGATTAAATTTTTCATAAAATTTGTTATTTTTATTTTCGTAGATATGTCATTTAAAAGTGGAAGTAAAATTCACTCATATTTAACTATCATCATTCCACTTATTTTATAAGACTGATCTAAATAAATTCTTTGTTGATATCCTAATTTTTAAAAAAAATTACAAAACTCTCCGAAATTTCAAAAGCTAAATACACAAATTTCATGATCAAACTTTGCTAAATCTTAATTGTGTTCGTTATTAGTATTTTAGCAAATAGTAGTAGGTTCGATGGAATTAATTAAACCGTACAAAAATCGGAAGGAAAACAATAAAAATAAATTAAACACCGATAGAAAAGATGCAAGAGGTGGAATATGATATGAGTGAAAAGGCCCCACAATGTGTAAGAAAAAGTTGTAAAAAGAGAAACGGTTGGTAACAAAATCAGAAGGAAGAAAAGAGGAAAAAAAAAAAGGGAAAAGCTGAAATTTGAATTGTGCCTAAGCATGTTGTTTCTTTGCTTTTTCATGCAAACAAAACCAAACATGATATCATAACCATTGCCATTATTTAGCCCCCCATGTACCAAGCCCCCACATTTATAAAACCATGAAAATAAAAGAAAGAATGAAGTGACCCCACTTTTTTTTCCATATCCCAATAAACAAAAAAATTTCCTCTCATTGCAGTTGACTGATTCCTTTTCTAATTTTATCTAAACTCCATTCTTTTTTCCCCATTACAGCTACATAAATACCCATCATTCTTGCTCATTAATTAAGAGATCCCTCTTACCTCAAGTACCATCATGGGTGAGCTTCACTCCATGGCTTATTCAAGCAGCCTCCATAGCTCTTCTCTCTTCGGTTGGGATCTTCAAAACCTTGGAGTTCTCAACGCAGACATGTCTTTAGGTATTCATATTATCCTATTCCTTTTTTTTCCCCGTTGTTTCTTTCTCTTTTTGTCTTTGCTTTCACTTGTTTTTTTGTCTCTAATATTATTGTTTATTATTATTGCTTCTTCAATAATTTATATTTAGCAACTTGAATTATTATTTTCGTGTAGTTATGGATGAAAGTGCGCCATTTGTCTCTCCTCTGTTAGATCAGCCTGATGAATTTTCAACTGGGTATTTGGAAGATGCATTGGTTGAGTTCAGTGAGCGGTCCAAAAGGAGAAGGTTGCTGTTGTTTACTGATGATGACGATGACCATCAAACAAATATAATCTCCAAGGATTTTGCTATGGTAAATTTATACATCAATTTGAACTGAAAATATATTCTTTATTATGGATATGCAAGCTGATACTTTTGAGTGTTTAACAGTCCTACTGGAATAATTCAAACAGCAGCAACTGGGGCCTGTCTGAGAATTTTAGTTGCATGAGCCAGATGCCAAGCTTTAATGGAGTTTCAGGTAATTAATTAATTACTAGTAGTGTACATTATATATGTAAGTAGTAATTAAAAAATGAGTGCTTTAATTTATAATAAAGTAAATTGTAATTTGAAATTTTCTCTAGGAATAATTATTACATCATATATTTATTGTTAGATGAACTACACATGAGCACATCAGTGAGCAGAGTCAGTAACGAGGAAGCAAACTTTGTAGCAGCTGAGATCAAAACGCCAGAAGAGATAACTTCATCCGCCATTGAAGCTCTTGATTCATCATCGTCAGCTAATAAAACCAAGTCCATTTTCGACAGAGACGCTATACCGTTTTCAGCCGGTAACACCTCTAGGCTCTAACTCTTATTCTCATGTTGCAAATTAAATTAAAAATTAATGGCAATTTTATTAAGTCATTGTCTTGGTCGGTGTATTTAAAATTTAAAGGTGTTGACGATGATGAAAACAAAAAGAAGAGGGTGGTTAAAAGAGTTGTGTATCCATTTGCGCTGGTGAAGCCAGGGGGGAAAGAAGGGGACGTGACGTTACACGACATTAACGAGAGAATTCTGATGCCGCCGACAAGGCCGGTGAGGCATCCGGTGGGGGATTTTGCTTGTAGGCCATGTGTTTCTGCTGATGGTCCAGGCCTTTCTGGGAAAGCTGTGGTTGCCCTAACAAGGATTCACACTCAAGGGAGTGGCACAATCACTATCATTAGAACCAAAGGATAGTTAATCAGGTAATTAGGGTTGTTATTATTACTGGTTACTTAATTAATGATCTCATCTCTTTTAGTTCCAAGTTCAAGCCGTGTTTGAATTAAATGTATAGAAAGGAAGAGTGGTGTATGTAACTAAGCTATATATATATATATATATATATATATATATATGGGGTTTACTTTTATTAAATTACGCACATATGACATAGATTCTTAGTTAGTTAATTTACTTTCATTGAAGCTTTTTGCGTGTGGGTTATTTATAGATTTAATTTATAATAATTACGGGAAGAGTGGTTTGATCTGCACTCATCAAAAATAGGAAGTGTGTAGAAGAAAAAAGAGGAAAGTAATAAAGAAAAATTAGAAAGGAAAAGGGTAGAGAAGCAAAGCAAAAGAAATTAAAAGAAAAGCCATATCCAGAATAAAGGGTACAAGAATTTAGTTTCTGATGAAGGAGACAGCAGACCATGCCCATTTTGGGATATCTCGGGTTAAAAATATTTTGGCAGCTCATTAGAATTGGGAAGAAAGAACAGAAGATCACACAGAGCTGGCAATTTTGTCAGCTTCAAGTGGGGTACACACACTTCAGGTGAATTCAAATTGCACCCAAAAAAAAATTAATTAAAGAAAAAAAAAAGATGAAATTTATATGTATTAATCAAACTCAACCACAGTACAATGATACTCCGAATCCCACTTAATTATGCTGCTTTCATGCGAATTAAAAGAATTACTTCCAACATCAAAATCTATTCTCTGCTCTAGCTAGCTATGGCTAGCTGCTTCATATGCTGAAATTTTGTGTTTAAAGATATCTAATAGTGATGTTTAAAAGAAAATTTCAAATCTCGGCACCAAATTAATAAAGCTACCTCGGGCTTCTACTTACTAAATAATTAATTAGCTGCCATTACTTTTACTGATTATATATATAGAACAAATTGAGATTATTACTAGCTAGCTAGGAGATGTAGGGAGAATATGTAGGCTTTTATCATATATGAAATTCATGGAGGAGCATCAAAATCAATCATTACTGCTCAAATTTCTTTGCGGTGGTTAGCTACATACTTCATGAAATGTGTCTTCCTCCCTTTTTAGTCAATACCCACCAATTTGAAATCTTCATCTCAAGGCAATTATCTTACATGTGGGACCCCCTATCTAACTCACCTGCTCTACTTTTCTCATCTACACTGTGCACTCTTGATCACCACCGTACATTGGTTTGACTTCTTACAAATGGAACATATGTGACTTAATTTACATGTGCTGTGTTGACTTAGTCAGACCAACCCTTTATTTTTATACTAATATTTTAATTTGTAATCAGGTTGTTTATTAGGGCCACTTAGATGTCAATGTCATTCTTATTATGGCACTATTATAGTGTAATTTATATTGTTTTGAAAATAGGTATGTCCAACGAATATTAATGGTTTTTTAAAAATAATTATTACTAACAGCTGTATCCTGTGTTGTGTGGTGTGTGCAAAGCCTCTTGAAAATTTGGAGTGAGGAGTGGTGTCTCTTTTCAACAATTATTATTGATATTTAGGTGAAGAAATCTATTAACCTTTTTAACCATTATATATTTATGGAGATGCATTGCATGTTTGTCTATAAAATCTGATTGAGTAGACCCCATTTGGATAATTTATACTATTGCTTGCTTTCAAGTTTGCATTCTTGTTAATTATTCATCTATTCTTAAGGCAAAATAGTAATAAAAGTTATTTGTGTAGCATGGTTGGTTGCATCCATGTGACGCTTGCATAAAAATGAAAATGGTTTAAATTTATGAAATCTAGCCAACAACACAAATACACTAGACGCTTATTTAATAAATATAAAAATGTATTCTATTTATTACATTACACCATTGTTGCTTTGTTCAAAAGTAAGGTAAGTCGTATAAATAGATTATGACTCTCTTTTGATGGAATCTTTTATACCAGCAAATACACTGACATGATTGATAATTAATAAATGAGAATATAATAAATAAATAAATCTTAACTATGGATAAATTAAAGTGGATATACGTTTGGTCAGTTTGGTGACAGTATTAAATCAGAAGATTGAATTATTTTTAGTTCAGTCTCATGTTTAGACTATATTAGTATAAAACAAAACGTTAGAGTTAATTATATGGAATTCATTATTTTTAATCCCCAAGTAAGGTTTAAACTTATCTTATACCCTCCTCATAGGATAAGCTGGGATGAGTTTTGGCAAATAAATTTAAAATAATTTATTTGTTAGAATAAAATTGTAAATGATATGATTCATAATAGAAATACATACTTAGCAATAAAATTTTAAACTATTGAAATAGTTAATGAAAAATAAAACGTTAATCTTTTAGTTAATAATAAAATAAATATTAAATACTGTTAATCTTTTATATTTTAAATTTAAATGATTTCTTAAAAAATTATTAACTTTTATTTTGAACTGTTTAAGTTAAATTAATGGTAGTTATATCAGCAGCTAATTATTTTATAATTAAATAAAATTTGTAATCAAGTATTATCATTATGTTGTACTAAATAGCAGATAATAAGGTAAAATTAAATATAATCCAATCTACGCAATTTCAGTTTAATTCAATTATACTGCAGCCTATACAGTATAATCCAATTACATCCGACGTACCAGATACGTCTTAAATATTTTTAGTAGTTTATTATCCATCATTAATAATGTAGCTCATCTTTTCTTCTTTATTGGCTAAAAGGGAAACAAAAATAAGAAAAGAAAATCATAGATAATCGTGAGGATATCTTTTGCTTTTTCCAAATCCCAAATAGCTGAGAAGAGATTCTATTGTGAATTTTATATTTGCTGTGGGGATTTCACATTCACCCTTTAGGATATTATTACTTTTTAAGAGATACGATTAGTTTATAAATATTATAATTTCCCAGCTTGTTTTTCACGGTGGCAGCCTAGTGATGTCAAAAAGGTCCTTTTATGATGTCAGATACATGCAGACAAAATTCCAAGAATGAAAAACCCATTTTGGGCCAAGTTTAGATCAGATTGGTCTTTGTCTCGTCTTCCTATGAATGTGACATTCGAATTTCTGGGCCTTCTTTTTATAATAGTTGGATTCGTTGTGGGCCTTCAAGCTATCTTATTTATATTAATTTTGTTGAAGTCGAAAAGTTTCGTTGGCGCAAGTGTAATTAAAGATGCACCATAAAATGCTCCCTTGTCACACATGCGTCATGTGGTCACATTACTTTACCCAAACCCTACAACATCTGGTGAGAAAATTAGAAAAATTGTATGCTGTGAGTCCAACAACTCAGTCAGCTTGAAGCAGGGAAAACCCTATTTGTTTTGAGTACAAGTCGATTGAGTAGAGAAACCCAACAAAATAGATAATAAACGAGGTTAATTCAAGAAATCAATAAGCTCCTAAATTAAATGTACAAGTTGCCATAATAATAATAATACTCATGGGATACGACACTTTTTCTTAAATAACATCAAACTTAAATAATAAAAATAATAAAGCTTGCTTTAGATTACAAACATAAAAATTAATATACACATCATACGCCATGACTTACAACATGACTCCACAAAACAAGGTGGCATTACCTTTGATTAATTACATAGCAACTCCAATACGAAATAAATAATATATTATTATATGATTTACCACTTGCTTATTGAATTTTTTAGAGATTGATTACTCAGTCGGTTCCCACGCCTCAACTATAGCGGAGAGCTTCAGTCATTTATTGCTCTTGAGTTTAGTTTAACTTCTTGCGTGCATTATTTCTATATTTTTCTTAAATATATATTACATTACTTGGATATTATTAAAAAAATTTCGTTGTTAGTAACAATTATTTTTAATAATCGCATAATCGCCTTTTATGTTATATACAAGTTATATTAAGGAAATTAAGGAAATTTTTTTTAATAATCACCTTTTTATGTTTTTTTTTTTTTATAAATTACTTGAAAGTGTGGCGTAACTTAAAATTACTACAAGAGAATTTGTTAGTTTCTATTTAATGAAATCAATACATATAACTTATTTCCTTATTATTTTTATAATATTTAATATCCGTCTCAGTGCCATAAGTTTATAGTATTATATTTATTTTTAAATATGATTTTATTTATATTTATTATAAATTAATTAAATCATATAAGCGAAAATTAAAATAAAAGATTTAAATACAAAAAAAAAGATATATGTTTTAGTATGAATAAAATATTAATAATAAGATATTTTTATTTTACATTTTGTTATTTTTAAATATTTTTCTTATAATAAATATATATTTTATATTTTCAAAATAAATAATAAAAAATGATTCATTTACCTGTTTTTTTTTAATTTTTAATGTCCGAAATATTTTTGAATGTTTTAAAAATAATAAACAAATAAATAGTATATATTAATTTAAGTAAAAAAAATTAATGATCTTACAATAATAACTTATCCTTGAAAGAAAGAATAAATAAATAAATAAACAAACAAAAAGCTCAGCTCCGTGTATTACGTATAGCTTGGTCCCATTAGCAAGTTACAACTGACGTGATCAGATGGTCAATCATTGGTTTGGTCAGGAATTTGTTTTTCAACTTTGAATTTCTTCTGTTGTTATGAAGCAAAAGCTCGTTGTCATAGTCAATTATTTTGCTGCTGTGAGCTGAGGTTGACCGATTCCCACTTTCAACACTCACCAATTAAATGTTGCCACAGCAGTTATAATGCACATGATCATGTAAAACAAGTTCTGATGTGGCGGTACATTATTGAAAGTTGAATCAAGGGACTTCCTGTACAAATGCAAAATTACCAATTAATCCAAACACGAATACAAATATTCTTAGGGTTTGTCTAACCTTGGTTAGCAATCGGGACGTCTCAGATTGAGATTTGCCGATTTCGATCCCATCCCAAACAGTAAATTAGGAGAGAAATTTTTTAAAAAAATTTGTTTTAAACAATAAATTAGGACAAAAAATTATCTTAATTCTATTCTAAATCGGGATTAGAATTCTCAAACATGTTCGGATAATATAAATCATTTAAAAATGGTAGAGTATTGTTAAACAGTGGGCCAAGTCAAGAAAATTACTTTTCTTTTCTAGCAGTCTTAATAATTAGTAGTTTGCCATCATACACTGTGAATTCTATTGTAAATGATATTCAAATGCATATGATTAACATGTTATATTTATTTTCTTTATTAAAACGACTTGTTGTACGCATATGACAAATATGTCAAATTTATGTGTTTTATCAAATTAATTTATTATAAGATTGTGAGACTGAAATTTTTAGGTATTTAGAATCCCAATTGAGATTTTTCAAATATTTTGAATCACTTCTTGATAGTGATCAGCTTATACTAATATTATAACTTATATTTAATGCAATATCATCCTATAGTAAAGCTATATAACATGGTATGAAAACGACTATATCATAATCCTATACAAATTTGCTTTACATTTACTATCGTATTTTTTTTTTCACATGCCATGGAGTAAATTTTTTTTTTTTTAACGTTTGACACCGTTAGTTTCCGAAACTGGATTACCTTGTGTTGCTTGATTGCTTGACGTAAACCGCTCGGCTCCTTGAGCCTTACTATTACAATTTTTGTATGCATTTTGATGAAAATTTAATGTTTTAAAACACGAGATTGATATTTGCATCCTCAAAACTATAATGAAATACTCTGTATTGATTTGAAAATATTTTTTGGTGATATAAAATAAAATATAATGAATGAACACCTTATAACTCGACTCCAGCATAATATCCACACATATTTGAATAATTTTTGAAAAATAAGTTAAGCCGATTAAAAAAGAAGCTTGGCATTTCATTGAATAAAATACGAAAATTTCTTCTTCATTTATTAAAATCGATAGTTCTAATTTTCTTCTAAAATATAGATATCGCCATCAAATATGCCTAAAAGAGAGCGACTTTCTTAATTAATCTCTTTCGCTCTTCATCTCAACCAATTCTCTCCAAAATTAAAATCCTACCTCCTTTTTCCACTGGAGGAAAATAATATGCATACACACATAATAAAAAAACAAATCAACAGCAAATAATGATTTAGGGACACTAAAGATTATTTATACAAAGTTTGATTTAATATTATTATATTATAAAATTATGAAGTAATGGAACCTATCTCACATTGGTTATAAGTCTTGATTTCTTTATTAATTTTTATTCTTATTAGACTCTTTATCACGTTAAAAATACTAAAATACCCGTTAAAAAGATCAAAATATTCATGTTTTTATAATATAATATATGATAATTTCGTGTAATACATAATTCTATAGTGTAATACAATATATAATCATAAAATACATGACAGTATTATGTAATATAAAACACTATAGCATAGCATAATACAAGATAATTTTGTATAATACATGACACTATAATGTAGTACAAGATATAATAATAAAATATATGTCAATATAGTGTAATATATAACAATATAATGTAATATATGATTTCGTTGTGTATAACGAGTTAGAGTTTTTAGAATTGAAAGTGAATGAGACTATATAATTTATAAGATTTTTTTTATACTTCTTTACAACAAAAAAGATATTATGAATATTTAACTAATTTTGTAGTCTAAATTTTACCATGAAATCAAAATCTTATAGTAAACCCCTCTAGAGGTCCTCTTAAAAAAAATTTCACTTTAATATTTTAATTCTTATTTATTTAGTTTATTTTTATGTTAAGAGAAAGTAGGTGGTTGAGTTAGAAAATTGCCCATTATTTAATTCGTGAAAATGACTTACCAGAAAATAAAATAACCAACAATGTAACGTACTGTCTGAAAGAGATAAAAATAAAATTTCTTTCTCAAAAAAAAAAAAAAAACAATGGCGAAGCTGGTGAGCACGGCCATGGGGACCATGAGCTGCTTATTTTTTAAGTTCCATGTCTGCAACTGAGAAAGATCAACGTACGTCAGGCCTCGTAGGGCTGGCCGTGACATAAAACTTCTCGTTTTGATTTGATGTTGGTTGCATCCATGATCATGTGTAGCCTTCGCCTTCGAGATAAGAGTCAGATTGTAATTCTTCGGCGCCACGCCACCTGGTCAAAATATGATTGAAATGCGAAGAATTGTATGTGGGACTACTGTGATGCCATTGGCTGTGATTTTAGATGGACTCAAATAGTACAGCGTGTACAGTGTATTATTATACTGCGAATTTGACTAGCTGCTGAGGGAACAAGCAATCAAAACTTCCTACGTGTCGGTAGTTTCAAGAACTTAAGAGGTTACGGAACATAACAGAGGCGTCTTCTCTGTTTTTATTAGCCGTATTCGAACCAAAAAGCGAAAAAGAAAACATAAACAATCAACATGCCAATAATCGATAAAATTATTGAACATGCAAAAGCTTGACGTTACAAGATAGCTAGCCCAAGCAAACCTAAAACAAATTTGAGAAATCTTGAAGCTGAAACACTTTAGCACTTGAAACCAGCCAGAGGAATAAGAAATTCCTCTCCTTTCCTTCTTCAACCGAGCTGACCCATCAAACATAATCCGAAGTGAAAATGCCAAACAACTACTATATCTGTTAAAAGGAAACTGAAAGGAAGATTAATTGTTATTAAGCTAGCTACCGGCGGCGAGACTAATTAAGCCCTAAGGGAAGATCATAGAAGACTTTCTTGAACCAGAAGTGGGTCTGGCGCAAGGAATGCAAGCATAAAAAATGGCTCTGAGAGCACTCTTGAGAACTTCCCCTCGTTTTGGGATCAAACGCGGATTTGTCGACGACGGAGTTGCAGCTGTAGCCGCCATGTTCAAGGGGAAATTTTCCCTTCGACTTGGGAGTGCTGAGGAAAGTTCGATTGGCGGGAAGCAGCAACGTTAGCTAGCTAGGGGTAGAGAGCAGAGAGAGATGAAGCTGGAACCAAGCACCGACGTTATACAAATAGACTGTGTCGAGACCGTTTCCGTGTCGAGAGCCGTGTGAACGTGCGTGAATTCTACTATTGTATTTGTATAAGTTGATGAAAGAAATAAGAGACTCTTGGTTCTTTAAATACAAATCGCAGGCATTTGATTTAATATTTTCGCTCTAAATCTTTAGATCTTTCTTTTCTTTTCTTTTCTGTTTTTTTTTTTTTTTTTTGAACGAGTCCTGCGTTTAAGCACGCGCCTAGAGCAGAGTCCCCGACTCGAGTGTCCCATATACGAGACTTTGTCCACTTTTCTGACTCCATCTCTCAACCCGCAGAAGAAAGACTTATACGGGCCAATACTGACCCCGCTAGGCTAAGGTGGTATAAAATCAGTTATTAATGTTTCGTCATTTGATAAAGCATGTGTTTTATTAAATTTTGGTAGATTTTAACGTGAGATTTACTTATTTTCGCACAATAAATCTCTATTTTTTCAAATGACAGAATATCAATAATTATTTTTATATCTCCTGAGGTGAGGACGTGAGGTGATCTATATAAATTTTTCTCTGAGTTAAAAGCTCCGTACAGCTATCATGGCATGCGATGTGTGGTCTGTGTGGCGTTCAATTATTATTTTTTAATAATATTATATATTTTAAATAATTATCTTAATTAATATGATATTTATTTATTTATTAAATTAAAATATATTAATTATATTAATTAATTAATATCATATTATTTAAAATAAAAAAAATAAATTAAAATATACATCAGTAATCATTATTTTTACTTTTTCGACCAATCAGCTGAAGCATTGGGACACACGGTTTGGTAGTTTTTCTGCGCTTGGTCTCAACTGGTGGCTTTGCCTTCAGCCAAGGGCCGTGGTAGTTGAATTGACTAAGATACCCCTCGGGCAAATTTCGACAATTGTGAAGAAGGCTATAGTGGTAAATCAGTTCAGAAGAATCTTTAACGCAACGAGTGCGAAGTGTGAACACAATCCAGCAAATTAATTTTCGTGTCAACCGTTCAGACCTCAAAGCTCCTGCTCTTCCTCTAATCGCCTTTATGAAAATGAAAATTTTACATTTTTATTTTTCCACGAACGCGGTGAATGTCACCACTCCTTAAATTATAAAATAATTGCTTAAACTAAACTAAATTTTTTGTAATTTTTTTTGGGTTGACTTGTTAATTTACTTTGTTTTATTTTTAAAAACAGGTCGTGTTAGTAACTATATTAGAAAGGGCTGGAGTAAACTTTTTCTTGTTTTTAGACCCCTGTATGCATTGTTTGTGACATTCCTTCTAGAGATTGATTATTAGTGTCCAGAAGATAACTTTGCATTTACGTGATAAGTAATCACTGGATTTTTGCCTTCTACCGAAACGGTCGTTAAATTGTGATCCATCGATTTTAAACTACGTACCATAATAATAATTAAGTTATAAACTAGTTACTGACATGACCTGTTTTTAAAATAGAATAATGGATGTTGTACCCTTTTTATTCTTTTGGCTATGTTTTTATCCTCTGTATGTGTAGCTTTTCAATTTGGGTTGAAAAAAAAAAAAATCATCGGCAGCTGTAAGGTTATCCTACCCTTTGTCTCCATGCCCACAAACTGTAATTCTAACCGCTAAACCATCTTTGTTTTATTTGAAATATTATCAAATATTTTTTATTTGACTTGGATACACTTTAAACCAAATTTTTTAAAAATAAAATCATAAGTCCTTTTTGGACCTTAAAAAAATATGGGACTATATGAACTCTAAAAATTATTTTTATTATAAAAATACCTATAGTATAAATTAGTATTACGGACCCTTAATTATAAGCACATATAATATTATTATTCTAAATACTTATTTACAACACAATAAATTTTAATAATTAACTATCTTTTTTATTCTTCCTCTTCCTGAATTTTGTTATCAATAAATTTATTTTTTTGATTGGATTGATGGGGTGTGCCAAGCCTTTTCACTTTCTCTCTCTGACTTTTGTGGAGTTAAATTCTCTTAATTTATTCAAGTAATGAAAGTCGAGTTGAATTCTCTTCATTTATTCAAGTAATGAAAGTTAATATTAAATTATAAAATTATGGCTGGCATACGTCTCATTTGTAGGGCCTTGAATTCAATTTGAAGTATAGTGTTATTGCCAGCTTGTGTCTTAGTTATAGGGTCTTAAATCTAGTATTGAAATTTCGTTTTACAATTTATTTTGATGAACAACCCTAGTATTCAATTTGTTTTATTTGCTTACTGTTATGAAAAGTAATTGCAGCCACCACATTGAAGCTCGTAATTAATGGTATAAAGGAAATATTTGTTAATTGTTTTATTTGTTTTTGTGTGTATAGCATTTTCATGAATGTGTTGAGTAAATAAAGATAATTAATTTAAAAAGAATTAAGTGATGTTTTTTTTATCATTTTAAAGAGTGTACAAAATATAATTTATTTTTTAAAAATTAATAAATGAGTATACGTAGTAATAGAGTATATAACATAATTTTTAAAATGCATATAATCTTATTTCTTAAAAAATTATGCTCTAATTCAGAGCTCTCATTACCCATTCAATGATTATATCACGCAAGAGATGAGACCTCTGTTCCTCAAGATTCGAGGGACAATGCTTATGTCATTTCTTATTCAATCTTCACGACCATATTAGTACAACACTACGGTAGCGGCTTTAATTTTTTTTTCTATTTATTATTTAATATATAATAATATAATAAATCTTAAATTTTTTATCTCAAATAATTATTTCAAATAATGTGGTATTCATCAATTAGTTGATAAGATAATATGATTAATTTATTTTAATTTTATAAAAAATTATAAATTAATTAATAAATATTACATTATTTAATATAATTATTTAAAATAAAAAATTTAAAATAAATAATATTATTATTTAATATATACAGCATTCATAAAGGCATAGAATCAACATTGCACGGAGCCAGATGCATCACTTTTCAGCCTTGTATTTGGCAGTAATGGGCATTATGAATATATGTATCGATAATTAGCATTAGCCTTTTTTTGTTTTTCTAACATATAAATTGAATACAGTTTTTTCATGCATAGCTATCGTTATCTTTAGTTTTTCTTTCCCCTAATTGTGGTTTTTATATTATTTCATAATGGAAATTAATTACCTTATCAATGTATTTTAAATATTTTTTATAAATAATTATTGCAAGACCTATGACGATTTCCTTCAAGATCATAAGGCTACTTATGGTGACGAACAGCCAATTTGGTAAATGACAAAAAGTAGTGGTATGCAACCATGGTTATACAGTAGTCGTGGCTGATTATTAACATTTTTTATTTTAAAATTTGGATTTTGTTCTTTTTTTTTTTGGAAAACAATATTAATTTTTTTTCTTTTTCAAGGCTAAGAAAGATGTTTTCAACCACTTTTATTTATTATATTTATACATTTTGAGAGGGCAGAGAAAAAGCCTTTTGCAAATCAAAAATCTTACAAAATGTCTCTAAAGTAGGAATTCATTAGTGATGTGTTTTAACCAGTTTTATTATGAAACCAAATTCTAGCTGAAAAAAAAAATTATATCAATATCGAAATTTTTGAAAATACCATTTTCGTTACAGAAAATTTATCAAAGCTCTCCATAATAATAAATTGTAAAAACCATATATGTGCATACGTCAATTTTTTTTTTTGGGCTTAAAAAAACGTGTGCAACGGAATGCATATATTACACTTTTAAGTGTCACGTCATCTTACTTTATAAAACGCAAAACAACTTATTGTACATTCGCATGCAGAACTGAGAACACGCCCTTGATTAAATAATTAAATTTAATCTATATCATGTCTTTTTGTGATTTAAGTGTCTGATTGATCTTATCTTATAAAGTATTGTTAGACTACAAAATTATTTTATTCCTAACCCTGGATTGTGGCCAAAAGTGATCTTTGGTAAGAAAACCAACAGAAAAATATTATATATGAAGCGAAGTCAATTTACTGACTGTTCATTTCTCTGTTTATTGCGAAATCCTTATTATTATTATAATTTTAATTTCAATTGTTCACATAATAAGATATTGGAAAAAAATCATATACACCATTAACGATTTACTTAAATGATCACACAAACGCCCCCCCCCCCACCATTAATTTCATAAATAGTCAGACATATTCCTTAATTTTTTGAATAGCTATTATATCATTTGATTATAACAACTATAATAATTATAAATATAGTAATAAGATAAAAATAATAAATAAATATCATATGATATAAATAAAAATATATAATAAGTATAATTAATGAAATAACTTATATAATAAAAATTATTTTTAATATTAAATTATTATTAGTTCTTGACGACTTTTATTAATACTAAAATCTATTAATCTAAAAATTGACTTAAAGATTTATACTAATAGATACATAATTAAAAAAAAGATATTGTAAATAAAATGATTTAAATTTTATAAAATACTTTGAATGTTAGGTATAATTATTTTAATATTATTAATATATTAAATATATTTTTTTTATTAAAATAATATAATAGATTAATAATGTTAAAATAACTTTTCTAATATTCAAAATAATTTAAAAATGTTATCTTATTTTATATATTATATTATTTTAATTTTAATTTATATTTATTATAGAAGATTATTTAAATCAATTATTAACTTATTATAATCAAGGGTATAATAATGAAAAATTTTTTTGTATAATTATTTATAAAATTAAAGATGTAGGTATGATTATTTAAGTAAATGTTAAGGGTGTGGTTGATTATTAGAAAATATAAATGGCGTTCTGTTTGGCGTGAAAGCGTCCATCGAAACTGGGCTCCTTGAAACTTTTATTTTTTTGGGCCCTACTGACTGAGTTCTTGTGGCAGTTTGGTTATAAGTGAGGGCCTTTTTTATTTTATATTGGAGAGTTTAACTACTGGGCAACCTCCAAAATACTGGGCCATTAAAACTCCTTTTTCAATTATAGCTTAATCCTCTTACACTGGGCTCCTTGAAAGGGTCGTATGAAGTTAGTTTTAATATTTCTCTCTAAAATATTAAAATTGCTTTCCAAGTATTTATAACTCTTTGCAAAAGCACTAAGGGCCAAATACGATTGTGCTTTAGATGATTTAGAATAACTATTTAAAGTTGAAGTTAAAAGTTAGTTTTAATATTTAGTATTATTTTAATTACTTTTAATAAAATTATTAATTCTACGACAAATTTTAAAAAATAAGGCAGTATAAAATATACAAATCCTAAAATTAACTTTATTCTCAATTCTAACTCTAAACAGGGAGCAAAACTATTGTTTATCTTTCTTTTTTTTTTAATTTATTGATGAAAATATATAATAGTGGATTTTTTCCCCGACTGTTTGTATGTTGACTCTAAACATTAGCAATGCATCAGGTCGACACCCTATAGCTCGGTCAGTTGACTGTTGGTCAAATTTCAAAGTATAACCGTCAATGTTTTATGCAAGTGAGGGTTTGTTTCATTGTTGATAAAAGAAAACAGAACTATTAAATGATGAGACAGTAGAGAGAAAAGATACGTTGGGGATTGAGTTAGGATAATTTTAATTTTTAAGATATAATATAAAAATATTTGGTATATATTAATTATTGTACTTTAAAAATTATATTAATATAATTTTTTTAATTATATGATAAAAATTTATTATATATTTAATAATTTTATTAAAATTATTATTTAAAAATTATATTTATTATATTTTTTTATTAATTTTTATTTTATAATTATAATTTTTTCTATAGTTATTATAATTTTTAAGTTATAGCACTCCAATTTCAAATATATCTAAAGATACATGCTGCCTTTTTTTTCCGTTCATTTTCTTTTTTTTTTGTTTCTCATATTTTTATCGGCATTTTAATTGTTTTATATTTTTTTTGAAGAAAACAACCATTAATAATATTTAAAAAATAAAAAAAAACAATAATAATTCTGATTGGTAGAAAATGAGAAAACTATTTTAACTTTGAAGAGTATATTATTGAGAGCATAAGTTTGAGTATTAGAAAAAAGTTAGGATTCATACTCTCCTTATAATAAGAATGTTCTCCCTCCAATATTTCAATACAGAGAGTTTTGATTTATTTATTTTATTATAACATTAATGTATAATTAATATCATTCTACTTTTGGTTATAATACTAATATTTTTTTTTAATTGTAATATCAATAATATAAGAAAAAAAAAAAAAACTACGGAGAGTATAAAATCAGGTACCAAAAGAATGAAGGAACGGAAACAAGATTTCCAATCCTATTTAATTAGGAATAATATTTCTGTCATTTTAGCTTTTTGGGGGAATGACCGAATAGATGAACAATAATTTATAGGCATTCATAAATAAAAATACTCATAAAATAAAGAGAAATGATAGTAATGAAATTGGTCTAACGAATTAAAATAAATCAAGTCCATGGAATTAGAAGGTGCGTGCCCAGTGATGATCTGTTTTCAATTTATGCACAGCCTTTTTATTTTTATTTTTCGAAGTATACGCATCGCTTCATCTCACGCAAATTTGATTGACTTATGGTGGTTGAATCTTGAAACTCAAGCGTTGGATAAAGAATTGAAACCCCTTCGTCTGCTTCGACGAACAAACTTTATCTCACATAAATTCAAAAAAGAGTTTTCTATTAAACAAAAAATCCGAAACTTTCAATGAAATTAGAGATGAATTATCCATTATAAGCAAACTATTAAAAGACCAAAGCATTCCCAATCACAAATCCGAAATAAAACAGGTGTTGCTTTGTGAGAGAGAGAAGGAGACATGTGAAAAAACAAAATAAGTGAGAGTGAAAGCAAGGAATTTATAATAATTTTTTAAAAATAAATACATATATTATAATATTATTTATTTATTATATAGTTAATATAATAAATATTTATGACGTATTTTATATTTTTTTATAAAAAATAAATAATAAAATTATTATAATGTTGACATTTTGACCATGTGTAAAATTTTGAGAGAACAGTCTTATTATATCAACATACTAATTTGATGAGATTATCTCACATAAGTTATTATTTTAACTTTAATAATGGTGCTGCTTTTGTCTTATATAAGTATTGAAAATCCACTAAATGAATAGAGAGGCGTGACTAAACCTCCATTATATAAAGTATTAAAGTTATATCGTTAATATTATTATGGGTCACACACAAACTAAATTGAAAGAAAGTGATTAAGACAAGAGTTGCAAACACTCTACACATACCTTTAATCTTTTTTGTGGATCACACACAAATTAAATTGAAAGAAAGTGTTTGAAGATAAGAGTCGACAGCACTCTGCACAAACGGTAGGCCCTACCCCCGCATTCTTTGAAAAGATAAGAGTAACCAAATGAGCGCACGACAGACAGAACATATATACTTCAATTAATTAACCTCTTCTCTTCTATCTAAGACTCCCAGGACCCACCAAAACAAAATGAAGTGATTCTCTTTTTCTTATGTCAGCACTCGCGAGTCAGCAGGTTTGGCTTCTATGTACATAGCTGTCGCGCTATTATGTTAGCAATAATATAATTTTTCAATCGGGGTACTGATTGTAATATTACGTGTTTTGTTTAATAATAGAATAACGTTACATATTTTAATTTTTTTATAAATAATTATCTCAAATAATATATTTATTTATTAATTAATAATATAATATAATTAATTCACTTTAATTTTATTAACTAATTATGTATACCACATTATTTAAAATAATTATTTAGGATAACAAATTTAAAATGTGTAATAATATTATTAATAATATATTAAAATTTATATTTTTAAAATTATCTACATTTTCAATATAATTAGAAATTTATAATTGAAAACTCATTTCATTAACAAGCTCAAAAAAAAAAATTTATATAGAAATATATGTATGGACGGAATTAATTAAGGAGGGGCTTGAGTCCCTTCTAGGCCACTATTTTTTCTATTAAATATACTTAAAGTCTTTTATAAAAGAATTAAATAAAAATAATTTCGGTATTTTTTTAAGGTTAAATACTTGTAGCTCTAATAAGAGTGTTATTTAATAGTTTTAGACTTAGTTCGAATATCAATAGCTATATAATTTTATTTTTTAGATATTTAATATAAATTACTTAAAATATTTTTATAAATGTGATCACAATGAGGTCTAACATTTAAATTCAGTAATTTATTACTATTATTTTTAAAAATTTAAAAAAATAATAGAATTTGAGTTTTTAAAAATTTAAATATATTCAAGTGAATAATAAAAAATAAATAAGTACTTTAAATTAAATTAAAATTTTTTCAATTAAACCCACCCTAATTTAAGTGTCTGAGCCTGTCATTGCACGCGCGTGCGCGCTTGTGTGTATATAACTTTAGTAACTTAAATTGAAGCCAAACATTTATTTAAGTTTGTGGCCAACTGATGATCACCTCCAATGTATTATTATTATACATAGTGAGAAATAATGAAGGATGTCTGTATTTCCTAATTTTTTAAATATTAAATTAAAGATTACAACTTTTAATCCGAATCGCCGCCAATTGATCTCATCTTATTCTTTTTTCTATTTACTAATAATTACACACCACAAATTTTGTATTTCACTCAACCCAAAACCATATACGTATGTAGGGGTGGGCATTTAATCTGTCCCGGCCTGACCCGACTCAACTCAATACAAAAATTTAGATTTAGATCGGATTTAGATGAAATTTGTAATTTGATCGGGTCAAATTTTTGCAATCTGGTCGGATCGGATCGGATCAGGTCCGATCCGAAAATTCAAAGAAAAAAATACTTACAAATATAAAATAACCGATCCGATTACATTTTCGAGTTGAATTCCTCCCAACTCGATTAATCCAAAATCTGATTGGATCGACCCAAACTCGAATTTACGCACCCCTATGCGCATGCATGGAAATTGCACAATCTCAACTGTACACCTCCTAAGCGAACTCCATCTACGCAAAACACCACCCATTAGAACATCCTTCATCTTTAGCCCCGTGTTTTGCTCTACAGATTGATGTAGCGACGGATCTAATGTATGAATTGATTAATAATATGTAATTTTGTTGTTATTAGTGTACTCATATTTAGATTAAAAATTTACTAAAATAAATTTGTCAATTTTACTGTGATATTAGTATCCTCTACGTAAAACTCCACGTGAGACCTTGATATAATATTAGAAGGATATCTAAAAAAAAAAAAAATATTTCCCAAAACGGCGTCGTTTTTAAAATTACAGATCCAGATTTCACCGGGGGGTAAACATCAGTACCCTTCAAACAAAATTCGCCGGTACAGAAAATTAAACAAAACACAACGTAACAGAGCTCTTACGCGTGGGTGGGGCCCGCCCGTAAAAGTAGCAAAACTTGCTGAGTGGGTGCTGAGTAAGGCCAACCGCCACTCAAGTCTCAAGTCTCCATCGGCAGTCAACACAACGCCAGCAGCACAGCAGCCGCATGTAATGATAAATATGACACAAAACTGCAAAAGTGAAAACGTACTTCTCACAAACTGAAGTGATATACTGAATTAATTTCATGTTTTTTTCTTCCCAAATTATGGACCGGCAACTCGGTGCCGCTGACTCAGTTGCCACGTCCTCCCTCTCTGAGGTCGTCGTCGACGTTCAGCCTTCGTCTAATGTTAACGACCATTTTCATCTTCTTCACTCTCGCAACTCCATCAACTCTTCTGCTTCTCCTGCAGACAACAAGGTCGGTCATCCTTGCGTGTCCTCTTTTTCTCGCTTCTTCTTTCTCCCCTCCCACCCTGACCTTTTGTTTTTCCCCGTTGAAATGCACGCTATTTGTTTCTGTTTTTAAAGAATTTCATATGGTTTTGAGATTTTACAAGTTTAATTGTGATGACATGTTTTGAATCAATAGAAGGGTCGATGGGAGAATTTGGTACTTGCATACAAGACACTAGGAGTTGTATTTGGAGGACTTGTAACATCTCCATTATATGTGTACCCATCAATGCCATTGACGTCTCCAACTGAAGATGACTACTTGGGCGTTTACAGCATCATGTTTTGGACTCTTACTCTAATTGGTGTTGTCAAATATGCCACCATAGCTCTCAAGGCTGATGATCTAGGCGAAGGTAATCTTAGTTATTTATGCTCTTTATGGCTTCTAATTTCCTTTGCTGTTGTCAAAATGGCACACTTCATTTGGTTTTCCTTTTTGAGGTTAGAGTAATTCTAACTTCTTTTTGGTTCACAAACTATCCGTGACTCTGTTGCATTACTGCTTGACACCAAAGCTTCAGCTAGTAGGTAATCGAAACAATAGTATTATGCTCTACCAACTACCCAGTGAAAAAGCTTCGCTAATTTACTGCAATTCTTGTGATATTACACTGGGACTGAGTACCATTACATCAATAGGTGTGTAAGTGAGACACTGCTGGAAGGTAAAGTCGGTTTTTCTAGACTTTGAAACTTTTTCACATGAATCAATGAAACAAAGGCAATAATATTCTTGGTTTTGTGTTTTTTTTTTTTTAATTCTAAATATTCTTGTGATTCCACAAAGGATTTACTTCCTATACTCCATTTTTCCTGTAAATTTGAAGTTATTTGATAGAGATGATTTATTCTTATCGTTTTAACCTACATTTGCAACTTATTTCTTTTCTCCAAAATATAAACTTAACTTCTTCAAAAGGTATATGAAGCATTTCAGAAGCCACCATGTATAATTTTTCATTCAACACCAGTAGTTCATAAGCGTCTCACTTCCAAAGAAAACTGATTGGTTGCAGGTGGAACATTTGCCTTGTATTCCTTACTTAGTAGAAAAATGGATATTGGATTCTTTTCTGCTAAAAACCTGGATTCAAACTCTATTTTTCATGAGGGCGCAGAAAATAAAAGTAGGCTAGGCAAGTTTTTCGAGAAAAGTATTCTTGCCAGAAGAATATTGCTCTTCATTGCAATGTTAGGAATGTGCATGTTGATTGGAGATGGAATACTTACACCTGCAATCTCAGGTTTGTCACCATGGCTTTTTCCTTATTCATTTTCTTTTGTAGTTCAACATTTTGTTGTTGGTAGAAACATTTACTTGAATTAATTAATTTGATGCTTAAATCTTTTGTCAGTATTATCAGCTATGGATGGCATCAGAGCACCTTTTCCTTCTGTCAGTAAATGTAAGTATTAATGCAAATTGTTTCAACTTGGTCATAAGCTTAAGCATCTTACAGAAATCTATAATTATATCAAAAACTCAACTCAGATACCATATATTCTGTAGTTGACTCTGTTATTCGCATTTTCTTGGTTCCTTAGTTTCCCTTAAGATTCTTTTTGGTTAGAGCACTTTATTCTTTTACCTCATTTTTGTCCCTTGTAATGCAAAATTGATTGTGCAGTTATTTTTCAAATTTAAGCGACCTTGAATGATTCCGTTTTACCTCATTTTTGTCCCTTGTAATGCAAAATTGATTGTGCAGTTATTTTTCAAATTTAAGCGACCTTGAATGATTCCGTTTTCCTTTTTCTATTGGCTGTCATGAGGGAGCTTTATGTTTTTTAGGGAACTAGACTATGGGTGCGTTTGAGGCAGCTGTGCTGTGGCTATATGTATTGTCAATATTTTTTCATTTTTTTTTTTTACCCCTTGAAGTGTATTCTTCTTGGATTTCAACTTTGCTGGTTTATGGTATTTCAGCTTTGGTGGAAGCTCTTTCTGCTATAGTTCTGATTTTTCTCTTCCTACTGCAAAAGTTTGGCACCTCCCGAGTGAGTTTTCTTTTCTCCCCCATCATGGGTGCATGGACCTTCAGTACTCCTCTTGTGGGAATTTATAGCATTATACATCATTATCCTGGTATATTCAAAGCTTTATCACCACACTACATATACCATTTCTTTTCAAGGAAAGGAAAAGAAGGCTGGCTGTTGCTTGGTGGAACTGTCCTCTGTATTACAGGTGAACCTCAGCATTAAACTTCTATGCTGTCACTATGATAAAAGAGAAACATGATTATTGTTTGCTTGTGGACCTTTACTTATAAATGAAATTATCTCTCATAAGGTGAAAACATAAACTGCCAAACCGTGGAATGTATACTATGGTGATATGTTCTCACTTATTATAATTATAGTAGACTTATCACTTATAGAACAGCCAAAATGATACAATTTTTTGCGAAGAAAAATCAACGTTCAGCAATATGCTTAGAATAATAGTCCAGTGGGTTACCAAAATTAGTAGTGTTCATCTACTCAGTTTTGAGAACTAGAATGAGGTTTTTGATGGTCTTCAAGTTGGAGAATTGATTACAAAACAAATGAGTGCTTGTATTATCGAGAAAAACATTAATCCAAACGCATAAGCTGATATACAAGGGCGTAATAATTAGTATTTAGGCTCTAATGTGCACCTTCATATGCTGGACAAGGTTTGATTAGTATTGACACACGAAAATCACACACAAGCATAAATAGAACTACAAAGAGAAATGTTAACAGAAGATAGTTCTACTCATACAAAAAAAGAAAAAAAACTATTCCCAAATTTTTCATCCAAAGTGATATGACATTCTTCATGTGAATAGTGAGGTGATTCAAGAAATGATCATGAAAGTTGAGCAAATTCATCACCCACATGATGAATAACATATTACTAAATTTTGGGATGAGCATTATTTACTGCTGACATGAACCTAACAATATCATTTAGCCAATATGTTAGGAGGATTTGAACAACTACTCTTTGTCAAATAGGGTCCAATAACAGTAGCTGAACACTAACAAGGTTATTTGACATAAATGGAAATTGAAAATAAGTGCAGACCATCCAAATAGCTTATCGCAAAACAGACATTTACTTCCAAGAAATCACATTCGCAGTTCACATGTGGCATACCTTTATCTTGTCAATGGGGCCCATGGTCCGAGTCAATGGGGGAGTCTGGGTACAATAAAAAAAAAAATTAAAAAATTGAGTGAAGGGGTATTGAGATTGAGAGGCATATGTGCTTAATACCACCTTTTTTTATTTCAGTTTTTTTTTCTATGTTCAGAAAAACCATAACATGTGTTCTTTGATGATGAATTATTACTTGGATACAGGTTCTGAAGCATTATTTGCTGATCTTGGCCATTTTAACAGGAGTTCCATTCAGGTAATTTCGAGTTTTCAGTCTTCTTGATCCTTTCTGCATATAAATTGGGTTCCTCACCATTTTCTTTCCCAGCAGATGGCTTTTTTGTTTACAATATATCCGTCACTGGTTCTGACATATGCGGGCCAGACAGCATACCTGATCAGACACCCCAATGATCATGAAGATGGATTTTATAAGTTTATTCCAAAATCAGTTTACTGGCCTATCTTTATCATAGCCACATTGGCAGCTGTTGTTGCAAGTCAATCATTGATATCAGCCACCTTTTCTGTCATCAAGCAGTCTGTAGTTCTGGAGTATTTTCCTAGGGTCAAGGTGGTGCACACATCCTCAAACAAGGAGGGCGAAGTCTATTCCCCAGAAGTCAATTACATCCTTATGATTCTTTGTGTAGCTGTTATACTTATTTTTGGAGAGGGAAAAGATATCGGAAATGCTTTTGGTATGGTAAACTAATGGCCAGCTTTTAGCTTTTAAACCTATATCTAGCTGGTGTAAAATCCATTAATTGATAATATTACTTGTAGGTGTTGTTGTTAGCTTAGTCATGCTCATCACTACTATCTTGCTGACACTGGTCATGATCATGATATGGAGAACTCCTCTGCTGCTGGTTGCACTATACTTCTTAGTATTTTTCACAATGGAAGGTGTTTATGTGAGTGCAGTCTTCACTAAAATTCCTGAGGGTGGATGGATTCCTTTTGCCATATCAATTTTCCTTGCATTCATTATGTTTGGCTGGTTCAATGGAAGGCAAAAGAAGATAGAATATGAATTGACTCACAAGATTGACTTGGAAAGACTTGGAACACTACTATCGGATCCAGGTGTTCAAAGGGTTCCTGGATTGTGCTTTTTTTACACAAACATTCATCAAGATGGACTGACTCCTATACTTGGGCATTATATTAAAAACATGAGATCACTGCACAAAGTTACCATCTTTACTACACTCAGATACTTGTTGGTTCCTAAGGTTGCTTCAAAAGAAAGGATTGTTGTAAGAAAACTGGGCCTCAAAGGAGTTTATGGATGCGTGATTCAGTATGGCTATGCTGATTCTCTGAATCTTGAAGGCCATGACTTTGTAAATCAAGTAACTGATTGCTTGCGGGAGCATATAGAAAACTATTTGGATTGTTTACCATCAAATCCAGTTGATATCCAGGAAGAGATTTCTGCTCTGGAAGAGGCAAAACTTTCAGATGTGATTCACGTTCGAGGAAAGACGAGGTTCTACATAGGCAAGAACTGTAAGCGGTTTGATCGAATCATGCTTGCCTTTTATGAAGTTTTGCACAGTAATTGTAGGTCTGCACTGCCAGCCCTGAGTGTGCCACTCTCACAACGTATTGAAGTCGGAATGCTATACGAGGCTTGAGCGGTTCATCTTAATGTGTTCTGTCTTTTTGTCACAGGTTACACATATAGCAGGCAAACAATAGTGAAAAAAGGAAGTTACTGAAAGTGAAACATGTAAAGATAGGAGTTTAAACTTTAAGAGCAGCGAGAGCGAGCCACAAGCCATGTTCCAGAACTATATTAATTTCTGAAATCTTGTCACCGTGTTCTATCTTATGTGAGACTTAACTCCATGGATTTCACCAAAAAGTCTTGAAAATCATACTCCCTAGGAAAGATATCACCAACAATTGGTTTTATCTTAGTACAATGGATTTTTTTTTAATTATTATTATCGATTTTGTATGTTTTTATGATAACATGATTGTTATTGACAAAGTGTTTTTTTTTTTTTAAATGAATGCCATTGCTCCCATTTGTAATAATGGACATTTGATGTTGAAGTACTGATAAGTTTGATAATATTGTAGTTTTTAAAATAATTATTGTTAGCTGTTGTAGAAATAATCAGCTGAAAAGAGAATCAGATAAATATTTGATAAATTTATTTTTAAAAGTGTTGTAAATATTAAAAGCAGTCATATATGTTTAATAAGTCTTATTATTAAATTACTGTAAAAATATAAATAATTAAATTAAATATAATATTGAATAAAATTTATTTACATATTCATAAATACATATATAAAATATTTTTAATTATGTATATATAATAATTTATAACTAAAATAAATAAATTTTATTATTACTTTTTATTTTGTTATTTCAATATAATTAGTAAAAATAATAACTTCTTTAAAGTTAATAATTTGATTTTCTAATTAATAAGGATAATTTTAGATTTTTAAATATATATGAGGATATATATGAAAAGTTATATATGAAAAGTAATTAAATATAAAAGTGATTCTCAAAATTCGATCTTGAAAAGTTACTTTTTACTTTTCAAAATTTAATGTAGAATGAATAATTTTACTAAAATTGATTTGTAAAAAAATTTAATAAACACTAAAATTAACTTTTAATTTTTTAAAATTACTTTTAAACTTTTCAAAAATAATCCCAAATAGTAATTTAATTATAATTCATTTTTTGTTCCAACAACCCTGTTTGCTCACTCAAGGAGTAGCATTATATATAGCACTTAGAACCCACTTAAGAAATTCTAGAAAGTCTACCATTAACAGCACAACAAAGAAAGATCCACTCAGAAGGGATAGCAATAGGCACAGTCTGTTGCGGATTTATCATTTTCACATTTGCACCTGCTAAAATTTTAAATTATCAAATCCGTCCGTAACCCACAGCGAGTTTTTATTTTTTATTTTTAAAAAAACTTATTCGCTGCAAGTGTTAACAATTACTAAACTCATCTGCAATAAACTTTTTGCACGTTTTGACATTTAAAATCATCAGTATTAAAAAAAATATTTTAATAATACATAAAAAATTAAATTACATAATTCAAAATATAAATTTATAACAATAGCCTAAAAAATCCGCATGCAATACTCAATTTTAAATTCTATCAATGTAAATAGGTAATTAAAATTTCAACATTAAAATAAATACACAAAATATATTAATCTAACACAAAATTTTTCTGTTATAGACATCATCATCACTAATATCAATACCTTACTCCATCTTTTAATTAATATGCAAATATTATCAACAATATTAACAAATAAATTTTGTACAACTATTGTTAATAATCAATTAAACAAAAAAAAACTTTAATAAGCAATCATTAGGTTTAAATCTTTAAAACAAAATAAACAAAATCAATCAAATTAAAATAAAATATCAAAAATATTAAACTTGAAAATACATATATAAAATAAGTTAAATTTAATAATTAGAAACTTTAACTCATATATATTTATGATAAAATTTTTTAATATGATTTTTATGATTCAAATTAAAAATATAAATAATTAAAATAAATAATAAAAGTTGACGAATACCTACATGGGTATTTGACATATATTTTTTAATAATAAACCTACTTGCAATCCATAATAGATTAAATTTGAAATATCAAATCCGCTTACAACTCATAAAATTACGCGGATTTGATCAGGTTTGTGGGTTAATGGATAATTTTATATCCCTAATCCGCTCGCACATATTCGACTGATTAAATCCTTGCTTTTACAGTAATAAAGCAATTTTTATTAAAGCCGGGTGTATTGAGATTTTATGCTTTTTGCTCATTGGTTATTCCCTTTAACATAAAGACACCTTAACACACGCCTCTGGTTACAATTGTACAAAGATGACTCACGACTGTGAACAATCACAATACAAGCAAAACCACAAAGCTTTAGGAGTCCTGCCGAAAGGATAGCAGGCTTGGTGAATCAATTCTCACGATCAGTTCATCTTCAGCACCGGAGTCATCACTCGAATAATCTATTACATGACTCTCATTTGTGCCTGCATTTTGGGATGGGGCTGCAGGAATTTGTCCTGTGGACCTGCTCACTTCAAGCTTCTCCCTCACAGTAGTAGCCCCTTCTGATCTCACAGAAACTAGACGACGGTTAAGATGTGATGGAGTTTTTGGAAACGACAGGCTATGTGATGGCATGGCTTGAGTGCCGGTTGAGAAACTTTGAGAACGCCTTTGGACAACCTTAAAATTATAACAACATAGAAATTAGTCCAATAAAACAATGAAGACACACAAAATTAACATTTTCCAATCTTTCATATGTCCCTTCTAAGAAAAAAGAGAAACGACATAAAAATAAATAATAACAAAAAAAGGTGAACTGAAAGCAGTAATTCAATTACAGCAAATCAGAGCCTCCACTAATGAATTAACCCTCTATAGTTCATTTATTAACTGAATAACTCTACAATTAAAGAAAATAACCATACCATGTTGCCAAAGTCGCTCAAGCTGTTTGCTTTATGATCTGTCCCCTCAGAGTTCTGCTTCTGCTGCCTTGCCTTGTAAAAATGCTCTGGCCAACTCATAAGATTTCTATGTTCTCTACTTAGAGACTTGTGAGGTTGATCACCTGAGAGTGATAACAATGAGGATTTCCTTCGAACAACAGCATTGTCAGCTTCAAATGCTGCAATGTCAAACATAATTACTCTTGCTCTTGTCTCCACCAGATAGCAAGATCCTTTGTTAGAAAAACTGACTGCCTGGGCACCTGTCATTAATCAGTTCAACATAATATAATTAATTTACCATCAACTGCTACTACATAAAGAATACAGTTAAATTTCAATGGCTGAAACAAGCAAAATAAGATGACGTTTCTTTCAGCCTAATGAATCTTTATAGCTGGCGAGCTGGGCACCAAGTCTAATTTCATTTTTACGCATATTTGGTAAAATGCAACTGATGACTTGATCTTACCAGGCAGCATTCATCTTGGGGCACGTATGTTAATTACAATTGAAGGCCCATGTAGAACAAACAATAGATCTCTTCCACCACTAAGGCAAAGAAATCGTCTTCAATAAGGAAAAGAAATCCAAAACAAACTCTTTTAACTCATTGTGGATTGTCCTACAACGCATTCAAATCATCTCTCCTGGGATTTGCTTTGCAGGTCCAGCTATTTAATGAGTTTCTTTTGTAGAACAGCTCTCCAGGGAAGAATTCTTTTTGCTTGAACAAGCTAAATGATTGCATACCTAATAAGTTGCAGAACTTGACGGGCATGTAAATCAAGAGAGTTTTCAACCAAACTACCTAGGATTTCTGGCTCACCTCCTCTAGGTGCTGATACTAAATCAGTAAGCAAAAAATTACCAAGACGAGATGAAGGTAACTAGACTTTAAAATTGCTTAAAACAGTTTTCAAGTCAACACTCTCTTTATATTAATATGCTTTCACAAAATTCTAAGAGTTACAAAGTTCCCAACTAATCATTCTTCTGCTTTGATTTGGATATCTAAAAAAGGGAAAAGCCATTGTAGTATTAGCAATATAAAAAGCCCAAGCAAATCACACCTTTTAGGTAGCATAATCTAATAAAAATAATCACAAACAACAGTTCATCAGATAACAAATACACATACCTACATGCTTACACGTTCACATTCATGCATACATAGATTTATGTGTAATTAAAATAAAGTGTGTCATTTATGTGTGTAATTAACATAAAGGGTTTCAAGAGGTTGTCTTAAATTACCAGATGTTTCTGCACTTCGAAAGCTTAGATTCCCCTGTGAAGGAATCAGAGCTGCCGGTGGTGAAATAAGTTCTTCTTGGAGACCATGGGGTTTTATGAATCCTTCCAATAGAAACCCAAGGGAATGGTAAGGTATTTCTATAATTTCTCCTCTTAAGCATGTAGTCATTTTTGACCCCTCTGCTATGAGGGCTCTCATGTCTTGCATTGTCAATTTTTCAAATATTTGAGGAAGCAAGAGCCTGGAAAGAGCTATAGCACTTTGCTGCAAAAACAAGATAAATGAAATAAAGACAAAATAATCATACCACAATAAATCCAGTAGTACATATTCCTAAAATTTATCCTCTTCATGGTGATAAGAGGATAAACCAAGGTAGCATCAAATGCTTGATAAGTGCAAATAACCAAGATAACAGATACACATGTATCATATGGAAGCAACAAGGACTTTTGTGCTTTCTCGAAGTTCATGTCCAGACTATGAAGCAATAAAATCATTAGCAAAATTCATACCTGCCACAGGAAATCTTCTACTGCAGGATTTGACCTCAAAATTGAAAGTATCTTGTCAGATTCTATGAAGAAACATAATACAACTGAATCCGTGACCATGTCACAGATGTAAGGCTTTCCAATTAGCACCTCATACAAGCCCAAAGTACTCCCATGAGTAAAAACTGGATGCAATGAGTGCTTGTTCCTAATGCTCTTACTCGTCCACTACCAAAAGATAAATTATTCTCAATATGCATCCAACAAAATTATTCATGCATTTTTAACTACTAGAAGGAAACAACTATCCATGTAAATACATTATTTACCTTAACAACACCATTAGATATAAGCCAGATACCACTTGGCTTGGACCCCTCCCTGTAAAGTGTCACACCACTGGGTTTCATGATTTCTTTTGGGGAAAGTTCAAGTGGTTCACGAACACTAGGAGGAAGCTCCCTTAGTAAGGGATGGACACTAATCAAATCACTTATTTTTGGAAACTTCACCAAAGGAGGATTCCTTAGAAGCCTTTTCAAGTCAGACTGCAAGAAAATAATACTAAATCATACAAAGAACTAAATAAAGTGTAGTGTATGGAATGAAGACCAAAACGACAACAAGATACCTGTACAGCATCATGAAGATGAAGCATTTCTTTTTCTTCTAACAAGCCAACCTTCTCAAGATTTTGGATATAATCAATCAAATGGTTCAGCACTGAATAAGTTACTTGTCTTGTTTTGACAACATGCAAAACCTGAAAAAGTCCAACAGGTTATCATTTTGCATAGTATCCTCTGAACTAGGGAGTATATTAATGATATTTTCATCTTTGCATGCTCTAAGCAGAGATAGAGGTATTAAAACTACGGTACGCAAATGGTTGTCCAACTAGTATACGACATTACTGATTATCAGGACAACACTTTTTCATAAAAAGGGAAAAAGAAAAAATAAAAGAAAGACAAGAGAAAGAAAAAAGGGAAAACAATGAATTGGAAGAGAATAATTACAAACGGTTGACAGGAAGTCAGAAGGGACCACCTGTAAAATTCAGTAATCTCACAAACCTGAGGAAAGTTAACACGGACATCTTCCAAGAATTTTCTGGCTTCTTCACCTTCCACCTTGCTTTCTTCGATGACAACAGAAGCAATACCACTGTCACCTACATAATTGGGTTGGATGTATAAGAAATTAGGACATTGTTTCAGAAAAGAGGGAATTCCTGATGAGGTAGTAATAGACGATTATGAAAATCGAAGAGAATTAGAAACATCAAGGACTATATCTTCTTTCCTTTTGCAATATAACAACACTACTTATCGTCCTAATCATAGCAAAGTGATGCATGATGACTGATCTAGCCTGCCTCAAATTGATTAGGCTCGGCAGCTATTGAGTTTGAACAAAAGATCATCTAACTTTATGTATCTAAACACGGATTTAGTTTTCAATCACCAGAAGGGTATCAGAATTAACATCACTTACATGGAAGGGAAAAAAGAGTAATAATTTCCTCTTTCTTTATATACATATAAATTCCAATAATAAAATCCCAGCTTTCTTGAACAAACAAGAAATGCCCTTGAATTCACTAGAAACTAAAATCCAAAGCAAAGCCATATAACAAGCTTATCCCATAGGAGTTCAAAGTGTTCATCACAAGCCACATCATATATTCTTCCATTCTGGCATTCTTCCAGCCAAAAGTCCCATAACACTGCCCACATTGAGCAGTTCCACAATACTATCAAGACTTTCATGCATCCAAATCACCTAGTCTCCACACACAAAGAAACATATGAAGCCAAATACACCAATGCCAGTTGAGCAGCTAGAAAAGGTGACTAACCCCATTAAACCAGTTTTTCAAGCTATTATTAAAGAATGTCATTTTCACTGCCATCAATTGAGACAGGTAAGATAGCTAACCTAACTAGATTTGCAGGCCACCTCATGCTATTGGAGTTTATGCAACTACGATAGCGTCTCTCACCTTCACAGTGGATGGCACCTTTCAACATGGTTAGATGTTCAGGCGCTGGTGAAATTCCTTTTCCTTCATTTAAGTATGCATACATTCAAGGAGAAGAGAGGAGATAATGCTGAAGACTTTAGTTAGCTCCAATGAGGTTGAAAGTGAATAAGAAAAGGGATCTTGAAGAAATGAGAAAAATTATAGAGTGATTTGTGAGAATAGCCAGAACTAATCAGGAAATCATGCAGGAAGCTTCATGTGTGACAGATTAGTTTTAGAGATTGAAGAAGCCATTCTCAGTGATCGTACTGGCTCAACAATAACATGGATCAAATGCACCTTCTTTGTTAGCATACTCAAATGACACCTATGCTTTTTTGATAAGATGTACAATCACTCAGACAATTCATTGCCCATAATGGAGTTGCAAACTGCCATGTCAATTTTTACATTTTTTCAGCTAGGTCTACTGCTGACTATGCTCACCATATCGGTTCCTTCTACTGGTCACTTGAACCACTCATTCAAAGTCTAACCTATGTGCTTGGTATGCCCAAGTTTTTCTCCACTGAAAATGCTTGTTCCAGGGAAGAAATCTGCATTGAAGTAAATAGAATATAGCACCGAGTAAGAATTTACCGATAAAGTCGTGTAATTGCTGCCGAGCGATTTTATGGGCACGAAGAAATGCTGCACAGATGGAACACGCAAATTCCAACCTCTCCACAGTGAAATATGTAATCAATTTTTGAGGAAAAATGCTTGTTTGAAGGAATTTGTAATAATTTGGGTAATTAACATAGTCTTTTAAGCCTCTCCAATCGCATAAAGGCTCATTAGACGCTAAATCAATTCCTTCATCCACTGATTGCATCAAAATATTAGCAGCAGTTTTTGTTATCCTTCCCTCATCAAGCATTCTCCAGAAAGCAGCCTGTACACCTGATATGGAAATTTTATCAATTTGGCGTAGTCATTATGTAGCTAGATGAAGTTTTTAATTCCAAAATAGATTTGAAAATGACATTAACAGTAAAATTAAGCAGCAAACACACGAGTATCTCTCCAGTCTCAAAGAAAACAGTAAAGATCCTTCTAGTCACTAAACTTGAGGAATATCCAATTTGTTCATAGATTATTAACTTGCTAGTTACAGATTGAACTTGGCATGATTAAAACTAGCATAATTTTGAAAGAAGATACAATGGCCTCAATACATGCATGCAAATGTTAACAGGGACCAACACATCAAGAATAAAAAATTTCAGCAGCAGGCCACAAAGCAAAAACAATAAAGTACAAACCATTCAAAAGGCGTATGCGTATATCTCTCAAATTTGTGGGGTCCAGATTATCACCAGTTTCAGATGCACTGTGAGGATGCACAGGTACCCCTTCCAAATCATTTAAGCATCTTATATACCTTTTAACTGTTGTCCACTCAACGGGTCCCAACTCCTCATCATCATCAAGATCACCAAAAGTCTTAAATGCTGTATTCAACATTTCATACTTTGTGTAGTCCAATATACGCCTCTGTCACCGCATAGCAGGATATTTATAGGTAAAATACAAGAAAATAATATACATAAATACATACATACATACGAACATATATATATAAACATATATAAAAACAGTCCATTATCTTAGGAATGTACAGTCCATTATAACAATAGTCAATGATCGAGATTATATCTCAAGAAAATATACTCTGTATAGAAGTAGCCAAAGTTTAAGCTAAAGCCTGGTCCCAGTAACGAGTATGATAATATTGTTTAGAAATTATTTGTAGTTGTCATTTGCATATTTGTGGGTCTGCTCCACTATAGATACATAATTTTGTCTTCTCATTCTTAGAGGAGTTACACAAGGTTTAAATCAATAGGCTCCTTTAGAATAGGTTTGAATTCCTATTCTTCCTCTCATATTCTTATAGTCATTTTGTTATAATCAAATTGGAATAGTGATCTTCTTTATTATATGTTTGCAATATAGGGCAGAGGCTATTTTAACTTTCTGTTTTGGCCTTTTCTTTTTCTTTTCTGATAAGGAAAAGAAAAAAATATTGTGTATAAAAGAAGAACAAAGCTGGACATCATGTCCACTGGTGATATAAAACTACCTAAATAGGGAGTAAAGCAATTGAGTACTCATCTAAAACATTATCTAAGTCTATAGCAGTTTATAACAACGCAGGCAAAGTTGAATCAGTAAAATCTTTGTCATCGCTGACCATTAGTTAGTTCTTCAAAAAATAACGCTTTACACATTGCCTTATGCATAGAAAACTACGAAAGGAAAGAAATGTCACAATAATATGGATAGCCCAGAAACAGTCATAATAATATGGATAGCTCAGAAACATTTCAGATTTGCCATTTTTATTATGCCATTCACCCATCTATCATTTGCACGGAAATTTCTCTTTGGCTTGAAACATAATCATCAAACAGCTAATTTATCAAAAAGAAATGAGACAAATCAAATTACTTCATCTTAAAATAGGAGATGAAATATTCTCAAAACAAAGATAAACCTCACTTTTGTTGCTGATAGTTTATCCATGTCAAAAAGATGTAAAATATACTGTGTAGTTGATCCATTCACAATGAGCGTCAAAAATACAATCCCACCAGTAAAGAAGACAAACTGCAAAGTTTAGAAATAAAGCTGGATGTTAAGACATATAATACATTATTATATATAAACATGATAAGCATTCATATTTCATAGTTAAAAATGAAGAAAAGAGAGGGTAGGAGGGGGTAGAGTGAGGAACTCACCAAGGTTCCAGTTTCAGAGGTGATAAGCGATGAGCCACCACTGGAACGCTAAAAAACACCAAGAAGTAGAGGAGTCAGAAACAAAATGGTAAATTTACATGATATCTACAGAAATAAAACAAAATGGTAAATTTACATGATATATACAGAAATAAAACTCATGCACTGACTATCAGTCCCATCAGCTTAGATAGACAATAGATTTTAATGTTTAATATGCTTGACACGAATGTGTTTATCTCTGGCCATGGAATGTTGCCCCACTGCAAGCTACATCTTACACAGACACAGAATAAAGCACTGAAAACTGTTTGCGGAAAATTTCTAATTTTATCATACCAGAGTCTCATGAAGCATGTCCGTTGTTAAGTACCAATAAGAAATTAGATATGTGTGATTGCATTGAACAAGGGTTGGTTATAAGCACTATCTAAGATAGATAAAATGTCCATAGCTAACCATCAATCATTCTTATCAAGCAAGAAAACAGTCACAATGAAAGTAATATCTGACAAACAAAAACTTGGAATTTAGATTTGCCAATGTAATTGGTTATTTGTAACCATCAATCATTCTTATCAAGCAAGAAAACAGTCACAATGAAAGTAAGATCTGACAAACAAAAACTTGGAATTTAGATTTGCCTATGTAATTGGTTATTTGTAGGAGCACTAACTTTATTCATTTTCAGCTAACCCTCAGGACAATGGCTAAATTATGGTAAAATTTATGATGATCTATTCATTCAAAACTTGCCTTAACCGATAGTGAAAGTGCCAGCGCAACAGCTCCTCGCAAGCCCGACCATATGAGAATAATAGCTTCTTTCCATTCCAAACCATAGCCAAAATTCCGCAAAATAGGATACAATGCTCCAACAACAACAAATCGTGAAAATTGCACCAAAACGTATAGAAGAATTAAGTAGCCCCATGAATTCCCTGTAATAAAACCAAGTATTGATTACAAAATAGAAGAGCTCAGAATAGTGAGCTAAAAACTCGTAGTGTTTGAATTATAAAATTGTCTTATCTTAGTAAGCAAAGCATTGCTTTTCACAAGACAAAAAAAAATCTAAATATAATATACAAAAGAATTTCCTATATTATGATATTCAAAGTAAATACATTTTGAAGGGAGATATTACCATGATTCTCAAAGATTTTGTCATTGCCTAGAATGCCTTCTGCTATAACAACACCACTGCAAAAGATAAAGAAACAGCAGAGATGCCTAGTGAATACAATCACAGCCAAAAATATAATACAGTGAATCGGTGTTAATAGTTTTGGTGTTTGCGGGGGAGGGGGCGCACGGGGGCGCACAGGGGCGTGTTGCAGGGGTGTAGGAAGTGTGTGGTGTGGAGATGAATATAAAATGTTGATTTCCTAAAAGTATGAGGACAAGGGAAAGCTTCTTGGCTTCCGTAGGGATTTCATGACCATAGATTTTGACGGTATTCAAAGACAATGGTTCATGGCTTATTCCCAGCAAAGTCAACAAAAATAGATATTGTCTTCTTCAACTCAATGAAACTGCTAAGTGGACATTCAAAACTACCCTCGAAATAGCACTACTATTTTAAAGACCCTACCTTATCAATCCCCAAATGAACACAAAGCCAGCCACCTATGTACACAAATATATCTCAAAAAATAGATAAACAAATACATAAGGAAAGATATAACACCTGATTGCTGAAATAGGAAGTTTTTAAATTACATCAAAGCTAAAATTTCATTGCATAAAAAGGATTCCACTTGTGTTGAAAGAAATTGTAAAAAAAATATAATCAACCAACGGATGGAGATCTAGGAGGCAGCTGGTGCTAACAAATATTAGTATGCTTTAAGAATTGTTCCATTAGGATGCATCAAATAAAAATATAAGGTTTCTCAAAGCTTAAAATACCAATTTTTTCAAAGTAATATTACTTTTACAACAAAAAGAATTCACAAGTGTGTATGGTAAATTTGAAATTCTTTCTGTAATTTATTCGAATTTATCAAATAAATATAGTTTGAATTTTCTAAGAACGACCAATAGGCTTAGTTGGCACCACTTAACATTCAAGTGCGGTAAAATCAAATTCCACGCATATTTATCCATACACTAGTGACCAAAAAACAAAAAAATACTTGTCGATCAAAGATTTCCACTTTACCATAATGCATGGATTGCAGCCCATAAAAGAAAATCTTAGAAGAAGCAAAGCTTCCTTCTGGGCTAAGTGGAGTTCAAGGAATGGCTATGTTTTTCTAGTATTATAAAGCTGGCTCCAGGAAGTTGAGTGCTTCACTGTCTCAGGACTGTTATTGATCAAAATTAAAAGAAAAAAGAAAGCAGCCATTATATTATAATTAGTGTTGGCAACTTGGTGAAAGTGCTGATCTTGGATGTCTAATGACGGGGAGAAGGAATTCTGCATGTCTCTCACTGCTTAAATGGGCACTTTAGTTTCATAAAATTACAGTAAAAAAAAAAAAAATAGAAAAGCATGTTCTAACAACTGAACCATATGTACCTTTCTGAAAAAATACATAAAAGAAACTTTTAACAGACATGAAACAAGTACAAAATCATCATCTGAAAAATTTTCTTCACTAAGAAAAAGAAGCAAAATTTTTAAGAAAATCGCATTAATATGTTAGGTTTCAAGAAATATTTTCAAGCTTAGTTACGACTTGCAGTATGGCTTTGTTGGGATTATGTGCTCTTTAAATCGGTTTATTTTATTTTCTGATTCATAAAATATTTGAGATTTTTTTCAGATATCTTAATTGTATAAATATTTTGAATAAGATCTGTTTAACCATATTATATGTATTTATGTGATTATCATATAAATTCACAGGAAATATAAATATAAGTTATCTTATGATTAAATAAATTAAGTTCATAATTGATAAATAGTGTTAGACGCTCTATTTCTATTTAGACTGTAATAAATTCATTAAATAATTTGTCTTAATTATAGTTTGTATTAATCATGATTTGTCCTAATCATGTAATTCGACTACAATGAACTGAATCATATATAAAATTTAATTAACCTTGAAATGATTATCAGACTTATTAAATCTCAAACGCATTGATTTTATTGTAATTTCAATATTGAGTTAATTATATCTTCATGATTATGATTATTATTTCATTTGAGTTACTAATGGGTGTGACATATATTTGTAGTCAAGATTACACGGTATCTTAGTGGAAGCAATTATGAGCAGTTAGATTATAAATTAACAATATATAATTTGTACAACATATCACTTGATAGATTTTGAGTACTTGATTATAAAATTCTTTGGTCAGAGTGTGCCAACATAATTAATATGTTGAAAATGATCACTAGAGAAAACCAATTAGTGTGAAAGAACAAGATGTAATTAAGTTGCTTGGACAGCTGAGATATCAATTTAATTAATGATGTAGTACAAAGAATTGTTCAGTAAAGAAATCAATGTGGCATGGGTCAAATTATTATTCAATAACACTATTTTAGATAGAATATAATTATGAAAGTCAGTTTCAATATTGTAGTAGAGTAGATTTGAAATTAAATAATCAGGCTAGTTTAATCATATGCTTAATTATTATAGTCACTATTGTATGTGTCCATATGATTCACGAGTTAGCTCATTTAATTGAATGCACCACTACTACATTAATAAGTAAGATAACTAGTTATTTGGATTAAAAAACTAAACATATTATTTGGTGGGAGACACCATTTAATATGTTTGTGTGTAAGGGACCTTGTGTTATTTTACACACAAGGTGGACCTCTATAACAAAAACAAGTATAACGCTACTTTTAAGCATTCTCTTACCTTTTAATTTAAATAAAATATTTTTTATTTAATAGAATAAAAAAAGATAAATAAGTAGTTTAGGGTTTCCACTAATAAGATATAAAAAAACTTGTTTCTCTACCAAAAAAATTAGCCTCAATATATAGAATAGAGAAAAAAATAAATTTTTCTCTCTACCTTTGAGAGAAAAAGTTTTTCCTCGCTAGTTGCTTTCAGTAATGATAAAGGCGTCCACACGTCAAGTGCAGATCAAGCTTAAGTTATAATATGGAAGATCGTTGGTGACAGATTGTCATTTGCGAGCCTAAATTACTTCTACGAAAAAGTAAAGGTACGATTTATAAATTATGATAATTTTATATGTTGTATGAGAAACACAATCTAAATATTACTACAATAAAAAATTTTTAACCAACAAGTTTAACATATGCAGAGAGATAAAGAGCTTGTCCTTGTGTGTTGAATCATGAATGGAACATATTGCTCATTTTTATTAGTCAATAGTCAAGAAAAGCAGGGAATTTAAGAAGTCTATGATCTTACCTCAAGATGAAGATTAAAGTATTTGCAATATAAGCAACCATTTCCCTGAAAGAATTAAGTCAGGTAAAAGCATAAATATTATGATTACATTAACATACCAAAGCAAGAACAAAATGTTCGCATGATACATCTAAAAAATTTGCACAAGATGCACCTACACCAACCAAAATATCTCACACATACCCTGGTGGTTATGGTGCAAATGGATGTTTTTCCTGCTGTGCTTTGAGAACATATTTAGTAACTAAGTTATAGCAGTGATCCTTAGAAACTTAAAATGTCTTTAACATTAGACTCTACAATACATGAGTAGCAAACTCTTGGTCAATCCACATTACTTAATTTTCATTTTTCATTTTTCTGTTTTCTATTTTGCGAGTATAATTATTTTTCATCAAACAGTGGCTTATAATTGAAATGGAAGTATAACAGAAAACCTTTCGCATTATAACAGTGTCCGGGAATAAGCCCCCAAATCCTTTTTTTCTTTTTTGGTTGGCTGCACATGGTGGGCTTCACCATGTGCAGCCAATTTTTGGCCTTTGGATAAAAATCCAAATGCCAAAAGCATGATTCCGGATGCTGTTCCAATCCAGGAATCCAGATTAGAGCAGTGCCTATATATATATATATATATATATACGGCAAGTTTCAATATCAAATATGCTAACTTAGTAAATTTGACACACAGAAAAACTCAGCTTTTCACCATTGAGTTTATAAATCAGAAAGATTAATTAAAATTAAAGCATAAAAGTGCTAGGCGTACCAAAAGTAATGCAAGCTTTGCTGACTTTCACCCTTAAAGGCTGTCCTGGCAACTGCAGCATAAAACCTATCAACAGATATAATCAAGAGGTATCCTTTTCTCAAGTCCAAAGGGAACTACTAAGATTAATCCTGCTTACATTCCTAAAGTCATTACTGTCAGAACACCAGAAACACCAGCACCTTCCTGAGCCTGTCACATGAAAATGCTAATCAGGCTTCTCATACATTATGGATGATAGTTAATTTATTATAAAATATTCCACAATAGCAAAACTAGAGAAGCTGCTTGAATATTGAAAATTTTCAAATAAGTATTTAAATGCTTTTTCATTCATGCCTCAAGGAAGCGTATCATTGAGTAAAAATGCAACCCATACATCTGGATTGAGAAAAATTTGCATGCTCTATAAGGTATAAACATCAAACATTACAATTCCTAGTGAAATATTTCTCTCAATTAATTGCAGATCATGGTGCCTTAAATATTCAAAACTTTACAATCTGACAAACAAGCAGAAGTATTGGCTTTCTTTCAGGGATTTTTACTGGCACTCCCATGGTGAAGAAACTTGGATTTAAATTATTTCTTAATTATACTAAGGTTCACAACAATAGAGTTTTCAGCAACTTTCACAAACATAATGATTGGCATGTTAACTACATCATAAGAAAGGGTAGCATGACATGTTTGGAAAGGAATGTACCGTGAAGAAAGCTATGTAGCTCACAGCAAGTGTCAGTGCAATCTCTATCACAGTGTCATTAAAAATAAATCCAAGCCACAAAACTGATGCAATCCCAAAAGCAAGACCCATGGCTACACTGGACAAAGAAAAGTTTCTTATGACCAAACTATAGTCTGTCACTGAAGCACAAGGAATGGGTGAGAGATACTTACGCTCCAAGTGAGACCTGAGCCAAAAATTTGACTATGGCACCCCAGCCAAAGCTCTTACCGAGGACCAATTGATAGAATAGCTGGTAGACCACAATCGCTGTCCTGGTAAAAAGTGTATATAAAGAATATCAACTAAATAGAAGAAGTGCTAATGGACATGAATGGTATATCCTGAGTTAGTTGATGCATTTAAGCAACATGCTTGAACAACTGTTAAGATACCCACATAGATGTTCATAAAAGAGCATAACAGGAGCTCAACAATGAAAAATACCCATCATTCATTAAGGATTCTCCTTCAATTATTGTATTCAGCTTTTTGCTCGCACCAAGCTCTTTCAGTAGAGCGACCACAGCCACCGGATCAGTAGCACTGAGAAGTCCCCCAAGCAACAACGATGTTTTCCAACTCCAATCATACGGAAAAGTAAGCTGCAGAATGATATTTCAGATGGTCTATGGAAAGGTGAGTTGAACAAGAAGAAGAAGTTGCTGTCCAAGAAGTTGCAAAGCATGATACCTTCAAAGCGGCTCCAAGAAAGAAGGTTGAGATCAGAACTCCTGGACCAGCAAGTAGGAGCATTTGCAAGATACACCTCTGCACAGGAGAAACTTTTAATCATTTACCTAATAAGAATGCCGAAAACAAAATTGATAATTACTGTGGATTAAAAGCCAGAGCCACAGCACACCAAAGCCTGAAGGGTTGGGAAAGAAAGCACCGCATAGAAAACAAATGAAACAAACCTTAATTTGGTGGACTTCCATTGCAAAAGAACTCTCAAAAAGAAGAGCAGGAAGAAAAACAGCCAATAGAAGGTCAGGATCAATACTTGCCCCTGAATGCATATTTTACAACAGCATCAATTAAACCATTAATTACATCTAATTTGATTTAGCACTTGAATGCTAAGCAACAGAAAAGAACAACTAATTTGATTTAACAAACTTACAAAGACGAATCCCATCTCCAATCTTTCCCAGTTTATGACTTGTCCCATACTCTGCCCCCCAATATATTAAAAAAAAAAGGGAATTAGTTAAATATCCAAATTTTAAAAAATAATAAAATTCAATTTAAATAATTGAAAAAAAAAAGACAAAGGAGGAACCTAGAGATCCAAGAGCAATTCCGACGATAAGGAGAGCAACGGTGTAAGGAACTCTTGTTCCACGGAATAAATGTCTGCAGGCAATTCCAAGCACCAAACTTATTCCCACAAAAATGACAGTGTCTGTTGGATTGCCTTCACTTGAGCTGCCGCCGCCGCTAGTCTGTTCCTCCTCTAATATTCTGCACGTAATCTGAAGCAGCTCCTCACCCACGCTCTCCATTTCTCTCTCTCTCTCTCTCTCTCTCTCTCTCTCACAGCCAAATTCTTACGCCAACATTCACTCCACCATTAATTGGCTTCCCTATAAATACATGAATGTGTGTGCATGCATAAATATGCTCTCTCTCTCTCTCTCTCTCTTATGCTGCCACGGAACCGGTGGTTTACAAAGTTCACTGCAGTCTTTTTCCGACTGCAAAGTTGTTAAATTCTCGTGAACTTTTGGATATTTTTATTTGCTTTTCACTTTACTCAATAACGGTCATCATTATCCCGCAACCGGAAAATATTTTACGAAGCCGGGATAGAAAATATCAGGTGCGGCTATGGTACATTGAGAAATGATATATATTTTAATTTTTTTATTTTAAATAAAAATTACTTAATTAATTATTTTTTATAAAATTTGAATAAATTAATTATATTATTTCATAATTAATTAATAAATATTATATTATTTAAAATAATTATCTAAAATTAAAAATTAAAAAATATATAATATATTATTTATAATACATAATATCAATTCAAGTGTTGTTAACACCTGATCTTAGGTGGTTAGTTCATTTTCAGTTTTGTTTCATTGAGCTGTGGTATTTATTTACGCAAACGTTTTCATAACAGTAGAGCAGTTAAGTCTTAGAAGTAATATTAAATATTTATGAGGGAAAAAGATTTATGTTGGTATTATGTAGTAAATAAATATAATTATTGAGTTTATTAAATAGTAATACAAATTAAAATGAAAGAATAGGATCGTGAGAATTTTAATTTTGAATTTCAATTAATTAAAAATAAAATTATTTTATTTTCTAAGTTAGATTTAAGGAACAACCGGGGAGCAGCCGAAATATTCGGACCGTGCCGTGTATCAGCACGTATTCGGATTAAGCTATCTGACCTTATTATATAAAATTAATTAATCGTACCAAAATAATTGAGGGCGGCGAATTCAAACAGCAATCACTTTTGTTTTAGTATTCGGGTTACTGTCTTCAGCTTAGGTGTGATTACGATAATCTTGTCTTCGTTTTTTTGGCTTCTTGTGCACGTTTACTCATATGATTCAATCTTACAAAATCATAAACATGTGATTTGTGCTTATCTCACAGATCATTTTTGAAAATTATGATTTATGACTTGTCCCCATTCGATCACGGGTCACTGAAAAAATTATTTAATTGCTTTGTTCAAAGTCAGTTTTGATTAGAAAATAGACAAATGTAGTGGGCAAGATGAATTGAACTTCTTTTCTATTTTTTTTTTCAAAATAATTTAAAAAAGGGGACTTGTTTTCGATGTCCACCGATTTAGTACAAATAAGTGAGACCGTTGCTGAGGTGCAGAGAGAATAATATGTTCGTTGACCCAACGTAATTCGCGGATCAGATTATTAGATAAAGAAGCCTGTCAGTTTCTTTGAGATTGTGATTCTTTTGTTTTTTTGTTTTTTTTTTTAAATTTATTTCCATCTCTCAACTTTTAACTATCCAATCTGCCTCACAATTATAATAATTATTATTATTTTATTGGAAGAGCTGCATCACGATATATACCAATACGCTAATGTGACATGAATGCTGCTAATGTGACTTTTGTACCCATAAAAATAATAATTATTACAATAAATTTATTTGGAAGTTATCAAAAATTAAGAAATTATCATTATTAGTCTTATAATTTTAAAAATTTTTATTTTTAACCTCTCTAATTTTTTCTTATCATAATTAACCAATTGTTAGGTGTATGGACCAAAAACTCTTATCATGTTTATTTTATTTTTAAAAATACCATCTATTTTATCTTTTCTTATTATGATAAATTTCTTCTAAAATTCTTAGGTTTTTATAAGTTTAAACATCTCTATTTATTATTTTATCATTTTTACATCTTCGTTCTATTCTTTCTAAAATTTTTATTATTTCTTTATAAAAATATATTTTTTGTTCAAGATCATAAAAATCTATGAATTCTAATTCTTCATAATTTTACTGTCCTATATTTATCAAAGATCATTTCTCTTGTTCTAAACTTATAATTTCTTGATTTAAATGTTCTATATAAAGATTAACTTTATTTTCCCAACTAAAAATTATTCTTTTTATAGTATGACATATTAATCTAATTCTATTTCAGGTCTCAAATTCTGGATCTAAATTATTATTCATAATGTTTCTGTCGTATACCAATATATTAAAAACTTAATTAATTCATCTATAAATTTCATTCTTTTATTTAATATGATTTCATCACTATTTGTATTTATATCAAATCTTTCTCTTTGTTCTTGCATTAAATTTAATTCAATATTTCTTATATTATTCTTACTTTCTTTTATTTTCTTAACCAATTTTCTTATTTCATCTTTATCTTCTATTTTTAAAGTATATATTGCATCAACTATATTATTTATTGGATTTATTTTTTGTGGATATACTTGTTTATCATGTTCTTCTAATAAGCTTTTCTAATTATACTTCTTATATTCTCAAAATTTTATTTTTCTTATTTTCCTTTTAATTACTTATTATGCTTAATTTTATCTGTAATTTTATTGATATTATTTGGCTTTGATACCATTTGGCTTGGGGGGTCCGAAGACTAATCTAGTTAATCGAGAAAATCTAGTCAATAAAAAATTAATCTAAATGGAACTTTCTAGAGGAAGAAATTAATTAAAATGAAAGATATATTATTATTCAAAGATTGAGTACATGATTTATATAAGTACAAAAGGGATTATTCATAGGTATTTACAAAGGAACTCTACGTATATAGAAGAAAATTTTTCTATTGGTGGTAAAAACTGTCTATGTTTAAACATCATTGTCACTGTTAGCTTGTTCCCATATTTCTACCTGCTGCTCTAATTGTATATTGGTTTCTAATATTTCAATTTCTTTATTTAATTGGATCATATATATTTCTTTTTGTAAATTATCTGCTTCTATTTGATTGATTATTTTTCTTTCTAATTCCTTGGGTAATCCTATATTTTTTATTGCTAATAAAGATTCTTTTAGTACTAATTTATTTTTAGAAAATAGATATAATTCATATTTCCATGTTCCATAATTAAATCCTATCATTAAAGTTTTATGATTATATAAAATTTTGGTTTTATCATTTATCCAAAGAAGCACAATAATGAAATTAGGGATTTATAAAGGGAAAAGCAAGTCATGCCAACAGATGGCATGCTACTCAAGGGACGCGATTGTTCAAGTAATTGCCTCTTCAAAATTCAAACGAACGGCCCAGATCTGTCCATGCGCCTCGCATCGAGTGACGGAAAAGACAGATGACTTAGCATGAGAAGGTAAAAAGGGGTGGGGAAACCTGTTCGAACAAGAAGTTTCCAGTCTTATCTCGTTTCACTCTAAAAGACTAGAAACTAGGTACTGGTGTTTGGGTAATACCGAGCAAACCCCCTCGAGGTCAACCCAGCCAGAGCAGAAGATCTAATCGCTAGCACGAAGATGCCCTTGCTAGGTATCAAAGTCGGTCAAGGCCAAGTGCTCTAAGACCTGGTCGAGCCCTAACCTTCTCATCCCGTGCGAGATTCTCGAACCACCGAGCAGGATCTAGTCATGTCACCGAAAACACCGTGGGCAGAGAGAATCAAAGCTCGAGCAGAGCAGATTTAAGCATGACAACCCCTCCTCTCGACAACTTGACACTACGATCGATGCTCGGCAGCACTCCACGCCGCAGGTTTCGTCATCGTAATCAATGACCCAGCACACGCTCCCACAGTATCATCATTAAACACAGATCTACACAGCACCATTATTGGGTCACATGAACCCATACCCGCCTGACATCCCACGCCCCCAAATTGTGCCGCAACAACCCCTAGTTGTCAGGAAGGCATAGACGCAATTAATACGGAGGGGGGGCATCCAAGCAAAGGAGGGTGAGAAAAACAAGAGGATAAATACCAGACGAAGGACAAGGTAAAGGGACTTTTTTGGGACTCTTAGAACTTTCTTCTTCCTGACCATATTTTCCTTCTTGAAATCAAAAACATTTTAATCCCCAACAAAACCACCAAAAACTTAGATTTTCTCTGTTATTCTTCCCCCTTTAAACGCCCTATCTTTCCGGTTTCTCAAACCAAGAGGGATACCAAAAGAAGAAAGTCATCGTTTGTGAAGAATACCCTTTGTGAACCCTTTGTGAACGCAGGTCGAAGAAAGTCATCGTTTCGTAGAAAAAAAAAAGACAAGAGCCGACAGGGAGTCCTGCTCGAGCAACAAGCGAGCGGAAGTCTACAGCATCATCCGGGAACGTGCAAAAAACCGCATCAACATGCCTTCGCAATTGGCATTCACAAATTACACAATCAGCCAATGATAACTTTGTTGGGTTAAATGAAAATTCAGCCCAAATTCATTTTATCTTATCAAATTTTGTTAAAATTATATTCAAGGATGGCAAATGAGGCGAGGTGGAGTGAGAAGCTTATTTTATTCTCTATTTTATTGCAAATTTTATCCATATTTTCAACTTTATTTTTTATCTTATTAAAAATTTCATCCCCATTCTATACGTCATTTCTCAATACATTTAGGATATGTTTGAAATTGAGATTGGACAACTGTAGCTTTTAAGCTATAGTACTAAAGCGTTTGGTAAACACTAGCTGCTGTATCTTAAAAGTTATGTTAATATGATTTTTCACTTGTATGATGTAAAATCTATTATATATTTAATAATTTTATCAAAATTATTATTTAAAAATTATATTTACTACATATTATTAACTTTTATTTTATAATTAAAACTTTTTTTTCTACAGCAACTATACCTTAAAAGTTACAGCACCTCAACCCCAAATATATTCTTAGTGAGGTAGGGATATAAAATCCTCATATAAGTAATGACTTTCTCATTCTCATCTCATTCTTTATTTACTTATTTTATAGTATGCGTGAATATAAATTTTAATAAATTAAAAATTAGAGACTTAAATAAAATCATCATTATATTATAAAGTATTTAAATTATTAAAAAAATATCTAAACTTTTGAAACAATATCTTGAAATGATATTAAAATTGTAAAATATTTGAAAAGAGCGACATCTTAAGACAGAAAAAGAAAAAACATAATAATATTTTAATATTGAATAAGAATTGTATTGTATGTTTTTATTTTAATTATAATTTATTTATATTAAGTAAAAATAAAAAGAAAATTTATTAATCAACATTGTAATTGATAAAGTAAAAATTAAGAAAATATTTATATATAATGGGGTGCGAGGTGAGAGTGAGATAAAGAGTACAAAACCAAACACTCCAACAATTTGAGGATTATTTTTTTTTATTTTCTAAAATTTATTTAAAATTCAGTCTATTTGGGATGGAGCCACATGAGTCCCCAAACCCACAAACAATTTTGCACCCATAATTTCAGCGCATTTCTCAAAACAAATAAAATCGAAAAGCTTATCCCAAAAAAAAAGAGGTGTTGTTACAAAAAAAGACAGATGTGCATTCCTTGTGGCCTGTGCTTTCTCTATTTCATGTTTTTTTTCGTAATAACCAAAGAGTATACACTTGTGGCTTGTGCTTTCTCTTGTTCTTGCTTTTTTGTAAGTTTATTCGATTTTAAATTTATTTCCCGTTCTTTCTAGATTTAATTTTTATTTTTGAAATGTGAAAAAGCTTATTGTTGGAATTGTGAAAGACCTAAGTCGAACTGAATTCTTAAAATTAAATAGAAAAAATAATTATGATATATATATCTTTCAGGCACATAGGGCCGCGATCCTGGGCACACATGACCAATGGTACCTGGCCAGTCATTACTGGAAATTCGTAGGCGTCCTGGAGCTTACCAAGGGAATCGAACTCGAGACTTGGCTTTAATACCGATAGGGAAATAGGATCGAAGAATGATTATGTCATTAAAACTAGTGATTCAAAGCATGTAGTGAATTCAGAAGAATTCATAATTAAAGATTTTAATAAAGCTATTTATTGTTGGGAATTGCTAAATATTTCTAAAGAAATGATATATAAAATTAAAAACCTTGACTTTTTAAAGAATGATTATGTCATTAAATCAGAGATTTCCCTTTAATACCAGTAGGGAAATAGGATTGAAGGATGATAGTGTACACAGGAAAATAAATAAAATTCAATTTTAATAAAACTTTATATGATTATTAGGTACGTGGCGTTGTTAAACCAATTGACCGTAGATTTAACTACGCTTTGAGATCATATCTGACTTAGAACAGATCTAATTCTGCACAATGGGTGTCCAGCTGATGTACCTTTTTGGACTTTAAAAATAAAATCTTTAAGATTAAAATGAAATTTTAAAATAGAATCCTATGCAACCCTAGGCAACATAGGCTCATACACAGTACCAAGATCTGGATCCCAGAACCAAAAGGACAGATCCGGTCTTTATGCCTTGGAGGCTAAGTAGCAGTTTCTAAGGCATATCTGATATGGAAGATCAGTTTGCAGATCATGCATAAGCTTTAAAATTTAAAACATACACCCTTAGATCTATACTTTAAAAGTAAATAAATACTTTAAATAAATAAATTACGGAACTTTAAATGTTTTATATTAAACTAAAAATTGAATGCTTACATTTGAAAATGAAAGCTCAAAAGATTTAAATGGTTACAAAAGAGAAACAAAGAATAGAAGAAAGGAAAACTCAGAAGATTTAGAAGATAGGAAAATTTCCTTAATGTCTTCTGTTTATTGTTTTCCAGAGAGAAAGAGAGAAGAATTAAAGAGAGGTAATCTGAAATATTCTGAGGAGTCTACAGTCTTCCTTCAAAATTTATACATAAGACTTTAGACTGTTTACTGTGGAGCATCCTATAGCAGTTAAACTGTAGCGGCAATGTGTACTATAGCGCGTCTGTAGCAGTTTAACTGTAGCATCGCAATCACTATGGCTTTATACAGAGAAATATTGGTTTTTGTAAGTACAAATACAAATACAATATGAATATAGGTACACTCGTACAAATACAAATGGTATATACAAAGTACAAATAAGTGTACAAACAGAAAAATATTCATTTCACTCTTTTCTTTTTAATTACAACAGTAATACAAATATTACAAAATAAACTTTATTTACATGGCTTTATTGGAGATAGGATACCAAAGCAGTCATCTTCGTTATCATCTCCAAGAGAGATGGAAAGCTCTTCATCACTTGATGAGCTGGATTCATCTGGAGACCTTGCTACAGAATGCTGAGATCTCGACTCAAGGAGCTACTGCATGACTTTAAAATTATCTTCTTCAGTCTTATTAGAAGCTAGAAGAGACTGGGCTCTAGACTTTTGAGCTTGAAATATAGCCTGAGCTTTAGATTGCTTAATACTGGGCTTTAGGAGGCCTTTTGATGAAAGTCAGTTCTGAACAATGGTTTCAGAAAGCTTTGATTTTTCATCAAACTTAGACTACCATTTAACTTTAAAGGTTCTTTGAAGGACAAGCTGGGCATCTTGAATGTGGTACTGAAGGTTCCATATCAAAACCATGGAAGGAAGAAATTTGTACAAAAATAGAGAAAATGAAGAAACATTTTCTCAGACTCAGAAGGAACATAATGTGTATTAAAAATGTTCAAACAATGTATGGCATTAGAGGTTAATATCTCTGAACAGGGACCAAAGTAGTTCCACCATTGTTGGAACCAATTTGGAAGGCTTTGAACAGATATTTTTGGATTAAAGAAAAATAACTGTGAGTGGGTCTTTTTAGGGTTTTATAAGAAAAATGTGTTAAACCAAACCTGTTGATAATTCCAATAAGAGAAGGACCGGCAATGATAGTCCCAGTATGGCATTTTTTACCACATTTAAATTAAGTAGCTTCTTTATAATTGAAAGAGACTTTAAGTTTGGTTTTATCTCTAAGGACTTATTCTTCTTATAAGGCCTTGGAGGCTTCTTATAATAAATTTCTCTAGAGTCTTTGAAGGCTTTTTATCTCTCTTAGACTTGTAATGTTTTTTATAAAGTTTGGAAGAACACTTACCATTATAGTTTTTGGAGGTAGAAATTTTGAAGGGATCATAATTGAATTGCTTACAAAAGCCACCTAATTCTTGTTTAGATCTCTTAAGCTCTCACTTTAATTTTTTCTGAAGTTTTAAGTCTTGCCAAATCTTTAAACCTTTCTTATTGACAAAACTGACAAGTTCACCAAAGGTGAGATTGTCATAAGGAATTTGGTTATCATATAAGGCTTTAATAGAGGTTCTTACTTTTTCACCCAAGAGTGTTGGTAACCCTGCAAGTAACTTTTCTTTCCAAGTGACATGATTTGCATTATCTCTCAAAAAGAGTCCAGTGAAGAAGGTAGATTTATATTCTTGGAAGTTACTAAGTTTCTTGCATCTCAAGTTATGTAATAACTCGAGATTTTTATCTCTTGAGTGAGAAGGATCACTTATGAAATGTAAAGAAATAGTTAAAATCGGGTAAGCAACTACATCTTGAATTGGATCATTTAATTCATGATAGATGAGGGCTCCATTCTCATATGTTTGAATAACATTTAGAATATCAGATTGTTGCTGTATGGTGAAAGATGATCCTACCATCCTTTAAGTTGACCTGTGAACCCAATGAATAAGGATTTCCGCAATGGCCTTGTCGAAGTCCCCGATTGGTTTTATAAGCATTGATTGACATGGTCATCTATTGTAAAACCCAAGAATGTTATACTCGGACATTCCATCTATGTTCCATTCATAGACAGAAAATGCATTAAACCTAGATTGGTGTAAAGCACTTAGTCTGTTGTCTATAGCCAAAGTGCTAATTCCCAATGGATTTTATTAGCTTTAGGAAGAGGTTCTTCTTTGAAGGCTTCTATGTCTGAAGAGGCAACACAAGACTGATCATAATCTAGTACTCTAATCTTATCGGATTGGGCACTATCAGGAGCAATTTGGACTTTACTAGAAGAGGAAGAAGCTTCTATCATATCTAGTTATTAGCGAATAGCTTTAGCAAAATCTGATTTAGATTCTTGGACTAGCTTTTGACTAGTCTTAGAAACTTAGAAAGGCTCAAAAATAGGTTTTTTAAGCTTTTTCTCAAAATCATATTTTGTTGGCTTTGAAGAAGAAGAAATAGGTAAAGAAATAGGACAAACAGTTATGGTTAACTTTTGGAATTGATTTTCTAATCTGGTCAACTGCTTTCCTATTGTATTTAGATTAGCATTACAGAGGTTGTACTATTGAATAATATTATCTAAATTAGTCTCTGCATCTTTAGATTTATGTATTTTATAAGGTGAGGCTTTAATCCGAATAGAAGGATTACCATGATCAATGGTTATACTCTCGAGAGGTGGATGTTCCGCTTTAATGGTTCTATCACTATCGAAATGGTCCATTCGTGAGTTTTCTTTCCGACAACAATAGGGTTTGATTATTTAAATGGATAATTTATGATTATTAGAAGCATACATCTCAAACCAATAAAAAAAAAGATATGAAATTTATGCAAGTTCACGAATTCATAATAGATTTGTTGAATTTTTTTCTTTGGTTCGTGAAATGTTTAAAAAATAAAGTCTTTTTTCTTTATTGTTTTTTAATAAAAATCATTATGAAGAAGATTTTTATCAACTTCAAATTCTTTTATAATAACATTTAACCTATTCTCTGTGACAACAGAGAATGACGGAGAAGTAGGAGGAGAAGTTTATTTCTCTTCCTGTTCTTCATCCTGTTGTCTGCTAGTGTAAATGAGATGAGGTACACTAGTGACATAGTCAACAGAATGAATGGATGAACTAAGTATATCCGAAGTGGAAAACCTAGGTTGACTCTTTACAGGTTGGAAAGGGAGACCTATAACAGAATGTATCTTTGAAAATCTCCTTTCAACTGAGGGTATACTAGTGGTAGAATCCTTATCAGAGAACCTAGAAGACATAGATCTCCTAAAGAACAGCTTGACTTTACCATCAGAATACTGAGTTACATTTTGTAACTCTGTATTGGGCTCGAGTTGTTTTGGAATCAATGGTTCAGTGGCTCATTCTAGGATCCATTCCTCTGGAAGATGGACATCTTTCCATTGGATGGGCTTTGGAATTACAGTATTGAGGTTAGATAAGTCAGTCTGCAAGAGAATAGTCTCATCTCTTTTTGACTGGTACTTATGTTGTGTGTTAAATGCGTAATATATGGCTTTGTATGAAATTTTAAAGATTAATGCAACTGGAATTGATCCTTCAACTATATGGTAATTATGGGTTTTAATTCAAAGAATCATGCTTTTAAAATATTTTTATCTTTAAGTGAAACTGTTATATTCGAATAACAACTAAATGAAATTGATCATTTGCAGAAACTTGATTCAATGCTACTCGAAAGCAGAATCATCAAAGAAAGAAATCTCTCATCTCTAAGAACCGCCAGGATCAAGTATCCAATCTTTCTTTAGTTAAAGGCTTTATTCCCACTTAGATTAAACCAATATGGATATAATTAAAATTCTTTGCTTTTAGTTTCTTTAAAGATTGTTATGATAACAATTGAATTGTCTCAAATGGCTTTGAAAGTGTTATGTCATGTTCTTCTGTTTTAATGACATAATCATTCTTTAAAGTCAAATTTTTAGTTTATATATCATTTCTTTAGAAATCTTTGGTAGTTCCCAATTAATCAGCTTTATTAAAATCTCAATTATGAATTCTTCGATTCACTACATGCTTGAACCATTAGTCCTCCGGAGGAAGAGCTAGAAAAGGATGATGTTCTATAAAGTAGAGAATTCATTTAAAAAACCTATGTTCAAGTTTTAATCCAATAGGATTGACTACAATCCACAGCTAAGAATTGGTTTTACTGCCCTTCATTCAATTGGGACTTATGACCAAAAGCTACTGCGGCACCCAAGGTAACACTCACACTCCTGCAGTGTTCAACCTTAAACTATATCACATTATCCTCCCTTTGGCTCTGATACCAGTAAGGAAGCAGTTGACCAGATTGAAAAATCAATTCCAAAACAACTTGAGCCCAATACAGAGTTACAAAATGTAACTCAGTATTCTGATGGTAAAATCAAGCTGTACTTTAGGAGATCTATGTCTTCTATGTTCTCTGATAAGGATTCTAGCACTAGTATACCCTCAGTTGAAAGGAGATTTCCCTACTGGTATCAAAGCCAAGGGGAGGATAGTGTGATATAGTTTAGAGTGTCTTGGTTAGAAGTCTGTATAAAGGTTGAACACTGCAGGAGTGGTGAGTGTTATCTTGGGTGCCACAATAGCTTTTGGTCGTAAGTCCCGATTGGTTAAAGGGCAGTAAAATCAATTCTTAGTTGTGGATTATAGCCAATCTCGCTGGACTAAAATTTGAACATATGTTTTTAAAATGGATTCTCTACTCTGTAGAACATCATCCTATTCTAGCTCTTCCTCCGGGAGGACTAGTGATTCAAAGCATGTAGTGAATTCAGAAGAATTCATAATTGAATATTTTAATAAAGCTATTGATTGTTGGAAATTACCAAAGATTTATAAAGAAATGATATATAAAACTAAAAAATTTGACTTTTTAAAGAATGATTATGTCGTTAAAACTGAGACGACCCGCCCTATCTCCAGAGGCGACCTATCTTAAGAAACCGAACTCAAACATTAAAATTATCTTATTAATGAGAATTCTATCAAATTTCGCAGAGCCTCTCCTAAACATATAACATTCCCAAACCTGCAATTATAACACAAGTACTCCCAAATCATTTATTATCCATCAAACTACATCTACCCAATCCCATCCAAGAATATATCCAACAATACACACATTTTATAGTTCTTATATCACATTCCTAATATAATTCCAAAATAGGATGATTATACATTAACCAAAAGAAAAATAATTATTCTATTATCCTCAAACAACCTCACGTGACCAAAATGACTCCAAATATGTACATCTACTAGGTTAATTGTTGTACTTGTAATCTCCTGGGGGGAAAATTATAATAAAATAAGGTGAGTATAAAACTCAGTGAGCTCAGTGAGTGGATAGTAGCTTTTGAAACATAAAATATTTACAAAAATAAATGCATCGCTTGTAAAATTACTTTTCTCAAATAATTATTTTAATGAAAAAATTCCTTTCTTTTTAATCATATTATGAACATAAGCAAAACTGATACTGCCATAAAATCAATAAAAAAAATCTAATATTGAAATATCATCTCATACTGAAATATAAAATACTAAGTAATACAAATATCCTTAAACAAATACCTAGGAGATAATCTAGTCATATCCAGACCTCAACGGACGGCAATGATGTACTATCTAGATACCATCACGCCCGGAGCTACACGGATAGACGAAAGGACGTACCATCTCAAGCTTATCAACATAACTCATACCCGGATCTCAACGGACGTGATATGATACGCTATCTCGATGACATCGTGTCCGGACCATCCGGTCTTATATTTGAATATCTCGCTTGCATGCATATGCCCCAAAGGACGAAAGCATCCAAACACACTGCCCAAAGCCTATGTGTGTGTTCGAGACGGCCCCAAAGGCCTTCTATCTTATCCGATCCGGAAGGAATGAGTATTTGCTTAAAACTTTAAATCATGCTTGAAATCATGTTGAAATCATATATATATATATATATATATATATATATATATATATACGCTTTAAATCATGCTTTAAATCGTACTCGAAATCAATATATATACATTTTAAATCATGCTCAAGATCAACATATATGTACTTGAAATCATGCTCAAAATCCATATATATGTTGAAATACTCAAGCGAATACATGCGAATATATATGTTGAAGATGTATACAAGCGAATACATACGTCAGGAGTGCGGTTCGTTTGATAAATTCCTACCTCTCTATCTATCTCTGAGATGTTTAGATTTTTCAAAACTTCATGGACATGCAGAAGAGAAATGCTATCCCCACTCGGACCAAGATATAACTTTTACCCTCACAACCTAGGCACAACAACGCAATTATTAGGGGCGCGCTCTACCACTGAGCTAATAGCCCGTAAGACAACCAAACTTATGGAACGGAGATAAATAGGCCCATTTCTCCACGATAAAATTATATTTGTTCAATACAATATTGTCATGTCTTCGGATACAACGCATAAGGGTTTTCCCAATCTTTGTACATAAACCATTGTAAGGATTTCGCACAGTCTCAGTAGTTCTTCCGTATCTAGGATAAATTCTCCCGTTTGTGCCCCATAAAAAGCACCAACCATTGAACCCGCTCTGAATAATCCCCCTTTCGCAGAATTATTTTCGATGTAATCATAAAAAGCTAATTTTCAGGAATTTTAGACCAAGCTTCTGATAAACTTTGATTTTCGGCTAGTCCAGCACTGACTCTTCGATTTATTTCTTGCTGAAACTATCCCATCACTAGTGATTTTTCTTTCGAGTTCGGATACTTTATTGATCCACTTATTTCTATTATGTCAATATTAATCACTACAGTTGAAATTCAGGTTCTTATTTATAGTGACAATTATGGGTGGGATGGCGAAACAAACCCAGGAACTAAACTATTACTATTCTTTTATTCGTAGAGGTCATGAACTAACCCTACAACTAAAATAGATATTAAAAGAGTAAATATTCGCTTGCAAAAGGTTTATTTGATTTTTTTTTTATTAGATTGATGCATTTTGATCGATATAACTAAACGAGAGGCAGTTATAGATGCCATAACAAAACTTTGTAAGAAAATATCTCAAGAAGTCTATGAGGATCGCATTCGATTGCAACGGGAGAATCGCTCATATATTTAATCCCGCCCGGATACGCTTTGCGACGCCGATAATTGTCTCTTCAAAATAGTGGCATCCCTTTGGGAAGACCGTCGAGTCTCCCCTTTGTTTCGTTCTCAAATCCCGAACTTGTGAAGCCGTGTTTCTGTAGTGGACCAATTGGTTAACATACCGCCGAGCCATCTTTTTGTAGGCGTTTGCCCCCGATCCAATCGGGGGATTGAATTGATTATAGAAACATGACTTTAATTAGTCGATTTCTTAGTGAACAAGGAAAAATATTATCTAGACGGGTGAATAGATTGACCTTAAAAGAACAACGATTAATTACTATTGCTATAAAACAAGCTCGTATTTTATCTTCGTTACCTTTTCTTAATAATGAGAAACAATTTGAAAATAGACATGGTGATCAGTTGGACCTTTGATTAATTAACACCTCTTTTTTTAACTGAGCCCCTCCCTTCTTAAATTTAATCCGAGGGGGTGGTTAGGGTCAAATTCAAATTGCTGTTCAACTATTTCAGTTCAGTGTGTATGGTTTTAGTTTAAGCCGACCGTGTTCTTATAGAGAGAAAGGTGCTTTCACATCTTCTTAACCCGAAATGGAAATGGCTGAGGAGAGGAAAGGTTCCTTTTTTTCTACCATACTATCGAATCTCATAGGCTACTGCTAATTCTAGTCTGTTCGTTTCATTTAAGACTAAGACATGAAATTTGGAATTTTTTTCTTAAATACTTGCTAAGAACTAAGAAGTCAAGTTTCGTTCAAATTAATCACTTTGACTGACCGTTTTTCCGTATATTATAAGCAAAAACGCAGTAGGAACTAGAACGAACAGTATAGTAGCAATAAATGCGAGCATATTTACCATAGATAGAATGGTATCAAGTGTTATGATTGATTTCTTTTCTATTCCTAGGATTAACTCTTGATATTTTATTTAATTATATCAGCATTTCAATCATCTCTTTTACCATTCTAAAATCGATATGGAGCATAAATGAATAAATATAACTTAAAAAAAATATTTATACGTAATTTGGAATTTTTTCTTAAATACTTGCTAAGAACTACGAAGTCAAGTTTCGTTCAAATTAATCACTTTGACTGACCGTTTTTCTGTATATTATAAGCAAAAATGCAGTAGGAACTAGAATGAACAGTGTAATAGCAATAAATGCGAGCATAATTACCATAGATAGAATGGTATCAAGTGTTATGATTGATTTCTTTTCTATTCCTAGGATTAACTCTTGATATTTTATTTAATTATATCAGTATTTCAATCATCTATTTTACCATTCTAAAATAAATATGGAGCATAAATGAATAAATATAACTTAAAAAAAATATTTATACGTAATAAACATTTATTTCAGAGCACTATTTAATGAAACCAATTAAAATACTTATTTCATGAACAAACTTTCCTATATTAAAATAACGTACGCAAATAATTTTAATATATTCCACTCACAATGACAAACTTAGACTCGGCTATCACCCAAGTCCGCAGGTAGATTCTCATCCGCAGATCCACCTATTTTACAGAAATGATAAAATTACTTTCCATAATTATAATTTGAACTAATCTGACAAATATAACGCTTAAAATAAATATTCGTTTTAACATTACAACTCTCAATTTTCCCGGCTTACCGCATTAATCCCGTATCGTAATTTACTAATAAAATATCTGAATTTATAGTACCCTCAATTTCATAATTTACTAATTTATCCTCAATTCAGATTGCAAAAACATCCTCGAAGCTAGAAATTACGAAATTACCCTCTATACACGAAATTACCAAAATGCCCCTACGGTCAACGTTGACTGAAATTCACCCAACAGCGGTGGGGAAGCTCGGGATAGACACTTCTCGTCGAGGTGAGTTCAACGATGTCAGTGGTGGCCTCCCACGCGCGGCGGTGGCACTGGATTGAGACCTTGAAGCCGCGGCACTTGGGGTGATCGGTCAGTGGCAAATCGGCCTCCTTGGTGCCGGTGACTGGTCGGGAATGGAAGGTGGTGAGGTGGGGAACCTTTTCCAGTCGGTAGGGCAGCCAAAGACGGCTGGAATCGGTGGCGATCGTCCGCGCAAGCCCGCGGAAGTTTTGAGCTTCACCGGCAGCATTCCACGCGTTTTCCGGTAGCAAGGACAGGTGATGGTCAACGGCTGGCTCACAAGCTTCCGTTTGACACCTTACTCTATCAGTGAGGTGCCCGAAAATGGAAGAAACCAGCAGGTCGGGTCGCGGGTTCGGGTTCGGGTCAACGAGTTCACTTCTCTCTCTCTCTCGGTTTTCAAATCCAAATTTCACCCGGTTTTCCCCTTTTAAATACGCACAAAATATCACATAGACCCCCTCTTGATTTATCACATAGACCTTTCTTGTTTTAATTATTTACATAAATAAATAAAATAAAATGCATATGTTACAAAAACAGAAGAACATGACATAACACTTTCAAAGCCATTTGAGATAATTCAATTGTTCTCATAACAATCTTTAAAGAAACTAAAAGAAAAGAATTTTAATTATGTCCATATTGGCTTAATTCAAGTGAGAATAAAGCCTTTAACTAAAGAAGGATTTGATACTTCAATCTTGGCAGTTCTCAGAGATGGAAGATTTCTCTCCTTTGATGATTCTCTACTGAGTAGCATTGAATCAAGTCTCTGCAAAGGATCAATTTCATTCAGCTGTTATCCGAATATAATAGTTTCACTTAAAAATAAAAATATTTTAAAAAGTATGATTCTTCAAATTAATACCCATAATTACCATATGGTTGAAGGATCAATTCTAGTTGCATTAATCTTTAAAATTTCATACAAAACCATGCATTCTGCATTTAACACACAACATAAGTATCAGTCAAAAAGAGATGAGACTCTTCTCTTGCAGACTGACTTATCTAAAGCCAATACTGTAATTCAAAACTCATCCAATGGAAAGATATCTCATCTTCTAGAGGAATGGATCCTAGAAGGAGCCACTGAACCAGTGATTCCAAAAGAACTTAAGCCCAATACAAAGTTACAAAATGTAACTCAGTATTCTGATGGTAAAGTCAAGTTGTCCTTTAGGAGATCTATGTCTTCTAGGTTCTCTGATAAGGATTTTAGCATTAGTATACCCTCAGTTGAAAGGAGATTTTCAAAGATACCTTCTGTTATAAATCTCCCCTTCCAACCTGTAAAGAGTCAACCTAGGTTTTCCACTTCGGATATACTTAGTTCATCCATTCATTCTGTTGACTATGCCACTAGTTTACCTCATCCTATTTACACTAGCAGACAACAGGATGAAGAACAGAAAGAGAAAGAACCTTCTCCTCCTACTTCTCCATCATTCTCTGCTGTTACAGAGAATAGGTTAAATGTTATTATAAAAGAATTTGAAGTTGATAAAAATCTTATTCATAATGATTTTTATTCATAAAACAATAAAGAAAAAAGACTTTGGTTTTTCAAACATTTCCTAAACCAAAGAAAAGAAATTCAAAAAATCTATTATGAATTCGTGAACTTGCATAAAGTTCATATATTCTTTTTTGATTGGTTTGAGATGTATGCTTCTGATAATCATATTGATTATCCATTTAAAGAATCAAACCCTATTATTGTCAGAAAGAAAACTCCTGAATGAACCCTTTCTGATAGTGATAAAACCATTGAAGCAGAACATCCACCTCTCAGGAGTATAACCATTGATCATGGTGATCCTCCTATTCAAATTAAAGTCTCACCTTATAAAATACGTAAACCTAAGGATCCAAAGACTGATTTAGATAGTATTATTTAACAGAACAACTTCTGTAATGCTAATCTAAATATAATAGGAAAGCAGTTGACTAGATTGAAAAATCAATTTCAAAATTCAACCATAACTGTTTTTTCTATTCCTACACTTATTTCTTCTTCTTCAAAGCCAATAAAATCTGATTCTGAGATAAAGCTTAAAAAACCTATTTTTGAGTCTTTCCAGGTTTCTAAGACTAGTCAAAAGTTAGTCCAAGAATCTAAATAAGATTTTGCTAAAGCTATCCGCGAACAACTAGATAGGATAGAAGTTTCTTCTTTCTCTAGTAAAGTTCAAATTACTCTTGATAGTGCCCAATCCAATAAGATTGGAGTACTAGATTATGATCTTTCTTCTATTGTCTCTTCAGACATAGAAGCATTCAAGAAAGAACCTATTCTTAAAGCCAATAAAATCCATTGGGAATTAGAACTTCCCATAGTCAAGTCTCCACCAGATTTGGCTATAGACAAGAGACCAAGTGCTTTAAACCAATCTAGGTTTAATGCATCTTCTGTCTATGAATGGAACATAGATGAAATGTCTGAATATAACATTCTTGGTGTTGCAACAAATGACCATGACAACCAATACCTATAAAACCCAATTAGGGACTTCTGACAAGGCCATTGCAGAAATCCTTATTGTTGGGTTTACAGGTCAACTTAAAGGATGATGGGATCATCTTCTCACTAAACAGCAATAATCTGACATTCTAAATGCTATTCAAACAGATGAAAATGGAGCCCCCATCTGTGATGAATTAAATTATCCAATTTAGGATATAGTTGCTACCTTGATTTTAACTATTTCTTTACATTTCATAAGTGATCATTCTCAGCTAAGAGATAAAAATGCTGAGTTATTGTATAACTTGATATGAAAGAAGTTTAGTGACTTCCAAGAATATAAATCTACCTTCTTCACCAGACTCTTTCTGAGAGATGATGCAAATCATATCACTTTGAAAGAAAATTTCCTTGCGGGCTTACCAACCCTCTTGGGTGAAAAAGTAAGAAACTCTATTAAAGCCTTATATGATAACCAAATTTCTTATGATAATCTCACCTTTGGTGAACTTGTCAGTTTTGTCAATAAGGAAGGTTTAAAGATTTTTCAAGACTTAAAACTTCAAAAAAGATTAAAGTGAGAGCTTAAGAAATTTAAATAAGAATTGGGTGACTTTTGTAAGCAATTCAATTATGATCCCTTCAAAACTTCTACCTCCAAAAACTGTAATGGTAAGTGTTCCTCCAAACCTTACAAAAAACATTACAAGTTTAAAAAAGCCTTTCAAAGACTCTAAAAAATTTATTATAAAAACCTTCAAGGCCTTATAAGAAGAAAAAGTACTATAGAGATAAAACCAAACCCAAAGTCTCTTTCCATTATAAAGAAGCTACTTGCTTCAAATGTGGTAAAAAAAAATCATACTGCGCACAATATTACCGTATAGCAGAAAGCTCCATGAGCTTGACCTCGATGAGCAAGTACTAGAAAAGTTAGTTCCTTTGCTAATTGAGTCTTTTGATTATGAGTCTCCTATAACATGAGACAATGAGCCTCTACAAGTTGATTAACTAGTAGACTCTGATTCTGAAACAGAATACAATAGCTCTACTAGTACTAATTCCTATATAAAGAAAGTCAATGTATTGATTAAAGACTAAGAAACTTTTCTTGAGTTAGTCAAACATATTTCTGATCCTGCTCTCCAAAGAGAGTATCTGATAAACTTCTAAAGACCTTAGAAATTAAGGATAAACCTGAAACTTCTGAAGCCCTTATAATTAAAAAGAATACTTATGATCTTTCTGAAATCTCAGATAAAAATAAAAAAAGAAATCAACTTCTAATATCCAAGATCTTCAAAAAGAGATCAATAACATTAAAGATAAAATAAAAGAGTTGAAAGAAAAACAGAAAAATGATTCTGAAACAATTCAACTTCTTTTACAAAGAAAATTACAGGAGAATTCTGATAAAGAACCAGAATCTGATGATGGTAATAGAAATGATCAAAGCCTTGAAAACATCAAGTATATACCCGATGATTTTTTATTTGTTCTAAAATAGATTACAACAAGAAAATATTTAATAAAAATTATTCTAATTTTTTCCAAAGACTTTGAAATTGACACCATTACCCTTTTTGACACTGGTGCTGATTTAAACTGTATTAAAGAAGATATTGTCTCAAAATGTTTTTATAAGAAAACAAATGAAAGACTTTCATCAGCAAACAATTCAAAACATCAAGTCAAATCTAAAGTTGATGTTTCTGTTTATAATGGTGGTTTTGAATTCAAAACTTCATTCCTACTGACAAATGATATACATCATGTTGTCATTTTAGAAACACCATTGATAAACCTTATTACTCCCTATACTGTTAATTATGATAGTATATCATTTGAAGCAAAGAATAAAAACCTTGTTTTTCCTTTCATAGAAAAGCCTAAAATAAGGAATTTCAACATTATTAAAGCATGTTCTGTTTACCAGAATCATATTAATATCCTTCTGAAAACAAAACAGAATGATTTGATTTATTTAAAAAATGATTTAAATTTACAAAGAATTGAAAGTCAACTTCAGAATAATTTTGTAAAATAAAAGATTACTGATTTTAAAGTCCTTATTGAAAGAGAAATATGTGCTGATTTACCAACTGCCTTCTAGAACATAAAGCAACACTTGGTAGATTTGCCTTATAAAACTTCTTTTATGAGAAACAAACTCCTACCAAAGCTCGTCCAATCCAAATGAATATGGATTTAGAACAATATTGTAAAAATGAGATTAAAGATTTGGAGTTTAAAGGACTTATTGTTAAGTCCAGGTCTCCATGGTCTTGTGTTGCTTTCTGTGTAAATAAAAATTTTGAAATAGAAAGAGTTACACCAAGACTTGTTATAAATTATAAACTTCTTAATAAAGCTTTAAAATGGATTATTAAAAAAGACTTACTTCAAAAACTACATTCTGCATTCATATTTTCAAAGTTTGACATGAAATCTAGATTTTGGCAAATTCAGATTCATCCTAAAGACAGGTATAAAACTGCATTCACTGTTCTATTTGGACAGTATGAATAGACAGTTATGCCTTTTGATTTAAAAAAGCCCCCTCAGAATTTCAGAGGATTATGAATGACATCTATAATCCTTACTCAGAATTCTGCATTGTTTATATAGATGATGTGCTGATCTTTTCTCAAACAATTTATCAACACTTCAAATATTTAAAGACATTTTATTATGTCACTAAAAAAGCTGGACTTGTAGTTTCAAGTTCCAAAAAGAGTCTCTTTATTTTAAACTAAAGTCAGGTTCTTAGGACATTATATATCCAAAGGAACAATCATGCCTATTGAGAGATCTCTTGCACTTACAGACAAGTTTCCTGATAGGATCCTTGATAAAACTCAATTGCAAAGATTTCTTGGTAGTTTAAATTATATTCTTGAATTTTGTTCTAGCATTAACATGATGTCTAAGCTTTTGCATGATAAATTTAAGAAAAATTTTGTTGGACGGACAGATGAACATACTAAAATTGTAAAATTAATAAAGAATACTGTTAAAGAAATTCCATATTTATTCTTAGCTAATCCTGCATTACCTAAAATTGTAGAGACTGATGCCTTAGATTTAGGTTATGGAGGAATTTTAAAACAAGTTGAGAATAATAAAGAATAAATAGTATAATATGTTTCTGCTCACTGGATTAATTGCCAAAGAAACTATTCTACTATTAAAAAAGAAATTTTATTTATTGTATTATGCATTACAAAATTTCAAAGTGATCTGTTAAATCAAAAATTTTTACTTATGATTGATTGCAAAGCTGCAAAACATGTTTTGGAAAAAGTGTTCAAAATATTGCATCAAAATAAATTTTTGCACAATGGCAAGTTATTCTGAGTGTTTTTGATTTTGACATTGAATTTATTAAATGTGATAAAAACTGTATTTCAGATTTTCTAATTAGAGAATTTTTACAGAATAGATAATGCCTCTAAAAAGGAAAGATAAAGGTAAAGCCCCCCTTAAAGACTCTAAAGAAGTCATTTCTACCCCTTCTAAAGAAAAGCTACTATCATCTGCAATCCCAATCAAGTCATGGATTAGCATGGTTGAGGAGCAAGGAGCTCAGTATAAAGCCACCTCTTCTGAAAAATAGGTAAAAGAATGGATGCAATCCATTACTGAATCCCCCGAGCTTATACTCGCTTTGCAAAACTTTTCTCAAACTAAAGCCCTTTCTCAAGTTCCTGAGAAAGAAAACCTTATTTATAAAGAAATTGTAAAATCTTCTTCTTCTTATAAAGCAATTGTTTCTGGAGAAAGCGCTTTTTCACAAATTATTGTTTCACAACAGAAGCTTTCTCAAAAGTCAGATTGGTTTTGTAAAGCCTACTACCAAAATTTTTTAACAATTGAAGATGGGTTTTATCATTCTAATCTATTTCAAGCACTTGCAAAGTTTTTTACTAAAGGCTGGTTTTGTTAAATGGTTTTTCAAACCATGGGATTTAACAAAACCTCAGCCTTATTATCAAGCGATACTTGAGTCCACTGAGTCTGTAAAGTTCAAATACTTCTTTCTTAGTGAGTCTCATTCTGAGCCAGCATACTCTACTGCCACAATTTTAAAGGTTCTGAGCCCTAAACAGTGGGGTAACTTACTCTATAATTTTAAATTTTTTCCCGCCAATTTTGAAACTTGTTTAAATCATTGCCGGTCCTTCTCTTACTGGGACTATCAACAGGCTTGATTTAACACATTTTTCTTACAAAACCCTAAAAAGACCTACTCATGGTTATTTTTTTTTAATCCAAAAATAACCGTTCAAAGCCTTCTAAATTGGTCCCAACAATAGTGGAACTACTTTGGTCTCTGTCCAAAGATATTAACTCCTAATGCCATAAATTTTTTAAACCTTTTTTAAAGTACATTATGTTCCTTCTGAGTCTGAGAAAATGTTTCCTCACTTTCTCTATTTTTGTACAAATTTCTTTCTTTCATGGGTTTGGATGTGGAACATTCAGTACCACACTCAAGATGCCTAGCTTGTCCTTCAAAGAACCTTTAAAGTTAAATGCTGGTCTAAGTTTGATGAAAAATCAAAGCTTTCTGAAACCATTGTTCATAACTGACTTTCATCAAAAAGCCTCCTAAAGCCCAATATTGAGCAATCTAAAGCTCATGCTACATTTCAAGCTCAAAAGTCTAGAGGTCAATCTCTTCTGACTTCAGCTAAGACTGAAGATGATTATTTTAAAGTCATGCAACAACTCCTTAAATCAAGGTCTCTGCCTTCTGTTGCAAGCTCTCCAGATGAATCCAGCTCATCAGGTGATGAAGAGATGATAACGAAAATGACTGCTTCGGTATCCTATATCTAATAAAGCCATGTAAATAAAGTTTATTTTATAATATTTGTATTACTGTTGTAATTTAAAAAAAAAAAGTAAAATGAATATTTTTCTATTTGTACTTTATATGTATTTGTATTTTCATTTGTATTTGTACAAGTGTACCTATATTCGTATTATATTTGATATTGTATTTGTATTTGTACTTGTAAAGGCCAATATTTCTCTGTATAAAGCTACAATGATTGTGATGCTACAGTTAAACTGCTATACAGTATACAATACCGCTATAGTTTAATTGCTACAGGACACGCCACAGTGAACAGTCTAAAGTCTTATTTATAAATTCTGATGGAAGACTGTAGACTCCTCAGAATTTTTCAGATTACCTCTCTCTAATTCCTCTCTCTTCTCTCTTTCTCTCTGGAAAACAATGAACAAAAGACATCAAGGAAATTTTCCTGTTTTCTAAATCTTCTGAGTTTTCCTTTCTTCTTTTCTCTTTTGTAACCATTTAAAACTTTTGAGCTTTCATTTTCAAATGTAAGCATTCAATTTTTAGTTTAATATAAAGCATTTAAAGTTCTGTAATTTATTTATTTAAAATATTTATTTACTTTTAAAGCATAGATCTAAGGGTGTATATTTTAAATTTTAAAGTTTATACATGATCTGCAGACTGATCGTCCATATCAGATCTGCCATATAAACTGCTGTTTAACCTCCAATGCATAAAGACCGGATCTCTCCCCTTGGTTGCATTTCTCTTCTCCCCCCATTCAATCAGAGCACCAAATCTGGGATCCAGATCTTGATACTGTATATGAGTCTGTGTTGCCTACGGTTGCATAGGATTCTGTTTTAAAATTTCATTTTAATCTTAAAGATTTTATTTTTAAAGTCCATAAAGGTATATCGGCTGGACACCCGTTGTACAGGATTAAATCTGTTCTAAGTCAAATTTGATCTCAAAGTATAGTTAAATCTACGGTCAACTGATTTAACAACTCCATGTACCTAATAATCATATAAAGTTTTATTAAAATTGAATTATATATATATAATTTTAATGAGTGTATAAAATAATTAATAGAACAACACTAAAAAACTCTTCAAATAAAATGTAATACCTCGCTTGAAGAGCCCATTAACAAAAAATTTAAAAAGTTATTTAAATAAGATTGTTATTTTCTTTTCTTTTTAATATTGAAAAGTAATTTCTCCCTCTTTAAATAATATTATATTATTTTTTATATTATTATATAAAAATGAGAGAAATACTATAACTATTATTACACCGTCTAAAAAATATTTACCATTAAATAATCATTCATGAACTATGTCATCCTCGTACAGCAAAAAGAAATGAAAAATTTAATGTAGTAAAATCGTCATTAAACTGAAATCAAATCTAATCAGACAAAAATTATCAAAACGCATGCTTTTGGGGCCCAATAAAAACAATCAGCAAACTTTTAACAAGCGTAAAACATTGAATAATTAACCAAACAATTAATGAACAGTATCATGTCTAATTATCTTTCTCCTTCCTCCAAGATGCAAGTGATGGGATGCTCCGTTCATTTTTGAAGAAACATTCAGGATCAGCCTTAGTTTTCACACGTACCAACTTTTTGAAATTGTTCTTGAAATATTTCTTGCCCCAAATGCTTGCCTGTTTCAGGCTTGTCCGGCCATTGTAATTGTTTATTCCGATGTCAAGATCACAGTAATTAGCATATGCCGCACGAGGATTTTTGGAAACATAGGGAATCGTGTAATTGTGCAACTTCCTGATCCAATTAACTTGCATTCGAAATGTTTCATTTCTTTTTTCCCTTCAATCCACAAATTACAGAATTTTGAGTATGTTGCCAGCTCTATATGCGGAAGCGGAATAGCGTTCTCCCAAATCTCACTCATTTTTTCCTCCGTAAGGAATCCAAACCATTAAAGCTTGGCCTCGTCTTCGGAAAACATATCGGCCATCCCTTCCAGGGCCTTTTCAAGGGAAGAGATTTGACCCAATATGTCCAAAGCCACAAAGTAGAATTTTTACCGCTAAATCATAAGCATTTTGTTGAATTTAAATGCAGCCAAATTCATTTTATATCTTTTTCACAAGGGATTTGCAGTATAATTAAGAATAAAATTAATAGCTCAGGAAGGGCTTATTGGGTCCATCCATGCGTATATGTGCACGTGTGTGCATGAGGATTTACATTTGGTTTTTATATTTATGTTGGATTTATATTTGGCCTTCGGCTGTTTATTCTGCCATTGGATCATTCCAAATGGAATTGCCTCTTGTCATTTTCTTTCCCTTAGCTTTTTCAGTTACCCAATTCTCAAAGCTTTAGGTGGACCACGAAATAAGGGAAACAAAAAAGAATGAGCGTACGAGTAATGAAGATACTGAATGTTGGCCGGCTCCATGAGCTTAGATGAGAGGCTTCAAGCAGTGCTATTCGGTGATCACTATATTTGAATCTTAAGAAGTAACGGACAAAAAAATCAGTTTGTAACCCACTCCCCTATCTTTTAAAAAACAAAATTAAAAAAGATAATTGAAAGTTGGACATGTAAATCAAAACTGATCTGTCACAATGTGACAAGAGTAAATAAATTTCCTGCACATTAAAATTGGTTAAAGGCAAAATTAAATTCTTAATTTTGATACACTATATTTGCATGTTGCAGCACGCTTTTCCCGCATTATGGTCCTTGCTTTTAGAAAAAATGATGAAAAGACAAATAGATGAAAAAAATGATTCATGCTAACAAAAAAGATGGCTAAGCGGCTGTCGGCAGAACATAACGGACATGATACACGACCTTGTAAAAATTTCGGAATTTTATTTTGTTAGTATGCATGTTATTTACTAAATTACAATTGAAGTTGAAAATATCTCTATAGTAATTATTAGTATTTCTCAAAATTCTTTAGTTGTTTGCATCTTTGCTTGTACGGTAAATGCATGGTCTAATCATTCAAAATACCTAAATCCTACATATTCATTATAATTTTAATACAATATATCCGTTTTTTTTTTATTAGGCAGTAATGGATCATAATTTTTTTTCTCTAATTCAATATTCAATTCAAAAACTCACTTTACTAACTCATCTCTAAATTTGTTGTTGTTCAACTCTTTGACGATCTTAGTTTAAATATTGTACATTATTCATGCTGCCCTCGTAACAAAAGTTTTTAGCTTCCGACCTTGTAAAAATTTCGGAATTTTATTTTTCTAGCTATAGTATGCATGTTATGTAACAAATTACAGTTGAAGTTGAAAATATATCTAAAGTAATTATTAGTATTTATCAAAATTCTTTAGTTGTTTGCAATTTAAATTTTGCGGCAAGTGGTCTAATCATTCACAATACCTAAATCCTACTTATTCATTATAGTTTTATTACAGTTTATGTTTTTCTTTTTTTTAGGCAACAACGAATCATAATTTTCTTCTCTAATTCCATATTTAATTCAAAAACTCACTTTATTAACTCGAATTTGTTTGAAGTTTCTTTAAAATGACCTGTTGGACCACAATAAACGTGTACGAAAACGCTATAACACGAATGGAAACTCATTTCTTATCTCTAAATCTATTATTGTTCCACTCTTTAACGATCTTAGCTTAACTATTGTACATTAATCATATACTAATGGAGGGAAATTTCATGATTTTCAGAAATACATAAATAAAATTATAATTTTTTATTTTAAATAATAAATATATTAGAACAATTAGTTTAAGCGTGTTTGTTGTATTTCTTTGGGTAATTTGTTTGCGTTTTGCATTTCACTTTTACTATGATTGCAATCAAACTGGAGTATTCTTTTCAAGAAGTCCAAGGACCTGAAAGGAATGGCCTTCTCCTGGTTGTAGGCATGCATGAAAACGAGATTATTTGTGTGATGACTTGACATGTAACAACTTTATTGTGCACCTGCCAATTGGGTGAGCCATTTAAGTAAAGATTGTTCGGCTAAGTTTAGACCATTGGTTTGAGTAATTTGGGAGGAAGGCAGGGGGTTTCTTTTAGATTGTGCATTTGGTATCATATATTTGCAATTTTGTATTCATGACAGTGTTGGCTTGTAGGGTTTGCAACACAAGTACTTGGATGATGTGGATCACACGAGTAGGTTTGCAGTGTGGACAAAATGCTTTATTTTAGTTCTTGATACTTTCTGATATGCTCTGTTTGATAAATGACATTTTTCTGTTCTTCATTTGTAGTGTCCAAAATTTTACAGAAAGCTGTATAATAAACAAACTGTAGTTGGTATTGCTGATATTTCAGCTAAGTTTGTGGTATTATTATTTTATGTTTTATTGAGTGAAAGGTCAGCTAAAACAATTTGGGAAATGTTGATGTTGTTTTGTGTTCTGTCGAACGACGATGTGCTGATTATTATTAACGTCATTGGTTTAATCAGACAATCCCTTCTTTTGTCTGTATGTTCCTTACTTCCTAGTGCACTCATGCAAAAGTACTTGTTGATTGCAGGGGTGCTAAAGCTATTATGTTTGCTACTGGTGCTGTGATGCACAAGAAACTAGAAGAATATTTGGAATATTTTTCTAACTTTATTTTTCTGAAGCTCAAGGCTGAATCTTCCAACACCTCTACCACCACCAAAAAGGAAAAAAAAAAAAAAGGGAAAAGGCTAAAGGCTGATGAGTTATTTCATAAACAACAATTACATAACGTAAACAGCATGGGCATTATAGAATAGAGAAACAAAGGCATACTATTATATTAAATTTCTCCATCCCATATTTCCTCCAGAGTTTTGAAAGGACCGTTCTCTGATAGGCATGACTCAGCACGGCTTCCTCTGTACTGCGGGATTTGTTCTATCTTTTGAAGCTCTTCCGCACTTAATTCCCAGTCAAATATGTCAAGGTTTTGTTCCATTCTTTCTTTATTAAAACTCTTCACAATGACACTCACCCCTTGCTCGTAAACCCATCTAATAGCAACCTTTACATGCACCAGGAAAAAAGAAGGAAAAAAAAAAAAAAAACTCAATCAACCATTTATGCGAATATATATAGTCATACTGAGGCACTTTGGTAAGGTTTTGTATATATATGTATATATAGAGGGTGTTTGTACTGTTCTCTCACTTCTGTTACAAGAAATTATCTCAAGTAATGTATGATGTTATATATACATATATATATATATATATATATTGTTGAATTTACTGAGCAGCAATAAATTGAATAACCTTTTACTTTTCTTCAACTTCTAATTAAGCTTATACAAAGAATTATTTCTCTAATATAGATACTGTTTGAAAAAAAATAAATACTGTTAGCAGTACTGCAGATGAAAGTGATTGATAGGTTTCGTTGTTGTTTTTTAATTCTCAAATGCAAAAAGGCAAAATGAATTATGAATCACCTGAGCAACAGTCTTTCCTTTAGCTTTCGCTATCTGTTTGAGCACCTCACTTTCCATAACTCGATTATGTCCCCAGTTAGTTCCTACGGCTCCCAATGGTGAGAAAGCTGAAAAATGAATCCCCTTTTCCTTACAGTACTCTCTCAGCTTCTTTTGCTGCCAAACTGGATTCATCTCCACCTTACCAAACAAAATGGATTATATATATATATATATAGGCATAACAATATTTAGTGCAATTATTTTAATTTTATTAACTCACCTGATTGACAGCAGGAGGAATTTTTGCAGTAGCAAGTAACCTCTCAAGTTTCTGGCATGTAAAGTTACTTACTCCTACTGTTTTTGAAAGACCTAGCTCTTGACATTTCTCCATTTCCTCCCAAACACCCTCACAATCAAATGGACGAATATCCTCCGGCTTCATCGGATACGTCGCCTCTGGAATCAAGCTTACCGGAAAATGAACTAGATAGAGATCAAGGTACTCTAATCCAAGAGTCCTACACAGAGAGAAAAAAAATGAACAAATAAATAAATACAATTTATTAAGAAAGTCAAAAACCAGCTAGGCAGGGGCACTAGATTACAGCCGTATTTGGGATTGACATATGTGTAGAAAAAAATATTATAATTATAAAATAAAAATTAATAATATATAATAAATATAATTTTTAAATAATTTTAATAAAAATATAAAAATATTATATGTTTTCATCGCAGGATTACTTAATATTATAATTTTAAAATTATAACTACTTAATTTCAATACTAAACTGTGCCTAAGATTACTTGAGAGTCTTTTGTAGTGCGGGGATGACACGGCCGCGGTAGGAGTCAGTGAGCCAGAGCTTTGAGGTGATGAAAAGCTCGTCGCGGGATTTAACGAGGCCAAGACGTAAAGCTTCGGCTAATGCTTCGCCAAGAGGTTGCTCGGATGGGTAAGCTGCAGCAGTATCAAAGTGTCTATACCCGAGCTTAATTGCATGCAGAACACGTTCTTTAAAGGCTTCATTCAACGGATATTCAACGGTCCCAAAGCCCACAACAGGAATCGATTTCCCTGTTGAGCCCAAGGGTGCCTCTGGAATGCCCGTCCCCATTTTTCTCCTATCCAGTATTTGCTTAGCTATATTGCAAATTGCAATGGTTCCACGCTGGGCGCTTTACTTTCAACACGATGATGACTCTTTACTGCTCTTTATTTATATCAGGAAAACGAGTACTGAGAATTTTTACATTGAGGTCCTTGAAGTATTATGTTTTCTCTTTTTCTTATACAGATCCCTGCCGTTATATGCCATATGCCGTCGGTTTTTACCTATTTATCATTAAACGATTCTTCAATTTACATCAGTGAGCATGCATATCGTCTAATGGTTGATTTTGAAGAAAATGTATCTTAGTTAATTATATAGATGTTAGATTTATGTTATCTAGTTCATTCTTTAAGCCTTAAGGACATTTACAAGAATCAAAAATTCAAAATTGATCATAACAAAAGCATTTGAATTACCATTTTTATGCACTGATTTTATGATACTACAAATTAAGATTTATTTTGGCACTTACAAGGTTATGTGAATTTTCATAGTAAAAAATTGTTTCAATGTTTTTCTTAGAGTTCTTTTTTTTTTTAAATCTCACTATTTTATTCTTTATCTCCCTAAAATTTTTATTAAATTCTTATTTGGAGAACGACTTCTTCCTTACCATTTTCAAGTGTTTAAAGATGACTTACCATTTATAATTTTTAAAATATCTTGTTTTTCTTGTATAAATTTTTATTGAAAATCTCATCTTAACCTAGTCACAAATAATCAATAAATTTTTAAAAATTTTAATGTCAATGATTGGACAATGTATTATGAAAACTATAGGAGCAGTAGTAAAATTCAAAAAAAATGTAGGGATTAATAATGTTGATCTTCTATCATATATATTTTTTAAGGATATTGGAAAATGGGGGAGTTAATATGATTAAATTTACTTAATTAAATAATTTTAATGGTACACTAATCAATTTACTGATTTCATTAACCAACCTTTCACATAATGTGACGGAAGGGACCTATATAGAGAAAATGAGAAATATATCGTTAAATAAGAAATTTGAAAGGCTCAGAGACGTAGAGGTAAATTTTGCAATAAAAGTGCAGATCGTACCCGCGCTTCACTTCATGGATTCGGTCAACAACGGTACACGGAAAAAAATAGGAGTAAAAAATACGACCAGATATCATGTCGGTCCCCAAAATCAATGCATTTATTGGAAAGGAATGCTTTAAGAAAAGAATATATATATATATATATATATATATATTTCAAATTATGCCAGCCAGCATTATAAATAAATGCTCGATAGTCCCATCTGAATGCAATGTCTGGCTCCGTCTCCGGCAGGCTCAATTAAGTTATAGGCCTTACGTAAACTTTCAAAATTGGGTATTTTTATTTAATTTAAAATTAATGATATTGATTGAAATTTTTGTGACAAATATGTATCTAAGATTAATTTTTTTATATATAAAATCCTTAACCTTATTTTACAATTATTATTGTTTTTTAAGATTTTTTTGTGATATATTCAAGTACATTTAATTTCGAGAAATTACAAAGAATAGCGGTAAATCGACAGTCCTGCTATGCATAATTTTGTTTAAATTTATTTTGTACAAATTGATGTGATATAAATTTATTTATAAAATGAACATAAAAAATAATAAAAAAATAAATTACGTGAGTCAAGAATTATTTAATCTAAGCTGATTGAATTATATATCGTATCAAATTGTACAAGAATTTATACTCTCTTATTACTCTTTTTCAAATAATCCAAAATTTCAATCATTTCAGATCATTCAAGTTAATATCAATCATTTTTTGAATTATAACAGCCAAGCAATTCACAAACTTTATTCGTTAATATATTATTGGTTCAGAACAAAATAATGTTGGAAAAAGTGGGAAAATATTTATTCAGTCAACATGATATAAGAATTTTAACATGGTTAACGAATTATTATTTCAAAAACAGAATATTCGTTTAACACTGGAGTGAGGAGAGAGAAAAGAGGATATCTGGAGAGAAAAATCATGGCAATTAATGTATAAAATTTATATTTTTAGCTAATTGATCAATCTAATTGGAGCCATTCGTTTATGTTTAATCTAATGCCTCAAAAGACACTGTAAACATAGGTGTTATTTTAGGGGCTGCTAATGAGCCCATAAAGAATAAGAGGATGTGTTTTAGTTGGAAAGAAACAAAATTTGCATTGATTTATTTTTTTTAATTAGAAATCAATAATCGTATAACTTAGTGATGGAAATTTCACTTTCAAAATAGCGAATAATCCTTAACTAAATCCGTAGTCCGGCTTAACTATAAATAATACGCAAACATTGAAATTCAAAATTTTAACAAGAAAATAAATATAAACTAATTCTTTGGCCTCCCAAGCTTGAATTCTGAGATGGTAGGGAATAAAAAAATAATTTAGACTTTACACTTGTCTCTTTGCATTTTCAGAAATAAAAAATAAATAAATAAATTAGAGCGCGCAAACACGATCTATTTAATAATAGTGTCAAAATATTGAGACCCTAACCTAATACAGAAAATAAACGAGTTACCAAATAACTAATTTAATATCTATATATTTAAAAAAAAATATATCAAACATTTGTGCATATATATAATTATATCTATCAAAATATTATATATTTACACTATTAAAGTTTTAATTATATGTATGTGAATAATATTATATGTCAATATCATAAAATATACATAACTATCAATATTTTGCACATTTAAACTATTAAAGTTTAAAATCTATATAAAATTTTATAAATAAAACATTGTATATATGTTTAGCCTTCCAAAAAAATTAAAATAAAAAGTGAGAATCGTGTTTAATATTAGAGTTTCATTTATAAGAACTTACAAATTAATTTAGAACATAAAATCTAATCATGTCATTTGTCAGATAAATGAGTCAAGATTTTTAATCATAACTCAACACATAAAAAATTGTGTAAACTCGAATCCGACTTATTTAATAATTGTGTTAAATATAAAGACTCATACTCATTTATTCATGTTACTCTAGAGATAAACTCTCACGTAAAATTGGAGGGAAATCACACTTTATCTGAGAGAATATGAGTCTCAACTTTAGCGTTACGAGGGAAATTTGAGTTTCAACTTTAGTTGGGACTCGATCCCATAATCTCAAGATTCTTGAGACCATGGGTAATGTTGTTATCCTCCTCAAGCTTAAAAAAGTGCCAGATATGTAAGCTTTTTATACCAGACCCCAAATTGGAACTTATATTTTAAGATGAATGAGTATAATGTCTGGAATCATAGGTCACAAAGTTTTGAGATTTCACACTAACATCTTCCAACCAAGTTTGGCCTTGAATGGATCTGAGAGCAAAGCTTGGCTATTCGATGTACCGCTTCATTCCAAGACCTTGGCGCATATCTAACTTCGATACCAGTGTGATTAATGGACATCCAGTCTTTAACATCTTCAGCGATCCATCCCACTCCAATTCTCATAGAAATATTCTGATTAAAGAGATTCTGCATGTTATCTAATGTATTTAAATCATTACTCAAAGCAGCTTTTCCCTTCTAAAATTTAAGAGTGGAGCTTGTAACAACTCTTTAAAATTCTTTTGAAACCGGCTTATATAATTATTAACTCTTTCTTTGATAAAGGGAAAAATTATAAATAATTTAATTAAAATTACTATCATCTAAAATTAAGTAATTAAATTGTAAATATATTTTTCATAATAAATTTCAAATTATTTTTCACTGTTTCAAAAATATTTTTGATTTTATAAAAATAATAATTATATCATATATTAGGATTTGAATATGTTTAGAATTGATGATTCGTAAAGACGTTTTCTCCTTTCACGTTATTTCCGCTAGCGCTAAAAACTATTATTATTAAAAATAGGATTTTATATGGATATTAAAAGGGGTGCGAAAGACATTCCTCAAAAATTTAATCCAATTCGGTCTCAGATACTGAATGTGGTATACAAAACTGAACAATGGACCTCATTTTACCAGGCCAGCACAAGCCCGAGCACAAAAACATCCAAAACAGACGCGGCCTATTGAAAACTTCTAGCAAAAATCATAAGACCTTTTAACAAAGTAGGATGGAAGAGAGCAATATATTTTAATCACAAATATAAAAAAAAATAATTAAAACAAAAATATATTCGGCAGTTTATGGGCAAGTTACAAGTATATGGCCCTAAATAACAAAACAAGAAAAAGGCACAAGGTCTCCTAAAAAATACATTAACAAAAATACTAAAATAAAATAGCAACAAGATTAACTCCTAAACCCTACACTTACACCTAACATGCGTGCATAGGTCTTTGTGAGGATCTCCATCATCTTTCTCCGTGATAAAGTCAATAGGCCAAAAAGAACCAAGCCACTACTCACACTTGATTGACCTATATATATGTCGAACAAAGAGAAGAGAGGCTCGGAAACCAACTGTCCCAAGCATGAGAAAGAAGCCATAGCAGATGCAAGCCATGTACCCAAAGAAGAATGAGGTCTGCATAAACCCAGACATGTCCGATCGTGCATAATAATAGTACAAGCAGTATGCATAGATGAAAACACCAGTAGATCCACCACAAAGGAAAGACCTGTGTCAATATTAGGATCACAAATCAGTTGAAAGAACGGTAAAGTTTATTCCAAGTTTGATTACTTTTGAGAAAAACAAAATACATAATAAGTTTGCTAAGTAGCGAAAATACGAAGACTAACTTTAAATCCCCTCTCCAAAGTGGTAGAGGCGTAGTAAAAACCTAATGTAGCAACCAAGTTAAAAGTGAAGATTAACTTTTAGTCCCCATGCTAGATTCACTTCATAGCTAACATGAAGACATCTGGAGATAGCGCTCTTATTCTACTATTGGCATAAATTTAAGCATGATGAAACTCAACTGTTGCGCTCTCTATGTAAGACATGCCTACTTTCTTTACTCAACATGTTATCAAGTATGACAATCCAGAGGGTCATGCTACCCAGCTTATTTATGACAAACAATCCCAAAATGTTTCCTAAATATTCACTATCAAGTACAGCCCAGTGAGATATATTAGTACACACTGGTGCTTTCTAAGATAAGCTAAATAGTTAACAAGTTAGTTGGTTAAAGGAGTTTGATTTCTTTCGGTGTTACAAGAGCTCTTTGAATCCAATTTGGGTTGGGAACCATTTGTTTACATTCAAGGGAGGGGAGTGGGAGTGAAAATAACAATTAATAAAGATATTGTAGAACATTGAATAACTGAGTTCTCAGCCTTTCTACTGATAATCTATTTTTAAGAAAGTGATGCTTATGGAATTTATGTCATAATGGTAGTTTACCTGAAATATTCAGGATCAACCTAAAATGATCATCTCATAAAATCCTAATAATCCGATAAAACGTCTGTGCGTCCCAAATGTATTACCCAAACAAGATCAGAAGGAAAATGGACAAAGGAAAACAAACGATAGGTAAATTACTAAACTAACCAAACCAGGGAGCTGAAGTGTGGTAAAAGCATCTAATAACTGAAAACTACACTGGGAAAACAAATAAAGCTGGCCTACCACCGCTGTGGTTAGATCTTAATATCCATGAACCTACAACAACTAGGAAGCACCCCTAAGAGGTAATTGGTCTACAAGTATGAATACATAATTTAACCTCAGAATTACATGGGTAATCTCTTAGTTGAGTGCTCAAGTCTAACAACAGCAGGAACCAATAAGTCTATCCCTACAGAATGTTAATATGTCCCAAGGTGCAGACGACCAAACTCACATCACAACAGAATATGGAGATGATGAGCACAATGTATTGGATTGTACTTTATAGTATAACCTAGCATTTGTTAAGTCAAAAGGAAATTATTGGTTTTACCAATAAATAAACTTTCATAGAAAAAAATTTAAGTCAATGGTTATCAACTATGACAACTGATAACGCACAAATGGGAAATAAACAGTTAAACATGGGAAGCAAAGTTACAAAACCATATGAAAACAATCAGTTCAAAATTCATATTTTGATCATTAACACCAAAAAAAAAAGGAACTTTTGTACCTCCACCACCATTCATGATCTTCAGCAGCAAGTTGGAAGTAAGTCAAAGCCACAGTTATGAAAGCCGTGACAATCAGAAGAATGATGAAAACAATAAAGAGGATGCTGTATATTGTGTAAATCCTGTGGCCCCAAACACTGGCAAAAATATAGTAAAGCTCAATGTAGATGGCACTAAATGGAAGGAAACCTGCCATTGCCATCTGAGGAATAGCACTCCTATACCAAGGTAATGGTGGGATCTCTCGAGGGTACTTGGTCGTACGACAAGGAGCTTGGAACTCTGCCTTGCTGTTTTTACCAGCAATACCACCCAGCACAAGTAATGGTGATGTGACTAATGTCCATATGAGAACTATCACTACAATTGTGCCAAATGGCAATGCTGCAGTCGCACTGTAAGCAATGGCAACAGTGTTAAGGAAGCAGAACGTCAGGAATAGAGGACCACAGAAAAGGCATCCAGTCAACAACAGATTCCTCACCTGTCAAGCCAACATTTAATAATCCATTAGTTCACAACAATCAACTTTAGAAGCCTCAAGCTAGAAGCTGCAGACAAAGTTCTTCCTGTGTACCCAGTTTGTTCCTTCAAGCTGACAGTAGAAAGAGGCTGCTGTATATCCTGCAATCCCAGAAGTGAGTGCATATATGACCACCAGTGCTGTAAATAAGGCTCCTCGGTTGTATGGATAAAATACACCCACAAGTGCAAGCATAAAAATAAATACAGTGCTGGAAACAAATGCAATGTAATTAGAAAGAGGGGGGATAATGGTTGGAACAGAAAGGGCATCATAACAAACTAAATGAAACTACACAGATCACAGTCTAAAAGATTCTTACAGAGTAAACAACTGTGTGCCAGAACCAAGAGCTGCAGCAAATAAAGATTTATATTTGGGGAACCGAAACACATCGCCATGGATGTACTTCCATCCAGTCTCTTCTTGGTCATCAGCGGCTTCCTCATCTTGGGCATACCTGTCAACAAATGAAACATAAAATACTTACTGAAGGAAAAGGAATATCAGTAAATACAAGAATGAATGCGTATGGACACGACTTTGAAAAATAAATCTCACTTCATGAAATCATTCTTCAGAACCCGCATGAGAATTGTTGCAAGAAAACCAGTCAAAAGAAGAACTGTCACACACGAATTTATAATCGAAAACCAATGAATTTCCAAATGATGTGGCAATGAAGAAGACATTGAGTATTTCTCCATCCTCTTCTCAAAAGGAGTGTCAGTTTCTTTCCATTTCACGCTGTACATGAAATCCACATCTACCTCCTTGTCCTCAGTCAAGTCCACCAAAGAATGAGGATCCATTCGTGCACTAATCTCAATCACACGGTCCTTATTGTAAAGAATATCAAACTGGATATGCTTGTAAAGAAAGTATTTGTACTCGCTGGGGTGAGTCTTCCCTTCCTTGTCAACTTTACCAATGAAACCCCAGATGGGTAAGTCATCATAGTACATTTGGAAATAATAGTCCTTTTCTACTGCACTTCGGAACTGAACAACCTCTTCCTTGTGCAGTTTCTTGTTGCAAACAACAGCAGATTCCTTCTCATCTCTGAAGTTGAGTTTATATGGAGCACTCACAAGACGATCCCCATTCAGCACCTCACCAAGAGCTTCCTTTTTCTCTTTAATTACAGAATCTGCCATCCAATACAATTCAAAATCATAAATAGAATAAAGTAAGACAGGAAAAAGAAAGATCTTTGGGCTACCTTAAATATAGAGTAATAATTGCAATGACCTCCCTACAGGTTACAGAGGATGTTTCCGAGCAATTTTCATTAAATGTAACGAAATGAGAGGTGTCGGCACTTTAGTCAAACATTATTGGTCAATCAAATGTACCTAATGTTGTTTTACTCTTAAGATTCTAACACCAATTGAAATGCAAATCCAAATCTATCAACAATTAGCGCAAAAGATTAAGAGAAAGAACCTGGGGAACAGAATGGCAGATCGAAGTAGCGATAGGTTTCACTGAAATCAGATGATACAAAAAAACAAAATTAGCATCAAAATTATAGCTTTTTTGGTTAAGGGTATGTTTGGCAGCATGTTAACAAACATTGATAAACCATTTCCATTTCTGAAAGCAATAATGCATGAATCGCGTTGTATCCAAACATGGGCTCGAGCCAAAAATAAAAAGAAAAAAAGGGGAAGGGATCAGCATCTCAGATCCAAGGGCAGATCTTATAGAGAGAACAATGGAAAAAATGATAGGTTACCTGGGGTTGTGGAAAGGGCCAACCTTATTGGCGTAGAGAGGGACGACGTCACCGACCTTGTAGCGGTGATCGGAGGCGTCAGATCCCACATTGGTCAAGCAACAGGCAATCAAAACCCCGAAAATAAGAATTCGAAAGGAGAAATCGCTCATTGTTTTTGGAATTTTTTTTTTTCTGAGGAAGGAGAATGAGGAATGCAGTTTCAATAGAACATGGATTTATAAATTAAATTACCCAAAGATCTGAGTAAGAGTGATTATTAAGAAACAAAAGTGTTTGTTAAGATGTAAGCCAAGAGTGTTTGTGAAGGAAGAAAGAGCAAATAGATAATGCGGTTATCGATGGAAATCGAGCTGCTTATGCTGCGTTTGGTCCACAATCGTTCAACGCAAATTTCAGTTTTTATGACAGAATTTTTTAACTTGAGAAATAATTTATTTTTTTTTAGCAAAAAAATGTTCAACTGAAATAAGATTTAAAATTTGCTTCCAAATCCTGCGTTAATTCGAGTTTTAGTTGTAGTTGGGACTCAACAAATTTTATTTATAAATAATTTATATATAATTTATAATTTTTTATAATATATAAATTAAATAATTATAAAAAATTATTTATTTAAATAAATATTTTATAAAATTTAATATAATATTATAATTTTAATATATTTATCTGTTAAATAATAATTATAAATATTTAACTTACTATGAACAATATAATATATAATCATTATTAAAAGAAATATGTGTACCCAAATCTGAAAAAAAGGGAAAAACGTAGGATTGCAGTATTTGGCACTTGATCCAAAATATTTAATAAAATTAATTTTGTATTGTTAAGGGTCCATCTACTGTGCAATTGTTGCATGGTATCCCCTACTTTATGTTCTTGTGCTGTCACCGTTAGATCTAATATGAGAGTAGTTTCAACGGCAGGATGCCATAATTTGATAATTAACGCCACACTCATTGTTGTATATTGAAATTTGAAAAAATTAAATGTTTCAAAATTTTGACACATAAATCCATATTATTTTAAATTTATAAATAATTTAAAAAATTAAAAAATAGGTGGGTTATCTCAACTTAAAAAATCGACTTACAACAAAACTTCAACATGTAACCTTTTATTTTCTTTAATTTAAGGAGTGAAATAAGTGATAACTTGACATTAAAACTCAATTAATAAAATAATTTAAAAAATAACATTACTAAAATAAATATTAAATAAATAATTATAAAATTATATATTTATCTTTTTTTCTTACAATTTGTTACTATTTTAAAATATGTGCGGACTAGACTTTAAATAAAAAATAATTACAACACAATTTAATTTTAAAGTTATTAGTTTCTCAAAAATAACAAAACTTAAACACTATATTATTCATAAATCTAAACTAATATAACATCAATCACCTCTAATCGAAAGATTTGATTTATTATCTTAATTTATTCAATTCAAGTTATTGCATTTTGTTTTTGTTTTGATATGAAAAATAATTGAGATAATTATTGATTAATGATATTTTTATTTGAAAGAAGTTGCTAACTAGTGGTTGATTAATTATTTAAATAGAAAAAATGGGTAGACTATCAAAACATGGAGATAGAAAAAGAGAATGAAAATATAAAACTATCATAATACTTGTCAATAAATTCTAAAATATAAAAGAAGGTAGGGGTCACAAAATAAAAGACCAAACTGTGGTACCGTGCAACGGTTGTACCACAGTTTTGTCCGATGGGTTTAAATTGGATGTGCATTCTATTTTATGTAATGCATTTACAAGTCTACCACATGTGTTGTACGGGTTAAAAAAAAATAACTCAACTAAAAATTCTATTCATTTTTTTAACTTGATCGAACTTAATTACAAATTATTTGACTACCATCGTCAGGTCATTCCGTAATTAAAATCAAATTATTAATACTATGTTTGATTATAAATTTTGTAAATAAAACATAAGATATGTAAATTTAACATAAAACTAGTAAATTAACGTTAAGTATAAAATAAACATAAATTATGTAAATAGAGCATGAGACTTATAAATAAAATATAAAATAAATAAATTAATATAGAAGTGAAAAATTAGTATATCAATAATAAATAAAAAAATTATAAATACAATATAAAACTTATAAATAAACAATAAGTGTCAAATAAAATATAAGTTAAGTAAATAAAACACAAAACTTATAAATGGAAGTAAAGCAAGTGAATTAACATATAAATGATAAATTAGTGTATTATTGGTAAATAAAATTAAAACTTACAACTATAATATAAAACTTGTAAATCAATATTAATTGTAAAATAATATATAAATTATATAAAGAAAACACAATACTTGTAAATAAAAGAAAAAAAAAACAAATAAATTAACATAAAAGTGAAAATTGTTGTATTAATGATAAATAAAACTAAAACTTACAAATATAACATAAAAATTATAACTTAATATTAAGTATAAAATAAAAAATAAATTATGTAAATGGAATATAAGATTTGTATGTAAAATGCAATAAAAGCAAATTAACATAGGAGTGGTAATATTATAGTATTATTGATAAACAAACAAAAATTTACAAATATTTCATAAAATTTGTAAATTAACATTAAATATAAAATAAAACATAAATTATGTAAATGAAGTATAAGACTTGTAAATGAAAGGTAAAATAAATAAATTAATATAATAATTATTAAAAAATAAAACTTACAAATGTAAAATAAAAGCTTATTATAATAATGATTACCTTATATATTTGTTGATTTAATATCTAAATTAAATAATGATAGTTTTGGTGTATATAATACATGTAATGATATATGTGAAGTTTTGTTAATGATGAAATTTATACTCAAAATTGAATTTTGAAAAACTATTCTTTTATGTTTTTTAAAATTATTTGTATGATAAGGTAATTTTATATCATTCTAAACTTCATCAATAACAAATCTAAATAATTTTAAGTACAAATAATCAATAAAGTTTAAAAATACATGAAATATGTATAAAAGAAAAAATTAAATTCAATTTTATTGATATATCATATATATCTAGTAATATAATAAAGATTTTATTTTGTTTAATCAACTTGTGTAGTAAAAAACACTATAGTAGAAAAAAGAAAAAAATTATGAATGTCTTAGAATGAATATAAAATTTAAATTAAAACAATTTAATAAAATTTATTCAAATTGTTTTCAATTGATGAGTGAATTTTTTCTTTGTTTAATTAGATTAAATTAAAAATTATTTTTTGTTTAATAAAAGTTTAATATTAATTTATAAGTTTTATGTTATTTTTTCATGTATTTATATTTTTATAATTTTAAAACACTAATTTACTATTCTCATATTAATTTATTTTATTTTTTATTTATTAATTTTATATATAATTTATATTTAAAATTTTTCTCATCGTAAACCTAACACGACAAATTAATATGCATCTCTCACTATTTTCACCATTATTAATACAATAATAACACACTTACTAATTAATGTACCAAGAAATTTTACCCAATAAATAAGCCATAATTGGGGAGTCAATGTCAAGAGTCATGACAAATATAAGATCACATGGACTTCCAAACATGTGTACGCAAATTAGATGCGGCCATGCCCGGTAGTGTTGGTTTGTCCAAAACCGCACCGAACGAACGAACGAACAAACAAACAAACAGAAGATATAAAAAAAATAGTCGGTTCTTAAACTATTGAACCAAATCGAGCCGGATCAGATGAATGAGCGGATGAATTTGTTTACCCCAAAAGAGGAAGAAACATCGAAAGTCAAACGAAAAGAAGGAGAGTGAAAAGAAATTTACTCAGATCTCCCGGGTCATCGTAGATATACACACACACACACATCCCGCACGACTTCGAGCTCTCTGTAAGAGGCCTGTGTCTCGTTCATTGTCATTTGAAAATTGCACTTCTCTTCACGTTCTCAGAAAATTAGTCAAACAATGAGCGATTCCCCTATCACAGTTCTTGTTATCGGGGTTCTGATCGCCTGTTGCTTGACCCGTGTGAGATCTGATTCCTCCGATCACCGCTTCAAGGTCGGTGACGTCGTCCCTCTCTACGCCAATAAGGTTGGCCCTTTCCACAACCCCAGGTAACTCTTATCATTTTTATTTTTTTGGTTTTAAGATCTGTAATTGGATCCGCGAGATCCGTCTTTGCCAATGGCCTGTTTGGATGCAAATGCGATTCATGCATTCAGGTGTTTAGAAATTGAAGCAGATTATCATCAATCCTGCCAACCACGCCCTCAAGAATTCTATGCTTTGATTCTAATTTTTGTTTATTATAATTTGTGATTTCAGTGAAACTTACCGATATTTTGATCTACCATTCTGCTCCCCAGGTTCTTCCTCTTACCCCTTTTGCTCTATTTTTTGTGTATTAGTAAAACCTCGGGGAGGGTCAATGAAATTATTCCAATAATACGTTATGTAGGTGTTAGATTGATTTGTGGGTTTTTTTTTTTTTCCCGGCAGATGGAATAATAAAAGAGAAAAAGGAAGCACTTGGTGAGGTGCTGAATGGGGACCGACTTGTTAGTGCTCCTTATACACTCAACTTCAGGGACGAGAAAGACTCTGCTCTTGCTTGTAGAAAGAAGTTGTCTGAACAAGATGTTGCTAAGTTCCGTAGTGCAGTGGAAAAGGACTTTTATTTCCAAATGTACTATGATGACTTACCCATTTGGGGTTTCATTGGTAAAGTTGACAAGGAAGGAAAGAGTCATCCGAGCGAGTATAAGTATTTCCTTTACAAGCATATCCAGTTTGACATTCTTTATAACAAAGACCGTGTTATTGAGATCAGTGCTCGAATGGATCCTCATTCTTTGGTGGACTTGACAGAGGATAAGGAGGTTGATGCTGAGTTCATGTATAGTGTGAAATGGAAGGAAACTGAAACCCCTTTTGAGAAGAGGATGGAGAAGTACTCACTCTCTTCTTCATTGCCACATCATTTGGAAATTCATTGGTTTTCGATTATAAATTCGTGTGTGACGGTTTTGCTACTGACTGGTTTTCTTGCCACAATTCTCATGCGGGTTCTGAAGAATGATTTTGTGAAGTGAGTTTTGTATTTTAAACTTCTTACCTTCATTTACTTATCTACTGATATGTCTTTTTCTTCCTTAAGTGTTTTACCATGTATGCTTAATTTATTGTTAGGTACGCCCAAGATGAGGAAGCTGCTGATGACCAGGAAGAGACAGGATGGAAGTACATCCATGGTGATGTGTTCCGGTTCCCCAAATACAAATCTTTGTTTGCTGCAGCCCTTGGTTCTGGCACCCAGTTGTTTACTCTGTAAGGATTTTTTATACTGTTGTTTATTTTTCATTCAGTTTGTTATGATGCCATTTTATGCCAACCATTGATTTTTGATCGAATTGCATTCATTTCCAGCACTGTATTTATTTTTATGCTTGCGCTAGTGGGTGTATTTTATCCATACAACCGAGGAGCTCTATTCACAGCACTGGTGGTCATATATGCACTCACTTCTGGGATTGCTGGATATACAGCCGCCTCGTTCTACTGTCAGCTTGAAGGAACGAACTGGGTATGCTTGAATGAACTATGTCTTAAGCTTTTATAACTTCTAGCATGATCTTTCTGAAAAATTGATGTTGTGAAGTAATTTATCTTGAAGGAACGAAGTGGGTATGCTTGAATGAACTATGTCTTAAGCTATTATAACTTCTAGCATGATCTTTCTAAAAAATGGATGTTGTGAAGTAATTTATCTTCATATTGTTGATTTGACAGGTGAGGAATCTGTTGCTCACTGGATGCCTTTTCTGTGGTCCTCTGTTTCTGACATTCTGCTTCCTTAACACTGTTGCCATTGCTTACAATGCGACAGCAGCACTGCCATTTGGCACAATTGTGGTGATAGTCCTCATATGGACATTAGTCACATCACCTTTACTTGTGTTGGGAGGTATTGCTGGTAAAAACAGCAAGGCAGAGTTCCAAGCTCCTTGTCGTACGACCAAGTACCCTCGAGAGATCCCACCATTACCTTGGTATAGGAGTGCTATTCCTCAGATGGCAATGGCAGGTTTCCTTCCATTTAGTGCCATCTACATTGAGCTTTACTATATTTTTGCCAGTGTTTGGGGCCACAGGATTTACACAATATATAGCATCCTCTTTATCGTCTTTATCATTCTGCTGATTGTTACTGCTTTCATAACTGTGGCTTTGACTTACTTCCAACTTGCTGCTGAAGATCATGAATGGTGGTGGAGGTATGTCAACTCTCAGTCTTTTTTCAATTTTTTTTTTCTTTTCTTCTCTTTAATAATCACAATGTGAAATTTTGAACTTGTTATTTCTTATAGTTTTTTTTGTCTCTTTTTGAATGTTTAATTCCCATTTATGGTTTCATAACTTGAGGCAGCTTGTTTCTCTCAGCAAGTTTTTTTCCTCTTTTGTCAAAATGTGGTGTCTCATAATTGGCAATTGAATGTTAAATCAATTTCATTTTAACTTCACCAAAGTTGGAGTTTATTATAAAATATCATCCCACTGCATAGTGTTGAGCAAATTCATATTCTAATAAGATTGTGGTTAGCTGGACTGCCCCTCGGGACACATCTACTTTCTTGTATGGCTTAGCCTATTACATATTTTAGGTGTTAAACCTTTGTGCTCAACCGGGAGATTACCGAATTTTATTCTGGTTCATTCACCCATACTGAGCCAACTTACTATATAAGGTTCATTTTAACTGCTGTATTTTCATCCAAGTTTTGATGTAACTTTAGCGGTTCAGCTTTTGCTGTTTTAAGTATACCATTTGGTTATTTGATGCTTCCTTGTGCCTTTAAGCTTCTTAATTTTTTATTGTTAAAATATTAGCAACTTATTTTTCGTATTGTTTGGTTTTGTTTTCCACATTGATCTTTTTGGGTAATGATTTTGTTTTCCACATTCATCTTGTTTGGTAATGATTTGTATTTGGGAGGGACAGACATTTTCTTGTGTTGTGCGGATTTTAGCTATTTTCATTTTAGGTTGATGCCAAATACATATTAAGTAAGCTTCCAATGCATTATGTATTGCATGTACTGCTTAAATACAGACTTTTGGCAAAAATATTAAAAACTCTGATTATTTTTGTTCTTTAACATGTTTCTGTTTTACCTCTTCTCCCTCCCTACCTTGAAGGTAAACTAGATGCATTCACATCTAAGACCTCATGTTCTAGAAAATCTTAGGTGGCAGTAGTGTGAGAAAATATTACATTTTGCTCTCTCCTGGATTTTTGAGGAACATTTTGAGATTATTATGCATAAATAGGCTAGTGTGCCTTGAGCTGCTGGATTCTCGCACTTGGTAACATAAACTTGGGTGCCTTTTGTGTGGAATAATAGCTATCATCAGGTGTCTTCCTAGTAGCTATGAATTTAATAATGAATGGAGATTCTATAATTAAGCCTACTTTTGGTTGCTATGTCAATTTTTTATTAGGTTTGCACTTGTATATCCTCCTTATATACAGATGATCACTTACCTGTGTATATTATGTTGTATCGTCTGTATATTAATTAATTATTGAGCAGTTAAGATATTTGGTTCTCAACCAAGACGTTCAGGGATCAGTTTGGGCAGTCTATTTGAGATATATCACATCCCACAAGTTTCTGGGCTATCAAGTTCCAGTGTTTTGACGCCCATAGTTGTAGAAGTCGATGAACTGGTTTGAGAGAATGATGAGTTTTTGGGTGTAAAACAAGTGTATATTTTAATACATTACAAATTAATGTTGTTGGTTGGCTTTCCAAATTAATATAAGTTGGTTCAATTTCCAATTGTACCCTTATTTTACTTTATGGACTGATTTTTGGTCTTGATTTTTCACAGGTCTTTTCTTTGTGGTGGATCTACTGGTGTTTTCATCTATGCCTACTGCTTGTACTACTACTATGCACGATCAGATATGTCAGGTTTTATGCAGACCTCGTTTTTCTTTGGGTACATGGCTTGCATCTGTTATGGCTTCTTCCTTATGCTTGGCACAGTGGGCTTCCGTGCTTCGCTGCTCTTTGTTCGACATATATACAGGTCAATCAAGTGTGAGTAAGGGCTTGTTCTTTTTTGGTCCATTAACTTATCACAGAAGGATGATGTAATGGTGCTCAGTGCTCACAGGGTTTAGGAGTTATCTTGTTGCTAGTTTGTTCATGGTTTTTTTTAGGGGATCTTGTGTTTTTTTCCCTCTTATTTGCTGTTTAGGGCTATACTTGTAAGTTGCCTATAAATAGGCCTTCTGTTTTTGTTGGATATAGTCGAACTTTGATATTTATGAAGAGATACATTGTTCTTTTTACTTCCAATCCCCCCTTAATTTTCTCTCACCCAATATCCAAGTTCTGTAATTTATCCTCTCCTCCACTGGGCTGGTTCTTAAGGCTTTCTCTAGGTTATTTATTATGAAGTGCATTGCTTTATTGATAATCACTTGGTTAATTAAAATTTAATGCAAAGAGTTTTGATCCAATTTGAGGGCAGCATCCGTGCTTTTAGCCTTTTACCACCTGGCTTTCGGTTTGCTATTATCAATTATCAGGAGACTACTACTTGAATTAGGAATCGTATGTCTTATCAAAATTATCAGAGTTAGGAATCGTATGTCCTCAAACCGATGTCAAAACAGAAATAGGAAATCGTCTCCATACAAGACCATCAAACTAGACAGTGAGAATCATTATACTCAATATATTAAAACTTTCTGATACAACGTTAGTCAAATTAATATTCTCATAATGGCAGAACAAGGAGTTTTAGTGAAGGAGACCCCTGAGGAGGCATCAAAGCTGGAGAGATTCGTTGATGTTCTCAACAAGGCCTGTGAAACAGAAGTAATATATTCTACGGAAGATCATCGTAAAGAGTTGGAAAAATACAAATACATCCTGCGGCGAGCTTTGATTGAATTCAAGCAGCTGATTAAAGAGATTAGTATTGCTTGCGGATCTGCTATCCAATACGGCGGCAGCGGCTTCTTCAGTTGTTTTTGGCTCTCGCTGTTAGAGATGGAACTGAAATATTCCTTTATTCAGTTGGTACCCTTTATGAAGACAAGATTGGGTGTAATGCACGACGACTTTGTTTCCGCCGTACACGACGCAGACTTATCAATGGAAGCCTACTCTCAGGGTATTCACGCAAATTTCAAGGAAAAATTTATTGCACTAGATCCTGAGATGATCGAATCGCTGGATGAGTTATTCCAGAATGATTGGCCTTGTTCTTTGGCAGACATCGCTCGGTTTCTATTGAGAGAGTGGGCGTGTACTATAGGAGTGAAAGGAGGAGATGTGATTGTTTGCCCTTCAAGTTCTGCATTGATGGCCATTTCATCAAACGCTGTAAAAGAGTGTTGTGAAACGGGGATGGAATTAAAGAGATGGATGGATGAGAAAGTGTTTCCTCTGTTGTCAAACAAACTTGCTGAATATGCAGAAAACGTCACTGTTTTCATTGAAACAGAAGAGGAGACAGGAGAGCTGTCGTTTTTGTTGGTGTCAGCATGCACTGACCCTGCTGTTGCTCCCTGATTGAAGCATTATTAATCTTCGAAGTTTACTGTAATTATTAGCTGGGAGTAATAGTCGTAGTGGTGGCCATAAGAAAGAGTTTATGAAGAATTTTTGCTCTTTTCAATTCGTGATTATGTTTGTCTTTAGTTTTAATTAAGTCCTAATGTAGTAAAAGTACTCAACTTCCAGATATATATTGTTATTTTGGTCAAGTATTAATTAATTAAGAACAGTTTATTATTATTATTTTTTAACTAGATCATGAATTTGGATCTTCTCGTAATCTTCTAATTTTTAATACCCTTTCTATAATCTTTTAATATATGTATGGAAATTATAAACTAAATTACTCATATTTGATTTTATTTTCTTAGCTATACTTCTTCCATTGAAGTTATGTTTTGGTAAAAGAAGCAGAACATATATATATATATATATATATATATATATATATATATAATTAGTTTTAGGTGGGGATACTCTCATTTTTTTAAGTGCAGATACACTCTTAAGCTGTAGGGTTTAATAGATTTATGTTTGAATGAACTATAAAATCATGCGGTTTAATAATATTAAAAACTATCTCTCAACTAACTCTCTTCAACCATATGATTTAAAAATATGTTTGCATAGAAAAAAAAAATGAAGATGCCTATATTAGAGAATGATTATATAAATAAATTTTTTTGTTTATATATTTTTTTAATATTTTTTGGCATTCGTATTTTAATAAAATAAAGATATCCTCACTAAAAGAGGACTCTAAAGCTCTAAATATTATATATATATCAACTTTAACAAATTTGAGAGATAAATTTCATATAAAACTACAAATTAAAATATAGTTCACGGTTGACATAAAATAGAAAACTAAGTGAGAACTATGTTTCTAGCAAAATGAGGGAACAAAAGAAAAAAAATTTTGTGTAACATTACTTATAATGCCTATGGGGCTGCTGTAGGGCTCACTTCAACAAAGTTTGTGAACATGAGAGGATAAATGATTGCATGTGTCAGGTGGGTATTAGCTCATGGTTGAAGGAAAAGGTTTTGGATTAGAATCTTGCTCGCATGCATGATAAAAAATGAGTTATCATAATATAAAAACTGAAAAAAATGATAGTACTTATCTAAGGAGATTTTAATCTTCATTTTACAACAAATTAAAACATTGATAATTAGGGTAAACTCGTCAATATCTCGCCCAATTAATGAATCCACCCTCAAAAGTCAAATCGAGGAAGAGAAAATGAAGCTGAAACCTTTTAGGGCCTGTTCGTTACCGTTCTTACGCCTTTGTTTTTGTTTTTATTTTAGGAAAATTATTAGTCATTTATCTTTAAATATCACTAATATCATTTGTATTACAATACTTTTAATCTGTATCACTCGTATATCTTATGTTGGTAAAACGCTTCTGCCGTCTACCCTACTATTTGCTACCGTTAAGAAGTTAACATAATTTTGGTAAAATGATGATTTTACCGTTGAAACAAGTAAAGAATAAGCTATGATAAAAAGCAACATGTCTTTTTCTTTCAGTAAAATGTATTATTTTCGGATAAAATGTCGAATCGTATGATATGTCGTTTTACTAGAACATAACTTATGAAATATTATTTTACTGGAATATAACTGTATGACATGTCATCTTATTTGAGTGAAATGAAAATGTTGTAAAGACGACAAGTCGGTTTATTGAAATGCTGAAAGATGATATGTCTTTTTTTTTTTGACCACATGTCGTTTGATTAAAAAAAAATGAAATAAAAAGAAATGTGCACAACACACATGATTGGACCTTTTATTCTCTTCTTTTCCTCTTCTCTTCACACACACAATAAATAAAAAAGCAATGGAAAAGCTGATAGCACACTCACACGTACAATAATTTTTTTAAAGCGATTCTTAGTCATATAAGTTAAGAGATTGCATTTACGTCTGTTATACTATCTATGATCGTAAGTATTGTTGCTGCGATGGTGTGATATTGACTTCCCCTTTACTTTTGTGTAGTGCGTTTGTAAATAGAAGAGAAGAGAGAAGAGATACAGTCGTGTGTGCTGCGCATATTTCTTTTTATTATACTAATTTTTTTAGGAATAAAACTACATGTCATCTAATAACTTTCAATCTAAACGACATGTTATTCATTAATATTCAATATAAATGATATGTGTATTAAAAAAACCTATATAAGACGACATATCATATAATTTTATTATAGTAAAATGACATGTCATATTGTTATATTTCAATGAAATGATATGTCTTCTGTAAAGTAATATATTTCACTTAAAAAAGACGATATATATTTTTTTATCACAATTTTTCTTATGTTAAAAGACTACACTGCTCCTATGAAATCAACATATTCTAATGGTTGGTAACTGATTAATGGACGGCAAAAGTGTTTTATCAACTTAAGGTATATGAGTGATATATGTTAAAAGTGTTGTAACATAAATAATATTTGTGACATTTAAAAATATATGACTGATAATTTTCCTTTATTTTATTTTATGAATACAGATATAATAAGCGTTCGGTGGGTTGAGTCCAAAAAAAGGAATTCAGATTCAACCTTTATAGCTATTAAACTGTAAACATGTTTAACACGTCCTCTATGAATTAGAAATTTGAACTAAAAAATAAACTAAAACACAAACTCGCATAAGTTCATTATCATTCTTTCCTCTTCATCCCATCCAACAATGTTGTCTCTCTTTCTTTCCCCCTTTATCTCTCCTGATTTACCCTCTCTCAATGTGCCCAAATCAGCTGCTGTTGCACTCCATATCTGCTGCCACTGCTGCATCATCTCCTGATCTGCTGTTGTTCTATTCATTTTCATTCCTGCTACTGCATCATCTTTCGATCTACTGCTGCATCATCTTCCGACCTACTGCTCTTTTGTCCATTTTCATATGCGGCTATTCTGTTAATTTTTGTTGCTACTGCTGCATGAACAAGCCTGATTTACTACTGTTCTGTTAATTTTTGTTGATCATCTCCTGATCTGGTGCTGTTCCGTTCATTTTCATTGACGCTACTGCTACTTTCTCGGCACCATGTTAATTGCTGACATTTTTTTATCAATTAATATTTATTTCATAAAAATGATTGTGCTGTCTTGAGTCTTTGTGATTGTTATGGTAGTGTTTTTGCTGGCTTTGATTACTCAAGACTTATATGAAAATTGGAAAAAACGAAGCTTACTATTTTTGAAACATAGCTTGATCCCGTCTAATTCTAAAATGTTAAATATATATTCTTTTCTATTTCTATTATGTTGAGAAACTATTATAAAATCGTATGGTGTAATAATATTAAAAACTATATTTAAACTAACTTTATTCAACCATATGATTTAAAAGTATGTCCGCATGGAAAAAAAATAAAGATGCCTATATTAGAAAATGATTATATAAATAAATATTTCAATTTAGGATTCTATACTTTATTAAAGTCCAGTAAAATTATATATATAAAGTCTCGTAAGCATTTTTTAGTGTAGGCTCCCTCATTTATTTTTTGTCTGCTAATGTATTGAAATTTATATATTTTTTAATATTTTTAACATCTCTATTTTAATAAAGTAAAGATATCCTCACTAAAAAATGACTCTAAAGCTCTCTCTCTCTATATATATATATATATATATATATACATGAACCTTAACAAATTTGAGAGATAAATTTCATATAAGACTACAAATTAAAATATAGCTCATGGTTGACATAAAATAAAAAAAATAGGTGAGAACTATATTTCTAGCAAAATGAGGGAAAAAAAGAAAAAAAAATTGTGTAACATTAGTTATAATGCCTATGGACAAATTTTATGAACATAAGAGGATAAATTTTTTAATATTAATTTATAAGATTGTTATAAATATTATTTTTTTATTATTTATAATTAGATTATACAACTGAGACTTCTTATAATGTGTGCCCATGATTTTTTAACCACGAGATTGCTATACATATTATATATTTTTTTTATTTACAATTAGATTATACAAATGAGACTTCTTATAGTGCCTCCACTACAAGATTGTTATAGATATTATATATTTTTTAATTTACAATTAGATTATACAAATGAGACTTCTTATAGTGTGACTGACTCCACTCATCTTTCATAAGAGAGAAAACTAATTCTACTCAATTATTTGATAATTAAAGAAAGACTGAAATTAACCTCTATAAATGTTTTTATGGTGACTCGACCTTTGCTTCTCAATATTGTGAGTGTAAGGATTCTCCCATTGAACTATAAGTCTATTGGTGTGTCAGCTCATCTTTCATAAGAGAGAAAACTAATTCAACTTAATTATTTGATAATTAAAGAAAGACTAGAATTAACCTCTATAAATACTTTTATAGTGACCTGACCTTTGCTTCCCAATATTGTGAGTATAAAGATTCTCCCATTGAACTATAAGTCTATTGGTGTGTCAGGTCATGGGTTGAAAGAAAAGGTTTGAGATTAGAATCTTACTCACATGCATGATGAGAAATGAGTTATCATAATATAAAAACTTAAAAAATGATAGTATTTATCTAAGGATATTTTAATCTTCATTTTACAACAAATACAAACATTGATAATTAGAGTAAATCCTTTAAGATTTCGTCCTATTAATGAATCCAACCTCAAAAGTCAAATCTAGGATGAGAAAATAAATCATAACCAGTGTTCGGTGGGCTGAGTCCCAAAAAACAAATTTAGATTCTAACATTTATAATTATTAAACTGAAAACATGTTTAACATGTTCTCTATGAATTACAAGTTTGAACTAAAAAATAAACTAAAACACAAATTCGCACAAGCTCGTTACCATTCTTTCTTCTTCATCTCATCGAACAGCGTTGTCTCTCTCTCTCTCTCTCTCTCTCTCTCTCTTCTCTTCCCTTATCTTTCCCGATCTATCCTTTCTCAGTGTGCCAAATCAACTGCTGCTGCACTCCATATCCGTTGCCACCACTGCATCATCTCCTGATCTGCTGCTATTCTGTTCATTTTCGTTGATGTTACTGCATCATCTCCCGACCTACTGCTCTTTTGTCCATTTTCATCTGCGGTTGTTCTGTTAATTTTTGTTGCTACTGCTGCACGAACAAGCTCGATCTACTGATGTTCTGCTCATTTTCGTTGCCGCTATTGCATCATCTCCTAATCTACTTGTTCCGTTCATTTTCATTGCCACTGCTGGTACTCTCTTGGCTCCGTGTTAATTGCTGGTATTTTTTTTATTTGAATAATTTTTAGCAATTATTATTTATTTCATACAAATGATTTTGTTGTCTTGGGCCTTTGTGATTGTCATGGTAGTGTTTCTGCTAGCTTTGATTGCTCAAGGCTTAAAAGAAAAAAAAAAAAAAACCAGGCTTACTATTGTTGAAACATAGCTTGATCTTGTCTTATTCTAAAATGTCATAAGTAGTTATTCTTTTCTGTTTTTGTTATGCTGAGAAACCACCTTCTTCTGAACTATTAAGAATTTGCAACCAACCTTTTTTTATTATTTTTATTGTTATTATTCTTATTATTTTAATAATTCTGACATTATGCATTATCTATTTTTTTGTTAGGACTGATACATAGAGCATAGGCACTTGAATTGGATCTTGAAAGAGTTTGATGTGGTTCATTGAATTCCTTGCACACAAAATTCATAATTTGCCTTCACTCCAAAAATGTCATTTTATTTTGTTTGCACGGTTATATTATTTAGTTACTCATGTTTAAAGCTGCTCAAAACTTCTAAGATAGAACGGAAATAAATAGATTTTTTTGCTAAATTGATTAGCATTAGTTTCTTTGTATTTCTGTTTTCTTATTCTTATTTGAATGGATGATTATCATTAATGGTTCAGCGTTGGAACATGTCCCTAGTGTCTGAGAAGCCTACAAAAAACAAAGCTCTACTTTTGATAGAAATTACGTAAATAGTTTGTAGTAGAATAAATTTAATTTTTATCTGTTTACCTTTTAGTCTATGACACATTCTTGAAATGGCTATGTATGTTATTTAAGTTATGTATAACATGTTTAGAAGCAATTTCTTTAACTTCATTAATATTTTATATATGTTTTCTTTTTTTAATTTTTTAGTAACAAGTTATGGGTCCACATGATATTGATAATGAAGATAAGGCTGATTAGTCCAGTTGGACTGAAACTGTCTTTATTTGTATAGTATATGACCATGTTAAAAAGAGTGATTTACAAACATAAACTTTCACTAAGAAAATTTGGACCACTATAAGTGATGAGTTATTTGAACAATCACAAAAAAAGATTCAATGTAGGCAACATAAGTCCAAGTTTAATAGGTTGCACAAAAAACATCAAGAGTTTTATTGACTTAAAAGCTTGTACTAGGTTTGGTTGGGATCTAATTTCAAATACGATCACAATATCAGAAGCTATTTGGGTAGAATATATTAAGGTATAATATATATTTGTACTATATTGTATAGTTTGATATGGAAACATAATATAATTATTTTGATTTTATACACTTATTTTTTCAATGGAGAGTGTCTAGATTGAAGCTGTATCGTAAAAGGATTAGAGTACTACCAAACTCTATGGGAGATATTCAACACCGCTACAGCTTCTGGCCATTTATGTTTTTCCTTTAACCAAGTTCGTGAATTGGAAGAGAATTTTCTTAGTCATGGAGTTCATCTTGATATTAGGATGATGTGATTCAATGGAACTACTTTCTAATAGTAGGACAGGGAAAAGTCCTCATCGGCCAATTACAAATTCAGTTGAACTTAGTAAAAAAAAAAATAAGAGTGAGTTTGATAGTTATTTTAAAATTACTAGCTCAGTGATGGATGCTTGAATAAAGATGTTTAAATGTAAAAGTATGGAGTCAACTTCTTAATATGTTGAAAAGTGACTTATTAAAGAGTGTATTGAAGATGTGGAGAAATTAGGAGATATTGATAGAGATACATACAACCAATTGATAGATAAGCTAGTATCCAATATTGAATAGAGAAAAGCTTTTATGTGCATGCCTAAAAATAAAAAAATATATTGGTTAACTAATTTGTAGTTTGCCTTTTAAGCTATAATGTGTTTAACTTGGATGCTGTTGGTTGTGAACTACGATCTTGTTCATTTTATGGTTGACATTTGTAGTACTTTTATGGTTTAACTTTATTTTATTTTATTAGTTGAACTTTGTAATGATTTTATTTATTTATTTGATATAATATTATTAGATGGTGTATGAATTTGTATTTGTATTTGTATTTTTTATTTTTTATCAATTATGGATGTGCTTGAGATATAAATTGTGATTTTTTTTAATCAGAGCATAAAATTGAACAACATCAATAATGAAGATTATGAAATTGAAAGTTTATCAGATATTGAAGAAGAGGTTTTAGAGATAACCATTGCTACAAAAATATATGAGAAATAACAATGTGCTATTAAAAGACAATGTTATATAGGACAATTGTCCAGTATTAAATTTGTTTAAGAGTTGTTAAATGATCATCTTGATAGGATGTGTAATATGTTTCGCATGGATAAAGAAGTTTTCATTGGATTATATCATACACTTGAACAATTACATTTGTTAGCGAATGACTAACATGTTTGTGTTAAGGAGGTTGTGGCAATGTACTTATATATATTGTCTCATGGCATTGTTGTGTGAGTTGTATCTGAGCATTTTCAACACTCAGTTGATAGTGTGTTTACACACTTTAAGCATGATAAAAGCATTTTATTGCTTGGTAAAACATATTATAAAAGCAAAACCTCAAGGGAAGATACCATTAGAGATTAGAAACAATCCAAAATTTTTTTCTTATTTTGAGGTAAAAAATTTAATGCATGCTACTTCAATATTTATGTGAAATTAACATTTGGTTTATAAATTAATAATTATTACATATGTTTACAGAAATATATTAATACAATTAATGGGACTCACATTACTGCGTGGTCACCAGCACAAAATATTATGTGTATATATTCTTTTGACATGATGTTCACATTTGTATATACGAGCTGAGAAGGTACTGCCAAAGATTCAAGGGTATTCATGGATGTCTTAAGTTGACCAGATGTTGAGTTTTCATATCCGGAAGAATGTAAAAATATCGTGAGTATATATATATATATAACGCAAAGGCTCAGAGATAGTATTAGAACTGGATCCCAGAAATAGTACTTTGATTGAATGAAAGGAGAAGAAGAAATACAACTAAGGTGAGAGATCTGGTCTCTATGCCTTGGAGGAACATAGCAGTTCATAAGATCATATAATTTAAACAAAATGAAAAATTTATAAAATGAGAGTTTAAGAAGGACCGATTCTATATTGCTTTATTCCAAGATGAAAATAAGAAAAGAAAATACAATTCTTGAAAAGGAAATACAATTCTCTAAAGAAAATTTCAGAGAAAACTCAAAAAAAAAAAAACCCTCTCACCTTTTCTTCGTCTGACTATCTATATATTGGATGCTCCTTTCGAATCCCGAAGAAGGTCACATGGCTTTTGTCATAAGCTTCTGCTTTTTTGCTGTAGCAGCACATGGGCTTTAAAGCTGTCATTTTGGCTTTTGCTGTAGCAGTTGCTTTTTACTGTAGCAGTACATGGGCTTTGAATCGGTTGTTTTGGCTTTTAAGGGTCTTCACGTACAGGGCTGGTAGAGACCCTCATGAATGGCCCCTGAGTAGGAGACGACATCTTTTGCTTTTTGACTTTAAAATCTTCTTACAACAATAATTGCTTTATATGGACTAGGAAATTGTCAGTGGAAAGAGAAAATTACATATATAAAAGAAATTACAAAGGAATATTACAAATAAAATGAAAATTGCATATAAGAAAATATAGAAAATTACTCTGTTTTTTTTTACAAATACAAATAATAGCTTTAAGAATGCTTGATTGAAGAAAGAATTCTGAAGCAGTCATCTTCATTATCATCCCCAAGGGAAATGAATGGCTCGGCTTCATCAGAGGAACTAGCAATGGAGGGTTCCGATCTTGAGGCTAGGAGCCGTTGCATCTCTTTAAAATATTTATCTTCAGTCTTTTCATTGGCCAAAAGGGATTGAGCCTTAGATTTTTTAGTAATAAAAGTACTTTGAGCTTTAATATCTTTGATATTGGGCTCAATGAGGCCCTTCGAGGAAAGCCATGCTCGTACAGTGGTTTCAAATAACTTTGAATTTTCATCGAATTTAGACTACTATTTAACTTTAAAACTTCTTTTTAATATCAATTGAGCTTCGTGTGTATGATATTGGAAATCCCATATCCAAGCTTAAGGAATGAAGAAATTTGTACAGAAACAAAGAAAAGGAGGAAATCTTTTCTCGGACTCTGAAGGAACATAATGGGCTTTGAAGAGATTTAAAGAGTGGGTGGCATTTAAGGTCAATATTTCTAGGCTTGGACTGAAATGATTCCACCACTGTTAGAATTAATTGGGAAGACTTTGCACTGTTATTTTTGAATTGAAGAAGAATAACCATGAATGGGTCTTTTTAGAGTTTTGTATGAAGAAAGTGTTAAACCATGCTTGTTGGTAATCCCAATAAAAAAAATGTAAGTAATGGTTTAGACTCTTTTAAAAATTGGTGAGGAAGGTCTTTAATTTATGGAGTTGATCTCCCCACTGTTTTGGGCTAAGGACATTTAGAATAGTAACCGTTGAATAGGCTGGCTTAGAATAAGATTCACTGAGGAAGAAGTGTTTGAATTTAACAGACTCAGTGAACTTTAATATGCTCTGATAGAAAGACTAGAGTTTTGATAAATCGCATGATTTGAAAAACCATCCTTTTGTAAAAATCTTTGAAATAGCTTGAAATGGATTAGAATGATAAAACCCATTTTCCATTGATAAAACATTATTGTGAAAGCTTTGATTGTGAAATGACAATTTGAGAATTAAAGCTTTCACTAGAAAGGACTACGTTAGAAGAATAAGGTTTTGAAATATCTTTAGAAACAATATTTTTCTTTTTCAAGTACTTTAGAAAGGATTTTTTTTAAAAAAAAAAAAACTTTGTAGAGCTAACATGAGTTCAGGGGACTTTGAAATGGAGTTTATCCATTCCTTAACCTGTTCTTTGGAGGCAATGGCTTTAAACTGAGCTTTTTGCTCATTAACTATGTCAATCTAATATTTGTCTTTAGGTGGGGTTGTCTGAGTTTCTTTAGAAGTTGGTTGGGGTTTAAGATCTTTAAGGATATCTTTTCCTTTGTCTCTCCGTGTTGGGGCATTATCTGTTTTGAAGAAACTCTCTGGTTAGGAAATCAGGGATAAAATTTGTATCTCCTTTAATAAATTCAATATCAAAATAAAAAACACTTAACATAGCTTGTCATCATGCAAAAATCTGTTTTGATACAATGTCTTGAACATCTTTTTCTAAAACATGTTTTGTAGCTTTACAATCAATTCTAAATAGAAATTTTTGATTTAGTAAGTCACTTTGAAATTTTGAGATACATAACACAATAGATAGAATTTCCTTTTTAATAGTAGAGTATTTTTTCCGACATTCATTCTAGTGAGCACAAACATACTATACTATTTGTTATTTATTATTATCTTTTTGTTTCAATATTCCTCCATAACATAAATCTGAAGCACCAGTTTCAATAATTTTAAGCAATACAGGATTAACAAGAAATAAGTAAAGGATTTCTTTAAGAGATGTTTTTATTAGTTTAACAACTTTAGTATGATTATCAGTCCAGGCAATAAGATTTTTCTTTAATCTATCATGTAAGGGTTTTGAAATCATATTGATATTAGGAAAGAAATCAAGAACATAATTTAAACTACTTAGAAATCTCTGCAATTAGATTTTATCAGGGAATTTATCAGCAAATGCAAGTGATCTTTCTATAAGTGTTATGGTTCCTTTGGAAATATAATGTCCAAAAAACCTGCTCCTAGTTTGGAACAAGGAGAGTTTAGAACTAGAAATAGCAACCTACTTTCTTAGTTGCTAGATAGAAAGCCTTTAAATGTTTGAAATGCTGGTTTATAGATTGAGAAAAAATTAATACATCATCAATATAAACAATACAGAATTCAGAAGGTTTTTTAAACCAAAAGGCTTACAGTCCATTCATATTGGCCAAAATGAACAGTAAATGCAATCTTATATCTGTCTTTAGAGTGAATTTGAATCTGCCAAAAACCTGATTTCATGTCAAATTTTGGAAAAATGAAAGCAGAATGCAGTTTTTGGAGTATCTTATCCATTTTAACGCTTTATTAAGAGATTTATAATTAATAACAAGTTTAGGTGTTACTCTTTCTAATTCGAAGTTCTTATTGACATAGAAAGCGGCACAAGACCATGGAAACCTAGATTTAACAATGAAGCCTTTTGACTTTAAATCTTTGATTTCATTTTTACAATGTTGTTCTAATTCTATGTTCATCTGGATAGGACAAGCTTTAGTGGGAATTTGTCTTATATCAAAAGAATTTTCATAAGACAAATCAACCAAATGTTGCTTTCTGTTCCAAAAAGTAGATTGTTGATCAGCACATATTTCTTTTTCAATTTAGGCTTTAAAATCAGAAATTTTTCTTTTTATAAATTCATTTTGTAATTGGCTTTTAATCTTTATAAACTCAATTTTTTTTGTAAGCAAACTAAGTTATTTTGTTTAGACTTAATTAAAATATTGATTTGATTTTGGTAAACAGAACAAGCCTTTACAGTATTAAGATTTCGAGTTTTAGGCTTTTCAATGAAAGGGAAAATCAACTTTCTGTTTTTTACTTTAAAAGATATACTATCGTAATTGACAGTATATGGAGCTAAAATGACAGTGTGATGAATATCATTTGTCAAAATAAAAGAAGTCCTAAATTCAAAACCATTATTATGAATAGAGGCAACAGCTTTAGATTTGACTTTTAATTTTGAATTGTTTGCGGCAGAAAGTCTTTTAGTTGTGTTTTCATGAAATCTTTTTGGAATAATGTCCTCTTTAATATAGTTTAGATCGGCACTAGTATAAAAAAGAATAATAATATCAATTTGAAAATCTTTAGAAAGGATTAAGGTAATTTTAATCAAATATTTTCTTGTGGTGATTTATTTTTAAACAAATAGAAAATCATTTGGTATGGATTCAATGTTTTCAAGATTTTGTTTTTTAATATCACCATCAGATTCTAATTCTTTATGAGAATTATCTTCCAACTATTTTTGTAACAAGAATTGGATGGTTTCAGAATTATTCTTTTGTCTCTCTTTCAAGACTTTTATCTCAAGTTCTGTTTTTTTTAATTTTCTTTTAGAGATCTTGAATATTAAAAGTTAATTTCTTTGTGGTTTTTTTTTATTAAGGATCTCAGTAAGGTCGTATGTATTCTTTTTAATAATGGGGCTTTAGAATTTTCATTTTTATCTCATAATTCTAAGGTTTTTAAAAGTTTATCTAGGTATTTCTTTCGAAAGACAGAGTTAGAAATATGTTTAACTAATTCAAAAAAATTTTCTTGATCTTTAGTCAACACATTAATTTTCTTTAAGTAGGATTCTATTTTGCTTATATTAGAATCACTACTACTCGAAACAGAATCAGAGTCGATTAACACATCAATCTGTAAAGGCTCACTGTCTCCCGTCATGGAAGACTCAGAGTTAGAAGACTCTAGAAGTAAATGAGCAACTTTAGAAAGTGTCTGTTCATCAAGGCCAAGCTTATGAAGCTTTCTGTTCATTCTACAAAATTTACTAGTATGGTCTTTTCTTCCACATTTATAGCATGTGGCTTCTTTATAGTTAAAAAGGATTTTTGGAGAGGCTCTAAAATCCTTTCTTTTAGAGAAGTGGGGCTTCATATAAGATTTCAAAGGTTTCTTATAGGAAGATTCTCTAAAATCTAGTATGGGTCTTCTATGGCCTTTTGACTTGTAATGCTTTTTGTAAGATTTTGAAGAACATTTACCATTACAATCTTTAGAGTTGAAGGTTTTAAAGGGATCATAATTAAACTGCTTACAGAAATTGTCCAATTCTTGCTTAGATTTTCTCAGTTCCCATTTTAGATGTTTCTGAAGTTTCAAGTCTTGACAAATCTCTAAACATTCCTTATTAACGAAGCTGACAACTTCACCATTGGTGAGATCGTTATAAGAAATACGATTGTCATAAAGGGCTTTAATGAAATTTCTGACTTTTTCTCCTAAGAGGGTTGGTAAACTTACAAGGAATTTTTCTTTCCAAGTAGCATGATTTGCATTATCTCTGACGAAAAGTCAAGTGAATAAAGTGGTTTTATAGCTTTGGAATTCACTAAGTTTCCTATATATTAAGTTAAGTAGTAACTCAGTATTTTTATCCTTAAGGTAAGAAAGGTCACCTATGAAGTGAAGGGAAATGGTAAAAATCAGGGTAGTAACGACATCTTAAATGGGGCTATTGTATTCCACAAATGGGTGCTCTATTTTCATCTTTTTGAATGGCGTTAAAGATGTCTAATTGTTATTTTTAGTAAGAAGATGATTCCACCAACTTTTAAGCTGACATGTAAAACCAACAATAATGATCTCTGCAATGGCTTTGTCAGAGGTTCCTGATTGAGTTTTATAAGCATTAGCTGCCATGGTCATTTGTTGTAGAAGTCCAAGTATGTTATATTTAGATATATCATCTATATTCTATTCATAGATAGATAAATCATTAAACCTAGATTGGTTTAGTACACTAGGCCTTTTGTCTATGGCTAAGTTAGGTGGTGAACTAGTAGGAAGGGTTAATTCCTAGTGGACCTTATTGGTTCTAGGAGTTGACTCATCTTTAAAGGCTTATATGTTTGAATAGGCAGTAGACATTTGGTCATGGTCAAGTACTCTAACGGTACTAGATTGGGCAATATCAGGGGCTATTTGAACTTTACTAGATGAGGAATAAGCTTCTATCCGATTTAGTTGGTCTTTAATGGCTTTAGCAAAATCTGACTTTGAGTCTTGAACAAGCTTTTGGTTATTTTCCAAAACCTAAAAAGGTTTGAAAATAAGATTTTTAAGCTTTTCATCAGCTTTTGAAGAAATATCAGGAGAAACAGTTACGTTTGACTTCTGGAATTGACTTTCTATTCTGGTCAACTGTTTTCCTAAAGTATTTAGGTTTGCATTATTGAAATTATCCTGCTGGATAATACTACCTAAATTTGTCTCTGGATCATTTGGTTTATGGATTTTGTAAAGTGAGGCTTTAACCTGCATAGGAGGTATACCATGGTTTATAGTAATACTCCTAAGAGGCAGATGCTCGGATTCAATGGTTTGATTACTGTCAAAAAAATTCCATTCAGTAATGTTCTTTCTGACCATGATATGATTTGTCTCTTTAAAAGGATAAGCAGTTTTATTTTGCGAGGCATAAATTTCAAACCAATTAAAAAATAAGATATGAACTTTATGAGAATTAACAAATTCATAGTAGACTTCTTGGATCTTTTTCTCTGAGTTAAGAATTTTTTGAAAAACTAAAGTATTTTTTCTTTGTTATTCTCAGAATAAAAATCTTTATGAAGAAGTGTTTTATCAAGTTCAAAATTTTTTCAAAGACATTCATAACATTTTTCGTAACAGCATAGAATGTAGGACATGTTGGAGGAGAATATTTTTTCTCTTCCTGGCTTTGTATTTGTTGACTACTAGTGTAAATAGGATGTGGAACACTAGTAGTATAATCAACAGAATGTATAAAAGAACTAGGTATATCTGATGTGGAAAACCTAGGTTGACTTTTCAGGGGTTGGAAAGGAAGATTGATAATAAAAGGAATTTTCGAAAATCTCCTTTCTAGAGATGGAATGCTAGTGCTTGAATCTTTACCGGAGAATCTAGCGATGTAGATCTCCTGAAGGACAATTTAACTTTACCATCGGAATACTGAATCACATTTTCTAACTCTGTACTGGGCTTAAGTTACTTTGGAATCACTGGTTCGGTAGCTCCTTCCAAAATCCATTCGTCAGGAAGATTGACATCTTTCCATTGGATAGGTCTCGGGATAACAATGTTGGCTTTAGACAAGTCAGTCTGCAAGAGAAGAGTCTCACCTCTTCTTGATTGGAATTTATGTTGCGTATTAAACGCATAATTCATGGCTTTATAAGAAATTTTAAAAATTAAAGCAACAAGAATAGATCCTTCAACCATGTGATAATTATGAGTTTTGATTTGAAGAATCATGTTTTTATGAATATTTTTGTCTTTTAAGGAAACTGTTATGTTTGGATAACAGCTAAAAGAAATAAGACCTTTACAAAGACTTAATTCTATGCTACTTAGCAAAGAATCATCAAAGAAGATAAATCTCCTATTTCTAAGAACAGCAAGTATGGAGGTGTTTAAACCTTCTTTTGTTAAAGGTTTTATTCCAACTTGTGTTAAGCCGATGTGAATATAATTAAAGTTCTTTTCTTTTAATCTATTTAAAGATTATTCTTGAAATAAGTGGATTATCCCTTTTTTTCAGATTTTTTAACAAAATTAGTTTTAAGAAAATCAAGCTTTTTTGTTTTATAAATCATATCTTTAGGGATTTTAGGTAATTCCCAACAATCAATTTCTTTATTAAAATCTTCAATTATGAATTCTTCTGAAATTACAACATTCTTTGAATCACTAGTCTTCGTGGAAGAAGAGCTCGAGAAAGAAGATGCTCTACAAAGTAGAGAATCCATGCATGTAAAACCTATATGTAATCAAATTTTATTAAGTATGGCTACAATCTAAGGTTAAGAGTTGGTCTTACTACCCATCAACCAAATCGAGATTTATGACCAAATACTACCAAGGCACTTAAAATACCAAAAATACTACCCTGCTCTCCCCTGGATCTGACACAAAAAATACAAAGTCTCTAAACAAAAATTGTTTCTAAAGATATTTCAAAACCTTATTCTTCTAACGTAGTCCTTTCTAGTGAAAGCTCCAATTCTCAAATTGTTATTTCACAATCAAAGCTTTCACAAAAATCTTCGGATTGGATTCATAAAACTCATCATCAAAATGTTTTATCAATAGAAGATGTGTTTTATCATTCTGATCCATTTCAAGCTATTTCAAATATTTTCACAAAAAACTAGTTTTTCAAACCATGGGATTTATCAAAACCCCAGTCTTTATATTAAAGCATATTAGAGTTCACTGAGTCTGTTAAATTCAAACACTTCTTCCTCAATTAATCTCATTCTGAGTCAGTCTATTCAACGGCTACTATTCTAAATGTCCTTAGCCCAAAACAGTGGGAGATCAACTCTACAAATTAAAGACCTTCCTCACCAATTTTTAAATGAGTCTAAACCATTGCTTATATTTTTCTTATTGAGATTACCAACAAGCATGGTTTAACACTTTCTTCAAACAAAACCCTAAAAAGACTCATTCCTAGTTATTCTTCTTCAATTCAAAGATATATGTGCAAAGCCTTCCGAATTGGTTCTAACAGTGGTAGAATCATTTCGGTCCAAGCCCAAAAATACTCACCCCACATGCCACCTACTGTTTAAATCTTTTCAAAGCTCATTATGTTCCTTCAGAGTCCGAGAAAAGATTTCCTCATTTTCTTTGTTTATGTACAAATTTCTTCCTTCCTTGGGTTTGGATGTGAGATTTCCAATATCATATTCGCGAAGTCCAATTGATATTAAAGAGAAGTTTTAAAGTTAAATTTAATGAAAAGTCAAAGTTGTCTAAAGCTACTGTACGAGCATGGCTTTCCTTGAAGGGTGTCCCTGAGCCCAATATCAAAGATATTAAAGGTCAGAGTACTTTCCTTACTAAAAAATCTAAGGCCCAATCCCTTTTCGCCAATGCAAAGACTGAAGATGAATATTTTAAAGTGATGGAACAGCTCCTTGCCTCAAGATCGGAACCCTTCATTGTTAGTTCCTACGATGAAGCTGAGCCATTCATTTCTCTTACAGATGATAACGAAAATGACTACTTCAGAATTCTTTCTTCAATTAAGCATTCTTAAAGCTATTATTTGTATTTGTAAAAAGAAAAAAAGTAATTTTCTATATTTTCTTATATGTAATTTTCATTTTCTTTGTAATATTCCTCTGTAATTTCTTTTAAATATGTAATTTTCTCTTTCCACCGACAATTTCCTGGTCCATATAAAGCAATTATTGTTGTAAGAAGATTTTAAAGTCAAAAAGCAGAAGATGTTGTCTCCTACTCCGGAGCCACCCATGAGGATCTTTACCAGCCCTATATGTGAAGACCCTCAAAAGCCAAAATGACAGCTTCAAAGCCCATGTGTTGCTACAGCAAAAAAGCATAAGCTTATAACAAAGTCATGTGACCTTCTTCGGAATTCTAAAAGAGCATCCAATATATAGATACTCGGACGAAGAAGAGGGGAGAGAGTTTTTTTTTTTTTTTAGTTTTCTCTGAAATTTTATCTAGAGAATTGTATTTCCTTTTCAAGAATTGTATTTTCTTTTCTTATTTTCATCTAAAAGCATCTGCATCTTGGAATAAAGCAATACATAATCGGTACTTCTCAAACTCTTATTTTATAAATTTTTTATTTTGTTTAAATTATATGATCTTATGAACTGCTACGTTCCTTTAAGGCATAGAGACCAGATCTCTCACCTTAGTTGTATTTCTTCTTCTCCTTCCATTCAATCAAAGTACTATTTCTGGGATCCAGTTCTAGTACTTAGGTTTGTTCAGAATAAAATTTTTAAATTGTGTTTTATTCTCTTCATTGCACACACTCCATGAATCCTGGTATTTCTGGTTTATAGTTTTGAGACTTTGTATGTTTAAAACCGTGTTTGGTTAGAACTTTTAATTGTGTGGTGAAGGAGTTACCTTTTAGGTGCCTTGGTAGTATTTGGTCGTAAGTCCCGATTTTGTTGAAGGACAGTAAATCCAACTCTTAGCCTTAGATTGTAGCCATACTTAATAAAATTTGATCACATATAGGTTTTATATGCATGGATTCTCTACTCTGTAGAACATCTTCTTTCTCTATCTCTTCTTCCGAGAAGATTAGTGATTCAAAAAATATTGTAAGTTTAGAATAATTCATAATTGAAGATTTTAATAAAGCAATTGATTGTTGGAAATTACCTAAAATCCATAAAGATATAATTTACCTCATATCTAATGTAGCCCACAGCTAACCCCAAACCCTACCAGCTTTCCAGGTCATCCAATCTCCGTCATTCCACTTTAGCTCATCTCCAACCACCTCGCCTCTATAGCTTATGGGCAAATCCCATTCCTCCTTCGGCGACGAACGAGTATGTAGAAAGATTAAAGAAAGTTGAGTTGCGGATTTTTTGAAGAAAACACAAGGCATTGGCAGTTTCTCCATTCCACCAAATTCAGGGATTTTTCCCTTTACCCTAATTCATAACTGCCAAAAAGATTCAAAGGAATTCGAAAAATACAACAGTGGTCCCATCTCTCATTTTAAAGCTTATTGTGCCCATGTCTACCCTTTAGAGAAAGACGATGGGGCTACCATCCGATTATTCCAGAAGAGTCTTACGGGCCCCGCACTAAAATGGCTTACGTCACTAAATCATTCTAAGTTGGTGTCTTTTGAGCAATTATCTCAAATGTTTATCAATCAGTACTCATATAACTTAGATGCCAAACCAATTTTGTTATAAAAAGCTTGATTTTATTAAAACTAATTTTGTTATAAAACCAAGGAAATGGACATAATGACACGACTTAAAAGTATTTAATTTACTCCCAAGTATAAGAGTGTCTAGTTATAATATAATCCAGTGAGTCCGGGGTCGAACCACAAGGAATTTTAAATTTAGTAGTCTATTATTAAATAAAAATTAATAGTAGAAAAATAGATTACCTGTCTAAAAAGTACTAAGACTATGGGATTTACTCTTGGAATTTAAATTATGTTCATAATATTCTCTCATATTTATATTTTATATTTTATTTACTAGTTAAATATTATGTCATTTAATTCTTAACTAACCTATTTTATGGATGAATATAAGAATGGAGTACATGATGTACTATACAACTAAATTGGAGTGTCAACATAATGTCAAAATATCATATAAATCTAATAAGATTTTAAGTTTATAAATTAATATGATATAAAAATATTCAGCAAATAAAAATATTAAATAAAATAAACTTTGAACTTATTTGAGAGAGATATTAATTCCATAATTTAAATCCTTGAGTTTCACCATTTGCCTAGCTTAATAAATTAGTCACTCATATTGAAAAGAAAAACACTCATTTTATTTGGCAAACTTCTAAAATATATTACAAGAAAATTTTAAGAATTTGAAACAATAGAAGAAGAAAATTTGAAAGACTCATCTTCACCCTTTTATTTCTCCTCTTTTTCTTTCTCTCATTTCTCTTCTCTTTTTCCTCTCTTTCTCTTATTTTCTTTCTATCTTTTTTTTTTTAATTTTTTTTATTTTTTTAATATATATTATTTATTTATTGTTACAAAGCAGCTTTTTTTTCTCTTATTTTTCGGTTCTGATTTCTCTTCATTATCAAAATATACCTACAATAACAAAATATAACAATTAAGATAAAAATTAACATAATAAAATATAATTTACATAAAATTACATATGAGAAATATTAAGATAAAATGTAAATTATGTACACATTAATTAATACTTTAAGTGAAAAAAATAATAATTTAAACCTTTATAAAATATACATTTTCTAGTACCAATCACATAACCCTTTCGAAGCCTTTTGAAACAATCCACTTGTTTTCAGAATAATATTTAAAGAGATTAAAAGAAAAGAACTTTAATTATATTTACATCGACTTAATACAAGTCGGAATAAAACCTTTAACTAAAAGAGGTTTAAACACCTTCATACTTGCTGTTCTTAGAGATGGGAGATCAATCTCATTTGATGATTCCTTACTAAGTAGCATGGAATCAAGTCTCTGTAAAGGTCTTATTTTTTTTAGCTGTTATCCAAACATAACAGTTTTCTTAAAATTCTTAAAAGCATGATTTTTCAAATCAAAACTCATAATTATCACATGATTGAAGGATCTATTCCTGTTGCTTTAATTTTTAAAATTTCTTATAAAGCCATGAATTCTGTGTTTAATATGCAACATAAATTCCAGTCAAGAAGAGATGAGATTCTTCTCTTGCAGACTGACTTGTCTAAAGCCAACACTATTATCTTGAGACCTATCCAATAGAAAGATGTCAATCTTTCTAATGAATTAATTCTGGAAGGAGCCACCGAACCAGTGATTCCAAAGCAACTTGAGCCCAATACAGAGTTACAAAATGTGATTCAGTATTCCGATATTAAAACTAAATTTTCCTTCAGAAGATCTACATCGTTTAGATTCTCCGATAAAGATTCCAACGCTAATATTCCATCTCTAAAAAGGAGATTTTCAAAAATTCTTTCTGTTATCAATCTTCCTTTCTAACCTCTGAAAAGTCAACCTAGATTTTCCAAATAGGATATACCCAGTTCTTATATACATTCTGTTGATTACACTACTAGTATTCCACATCCTATTTACACTAGTAGTTAACAGGTACAAAGCTAGGAAGAGAAAGAACCTTATCCTCTAACTTCTTCTACATTCTCTGCTATTATGGAAAATATTATGAATGTCCTTGAAAAAGATTTTGAACTTGATAAGACTCTTCTTCATAAAAATTTTTATTCTGAGAATAACAAAAAAAAAAAAAGACATTGGTTATTCAGAATTTTCTTAACTTGGAGAAAAGAGATCCAAAAAGCCTACTATGAATTTGTTAATTCTCATAAAGTTCATATCTTATTTTTTGATTGATTTAAAATTTCTGCCTCACAAAATAAGATTACTTATCCTTTTAAAGAGACAAATCCTATAACGGTCAGAAAGAAGATTACTGAATGAAATCTTTCTAATAGTAATCAAACCATTGAATCCAAGCATCTACCTCTTAGGAGTGTTACTATAAACCATGGTATACCTCACATTCAGGTTAAAGCCTCACTTTACAAAATCTATAAACCAAATGATCCAGAGATAAATTTAGGTAGTATTATCCAACAGAATAATGTCTGTAATGCAAACCTAAATACTTTAGGAAAACAGTTGATCAGAATAGTAAATCAATTCCAGAAGTTAAACATAACTATTTCTTCTAATATTTCTTTAAAATCTAATAAAAAGCTTAAAAATCCTATTTTCAAAACTTTTCAGGTTTTGAAAAATAGCGAAAAGGTTGTTCAACAGTCAAAATATTGTAATGGTAAGTGTTCTTCAAAATCTTACCAGAAGCATTACAATTCAAAAGGCCATAGAAGACCCATACTAGATTTTAGAAAATCTTTTTATAAGAAACCTTCGAAATCTTATACAAAGCCCCACTTCTTTAAAAGAATGGATTATAAGCCTCTCTAAAAACTCCTTTTAACTATGAAGAAGCCACATGCTATAAATGTGGAAGAAAATGTCATACTAGTAAATTTTGTAGAATGAACAGAAAGCTCCATGAGCTTAGCATTGATGAACAAACACTTTCCAAAGTTGCTCTTTTACTTATAGAGTCTTCTGACTCTGAGTCTTCCATGATTGGAGACAGTGAGCCTTTACTGATTGATGAGTTAATTGACTCTGATTCTGTATCTAGTAATAGTGATTCTGATATAAGCAAAACAAAATCCTACTTAAAGAAAATCAATGTGTTGACTAAAGATCAAAAAACTTTTCTTGAATTAGTTAAACACATTTCTGACCTTGTCCTTCAAAAGGAATACCTAGATAAACTTTTAAAAACATTAGAATTATGAGATAAAAAGGAAAATTCTAAAGCCCCCATTATTAAAAAGAATACATACGACCTTACTGAGATACTTGATAAAAAGAAAACAACTCTTAATATTCAAGATCTCCAAAAGGAAATAAAAGAAATCAAACTTGAGATAAAAGACTTGAAATAGAAATAAAAGAATGATTCTGAAACTATTCAACTCCTGTTACAAAAACAGTTTGAAGATAATTCTGATAAAGAATTAGAATCTGATGGTGATATTGAAAAAAAAAAATCTTGAAAACATTGAATCCATACCAAATGATTTTCTATTTGTTTTAAAACAAATCATCATAAGAAAATATTTGATTAAAATTACCTTAATCCTTTCCAAAGATTTTCAAATTGATACTATTACTCTTTTTGATACTGGTGCCAATCTAAACTATATTAAAAAGGACATTGTCCCAAAAAGATTTCATGAAAATACAATTGAAAGACTTTTTGCCGCCAACAATTCAAAATTAAAAGTTAAATCTAAAGCTAATGCCTTTATTCATAATAATGGTTTTGAATTCAAGGCTTCCTTTATTTTGACAAACGATATTCATCACACTATCATTTTAAGAACTCCTTTCATCAACTTCATAACTCCCTATACTGTCAATTACAATAGTATATCTTTTAAAGTAAAAAACAAAAAGCTGATTTTCCCTTTCATTGAAAAGTCTAAAACTCGAAATCTTAATACTATAAAACCTTGTTCTATTTACCAAAATTAGATCAATGTTTTAATTAAGTCTAAACAAAATGACTTAATTTGTTTACAAAAAGATTTGAGTTTACAAAGAATTGAAAGCCAATTACAAATTGAATTTATAAAAAGAAAAATTTCTGATTTTAAAGTTTTAATTGAAAAAGAAACATGTGCTGATCTATCATCTACTTTTTGGAACAAAAATCAACATTTGGTTGATCTGCCTTATGAAAATTCTTTTGATGAAAGACAAGTTCCCATTAAAGCTTGTCCTATCCAGATGAACATAGAATTGGAACAATGTTGTAAAAATGAAATCAAAGATTTAGAGTCAAAAGGCCTCATTGTCAAATCTAGGTCTCTATGGTATTGTGCCGCTTTCTATGTCAATAAGAACTCCGAAATTAAAAAAAAAAAGAAAAAAAAAAGAACACCTAGACTTGTTATTAATTATAAACCTCTTAATAAAGCATTAAAATGGATAAGATACCCTATACCTAATAAAAAACATTTACTTCAAAAACTACACTCTGCTTTCATTTTTTCAAAATTGGACATGAAGTCAAGTTTTTGGCAGATTCAAATTCACCCTAAAGACAGATATAAGACTACATTTACAGTGAGTGTGTGTGTGTGTGTGTGTGTGTGTGTGTGTGTGTGTATCTTTAGCCTTTTTTTAATTAAGTTCTATTTTATTGTTTATTAATTTCAAGGCATTACTACATTGTGGACTATAGATGTATAAATATGAGGATTTTTTATACCGTATATAAGTGAAAGATATCATTTACGTTATTATAGAGGATCATGTCGAGTACTTAAAAGTCCCCAAGAATTGTTTAGCTACAAACATTCATCAATGTGTAATGTAATTGAGTGATACTTTAATGTTTTGAAAGCATGATTTTCAATGTTAAGGGATGTGCATAATTATAGTTTACGTAAGCAACATCTAATTCCAATAATGTATTGCGTTTTATATAATTTTACTCGATGAGAAAATGCAAGAGATATGTTGTTTGAGGATTTTGATATGCTGGATATAGTTACCAATAAAGAAAGAGATATTAGTAGGCTACTTACTAATATTAATTTATCTCTAATAAGTGTTTAAAAGATGAATGATATAAGAGATAGAATTGCAACTTCTATATGGCATGATTACTCGCACAATACATGATGTCTATTATATAATTTTTTAAAGTTATTTTGTTTAAAACTTTAAATCATATGTATTGTAATATATATCTCAATTATAGTATAAAAACAATGGCAATGTAAAACTTTTTTTATTATTAAAATTTTATTATCATGTAATTTTTTATAATTATTTTGTTTAAATTATTTATGGTATGTTTGTGTATGAATTAGTTAAATAAGTATTTTAATTATGACTTAAATATTTAATAAAAATTATTTTTAAAAATGGTATTACCGAATACATACTCACTGTTGTTATCATTTTCAACTGTGTCTACTAAACGCATATTATTGTTTTCAATTTTAACATATAGGATTCAAAGTATGATACCAATGTATACTTAAATTCAAAATACAGTAACTACAAAACAACATTTTCATTCTTATTTTTGTTTTTAGAAAATACAAATTCAGATCCTTAATTATTACTCTAAAACTTGAATTAACGTCAATTTTACCCTTAAGATTTACCTAACTAGAGTTAAGGTGACATTTATTGGTAGGAAAGTATCATTTAAAAAAATTGTTTAATAAAATCAACTTTAAAAATTCATAATTGTTGTAAATATAGATAAGACAGCAAGTATAAAAGAGGACAATGCAGAAGAAGCGTTATGTTGATATATGAGAGAATTATCTCATTCAAATTTTTGGTACAAAAAATTACAAACGCTAGCTACCTTATTATGTTTGATTCATCCAATCATAAATTGTCAAGTTTTAGAACACATGGCATGATTACAAAAGTCACATTATCTTCACATGTGACCGTTCTTTAATATCTAAATTTCCATACTTGATAAGCTTAGTCTTCCAAACTTTCTTTGTTAAGTAAAAGACAGAATATTGTAGCCCATAATAGACATACGCTACCTGAAAAGGTCAAACATGTGTTCAATGCAAATCTTTCTTGACTAGTCAAATTAACCAGTCATAATATTGGATAGCCATCGATATCACAACAATAATGAATCCTATAAATTTTACTAGATAATCAAACAAAAAAATAATAATAAAAAGTTTTGACTCACGGATTAGGAGATGACCAGTCAATAATAATAAAAATTGCCGATTTCGGTCAATAAAACTTGAGAAGTTTCCCTTTATAATTTATTTTATCTCGTTTTCGTACCTACTGCATTGTCAGTAAATATGCAAAAATAGCCGCCAGGTCATGTGGTCTATTTAAAGATTTTGTTCAGTAAAGTTATGACGTATATAAAAGTGGGCACTGCAGCCCCTCCCCGTACGCCATATGCATCTTTGCTCTTCTTCGTTGAAAATGAAAACAACGGTAAGCATCCCGGAGGCTCCTTTGGGCTCCGCCGGCAAAACCATACCTCTTGTTGGCTTCGGCACGGCCCAATATCCCTTCGGAGCAGCCTCCAGTGAAGCAGTAAAAGAATCTGTTGTGCATGCAATTGAAGTCGGCTACAGACACTTCGACACCGCTGCACTATACCAGTCCGAGCAGCCTCTGGGGGAAGCAATAGCCGAAGCGTTGCGTCTTGGGCTCATCAAATCACGCGATGAGCTCTTTATCACTTCAAAGCTTTGGGTCAGCCAAGCACACCGCCGACTTGTCCTCCCTGCACTACAAACTTCTCTCAAGTAAATTAATTACAAGCTAGCTTGCCTAGCTGCATGCATGCATCATGAATGTTTTAAAGTTGATTGATTGGCCGGTGGACGTTATTAATAATTTAAATTTGCAGGAATCTGGGACTGGAGTATATTGACTTGTATCTGATTCATTTTCCGGCAAGCTTGAAGCCTGCTACAGGGTTCCCATTCAATACACAAGACATCGTGCCACTTGATTATGAGGGTGTTTGGGAGGCCATGGAGGAGTGTCAAAACCTTGGCCTTACTAAATCCATTGGAGTCAGCAATTTCACTTGCAAGAAACTTGAGAGGTTACTTGCTACTGCCAAAACCCCTCCTGCTGTCAATCAAGTGAGTCCAATCATCTTAAATTAATTAAATGTTTTTAAAAAATAAAATGAAGTTGTTTAATGTGTTTTATATAAATTAATTAATTAAAATTAACGAAAACACACACACACACACACCCACGCAGGTGGAAATGAATCCAGTATGGCAGCAGAAGAAGCTGAGAGAGTTCTGTGAGAAGAAAAGGATACACATCTCAGCATATGCGCCATTAGGAGCCAAAGGAACAGGTTGGGGAAGTAATCGAGTCATGGAATGTCAAGTGCTCAATGAGATTGCTACTGCTAGAGGAATTTCTGTTGCTCAGGTGATATTTATCTGAAGATATATATATTTTATTAATTAATTATTATCCACATGAATAATTATGTGAAAGGTTATATATAGAAGAATTTTAATTGTGGACGCTCTTTATTTATTTATTTTTATGCAAATTGAAGGTTTCTCTGAGGTGGGTTTACGAACAAGGGGTGAGTGTAATTGTGAAGAGCTTTAACAAAGAAAGAATGAAACATAATCTCGACATATTTGGGTGGAAATTAAGTGCTGAAGATCTTCAAAAAATACAACAAATTCCGCAGTACAGAGGAAATCGCGCTGAGATTTTCATATCAGAGGATGGTCTTTTCAAAACCGTGGAAGAGTTATGGGACGGAGAAATTTAATTTGATTGCTTATAATAAGCTTACAATAAAGTCATTATTGTACTTGTATTAATTCTGATAAATGAATACGATAGTTAATGTTGTATGTGTATATCTCATAATTAATGTAGATAATCAATTAACGAGCGACTTTAACGACAAGAAATCGTCTCTCATATGAGAAGGATTCTAAATGCCAAATTAAAGGATAGGAATTTCTAGTAGTGACTCACCACTTTGTGTGTGCGCGCGCGCGCGTTTTTGTGTGTGTGTGTGTGGTGTGTGTTGTGTGTGGGTGTGTGTGGATGTGGGTGTGTGGGTGTGTGTGTGGTGTGTAGAGGCTAGCCCTTTGTATGTACCAGTCACCGGAAGAGTACAGGCTAGGAGGAAGGCAAGCGCCTCTCAATGCAGGCTAAGCTCACCCTACACTTGAAGAACGGAACAATCAGAGACGATGACAAGTCAGTCAAACTTACCGAGTTTGATTGATATGGTACTATAGTATAAGTATAAGCTTGGACAGACCAACCAGGTCGCTTAAGTAAGAAGACAGAACTGGGGGCATTTAAGTGTGAGGCAGTTTTGCCCCAGCTTGTCTGGTTAAATTATCAGGCTCCCATCTTCAATGAATTAATTCCAGATTAAACCCCGAAAGGTAAACAGCTTCTCCATCACCTAGTCCTTCGCCAATTGGAAATAGAGGCAAGAGGTCGCCGTGTGTTAGAAATTAACGTTTCTAACAAATGTGTCATTGGTTCATTTCTTGATTTCAAAAATATCAACGATATGTATATGGAAAATAAATAAATTTTAGTTTATTTTTACTCCAAATATATATATATTGAAACACATTAAACCTATTTACGTAAGAAATTCACTTAAAAAATTTAAAAATATATATTTTACTTTACAAACATATTTTAATATCCATTATACCCTTATATTAAATTAAAACAGTCTTTGCATCTTTCTCCTTGGTCTGTCTCTAATTTTTTTTATTTTTCACAATTTCATAGGCATCTGTTAAGTTACATTATAGCTGACTTAAAATTATTCTTCCATAACCTCTCAATTGTTTAACAATCAATAATTGAGTCGTATAAAAAAAAAAAATTAAAGGGATCAAACATTATTACTTTGTTTAAAAAATAAGGTCTAATGAATATTTTAAAAGGTTCAAAGCCATTTTTTCTTCTCACTAATTCAAACTAAATTAAATGTTGACAAGAACAAATTTCTTTATTGCCCACCACCTTTGAAAACGAGTTGAAAGAAACAATTTTACTGCATTTTTATAAATAATACATTTTAAACGCCAAAGAGTCTGCTCATTTATTTCAATTTCAAAAAGGGGGAATCATTCTTCATAAACGAAAAAATACTACAACTATGTACAATATTCAAATCTTAATTTTTCATTTTCTGAGTCAATTACGTGATTTTGTTTGATTTGCGTTTGATTTGAACAGGGGTTTTAACTTTCGTGGGGATTTCAAACAGAGTAGTTAGTGACTTCCACGTTTGCTACTAATTAATTCACCTGTCACTTGTGAAAGTATTCAATTTCGATAATTTATTTTGTTGCTTTCCTTGCGTAAATCCAAGTCATTACGCGGTTGCAATTTTGTCATTTGCAATTATTTACATACCGCAGCGACCGCAGCGAAGTTGATGGAAAAATAATTCCATCAGCATCATAATTTCTTGAATCTTAGATGACTTGGTTGGAGAAAAAATTTATTAATAATATTATACATCCCAAATAATTATTTTAAATGATATAGTATTCATCACTTAATTGATAAGATAATATAATTAATTCACTTTAATTTTATCAATTAATTGATTAATACTACATCATTTGTGATGATTACTTAAGATCAAATTTAATATATGTAGCATTACTCATAAATACAACGTAGGGGCATGAGAATGACAGGTAGAGCCACGTGCTAATGACACATGTGAGAAGGCCCTATCGGCTGCTCTGGTAAAATTAATTAAAAAATAATTATATTAATTTATTTTATAATTGTAATATTGAGACTAAAGTAATTTTATTAAACTTAATAGTTGTAGCGTGGTTATAAAAATTATTGTGAAATAAAGTGTACAGTATGTTAATAATTAATCAATAGATAAGTTAAAATATTTTAGTTTTAACAAGAAGGTATCTATGGGAACAAATAATTATGCACTCACAAGTTCAAAAATATGGTAACAATTTTAAAAAATAAATCATTATTTTAAATAAATTTAGAAAAATATTTAATATCATCTTAGATCATTAATATCACATATAACATATATTTTTTGTACGGATAATTATTACTACATGAAGGTAATTTTTTTAATACGAGATTTTAAAAAATTATAACTTATTATCATATGGAATTTATTATTATTTATAATTGATTCAAATTATAATTAAATTTTTATGATTATATAAAAATTATTTTTATACATAGTATCATTATTAAAAAAAATATTGTAAAAAGCAAACGATAGACTTTTGCTATGTTGGCAGGAAACAATGGTGAATAGAACTTAAAATCGGTTGATAGAAATTAGAAAATGAAAGGGGGTTGGGAAGCACAACAGTGTATAAGTTAAAGAAAGGGCCTCTCAATTGTAAAAAGTAAAAGCAAATGGCCCAAGTTTATGTGAATTAGTTGGGACAAGATGTTTAGGCATTAGACTCAAAATAACTTCACCTTTTAGCACCTCTACTGATTCTGATAAAGCCCCGTATATTTATCACTTCCTAGCAACGATGGAAAAATTATACAAACATTATGGATGTGGTCACTACTACTCTAAAAATTATCATGAATACTTTATTATTTCATATACTCTTGTGCTAAATTTTAAAAATTAAGTTTTATTTTCTACACTATTTAAAATATCAAAAAATACCTTATTTAAACTAGTTAAATGAATTTACTCAAAACATAAATCAAGCTATTTATCACATTAAAAATTAATTCATAACAATTTAGTGTATACAATAATGGAATCAAATTATGTTTTAAATAAGTTCTTTAACATAAGTTTTATTTATTAGTTTTTTACTATTAAAGAATATGTTCAATATTGATTTTACACTCTAATTTTTTAACCTAACAATTAAAGAAAGAAACAAAAAGCACAAGAAGAAGAAGCCTAAAAAATTGAAGTGGAAGAAGGAGAAGAATACAAAAAATACTTCTTAATAAAAATCAAAAAGTAAAATTATGTTCAAATATATATTAAAAGTATTGATTTGCACATTATTTAACTAAATACTATTTAAGAGATTGGAAATAAAATTTTAGGGTATATGGCAAAAGAATTATATATCAAATAGTGATTGTACTATATAAATATTCAGAGTTTTTATATTATGTTAGTTTATAAAAAAAAAAAAAAGAATGTCCTTATTCGTAATTCATATGATGAGTATTTTTGTAATAAAATAATATTTTAAAATAAGAGTATTCAAAATGATTACCCAAACATAATTTAGTTTTTTTCCCCTTCTTTTCATCATTGCCATGATGAATGCAATTTCAAGAACCAAAGGAATATGTTCCTAATGATACAAATAAAATTTCAAATAACATTATAATCTTTTCCTGATCTAAGCTCTTCTAAAATTATAAAGATCTTGCACCATTTATCTTTTAATTCTAATGAATAATTAAGATTTAGGCCAATTTGGTGATTATGTATCTTTTAAAATAATAACTGTTAGTTATATTATAAAAATAAATAGTTGTGAAGAGAATTTATTAAACGTTTGGTAAAATTTATTTTAAAAAATATTGTGAGTTATAAAAGCAGTTGTATGTGTTTAGATATATATATATATATATCAGTTGTATGTGATGGAGATATATATATATATGTATATATATATATATATATATATATATATATATATATATATATATATATCTTTATTTTGTGTATATAATAATTGATAGCTAAAATAAATATTTTATATAATTTTTTTTATTTATTATTTTAATATAATTGGTAATAATAATTTCTTTAAATTTAATGATTTTATTTCTAAATAATAAGGATAATTTTAGATTTTTACAATATATATGAGGATGTGTATGGAATCATATTAAATATAAAACTAATTTTTAAAATTAGATTTTGAAAAGCTGATTTTTTCCGACTTTTCAAAATTTACTTTAGCATGAGTGATTTCGCTAAAAGTGATTTTTTTAAAAATTTACTAAACATCAAAATTACTTTTGAATCTTCAAAAAATAATCCTAAATGGACCATCAATTACTTTTATTTTTTTAATTTATTAATCACTAATCACAAAAATGAATTCTACTCAAGTCATGAGAGATCCCAATACAGCTTCATAATCCACTTTTTTGTAATAAAAAGCTCATCAATAGTAACATGGCAAGCGGCGGACCTATTGTCCCATGAGTTATAGGACTGGATTAATTATATATATAACAACAACAACAATAATAATAATAAGTTTTAATGCCTCGATTTTAAGATATTGCATTATTGCAGGAAAACTGTGAAAGTTATTGTTTATTAGAATTATTTAAACTATGTTAGTATCGAGGTTAAGTAGTTGCAGCTTAAAAGTTAAGATATTAATTATTGCAACCTGAGAGCTAAATTGATTTCATCAATAACTTATATGATAAAAATCTATGTATGATTATTATTTTTGTTAAAATTATTATTTAAAAGACATATTTACTATACATTATTAATTTTTATTTTACAATTACATTATAGTTATATCTCTTTTTCCTACAGAAGTTGTAATTTAAAAAATACAATACTTCAATATCAAACATGGATTTAATTGTGCCTTATGATGTTCTTATTAGTGTTCTCAATTTATCCTGAGGTTAAATTATGTGGGGTGAGTTGAATATCATAATCTTAATTTGCAAAATAGGTAGTTTTGATAATTTAAATTTCACATTTTGAACATGAAAATGAATTATCTAAGCATACATAAATAAGATAAAGAAAAAATATAATTCTCTCCTAATTTGAGCTTTTTGACCTTTTAAACACTGGTCGCTTTAGTCAATAACAAACATACAATATATTGTTAAAGTAAAAGTAATTCTTTTTACACCTCTTTAAAATCCTTATGTAACCCATATTTTCGTGCACATAGCTCTATCGATGTAAGAAATTACATTAAAGGACAATTGTGAATTTAACAAAATTAAAATATCTAAACCTACAAATTATGAACCCTCCTATGCCTTTAAAACCTAATTATATATATATATTACAAATTCAAAATAGATTTGAGACATTGAAGAAATAAAATTACCTAGTGATAACATTTTTATTATAAAAAAGTATATTTAAAATTTGATTAACGTGTTACAAGCTAAATTCTTTAAGAAAAAGTTCATATTGATTGAAATTAAGATCCGTGACCCAACAAAAGGCCCAAAAATGAGAGCCCATTATCATCTGGAGCTCTCGCCGAATGCCGTTCATAAAGGTTTCCAAAAACTCAATGGGAAGGAAGGTCATGCGTAAAGGCTCCTTTCAAGTGCTTGCCAGCAAAGAAAGACTCCAAGATTCTGAAAAGGAAGGCCGGCTTTTTGCTTCTGTTTAAGCTATTTTACAGTAAGAACTGTGAAGAGAACTTGCAGATGTCAAAAGGCAACTCAAAAGTGATGGTGAATTTAGAAGTATTTCATAAATTTTGAGTCTCATGTGCAATCCAACACAAATTAAACCACTTTAAACTGTAAAGAAGACAGTAAATAATTAAAGTATGGTAAAGGGTTAAGCGAAAACAAATATCTTACGTGGTTAGATAATTTATGTTCACAACTCTAAGAGGACAAAAATTTTTTGTCCCTGGGCTGGTGTTCCCTTCCCCCACAGTGTAGATAGGACCCACAATTTTTATTTTAAATAATAAAATTTCATTTATTAATTTACGGGTCTCATTACTAAGGTGGTGTTCTCGTCCCATGTAAATTTCTCTCCTTTAAAAGAAAACAAAAATTTTACATGGAATCAAGATTTTAGTTCAGTTAGGGTTGTTATGCATAAATTATAAACTTAAAATTAATAAAATAAAGAAGGCCGAGTGGCCAATAAGACAACAATGATACAATAGGACCATAATGGAGAAATTATTACAAACTTAGGTAGGCTACAAAAGAGTAAATGTAAAAACTAGGGAGCCATACATAAAAATGTATCGAAATTGTTAAAATCTCAATACACTCGCTTAAGTTTTTTGACCCAAAAAAAATTATATACTACATATTTCGGGCCCTATCTCTAAGCCGAATGAGCTTAAAGATTTCACAAAAAAAGTTTTATACATGCAAGACTTTAAAGGTCTTATAAATACCATTTTTAAAACCTTAGAACTCCATCCGTTCTTTTTTCCTTAATTCAACTAACAAACTAAGTAATTTAACTTAATATTCTAAGGACGGTATTATAAAAACCACATAAAACAATAATCAATATTTTCTCACATATTTTAGGATAAAAAGGATCTTTTAGAGGTAACGTCACTTTTCAAAATATTAGGACGCTAGAGGCATTTATTTTAAGGGTTAATTTTGGTTTACCCTTAATAAATTAATTATCTTCAAAATATCTATTAAATTATTATAAACTTCAAGTTACTCTTAATTGCCATTGAAAATATAAGAGCTAATGGGGGCTGATTGATAAAAAAAAAATTCGCAACAATAATTGGTGTAAATTGAGTTTTTTAATAGTTTTAAAACATTTAAAGATAGTCAATTTATTAGGGGGATAAATTAAAATGAACCATGGTTTTAATGTAAAAGTGTGTGTGTGTTATAAAGGGAGCATTACGAATTATCCTTTATTCTTTTAAATGCATCGTTAATTACTCTTGAGAGAGAAATATAAAATTCACTTGGTTAGAGGAAAATTCCTTTTTTTTTTTTTTCGGGTCGAAACTGCGCATGTGTGCATGGCTGTAGCTTTATGAAAGTAGGGTGGTCTTTTTATATCCCTCCTATGCTTGCATTTCATGTCGGAAGAGATTTCCTTTCTGTCGACTAATGGAAATTAGGGCATAGAGACAAAGCCACTTTTTACATATATTTTTATCGAGTTTTCATTTTATGGGTTGGGGGAAAATGTGAAGGGCACAACTTTTACCTGGTAGTCAAAGCTGAAAGCGGAAACCTTTTTCTCTATTATTATGTACTATGTAGTTTTATTACTCACCTTTTTCCCTCTGTTTCAAAAGTAGTAAACCCCTTCATCTACCTTTTGCACAAGTATTAACAATTGTATCAATGATGTCTATAATGTGATAGAGAGATCATAGTATTATATTTATATGTGTAGATAATTTTCCACTTCAAATGAGCTCTGCACACTTGAGCTTATGAAATTAAGCCCATAAAAAAAAAAAAATCTTCAGACAGTGCCCATGTGGTATCGATTCATTTTTGGTACCACCACTATTTCAAAATCCATGTTGTTGAACTCTCTCGAATCACTTTTGTTTGGCAATGTAGCAAATTTTTGCACCTTAACACCACCTGCAAGATTTTGGCATATGCAGAATGCGCCATTAATGACGATTCGACCAATCACAATTCACAAACCCAACCCAAATGTCATTCACTCATTCCTTAATGTTTATAAATGGTATTGGATGTATATCCAAATTTTCACTCGCCAAAAAAATATTTTAAAATGTTGCTTTCTGTCATCATTTTAACAACATCATTTTGTCCAATAGATGACGTTCCAAATTCCATTGTGATACGTGTATTATTAACATTCAAGATTATGGAAGCTAGTTATCCGCCCATCAATCACACTATACCACATATCTAATAAATTGTCCAAATGATCAAATTACTCTCTTGGGTTAAGCAAGAGAAACAAATGATTTATACAATTTTTCTTTCAAGCGTCCTCATTTTTTTTTTATGTGAACATATTGTTAAACTACGTAGTTTAATAGAGTTAGTGTAAACGTATTATTAAACCACATAATTTTATAGTATATTGAAAACTGACTCTATTAAATTATATGATTCAATAGCGTATCCATATTAAAAAAAATGAAGGCGCCTGCAAGACTACAACTAATAATGGTTATATATATATATATATATATATATATATATATATATATATTTAAAAGGAAATAAACAAATATCTAAAGTAAGAAAAATTGGCTAGTTACCATGTAAAGGCATGAAGCATGTATAATTATTTACACGGTTGATCCAATAACTCGCATGAATGTAAAGAGAAGATGGTTATTTTAGCTCAAATTCTAATATTTGAATTCATTGCTAGTTATTCATATGATTTACATAATAAAAGGGAGTAAAAATTACCGGGATTTAAATAAGTATAAAAGCACAAACGAAAAGTGAAAAAAAAAATTGTAAAGTTACACGTTAAGAAGTGTAAGGTTAGGCGTTATGAAAGATACTTTTTAACAGAGTCTTAATTTGGTGTAGATGATCCATATTTTTTTTAAGTATAAAAAAATAAATAAAAGACAAAAAAACTGCTGTACATTAAAAAATAAACAGAAATGTTAAATAAGAATGTGTGGTGTATTTTGTTTTAGCTCATTCATTGCTAGATAGTTAATGTTATTTAACAAATCCCTCGCGAATTTGGTTCATTTATGTACAATAACAAAATGTTTCATTTCAGGGTTAAATTCAAACCCTTCAACAAATCGAAACCAGTGGACAGAAAAGGCAAAATAAAATAAAAAGGGCTGCATTAAAAGGTGAAGAAAGATGAGCACGTGGTCCCAAAAATTGCAAAAAAGCAAGCGAGAAATGAAAACCCTTTTTGTGCACCTTCATTCTGACTTCGCTTTTGCTTTGATTCAAATCGTGAAACAAAATCAACGAACTAAACACTGCCTTTACACTTTTTATAAATGCATAAATACACACAGCGAAACAATAATACATGTATGTATTTTTTTTTTCTCTTTCCTTTGAACGTGAAAATGGATTCAACTGAGAGTAGTTAAATTTGTATTGGCCTTTAAATTGATGAAAAAGTCACTGTATCAGTAACCCTCTCTGTTTGCAGACTCTGATGGAGCTGCCTCTTTCACACATTCTGATAAAGTAGTGTTATTGAATTTTGAGTGAGAAAAAAAGTTTTTTTGGTGGGTTCTGAAATTTTTGTGTGTTGTTTACGTTTGAGAGGGACTATAGCAAGCCTGCAACCATTTCAACTGTGGCACTGAAAAACATGGCATTTTTATCAGCATTTAAAGGGACAACAAATGCTCTGAAAACGACATTACCCTTTTCCTTTTTACACTCACTCTATTTCTAGGCTTTATATATTTTCTTGTCTCTCTCTCTCTCTCTCTCTCTCTCTCTCTCTCTCTCTCTCTTCTATAGCATTGAATTTGAGTTGAGATATATAGGTCAGCAGCATCTTTGAATGGCTCTTCCTATATTTTGGCAAAATGGTCCCTGGCCTTCATTCAAAAAAAAAAAAAAAAAATTGGTCCCTGGCCTAGATAGGCTAAGATGTTGAACAAATCTATATAATCCATGGGTCATTCATTTATGCTTCATTGAGAAAAGGTCCTGATCTAGCTTAGCATGCAGCTATATATAAAAGAACATAATTTGTAACCTTCAAACTCCGAATTTTTTCTTATCATTTGGGTATAAAAAGAAGAAGACATTATAATTCTGAATAGTAGGCAGCATCATATATTATAGATGTACGAACAAGAAGGTTTGTGCTTTTAATTCTTAAGTATCTTTGAAAGAGTAAAGATTCATAATTTCTGTGTTAAAACATTTAAGTTTAGAGTCAGCTCCCTCAGTGTTCCATGATTGCACTTTCTGTTGAAACAATCATTAAAAAGAAAAATAGATAACCAAATTAAAGTTGCATTTATTCAAACTTAACGGTCCCAAACCAAAAAGAAAATAATTCAAAGATGGCAGAAAGGCATGCATTTTGATGCATAGAAGTGATTATGTTGCTCTAGGATTCTTCTAATGATTGATATTTTCTTTTCTACTGTAATTAACTTTCCTCATAGGGTGAAGAATATATTCTTTCATTTCTATCAAGTGTTCATCATTATATGTTGTCTCCAGTCTCATTCAGCACCAAACTAGAGGATTTTACAAGAGCACTGTTCACTTCGCTGCTGCATCACCAATATTGAAACCCATTTATAAGGCTCTTCCTTCTACATCCATTAAACAAATGAATTTTATACAAATCAATTGAAGAACAGGTTACAGCCCCATCTAGCCACTTAGAAAACTCCACAACATGATTAATTTGTCAGAATAAGTACTTGCAATAAAGCAAGATAAGATGAAAAATCATACACAAAACAAAGATTATATAAGAAAACTGTTGAAATAATAAGGAACTTTTCTCTTTTTCTTTTTTCCCTTTTTTATTTGGAGAGTATATAGTGCAAGGCAGTTTCTTCACCATCACTCTCCTTCTCCTTCAGTAGTTGCTGAGGACATGTAACTCATGGCAAGAGAGGTTTCATCACATGGAGGCGCCATTGATGTTGATGCTTGAAATTGATGCTTGCAAGCATGGCAAGTAACTAGCATGATAGTAGCACTGATCTTCTTTGTAGCTTGCTCTTTCAAAGCCTGAGCCTTTTCAAGTTCAGATTGTGCTTGTTGCCTAATCCTTTTAGCGTTTGCAAACTCAAGCTCGGCCAACTCTATCTGCCTCTTTGCTTGCTGTCTAGCCTCTTCAGCATATGCCTTTTCAGCCATGGCTAACTTTAGCTGCTCGTTAGCAAACTCTTTCAATTTTTTTGCTTCCAACGAAGGCTCACTGGCAGTTACATCCGAATTGATGAGCCTATTTGATTCACCGTTTTCGCCACCGTGGTCACTTGACCCAATAGAGAGTTTCAAATGGGTTGCATAGTTTTCATACGAAGTTCGTGTTGCATTGGAGTTTGATGAAGATGGTAGCAGCTGAAGCTCAAGATTGTGTTCTTGTTGATGATCAGAGATCGAAAAATTGTTTCGACTAGAGAACAAGAAAACGGGCTCTTCAGGCTTTTGCAACGGCAGTCCGGGCAATGCTGGTGGTATGCTGAAATTGGCATCACTTGATGGACTTGTACTGGAAGCAGTTCTTGACGAACAAGCAGGCTGAGCATGCATTGCCTGCGATTCAGGCTGATGGACTCGCCGCATGGTGCAAGCATCTTGGTGTTCGATGAAACTCTCAACCCTATAAAAGACAAAAATAAATAAATAAATGTTGATTGAAAGTGATGATGGAATTTTCTTATTGCTTTTACTAATCAGATGACCAAGTCATGGAATGGAAGCAATAAAGATTTTTCAGGCTAGAACATGTAGGGTTACCAAGAAACAAACAATATAAAAATGATTAAGGATCTGTAGAATAGATTATGCGACTACGTTTACTATATATATTAAAATAAAGTAAAAGAGATTATGAAATGGGGTCTGTTTGTGCAAGTGTGACTGTTTAGTTTGTTCTCTGTATAATTGGCTTTTATTTTGGCTATAGCCACATGGAAACTGTTAGTATTATTTAGAAATAGTCATGCAGCTAGTACTGCCCCTTGAACTTGGATTGGCTGGCATATATAGATCACACCACACAAGATGCAAGAAAACATGAGGTCAATTGTACTAATGAAAATAATTATTGGATTTAGAACAATTAATTACTCTAGCTCCTTTAAAGATAACAAAACAGAAGCTTTAACTTAAGAGGCCCGGTGAATCAAGATTTTGGCATGATTGTTAGGATTTTAGGGTTTGATCGAAAGATAAAAAAAGGGGGGTAAACAGAAGAACCTGGAAAACACACGACCACAGTCACAAGAATGGCCTCTAGTACCACAAGTTTTGAGATGTGCTTTGTAATCAGATTGAACAGCATATCCTTTATTGCACTTGTCACAAACCCACTGCTTGTGGTTGCTGTGCTTCCTTCTAAAGTGCTTTTTGATACCAACAAGATCTCCCAAAGCATGACAAGGGTCATGGTGCAAGCAACTTGGCTCTGGACAAACAAACACCCTCTTCTTCACTTCTTGTGTCTCTCTCTTCAGCAACTTCCATGGCACCTTGTGCCTTCTTCTATGCATTTGCAGGTTTTGGTCTCTTTGAAACCCTTGGTTGCAGATCTCACATACATATCTATCTGATTCTAACAAGGTCTTGGGTGATAAAGAAACCACCTCTGCATCCGGATCTATATGTGTGTGTGTGTGTGTATCAAACAAAAAGTGAAAAAACAAAAATTAAAACTTGCAATTCACCTTAAAAGAATTGAACCCATGCGCAAAAGAAAACTAAAAAAGAAAGCTACCTGGGGTGCCTGCTGGTTTTCTTTTTCTTTTGCTATGCATAGCTAGAGCACCATTTTCAGAAGAGGTGAAAGGATCAGAAGAAGAAGAAGGAGCATTAATATTGGTGTTGTTTTCTAACATGGGGTTCGAATTTTTGTTGACTAGCAAAGCAATACTACAAAGTGGTGGTGATGCAGGAATAGTGGCCTTTGTTTTTCAGCTTTACTGATAAAAGAACAAAATGGGTGGAGAGGAAGGGGGAAAAAGAGAAAGAAAAGAAGAAAGTGTTTTTTTTTTTTTTTTTTCCCTTCTTATCTCACTTTAAATTCTTTTCAAAGAGAGAGAAAAGATGAGGAGGGGGAGAGGAAGCAAAAGCTCTTGCTTTCTTTCTGCAATCAACTTTCTTTAATCTTTTAAGCTTTTAAGCTCTTTTTTTATAAGGAAAAAAAAATTGGAAGCTTTTTTCTTGGTTTTGTTTTCATTGACCCCCCACCCTTCTTCACCTTGTTTTAGTGTTTGTGAGGCTAAGTTAGTAGTCTATATTTTTATTAGAAAAAGCTTTTGTTATTTTATTTCAACAAATACTCTACAGAGGGAGAAGCTGTAGCTGACCCAATCAGAAAAGCTTGAAACTTTGAGCCCAGTCCCACTCCCACAGAAAGTAATTGGACAGAAACAAAAAAACATCCATTCCCATAAGAAAACAAACAGTCATTATTCAATCACACACTGTATAATTTTTCATGTATAAATGCAGGCCCCGAGACACCTCTCTCTGTCTCTACTCTACTCTACTGCACGTGACCTCACTTTCCTCCTCACGTGACCTTATTCCCCTTCCCTCTCTCGAGCTCTAAAGTAAAATCTTAAAATGATTACTACTGCCTGCTGCATTTGTTTAATCATTATACTGAAGTAAACCCTGATTAGTTTTTTTCACATTATTTTTTTTTGAATTATCGGTTTTTTCAAAAGGTGAAGGAAGCAGGATTAGTCACTTTCAAGAGCGATGCAATCATTTCTTAAAACCCAAGAAAACGTTAACCAAAAATATATATATATTTTACTCGTGATTTTCATTTTTAACTTTCGGGTAATTAAGTCAAGGCACATGTTGCTGCGTGCTTTCGCTTCTTAAAATTAGGCTTCAATTTTTTGCGGCAATTGAAGTTGTAGGTGATCGATGGAGAAAAAAAACGACTAACAAATTTCGGGGTCAATTTCAAATGCTTTGACAATTTTTTTTTTTTTTTTGCTTTAGCCTAATTAGGGGTATGTTTGGATTGTAATTGATTGTCAAATAATATTGTTACACTTACAAAATTATAATGTAAAATTTGTATATAACTGTGTGTGAATTTTGATGCTTGGGTCCTTCCTATAAATCACCTGATGAAAGTAAAATAATAAAATTGAGTAACCTCTTAACACATAACAATTTTATTATAATGATGCATTACATGTTATGGTAGTTTCTTGAAGATTGCTTAGTATACAAAAAAAAAAAAAAAAAACTGAACGTATGAATATCAATAAATTTTGTAGCCCAATAAAAAAATTTATATTTTAAAAATTGAGACCGCACGTTAAAATGTCACCACTAACAAAAAATTAATTTTAATTTCTTTCGTATTAATGAGTTGTTTATCAAAATAAGCAGAATAAAATACTACCCACACCTACTTATTTACTGGAATCACCATCAACATAAAACATTTTATTGGAATGATTGTGTTATAATAATAATAATAATATCATCCTACATTTTTGTCTCTAAAAATTTTTCGCCGTCACTTATATTGCTAGCTATTTTGGTGGGTCATAGCCAAATATATCTTTCGTTTCTATCCAAATGAAAACTATTTAGCTTTCCCAGTTGAAGAATGGAACATTTCTAATTGGATACGTTCATATTCCTCTCCTATTATGTTGTTAATAGAAAGTACAAATGCTCAAGCACGTAAGAAGTAATTACTTGAAGACAACAATGAGAAGTTTCGCCGAAGTGACTACTCTTTAGGTACCACAATTTCTTTTATTTTTTTTTTTCGGTTGTTGCCCATGAGAAGAAAAGGAAGATTAAAGAACTATTCAATTTCTTTCATAAGTAGTCTTGACTCTCCAGAGTGTTGGTGTTGTTATAGTCTTATAGATATTAGATACATACTTCTGTGGCAGGATATTTTCATACGCGATCTTCATGTTTGACCTCGGTTGACATTCACTGTGAAGCCTCTGATAATTGAAAAGTCAATGAAAGAATATTAATTTTATCACATACCCAAATAGTTAAACAAATAAATTAATTAAATATTTTGATGATTTTTTAATTAATTAATTAATTAATAAAAATAAAAAGCAGAAGATGCTTATACCTGATGTTGAGCTGGAAAGAATGGGAAGATGGGATTCTCACACATGCTGCTGAATCGGAAAAGGTGAGTAGGCGGCAATCATCCCTCCCAAGTGCCGTAGATTCCAAAATCTAATAAAGTTTTTCTTAATCCACAATTAGATATTGGAAGCCACCCCCCATTGGACGGGGGGAATTTTTTTTTTTTTTTTTTTAAATGAAATAATTGTGTGGACTTAGGCTAAAAGTTCAATCAGGTTATGTTCATTTCAATGTAGCTTCAACTTTACTCTTCAAAATTCACCCATTTCTGGTAAAGCAACCAACATCCAACAACACCATAAAGTTTGTCCTTGTAATATTTTTCTGTGTCACATCCCATTTAGTTACTTATATAAGGATTAAGATTCCTCCTAATCTATGTTTCTTCTGAGTAAAATATTAGGTCATTATTGATAGTTATTCAATAAAAATTTTAAAAGAATGAAAATTTTTAGAAGTAAACTAATATTAATACACACGGCACACTCCACAGGTATTTCTTAAAAGGTCAAGAGAGCTAAAATTGTGAGAGAGTCTTAATTTTTAATTTTTTTTTCATATATACACACTAAGTATATTCTCGATCATCTAGGGTGGTTCCTAAAACTATATACTAGTTGAACAACAATGTATATTTCTTGTGGAAAGATATTTGAGATCCTCATCTACAACGATATAATATTTTCTTTTGAATATTAATTAAAAGTTGATTAAGTTATTTTAAATTCAAATATTTAAAAATTTTAATTTAATCATGACTGCTAAATCTTAGTAAAATGTAATATTCGAAAAACAAATCTCGCTTAAATATATTTTTCTTATATGCTAAAGGGTAGCTTCTCTACCAAAGGGAATCATATCTATTTGAATATTGGTTGGATATTATTGCAACTATTTATAACTCCCACAATATCAGTCATGTTTGTTAATGCACCTTTTTATTTTTATTGTTCTGTTATTTTAATGTCACAAACCAGCTTGCATTTTTGTTTGCATAATATTATTCAATAATAATAATAACAAGATCAGGATATGATTTTGATTTTCATAACCAAGCGGAGATTAATTTTGAAAATAATTATGAAAATTCCGAAACATAATTCATGCATCCATCAATAATGTCATGATGGGCTCTGCAAGGTAATGGGGCCCTTTGTCATTGCACTGAAACCTGAGGCCTTTGTCTGGTTTAGTTTTGTTGGTATCCAAAGAAATGAAATCATCCATAAATTGAACTCACCGAAACCCCAAAAAAAAAAAAAATAAAAAAAAAATTATAAATAAAAGAATTAGAATACAAGATCCCATGACAAATAATATATATTTATTCGCTAATTGCTCCACACCCAAACACCAAAGCTTTGGCTCATATTTGTGGCATAAATGGAGAGGATTTGTTTGTTTGTTTGTTTCTCTAACCTTCATGGAACTTTCATTTTTGTTTTCTAGGCAATTTTTGGTTGTTTGTTTTTGTAAGAAAGAGAGAGAAAACAGAGAGGCGCAAAATTTGTTTGGTAGGTAATGTCAGAGGCTCTGAAAAGCAAACGTGTCTTGCGTAATAATAAAAATAAATACTCAAAAAGATTTATACAAAAAAAAAAGAAAAAGGTTACTAAAAGGATAAAATGGTAAAGGAAGGATAAACAAATTGTAAAAGCAGGAGGAGGATAAAGTAAAGTAAAAATAAAGAAAAGACAAAATTGCTTGGTAACATGACAACTGGGTTCCCAGAAAGTCAATAAAGTACTAAAAAGTTTGAGCTGATCAAACTTCACAGAGACAAATATACCCCATTCAGAGACCCTTATTTTAACTTGTGTAAGAAACATAAACCATTCCTTCCCAAAAATTTTTTAAAAAAATCGTAAACCATTCTTTTATCCTCTCTAACGAAGATTTGCAGCAGGGTTGGTTCTGTACAGTTCGGTTCGGTTTAAGTTGAAAACCGAACCAAAATCAAATCGGGTTGATTTACAAAGTTAACATCAAAAGCGAATTAAAGTTTAAAACGTTTAAAAGCGAACCAGAATATTTTGGATCGGTTCTATTTGGTTCCGCCGGTATTAAACTTAAACTACACACAATATTTCACTTAAGATAAATATAGCAATGCCAACTTATACAGCAATTTATTCAAAAATCACCCAATAAATTAAGCAATATTGATTCATTCAACAATTTATTCAGAAAACACAAACCAAATCTAATAATCTCTACTCACAAAATAAATATAATTGAGGAAAAAAATTTAAGGAACAATAAATTAATAATAAACAGACATATGCTCAACACAAGTTACACAAATCACAATGCGATGGCAATGGCCAGCTGGTGACAACGCAACCTACAAGTGGAAGGTGAGGCTACAACAAATGAAATGTATTAATTTGATAATTCTTTATAAAATTCAAGTGAATTAATTGTATTAATTTATTAACTAATTGATAAATATTATATTATTTGAGATAAAAATAGGTTGGCATACCCGGACTCGGCCGGACTTTAAAAATTCAGATATTCTAATACCCGGACCAGACTTATTCCGGGCCGGGTTTTTTCCGGGCTTTTATATATATAAATCTTAAATTTTTATATTTATAAATATATTTTTATTTATTTTATAATTTTAAAAATTATTTTAATAAAATTAAATATGAAATATGAACTTTAAATATTTAAATTTTTAAATATATTGAATAAATGTATAAAAAAATGTAATTATTTAAAATAAAAATATTTTTTTATAATATCTTTTTTATAAAATCCGGATTCTGGGCTGAGTTTTAAATTTTTCAAGTGATACCTAAACCCAGCCCGTATCACCCAGGTCCCAGCCGGATCCGGGCGAGCGGATATTTTTGCCGTAAAAATTTTAGAATACGTATCACAACAAGTGCTAATACTAAACATTTTTTTGATTCTGTGTTTCATTGTTTTTGTTGGAGCTGTAAAATAACCATGGGCCTGCATCACGGGCCGAAAATGGGCCACGAAGAGTGCCTATATCAAAGGCGTGAGATCTCAAGTGCACCCTATCTATTTCTAATCACAGCCATTTTCTCCAGCCTTAATTGTTCATGAATCATCATGACCTTAATACACATTCCAAATTTGATTCTACAAGCAATCACAAACCGAAAAGGCATAAATGATAATGAAGAGAAAATATAAATCTAAGCCTAGATGCTTTTTGATGCCGAAAAAGCATGAATTGACATTCTTTCTTGTATTGCGGCTTTATTATTTTGCTCATTGTATATGGCCATGGGCTGTGGCAAAGAAGATAGGTGTACAGCTTTATTATTTTGCTCATTGTGTATGGGCTGTGGCAAAGAAGATAGGTGTACAGCTTTATTATTTTGCTCATTGTATATGGGCTACGGCAAAGAAGATAGGTGTACAATCTCTTGCTCACACCGACTGCAAAGAAAAATATGAGGAATTTCTTCGTAGTTAGGAATTCCAACACACTGTGTGTGCTGCCAAACTTCACAAATATCGCAAGAAACCATTCTTTCACCATCATCCTCGTCAGCACCGCAAGCACATTCTACAACACAATTTATCATCCCATTTTCATATATTTTGCCATAAACAATTCCTCTCTCGCTGTTGCTCCCTTCAAAAACAAATTTTCTACCCACTTCAACCAGCCCAAAAACCAAATCTGTGCCAGTGGCATTCAAATTCACTATTGATTCGATCATGAAACTGCTCAATCCCCAATACAATTCTCTAAAGTTCCTTTGCACTTCCAGCTTAAGCTCATCAAATGTAGCATTGTTCTTAATTGTGACACATTCGTATGGCTGCATTGCCCTATTGGTTCCTCCGTCGTTTGTATTTTCACTGTCTCTTAAAATAACTGTGCAATAGAGCTTTAATTTCCCTTCCAGATCCAATCCAGGTATGTTGGAACGAACCTGGTCTCTACAACATTCTTTAACAAAGTATTTGGTGTCAAGAATTATCCTGGAAGCCACTGATATCCCACTGAAAATTCCTGAGCTCGTTGCCTGCTTTTGATCGTGCAGGACAAGCTTGTACAAAATGCGCACGTCCTTCATCAATTGAGCCACTGAAATCCTGTACCGAGTCTTTGTTTTTGTGTTGCCGAGCACCAGATCCTGTTCAGGAAGTATACTGGAAATATCTTCCAAGCAATACTCAAGAACTTTCGTCACAGGATTTAGGCTGCGGCGAACCAAATATTTCCCCACTATGTGGTTTCCAAGAGATTTCAGCACGAAATCTAGCAATCCTGTGTCACCAATATAAGAACGAGAAACATCCCTAACTTCTTGCCTGGAAACCCACCTGGATTCAGCTCTTTTCAATGCTTCAACAATCACTCGAGTAGCCATTTCGACCCTCTTGGCAGACCACCTACAGTTAGTTTCCACTAGGATTCCGGGATTGTAAGAACCAAAATAACAATTTTCTTTCGGAAGCCTGGACTTGAGGTCCAGCAAGAAATGGAAAAGATCACCAAGCGTGGCCAAAGAATGGTCCGATAGTGCCTGATATCTTGTGAAAATGAGTGGAATGTCTCGATTCGAATGTCCGAGTTGATTAAGAAGCAAGCACAGGGGCATGCCCTGTATTGCTTCTATTGCTTTTTGGTACATGGGTTGAGTAACACCAAAGCTGCCACGTCCATATTTGTAGCCCCAGTGACCAAACCATGACTGGCTGTATGCCACTACGTGAAGAAGCCTCAATTCCATGCCTTTCTTTCTTGAAATGTCATACAAACTCACTTTCCTATCAAGAAAATAATTATAAATTTTCATCAAACTTATCACCAATAATAAAACTAAAAAAATAAAATAAAATAAAATCATAGCATCATGATCGAACCTTGCTTGTAATCCACTACACAAACGATCCCAGAAATCCATGATCTGGTGTCCGGTCAAGTCTGAACCCGTTTCAACACCATTAACACATAGCAAATGCCCAAACCCGTTTGAGTGGAAGACACCATGCATGGCGTGGCCCTGTAGTTCCATTAAATTCGACGACAAACCAGCATCTTCACCATCATTGCCTTGGAAGTTTAAATAAGCCGCAGCCATGTTCTTTGGGGGCAAAATAAAATGATACTTCTTAATACAGACCATATGGTGTCCCCAGCCTGTGCTATGATTCAATAACTTAAGTTGTGCGACATAAACAAATATTCATAATGAAACAGCACACTTAATATATAACTATATATACAGTGAAATAAGATGAGAAATACAAAATATAAGGACAGAACAATATTAATTAAAGGATTAGGACATCACCAACGTAGCAGCAGTGCTTGCATTGATGATCCATTGACGCCCCAGCTGGTTCCTCGATGACAAATAAAATGACATGGAAAGGAGGATGGCGACGGACTTCAAGTTGAAATGACCAACTTGGCATTCCATTACATAAATTTCTTTGTGTTTGTCCAAATTCTAGAAGAGCTTCCACATTATGCCTAAATGCCCCCTCAAACTCAACCGGGTAACCATTGTCACCAAATTTCTTGAACCTAAACAACCTCGATTCTCCTCTCTTCCTCTTCTTACTGTCGAAATTCGACATCCCGATCGAAATTAATGAAGAAGAAAGAGGAAAACAAAATGAAGCTAAAGAATCGGGAGAGGCCTTACTCTTAGATATACTGCTTAGTACTTAGTCACACACTTAGTGCCAAGAAATTAATAAAATTGGATAGGAACGAAATGACACCATGCATCAATCTTATCAAATTAAGATATGGATGGCTCACTATTTGCATGAGTTGTTACAAAATAGCCTCCCATGCAAATCTATCGTGCTTATGCATGCCATGACATGCATTTTTGAATTTTATAAATGGTATCATGCTTTGATCATGCTGCTATTTGACCAATTTAAATCATTTTATGTCCCGGCAAACTCTGTCGTCAGCTGGGTTATGTTGATTTATTTTTTAAGAGAGTGAAAAACGCAACGCTTCTTGGCCAACTACTCCACGAAAATAAAGTTTTTATCTAATTTTTCAAAGCTTGTTCTATGAACCACATATATTATATTAATTTAATGAATTTTCTGAAATTCAAAATTAGTTTAATAGTTAAATTAACGAAACAACAGAGACAAATAATTTATAGAACTTTCTTTTTCCATAACTTGGTCGTTTTGTTTTGAAAGAAAGAGGCTGATCAAAATTTGTTTGCCGAGTTCTGTTAATTGAAAAGCGACAGAGGTTCTGGTTTAGGCTGTTTCATTATTTCACACTTGATGACAAATCTCGGTGGTCGCTGCAACTTGCGGAGGTAGTTTGAGGATTTGAGTGATTCAATTCAATTTTATGTTGGCATAGTAAAATTGGGGATTTGTTTTGTTTTTTTTTTTTCATTCGTTAAACAATTTTTTCAAGGAAAAGGCCTGTCACCTTGCTAAAAATACATAAAATTCTCTAATATTTTAAAAAAGATATATTATCTTAATCTTATTAAATTTTAATTTATTTTAACTGAGAAAAGAGTAATTTTGTATATCTATAAAAAAAAGCACTTGTATTTATAAAAAATAACATGTAGAATTTTCAAAATCATTTTTTTTTATCTGAAATCGCGGTTGCCACTGCTCTGAAAATTAACATGATTCGAAAGTTATATGTTTTTTTTTTTTAAAAAATATTAGATAGTTTTATATCTCTTTTCTTAAATGTTGGGGGGCTAATAGTCATTTTCTTTTACAATGTTTTGAAATAATAAAAATTAAAAAGTAATTAAAAATAAATATTTTTTAATACAATGATTATTTGATGATGATCCCTCAAAGAAATAAGAGAAAAAAGGAAAAAAAAAAATTGAAAGACAAATGCTTATTTTTATTTTTCTTAGAAGGGCATTTTTAAAAATAGTAAAGTAAATTGAAAAATAGGGTTATTGAGATAAGTTGATAAGTTCAAATAAAGTGGCACTATTGGCACTCCTAAACTATTATCCCATTGACAAACCATACACTCAATAACCCAATGTTATTGGTTGTATGGGTTCGAATCCCAGATATTATTGAGACTCGTCTCCCTACTCCTCTCTTTAGTAGGGATTTTTCTCTCGTAAAAAAAATCTTCACAAAACTCGCTTCTTAACATATCATTTTTTTCCAAAAAAAAAATAGCACTTTGATTGTTTTGAAAAGTACAACATCTCTAATAACACTCATTTTATTTTGCCACCCCCAAAAATTCCTCACAAAACCTCATTTCTTAAGATACCCCATTTCGTTTATTTCAAAAGTATAACATCTTTAATATCACTTATTTTATTTTAGAAAATAACTTTACACATTTACCTTTCAACAAAATTTGAAAAGATTGTTGTTAAGTGACCAAAAATATGAGAGAAAAAAATAATAGAAATGACAACATGTGTTACGATTTAATGTGTTATTCTCTCTCTAATAGGCCACAAGTAAAAGAGAAAATGGTGTATGAAACAGAAATACATGCTATCGTTTTTATTATTTTTTCATGTTTTTTTGGTTATTTAATATTTTTTATTTTAAAATATATATTTTTCTCTTTTGAATGTTGTTGACACTTTTTCTTTCTACATAACTTCCCCATATTTAAACTTCTTTGAAAACTCTAATTTTTTTTTTAAACATTTGGATTTATTTTCCATTTATTCTTCAACCTCATCCTTATCTTGCACTTATGTGCTTCTTTGAAACAATAATAGTTCGATATAAGTATAAATATTGATTTCTTATTGAAAGTCACTTGAACAAGAATTCTTAATTTTGCAGGACATCGAAGATTTGGGATTTATTAAGACGTCATTTGCGTTCAAATATAATTTCTTTGGGGTTATTCGTTTGTGTTAAAGGATCGGGTATAAAAGGCATTTCCTCTTTCTCCCTCCCCCTCAAATAAAAAAAAAATTGTTATTAGGGTTAAAATTGTAAATGTATATACGAAGAGTTTTCAAAGAAGTTTATAGGGGTGTCAAATGCTCCACGTTCACCACATATAGGTAGGTGAATCAGTAAAGCCCAAATAAGAAGCCCAAGGGAAACGGAGCAATTGATGTCGGAGAAGATACGAGTATGAAATAGATATATTGTGAGAATAAATTTCGGCCATTTTTGCTGAGAAAGTAGAAACAACTTTCAGATGAAAGGTCAAAGAAAACGAAAAAGAAATCTCATTCCAATACTTTTGGCTTTAAAAGAGCAGGATCATAAACATATTTGTCATGTTATTCATAGAGAAATTATCTAATAAGAGATTTTTTATTTTATTAAAATAAGTGATAAATTATAAAGAGAAATATAGTCAAGGAGTTTTGTCTTGTAATATATTAAAATTTATATATGTACACCTTATCATATTAAAATAAAAAATTTTCATTCGAGATCGACTCATAATAAAATTTTGTTAAATGTATATTCATCATAATAAAATAGTTAAATATGATGGTCATTACTGTAAAAAAACTAATCATACATAATATAAATTTATTAGATAAATATACTAAAATCATGTTGTTGTGGGCTTTTTCTTTGCAAAAAAAAAAAACTAATACAAAAGAACGGTGTCTCATTATTTTAGACCTTTGAAGGTTGTAAAATGGATTTAAAAGGAGTCTTGTTTTATATGAGGCTCGGAAATAAGACAACCTTTTCAAATAACAACTAATAAACGCCTTTAGTGACCTCTAAATCTCGAATAACTTATCCACAAAATCTTAATCAATTGCATCATATTCTTTACTTGCGTTTGACTTTATTAAGAGTCCGATAAGCAATGCTTGCTTTTTGCTTTCTTTTCTACAGCACTTCAAAAGCTTTCTAAGCTAGAGGGAATTTTAACAAAACTTGGAAAGCCCACGGTAAAACGGCACGATGCATTGACACGAATGCCCACCGTTTTAACCACAAATCCTACGAAGAACACAAAATCCATTCACAATCCCAGTAGTAAAATATGTCTTGTATGTAAGTTTCCTAAGTCAAGCCCAACCCATTCTTATATACGATTTTTAATGCTTTTGAACATGTTTATTATCGTTTATTTGATTAAATTGATGTAAAATTTATTTGATTTGAATTTCTTTAAAATATTTTTTCTAATAAAAAAAACTTTTTTTTTTCAATACTTAGAAGCCCCTTTATTTTTTTTTTTTAGTTATTGTTGAAAGTTTTGTTGGTATTAAATAAATTCTTTTTGACAGATAAAGGCCCATACTAAATTAATATATAATTTGTCTTATACAAATAAATTTAAACCTTTATTTATTCTTTTAGTTGAAAATATTATAATATATCATTTAAAGCCTTTGAATCCCAATCCTCCAAGGAAAATTATATCATTCATATCATGAAAATTCAGCTCAATCTATTATCCAATTTGGGTTTCCACCCTTGTGAAATTATTTATTGCTCAAAAAAATTTACCGATAAATTAGCTTTCCACTTCAAGAATATTACATATCTTACCAACAAGGAAATGACAAAATTTGAAAACTAAACAACTTTTTTTGGATTGCTTTTGAACAGTTTGTATTTATTGATTAATATTTCATCTTAGGAGCCACCATAACAACTCTCCAATCTTAATCCAACTTCAGTCAAGCGGAAAAAAAAAAAAATATATATATATACACAAAACAATGGTCTTATTTGACTAATTGATTGCAAATATCATGGATGTCCATGTCATGAAAAGATAAAAATGCTCAAATTTGTCAATGACGTAAAAGGGAAAAAAAAAAAAATTAAGTAGGCACCTCAAATTGCAAGGAAAAAAGGATAAGAATTAGCCTTTTTGTCTTTGTTGTTGTTTGGCAAATGGGATATGGCATATGTGCCCTACAACACAATACAGCATTGCTTTTGAGATAAATAGATAATAAATAACTCTCTTGGATTTTCTTAATTTTTTTTAATAAGTTGATAAAATAATGAAAATAAAAAATAAAAAACAAAAAAATATATAAAGAGGGTGTGTAACAAGGCTTGACAGATACATATTTTTAGGTCTCTCTCATTCTCTTTCTTTCTCATTCTCTCTCCTCTGTCTTTCTCTTTCTTAGGTTTGTTTCTCTCTCTCTCTCTCCCCCCAATCTCAAAGGTTTCTCTCTCCTCTCTCTTCAGAAGGGCAAAACCCTAAAGAGCCGTTTACAACACCCCCAAGTAAGTTTTCTCTCTCTGCCTCTCTCTTTCTTTATCTTTCTCTCCTTCTCTCTCATCCTCCCTCTTTCTATAATTTGAATATATGGGTCCATTTGTACTATTTGGAACTTCCATTTCTATACTTTATATTTTTTCTTTTATTTATTTGTGTTCTTATTTACATGCTCACATATTTAGAATCTTATTTTCTGACATGAATATGCTGAGATCTATAATTTTGAGTCTCAGATTTGAAGGAAAAATGTCCAATTTGTAGAAACTATTCACTTTTGAAGGCGATATATAGTAGATCTGCTGATGGGTTTTCAATGGGGTTCTGTTTGGTTACGGGGAAAATGTGGGAAAGTAGAAAGCGGTTTGAATCTGGAAGTTACCATTTTTTCAACCGAAATCTCTTTGTTTGCCATTTTTGTTCATTTGGGGTCTTCAAAGTTTCCATTTTGTTGTAGATCCAAGAAAATGGAAACTATATTGACATTTTTGGGTTTCCATTTTGGTTTTCTTAAGGAAATGCAACGTTTCATGTGGGTCAAAGCTGTTTCCCTTGGCTGATTTTTGTGGCTATGGTTATTTTAAGTGCTAATGTTATGTTAGATCCGAGTTTGAGAAACATCGTTCTTCTTCGATTTCACTTCACATTTTGGAGCTTTGTTGGACTTCTTAGCTTTCAAGCCTCTGTTTTCTTTTGCATTGTACTAGTATGAGGCTAACATCTTTAATGCTAGATCTGTTAAGATCGTGAGAAAATTTAATTTCTTACACCATTTTGTTGCTGAAAATTTGTAGCTTTTCATGGATGATGATGCGTTGAACATGCGCAATTGGGGTTACTATGAACCGTCCTTTAAAGGGCATCTCGGTCTGCAGCTCATGTCGTCAATGCCAATGGTAGACCGAGACACCAAGCCTTTTCTGCCTGGTCGGGACCCTAATATTATGATTGGTGCCAATGGTGCCTTTCATCCTCGGGATTGTGTGGTTTCTGAGGCATCCATCCCAATGAACTACATGAGGGATAGTTGGATCAGTCAGAGGGATAAGCTTTTGAACATGCTACCTTCGAATCCTACTTATGGGGTTCTTCCAGAAACTTCTGGAGCTCACTCCTTGCAGATGTTACAGCCATCACCCAATATGTCAAGGGATGACAGATTGGTGCCTGATAGAGTGGCACCTGACAGAATTGTGCCGAAAGTCGAAGAACCAGTTGTCAAAACTGAAGGTGCTCCAGTAAAGAAAAGGCAAGGTGGGGCTGCCTCAAAAACCCCGAAAGCTAAGAAGCCTAAGAAGCCCAAGGATAATAATGGCGCTGCCGTGCAGCGCGTGAAGCCAGCTAAGAAGAGTATGGATGTTGTTATAAATGGGATTGATATGGACATCTCAGGAATTCCTATTCCTGTCTGCTCATGTACCGGAGCTCCTCAGCAATGTTATCGATGGGGATGTGGCGGTTGGCAATCTGCCTGTTGTACGACTAATGTGTCAATGTACCCTTTGCCAATGAGCACAAAAAGGCGTGGTGCAAGGATAGCTGGACGTAAGATGAGTCAGGGTGCATTTAAGAAGGTCCTGGAGAAACTTGCAGCTGAAGGGTATAATTTTGCTAACCCAATTGATTTGAGGACTCACTGGGCTAGACATGGTACGAACAAGTTTGTGACAATCAGGTAGATTTACGTTGCCTGTACCAGTTGTGGAACTCCTTTGGCATTTGGTCTGTGTCACCTGTATATATTTCTGTGGCCTATTGCGGAGACTTGGCTGGTACTTGTAGTCCATGAATTTGCAGTGGTGGAACATGTTCTTTTAAATTCAGACATATCGGATCTTGGAAAAATTGTTGTTTAGATTTCTTTATGCTTTTGTTATAAGGGCAACAAGTAATTTCTAGCCACCAGGAATTAGAATGTGGATGAGTTTTTATTTCATGGATTTTGGATAACATCCTTTTGCCTTTTATTTAATCTTTTCAAAGGGGCAATTTTTTTATGCCGTCTGTTAGTTGCGAGGTTACATAGTTTGCTTTTCTGGTAGTAGTATCTGACATATTTAAGGAGAATAATGCATAATTCAATTTCATGTAGCATTTTACTTTAGTTATTAAGTGTGCAGATTTGGTCTCTTTACCTTATTAAGATGATTTCTTTTTAAGTAGAAGGCTTTGAAAACTGTTTAGAATGCAATGTTTTAATTAGCATCAAACTTTCGTAGTGGAGTTTTACTACAAAACAATTTTGCATTTATCTATGCTTGGAGTAAAAGGAACAATAGTCTATTGACAATTATGAGCCTTTAGATCTATTCATGGAACGTGGTTATCTAATCATTGAACATGGTTGGGTGTTTGGCAGAGATAGGGAGAGTCGTGACATGATTTAACTATTTTGTAATCTATAGAATGTTATTCAATTATATATAATCTTAGGGCATCTGATGTAATAATTATTTGTTAGTCCCTAGTTGCTGTATATGCTATCTTTTGATGAAATGTCATATTGGTGTTTCTATATCGCTTGGACCTCGATGCCCTATCTCTATCTTTGTTTTGTAGTTTGAAGCAGATGCTAATGTGATATTTTTAAATTTTAATTCTTGGAAAGTATCTTTGGCCTTATATTATGCTGAAACCTTAAAAAGTTAATTAACCAACCAAAAGTCAAAACATTCGTGCTTAATACTTTTTTAGGAAATGTATGAAGTGTCACTTGTAACATTAAAGTCTCCATTGCAGCAAATTTCATTTGTCATTGGGAGCAAGATCAAGTGGTGAGTTTTGGTTTTATGAAATCTTTTGATGGATAAATTAGTTGCTAGGTAATTGGGGATTATTTTAACTACTTGCTCAGGTATTGGTAGTCAGTAGATGTTCTTTTTTTTTTTTTTTTTCCTTCTCTCTCTCTCTCTCTTTCCTAATTTGAGGTTAGTCTTTTCAGTTCTGAAATTTTGGAGGTAGTCTAATATTAACATATTTTTGAGGTTTATTTTAACTACTTTGGGATTATTTTAACTACTTGCTCAGATATTGGTAGTCGGTAGATGTTCTTTCTTTTTTTCTTTTTTCTACCTACTTTGAGGTTAGTCTACTCAGTTCTGAAATTTTGGAGGTAGTCTAATATTAACAATATTTTTTCCACTTGTATGATATGAACTACTTGTTTTAAGTCTTTTCTGAATGTATATGAATCTTTTGGGGGGGCCTATATATTCCTCTTCGTTGGCATTATGATTATCCATCCTGTGAGCTTTAGGCTTGGTTTCTGGCATAAATGTTATTTTTGCTGTTCAATAAGGGAAACATGCTGTTGATGCCGGAAGTATTTGTAATTCAATGATCTTGAGGCAATTTTCAGTGGAATGTTGAAATATTGGGAATCTAGGAGATTATTATTTTGTATCAATAGGTCATGTTTTTGTTTACGGTTTGGCATGGGGACACTATTTTGCCAAGTGCCCTTCTAATGCCTGCTAATGGAATAATCCCGACATGTTTGTGACCTTTGAAGTTGGAATAGGAATTTATTGATTGGTTAAATCTTTGCCCCATAATGTTTATGCCATGCCGTATGACTCCCCTTGAAGGGCAGACCGTAGGTAACTGCTACGAGATTCTTGGTTGTCATTTCTTGAGATGCTATTGCTAATTTGTCTTGCTCGGAAAGATGCCAATGCCTGATGTTTTTAAAGGAGGGGATATACTGCTATAGTGTAGCCTCCATTCAGAATGGGAATCATCCTTCATATTTTGTCTGGGCTTTCAGAAATGGCATTCACGATTGGATTGGTTGGTGCAACGCTACAGGCAGTGTTGTTATAGGATATATTGAGGTGTCAATTGGTCCGGCAAGGAAAGCGAGGCCACCAAAGCTTGGCATTTTCATCCCTACTTTTGGGGGATTTTATTTTTATTTTTTATAATTTCAAACAATCCCTCGAAGTTGCATTATGGATGTTGTCAAATATGTTCCATTGATTTTTTTTGTTTTATTTTCGTGAAAATTAATTAATTTGGATTTTGTGCTAAATTGAATTATTTATTTATTTAAAAATGCTACTTACGGTTATTGGATAAAATTAATTATGTAGGTATATTATTATGAAATACGCCCGAGTCAGATGAGCACAGCTCACACTCGATCCCAATTCAACTTTCATGTGCATGTTGACCCATACGGAGTTGACTAATCAACCCAGTGCAGTAAAATAAAGATGATTAATCAACCTAGTGCAGTAAACAACATTGTCTTTCAATCTTTCTTTCCAAGAACTAAACCAATTGTAAGAATTTTTTTATTTTTGGGTAAAAAACTAAAATAAGAGACAATTGTATACATCGGTAGATTTTTTTTTAATATATAAAATTATAATCAGCGCGTTCATTGCAGCCAAAGCAAGAAACAGTGTTCTTGATCTGGACTCGGGGCAAAAACAGAATTGGATGAGAGATATTAAGAAAATTAGATAAATTCTAACACTTAATAATTTCTAATGTATTTTTTTTTTTAAAGTAGTCTGTACACTGACCTGATATATGTATGAAGCTCCTCCACGGGAAAGCAAAAATGAGCAAAATAATCCCATTAAATGACCTTCATTATTAAATCAAAACTACTAGAAAAGAATTAAATCTGGAAGATCATTCTTATACACAGGTGCAGGTGCAGGTGCAGGTACAAGGGGAAGTATGTTTGCAGAGTCCAAGAATGGATTATTATTATTTCTTGTTTCACAATTTTGATGATGATTTCCTTCATTGCCCTCATCAAATACTTCCCATTTGTCTGTTATTATTGTCTTCAAAGCTTTATTGTTATTATTATTATTATTATTATTCTTCAATTTCTCTTGTTCTTGACTACTCACCGCTATGGCGTTTTCTTTTTCTTCATCCGCAAAATTATCAAAAAATTCTTTGCTCTCTGTATCTTCATATTTCGTCTCTGCGTCTTCTTCATTGTCCTCTGGATTGAACCCATCAATGAATCGCTTGAGATCTTCAATGTCTTCTTCAGGAATCTGGATGACTTTGGGTATCTCCATCATATTCAGCACACCAAATTCTCTGCAGAATTCGAAATATGAAGAAAGTTCTTCGCCTTGTTCTGTTGCCTTTTGAAGAGCCTTAAGTGCCATTTCAACCTCGGGTTTCTCCGCTGAGTATATTCCCAAAAGAACCCTGGCGACCCCGCTGCAAATCCTGCTATACACGTCGTATATTTCGATTATCAGACAATCCATAGCTTCAAGAATCAGAGCCACCCTCATGCTTTTGGATTGTGGCTTGATTTGAAGCAACAAGTCAAGTAAAGATTGCCATTTTTGCAGCTTAAAAATCTCTTGTACCATCGGTGCATCGTTGCGTCTGCTTTGTTGTTCATACAAAAACGCAGACCTATGGTCAAGAAACGCATAGTAAGCGCGTATAAAGTTATTGAATCCCCATGAAGTGCTAGCCCTCGTATGTCCATCTTGGAAACTGGAAAGATCGAATGGCAGCCGTCCGATCTTTTGCACGGCTGGGATCTTACAACAGAAGACACCATGCATGAGAATCAACCCTTTGAGAGCAACAACCCAGCTTTTGGTCTTCTCCATACGCTTGGACAAGGCCCACACAAGAGGTTTCAAGCTAGACGGCGTCGTTCGGATCCATGCGAAGACTCTCTGTGCGTTTCTGTAATCGACGTGCAACTCATCGTGGCTTGTGGCCTTGATGATTGCAGCTTCGAGATTAGGGTTGCGGTATGAAGACTTTCTTGAAAAACTGGCCGCCCAGATGCTGTTCTGGTCCTTGAGAGCACCGGCGGCTCTTTGCCATAGCTTCATTTCCCGTTGTTTTGCCCCCAGCAGTTTGTCGCATTATTGCATTTTCTCTTTTTCAGATTTAGTGATGCTTTTTTCCGCTCCTTTTTCGCGTTTTGTTTCGGTCTTTTTTTAGGTATAGAAACTAATTGTCAGTAATTGGACGTGTGGATATATGAATGCAAACTAACAATTGCCGTCCAAATTAAGCACATTTTTTTTTTATTAATTCTGCTGTACCTGTACGTACCACTAATTAATTAATTAATAATTTTCTTGTTTAATAATTAATTTGAGAAGAAACAAATTAACAGCACTGATTCTTGTTTGATGGTTATTAATTTACAGATTTTAAATAGCTCTTATTGTTGACTTTGTCAGTCATGATTATTGTTATATAATTGTTTTCGTTGTTATTTGTTTTGATGTATAATTGTTTTTGTTGTTATTTGTTTTGACGTATAATTGTTTTTGTTGTTATTTGTTTTGATGATTATCTGTCATGCTCGTGCTCAAAGTAAACGGTTTTAAATATAAGAAATATTGGAATAATTGTTATGGAATACGCAACCATAAATAATTTCTTGAAGAACGATTGTGGCTTATCTTTTGTTGCGACGGTGATCATAAGGCGGATTTAAATAAAATAGAGGAAAATAGATTACATTTCAACGTGCCAACTTAGTTGGAGGAGACATGCATGTTATAGCACTTGTTGTGGTCTAACAATCAAATTAAAGGACAAATGAATATTAAAACGGTAAAACCTTCACCCACAAAATTTAAATTAATGGCAAAAAAAAAGGAAGAAAAAAAAGCTTTATATTGAAAGGTCATAGCTGACATAGACTAGCAACCAAACAGAAGCTAAAATAGACCTTGACCAAACACAGACTTGACTTGACCCTGACACCTGCAAAGAAAGAAATAAAACAAAAAAGACTTGGCATAAATGCTTTATTCTTGGCTAGGCAAAGTGAAGCTACACTAAATAACTTCAGCTAGCTCTTACTTGGACAAACTTGACAAACACTAGATAGATAACCATCTGCAAAACAAGACCCATACATACATTGACTCATATATAAGGTTTTTGAAAATCATGAAGCTATGAAATTCTTTGACCGATGAGATCGAGGATGATATGGTGTCGTTTCTTCGATGATGTTTAGTTCTTTTGTAGCTCCTCCAGCAGCGGAACGATCTTGGCCATAGTGAGTGGCTTTGTGTAGCAAAGATCGAGACCAGCTTGCATGAAAACCTCCCTTTCAGTCTCCGAGTTGCGAGAAGTGACCCCCACAATTTTGCTTTCAACTTTCATGGCTCGCATCTGTTTGGTCGCCTGTTTCAATTTTACCGTAAAGAAAATATATAGATCAAGGCATGGTTAATTTGATCAGTTTGAAAAAGGTAAAAAAAAAAAACATTATTGAACGTCCATACTTACTGTCAAAACTTCGTTCTTAAAGGATATGTAAAGTTAATTAGTTGATTTCGATCTTATTATTTCATTTTTATGATCCTCGCTAGCTTATTTTTCTACCAACGAATCAATATTGAATTCATGTGTACATAGCCATTAATAATAATTTATTCAAATTTGACAGATTAAGTTCATTCACAGTAATTTGGATAAACTAACTTTTCTTACATATAATGCATGTTACCAACACCTTATCATATTAAAGTAGTTTTGTAGCATGTCTACAACTGGTCTATTTCAATATGACTAAAGTTTTAAAAAGTTCTTTCAAGCAAAATAATAATAATAATAATATCGTGATACTAATTAATATATATATATATATATATACCTCAATTCCATTCATGATAGGCATTTCCATGTCAATGAACACAAAATGAAATTTGGCCCCAGTACGGAAGAAATCAACAGCTTGTTTCCCATTTTCAGCTAGTTCAACTTTAAATCCGACAGATTTCAAAATCATTGAGTGGATTTTGCGAATCATAGGATCGTCATCAACCACAAGGGCAAAAAAATGCATGTTTTCAGAAGAACGGCTTCCTGAGATCCTTGCTTTCTTGGAACTAGATGCACCTTCAGCTCCAATCATCATTTTTGCAATTTAATTTTCTGCAAGGATAAAAACTAAATAAATAAATAAATAAATGATACTAATCTTCATATCAATGCAAAAAGATATTAGTTTCAGTCATATATGAGCTTGTGTTTGGAAGCAATCATGATTTAATGGGATGTTGATGTATAGCTGAAAAAATAATTGAAAGTGCTGTGTATAACTATTTTAAAGAAAAAATAGCATTTAATCTTTTAAGTACTTACAAGTACTAGTTGCGAATGATTATCCAATTAGTATACAAAATTTAAGTTGGCCAAGTAAATCTGCTTTATATTGATGCTAAAATTATAATTATCGTAGTATGGAGAACAAATATTATGAGAAGATTTGAATAGCAAAGCATAATAAGAACTCAACAAATAGAAGCTAGTATGAAATACCTTATTGCTTGCCCAAGAATAAAACTTTTTGACAATGCCAATGTCCACAGCTAGTTAGGGTTTATATAAGTAAGAAAAGGTCATAGCTTCCTTATCTTGCATTTAAGAAAGTAGGCTGCATTTAGATTTTGTAATTTGTAGCTAGATATGATGCTTATTATTTAGCTAATAACTGAGGATTCTTATAAGATTGAGAAAAAAAAGTCGTTGAGACAAGAATGTAAGATGAGATATAGAAATCTAGATTTTGTATCAATATCATGTTAAAAATTCTATTGGCATATGAAATTTTTTCTAAAAAAGGTCATATTTTTCCAAAATTTTAACAATTCTATTAAATATACGTATCACATCTAGATACGCAAGTGAAAACATAATCTATTATACAGATTCGGATATATTCATTAATTATTTTCACGTGCGCTCACAGTTTATCAGTAGATAAAACTATGGTCTAGTTCCATATATATAATTTTCTTTTACTACTGTTTATCAACTCTTACATGACTATTAAATGTTTAACTAACATGTCAAACAACTTTTGCATCAACATAAAGTTATGATATAAAAATTGTACAACCTCTATATTGGCGTAAAAATACAATGGATTTAAATTTTCTTTAAACAAGATAATTTAAATTTTCTTTTAGGAATATAATTAAAAAGAAGGCAATGCTAATCTTATTTGTTGATTTTATTTTATTTTTCTAATTTCAATATAAATAATATATTCTCTCATTTTAATTCATTTAACATTTACACACACACACATATTTTGTACATTTATTTCCTAAAATAAAAGAATAAAACTGCTTGAAAACTATTTGACCAAGACCTTACGGCCCATTTGCACATACCTTATAATTTCTATCTTTTTAGTTTTTATACCATTTTTTTAATGCATCATAATCTTTAATGACAAAGATGGGTATAATTTTAATGTTTTATAATTTTTTTTCTAGTATTAACATGGACATGTTACTACAATTACAAATAAGTTAAATAGCCTAGCCCATAAAGCCTAGGTAAGTAAAATAAAAAATAAAATATTTACTTTCCTTCAAACGAAAGGGCTAATTATCCACCTTAAGAGAACAAACTACTCAACTTTTTAAGGACTCTTCTTCTTTCTTCATGCTTCATAGATTCTAAATCTTAAGAAGCAAAACAAAACAACAAACAACAAATGCAGAAAATTTTACTCAAAAAATAATTTTCCAACGTAATGACTACGAAACTAATGCACTGCGTCAAAAACTCATTTGTATAAACAGAATGCAGTTCATATTGGCTATATAGATAGACAAATTTACAATGTTGATGTTGCTGTATGCTTTGACATAAACCGAATAAGGGCAGTTTTGAAATAGTGCTGAAATATTTTATATTTTAAAAGAGAGATCGGTGATTTCCCTATATACCACTTATCCCTTACTGTTTTCATAATGCCCAATAATATTCTTAACAGTTTAATTATAAAATATTATCCTTATTTTCAAAAATATTATTATTTATATTTATTATAAATTAAATAAATCATATAAATTGAAATTGAAATTAAAATAAAAAGTAAAATACTAAAAATAAGAAGTTATGTTTTAGTGTGAATAAAAAATAAATAATAAGATGTTTGTCTTGTTATTTTTTAAATTTATTTCGTATAATAAATAAATATTCTATATTCGTATGATCAAATATTAAATAATTTATTTACCCCTATTTTCTTTTAATTTTTTTGTGTCTGGATATTATTAAGTATTATAAAAATAATAAGAAAATAAGTGATATTTATTGATTTTAGTGAAGAAAAAAATTAACAATCTCTAATTTTAAATAGGTTGTAGATTTAAAAATGGGGTCTCATCAGCGAATCCAATATCTTGAAAAATATTAGTCCAACAAAATCCAGAACTTGAGAGGAGACCTTATCAAGCCAGGAGTCGGAATGGCGAACTTTTTCTACATAAGGCGCAGCACTGTCCTTTGTGATCATAATAAGCTCACAAATCATCTCGCTGCTCTCTTGATTTCGTGTTCTCTTATATCGATCTTCTAATTTTTTCTTCCTTTTTGAACATTTTATTGATCGTTATTGATGGCTTTTGCAAAGAAAATATTAGCTTTCTTGCTGATGGCAACACTTGTTGGCGTGTCTCTTGGTGCGGTTCACAAAGTTGGTGACTCCGCTGGATGGACTACATTGGGCAACATCGATTACAACCAATGGGCTTCTTCCAAGAACTTCCATGTTGGAGACACAATCGTATTCGAGTACAACAACCAGTTTCATAACGTGAAGCAAGTGACCTTCCAAGATTTTCAATCTTGCAACGGAGCCTCTCCCATAGCGACCTTCACCACTGGCTCTGACTCTATCATTCTCAAGAGGCCGGGGCACTACTATTTCTTGTGCGGCGTTCCGGGACACTGTGAAGCAGGGCAGACGCTTGACATCATGGTTACTCCGGCTTCTCTGAGCCCAAGTGCAAGTCCATTATCAGCTCCTAATTATGTTTCATCACCATCGACATCAGCCTCACCATCTTCACCGGCGTCTTGGCCAAATCCATGTCAGAGCAATGCTTCTTCTCTCCAAGCCCTTTCGGTTTGGCCTGCTTTGATCAGCCTTGCAATTTTTGTTGTTGGTTTTGAAGGGAAAATAAACTAGATTTTTTAATTTTTAAATTAAAACCTTTTAGGACCGATCTCATACAACATATAAGAATTAAGTAATCTAGAAATTCATACCCTTCCAGGCTATGACTCAAGTTTGATCAACATTGGACGTGTGGGCGTCTGTTTGATCAACACTGGACGTGTGGGCGTCTGTTTCATCAACACTGGACGTGTGGGCGTCTGTTTGATCAACACTGGACGTGTGAGCGTTTGTTTCATCAACACTGGACGTGTGGGCGTCTGTTTCACCACTTCCCAAATTGTAACTAGCACCTCTTAGATGTCTTCTTTATTTTTCTTAAAAACCTTGGGGTTCTCTTCTTCTCTCTCTATTTAAGAATATAAAGCCCCTTTTATAATATCTTATGAAAAACTTTAGTATGTTAGGATTAGTATTTCTATTTAAAATAGAATTCCTCTTTTAACTATCTCTAAAAACTTTAGTATGTTAGGATTAGTATTTCTATTTAAAATAGAATTCCTCTTTTAACTATCTCTCCACTTACCTAAAAGTGGAAGGAATGTGTAACAAACTAGGAGACCACCTTGTAAAACACTACAAGCCCCATTTACACTTTAATATAACATATTAAGCCTTAACAAATATTATAATTATAATTTTAATCTAATATGCCAGTTTTTCTTGCTTTTGGGTCCAGTGATGGTGTTGTCAATTAAATGAGCTAACCCGAAGATCATTTGGGAACATACAATAGTGGCTGCAATAATTAAATTTGTAATTAAATAAATATAATTATTTAATTCCAATTCTACTCCACTATAAGATTGGAACTGACTTCCATAATTGTATGCTCGAACAAGCCACATTGATTTCTTTACTGCACAATCCTTTGTACCACATCGTTAATTTAAATTGATATCTCAATTGTCCAATCAATTTAATTATATCTTTTTTCTTGATACTTACTGGTTTTCTCTAATGATCATTTTCAACATACTTATTTATGTTGAGACACTCTGGCCAGAGAATTCTATGATCAAGTACTGAAAACTCATCAAGAGATGTGTCGTACAAATTCTATATTGTTAATCTACAATTTCAATACTTGTAATTACTCCCACCAAGATACCGGATAATCTAGACTACATGTGTATGTCATGTCTATTGGTAACTCAAATGAAATAACAACAACAATCATGAAATCATAACTAACTCAAGATTAAGATTACAGTAAATCAATGCCTATGAGATTTAATAAGTCTGACAGTTATTACTAGGTTAATTAAATCTCATATGTGATCCAGTTCAATGTAGACATACTACATCAATAAATTCATACATGATTAAGACAAATCACTCAATGAATTTATTACAATCTATACCTAAATAAAGTGCCCAACTTTATTTATCAACTGCGAACTTATTTTATTTAATCATAAGATAACTTGTATTTATGTCTTCTGCGAATCCATATGGTGATCGCATAAATACATATAATATGATTAAATGGACTTTACTCAAAATATTAATGCAATAAAGATATATGAATAAAATACCTCTTTTATTTTATTAATAAGAAATATTATTTATTACAATAAATATAAATATACTTTAAAGAACATATTTTTCCAACAGGTTTTGCATACTAACTATGCACACCTCTTTTTTTTGTTAGTTCTCCTGTATTAGTTTTCTTTCTAAACCTTGCAATTAGATGCAAGCTTCAAATCAATTGACATAGTTTCAATTCTTTTTTTGGCCATTATTATTGGCTTCACTGATCTCCTATTGCTCGTCAACACAGTTCTCTTTTTGGTAATTTACTAATTGTATCACCTGATGCTCAAGGAGGAATAATGAAACCATTTCTTTCTTTCTTTGGAGTTGGCATTTTTTTTTTATTGTCTGGCACAAAATCATCCAATCAAATAAATAAAACTTGGCAGATTTAGAATTTTAATCATAAATTTATGTTGTTTGGTGGAGAGACCAAGAGCTGCTTTGATGAACATCCACGTAATTACAATTATTTCATAACAATTATAAATTTATATCCATTATAGCTAGTACATTTTTTTTCTTGGAAGGTCCTACTTAATTACTTATTAATGATTAGATTTTAATATGTAGAAAGATAAGAGTTGTAATTTCATTTATTTGAAAATTTTGTTTTGTCCTATTTATATTACATATTTTTACTTTAGGCTGACATAAATTTTGTAGATTCATCATTTGGATCCCTATTGACCCAAAATTCTAGTTTTACCACTAACAACCCAAATAAAATAAATAGACACCCAGCCCCATCTTAAGCCCATCATGAGTTCCTCGATTTAAAATTATAATTAATTTGTAAAATTTACTAATGTGAGAATAAAAGCAAAATTATAGGTTATAATACTAAAGAAGAAAATCTTCATCATTATTAAACTGATCTAAAATCAACTAGTAAAAAATTGTAATGATTAAAAATATGCTAATACCAAGCATATAATTCATTTGAATATTAATGGGTCTATCTTAGGCTTACTCATTTAACCTAAACGCAAAGTTGCCACATTTTATTACTGATGAGAATCTATTCTCAAATTATATATGATAATTCTCAGCGTAATAAGTCTAAAACAACTCAAGTAAATTGTATTTAATAATTTAAAAATTAGAGTAGAGTATTTGAGAAACCCTTGCAATCCCAAACGCTTCGGGTTTTGTTCTTCATGATCAAAACTGTATCATATCCATTCCTAGTGCTAAATTTATTTAATTTATTTCATATTTTTAAGTTTAATTTTGAGTTTTAGAAAAACAATTAACCATTTTAAAGGGCTACAAAAATGTAATGATGTTAATTTCTTAATCGAAAAACTAACGGATTTGAAACCCAAGATAGTTAACAAACAAGAATGATTGCTATGTATATGTTGACAAAACTAAAAAAGTAACCAAATAATGAAAGTTTTTCACTTCCTAATAATAAGGCAAAAGCTTGACATCCACGAATCCAACAGCTTTAAGGGAAAAGGAACATCGTAGCTTCCTAAATAATAATAATCCTTTACAAGTATGGAAACATTGTAGCTTCATTAATTAAACGAAATCCTAAACTTAATAGGAAACCTTTCTAATCCAGGATTTTGGAGTAAAAAAAAAATTCTTATAAATAAGGCCAAACACTCTGTCTTTTGCCATACATTGATTCACTAATCATCTGGCGCTTCCCTCTTAGATTTCTTGCTGTTACTCATTAATTTTTCCTTCTTTTTTAAAATTTGATTGATCATGGCTTTTGCAAAGAAAGTGTTAGCTTTCTTGCTGATGGCAACACTTGTTGGCGTGTCTCTTGGTGCTGTTCACAAAGTTGGTGACTCCGCTGGATGGACTACATTGGGCAACATCGATTACAACCAATGGGCTTCTTCCAAGAATTTCCACGTCGGAGACACAATCGTTTTCGAGTATAACAACCAGTTTCATAACGTGAAGCAAGTAACCTTCCAAGATTTTCAATCTTGCAACGGAGCCTCTCCGATAGCCACCTTCACCACTGGCTCTGACTCTATCACTCTCAAGAGGCCGGGGCACTACTATTTCTTGTGCGGCGTTCCGGGACACTGTGAAGCAGGACAGACGCTGGACATCATGGTTACTCCAGCTACACTGCGCCCAAGTGCAAGTCCGCTATCAGCTCGTAATTACACTTCATCGCCATCGCCATCGTCATCAGCCTCACCATCTTCACTGGAACCTTTTCCGAACCCATGTCAGAGCAATGCTTCTTCTCTCCAAATCTTTTCGTTTAAGCTTTGGTCGGCTCTGATCAGCCTTGCAATTTTTGTTGTTGGTTTTGCATAGTAGCTAGCTAGGATTCTAATATTTTACTAAGGCGTTTTTATTTTTACTGTTTTGGATGAATGAGGTTTAATTTTACTATCAATATATAAAAAGTGAATATCTTTCTGAAAAATCAATCCTTTAATTTGTTGGGTATGCATGGCTATAGATTTTGTTGGAGAGCAAGCAAACCTCATATTGATAATTGCAATTGACGAAGGCATCACTGATCTCCTATTGGTCGGTAATGTAGATCACTTTTTAGTAATTTACTAATTGTATCAACTGATCCTCTGAGGAATATCCATTAGACGAACGGCATAGAACAAACGAAACGATTTCCATAATTTTGTTTAATTCTTTTTTTGGAATGGGCATTTTATTTTAAATGTTTAGCACAAATTCATCCAATCCAATAGATATTCTTTCAACTGGTAACATAAAGTAAGTTAAAATATAAATAAATTTTATGAACAAAATTAACACTATATTTTATGATAAATGCATGACTTGAGGAGTTTTAATTATAAATTTTTATTTTAGTAATTGACATGGTGTAACTCAAAAAAAGTTATTAGAAATTTTGTATATTAATTAGCGTGACAAATGAGTTGTGTGTCTGTGTGTATATTTTTTCATGAAACATCGCAAGTAATGTGTTAAGTGCCTACTTACACTAATGATTGAATGATACTAGAGTCAACTCATTGACTCGTATGAAAATTATCAACAGATGTGGTGGCTAGTTCCAAAATGATGTTAATTGTTACGTAGGCTGACATTAATTTATGTGCTAGAATGGGTGGCAGGCATTAGGGCCGGTCAGGGTAAAGATATATACATGTATCCATTACGCAAAAAGAGACACCGACTTACCTTAGACCCATCATTAGTCTACGCCCCCGGGCAAACATTCGTTGAGTGCTAGGATCCCTTAACCGCTCAAGTTAAATAAAATTACTAAAAGCAACTAAATGTTAAGAGGTTAGCACACCTCCCATTCCCAGTGTCAAAAAGCAGTGAAATAAGCTTTGTGAATTCACAATAGCATCACATGATACAAGAAACAGAGCAACCACACTTTTGACATTGTTAATGCTGCTGATCCAAGACAACAAATTTCACTTGACGAGCATCACAGCTGTTTGTCTGGGAAGCAATTGAAGCTATGCTCAAATCTTCTTTCGTTCAATGATTAAAAAAAACATAAACATACTCATCATTTTTATCCAAGTTGCAATGAGAAGATGTATGCATTTTTTTTTCCTTTTTTTTTTTTCCAATGAATAACAATCAAGAGGGATTTAAACCAAATTAACCAATTAACCCATGATTCATATCAAAGGTTTTGTCTAAGTTCTATACGTTTTGCAGAGACATAGAGATTAATATCATTTCAAGTTAAAACACTTTGGTGTAGCGATTTAAAATGCCTGATAATTTACGTCTCTTCTCTTTTCTCTCCTGCTTTCGTATTATTTTGGGTTGACTAATCACAACCTGCTTCTTACGAAGAGAGCCAAGAAGCAGAGAGAGGATGTACTTGGAAACCATAAAACTAAAAGAACAAATGAAGGGTAATTTTGTAAATTAATATATGATTTTAATAAGAGTGGATTGTTTGGACCAATTAATTTTCTTTCTAAATCCTCTATTTAAATTAAGTTCTTATTTTCAAAATAATTTTGCCTATGTAACTTGAGAAACAAGAATGATTGACATGATTTCGAATAGTCAAGGCAGAAGCTTGACATCCCACGAATCCAAAAGCTTTAAACAAGAAGGAAACATCGAGCTTTCTAAGTGATCATCCCTTCCAATTATGGATATCACTTCATTAATTAAATGAAATCCTAAACTTAATAGGAAACCTTTTCAATCCAGGTAAAAAAAGGTCCTTATAAATAAGGCCAATCATTGTGTCTTTACTCGGATAATTTTTTCTTCTCTTTTGAAATTTGAACATTTGATTGATCGCTGATGGCTTTTGCAAAGAAAATACTAGCCTTCTTGCTGATAGCAACACTTATTGCCGTGTCTCTTGGTGCTGTTCACAAAGTTGGTGACTCCGCTGGATGGACTACATTGGGCAACATCGATTACAACCAATGGGCTTCTTCCAAGAACTTCCATGTTGGAGACGCAATGGTATTCGAGTACAACAAACAGCTTAATAACGTGAAGCAAGTAACCTTCCAAGATTTTCAATCTTGCAACGGAGCCTCTCCGATAGCGACCTTCACCACTGGCTCCGACTCTATCACCCTCAAAAGGCCAGGCCACTACTATTTCTTATGCGGCGTTCCGGGACACTGAAGCAGGACAGACACTGGACATCATTGGTTACTCCAGCTTCTCTGTGCTCCAAGTGCAAGTCCATTATCAGCTCCTAATTATACTTCTTCGCCATCGTCATCAGGCTCAGCATCTTCACCGGCACCTTTGCCGAACACATATCAGAGCAATGCTTCTTCTCTCCAAACCCCTGCTTTGATCAGCCTTGCAATTTTTGTCATTGGTTTCGCATACTAGCCACACCCAATCCCCCTGGTTGCTTTACCGCTCCACGCCGATCACGTCAGCACTGTTAGCAGTCAACACAACCGCACTCTTCGCTCTCAATTCCTCGCGAGCCACGACTGTGAGTTTGCCGTCACTAGCAGCACAACCCTTGTCTCTCCTCTCGGCCTTCCACAAATCTGTCGTCGACTTCAACTCGCTGTCGACTCGTCATAGAAAGTCAACACAGTCCTCATCTCTCCTCACCCACAGCATAGCTGTAGCTAAAGATTTTCTTACCTTTTTTATGTTTAAATTTGTTGCCTTTATTGTGACTTGTGTACTCTGTACTGTATTGCCTTTTTTTAATCAGAAAGTCATACAACTATCCTAAATTGAAATCCATTTCACTAAAATTTGATTGGGTATTTACTGTTTATGTATGTATTTATGTATATCTGCACAACAACTTGTAATTGACATGGAAACAACTTTTGACTTGATAATGTATTGCAGCCACAGCTAAAATCTATGACATCATGTTTAGTTTTTTATTGTGAACGATAGGAAAGAAAAGATAGAATACGCTTATAGTTTGTTTATAGTTTGAAGTATATATTTTTTATGCTTAGAGTGAGTCATTCCTATAGATTGTACATGTCTAATTTAATTCTTGATGCTTGTTTGGTAGAGATTAATTGTTGCCTAATGGATTGATTTGCTTTTTTTGTTGAAGACTGATTTGGATTAGCTTCATAACATGGATGTTGGAGTTGTTTTCTTTATTGTTGTAATTTGACGTTAAATATTTTGAATTTGGTATCAGATAGCCTAATTTTAATGAATTTTGCTGTTTAATTTGTTTATTTATTTGTTATTCTTGCTTTAACCCGAATTTTTAACCTAAACCAAATTATCAACCCAAACTATTTTGCAACCAAACCGTATTATAACCTGAAATTAACAACTCGAACCGAACTGAAATAATTTCCCAACTTGTTTGGGTTAAATTCTTAACCCTGAATGAGTTGCAAACCAAACCAAAAACCGAAATGCCCACCCTTAAGTTTGTATTTGAATTAAACTTATTTAATATATATGTAGAAAGCTTATATATTAAATGTGGGGGTATATACAGATATAAAGAGTATTTAGAGAAGAACAATTTATATACGAATTAAATTGATTAATTGAAAATATTGATTCCCACCAAGAAGAAAGTTTCGGGTTCTCACTTCAATTAGTATATACACTTTCATCCATTGAATTCTTAGATTAATAAATTAAAAATAAAATCAGTATAATTAATCAAATGAGCTCTAGTTATTTGACATATTATTTAAAATTTAAATTCACATCCTCATCATTTACGTAGAATTTAGCATTTCTTTTTATTAATTAGAAAAATTTAATTCACCTATAAGTTTTTCAATGAAAAAAACCACTGTTGAGTCTTAGAAAGTGTACATTTATAAACGGTAAAATCATCATTTTATACACCAAGTCTCACTAATATCTCTACTTTTATGTATTTTAAGTCTCTTGAACTTTAATTGTATATGTTTGCGTGTATTTTTGAGTACTTATATATTTCAGAGGTATTTTAATCATTTCATAATAAATAAGAAGTTGGAGAGTAAAACGAACAATATTTTTAAACTCAAAACAACTGAAAACCTTAGGAAGGACATAAATGGTAAAATCATAATTTTAAATTTTTGGTGGGCTTTGTTGACGTGGCGTTAACTGCTGACGTGGCATTAACTACTCACGTGGTGTTGACGAATGATATGGCAGAAACCTATTGGACAGAAAAATAAGCTTACAATACATGCAATGTACTGAATTATATATATTGATTTTTGCATTGATTGATGATGTGACGACATATTAGTAGACTGAAAAACACGGGTATAGTATATGCATATATATGGAATAATAACCTTGGTGATGTGTTTCATAAAATTTGAGAGTGCCACTTAGCGCAATCTTGTGCGTCCGAATTATTTTCATCCGATGGTCATGATTTACTTATTGTATCTATAAATAGGGGGTAACCTCCTTTAATTTGACATACCTGAATTCATTTTTTAGCTCTATTTTTTGTAATTCATTCTATATCTTGTATTATTTATGTATTTTAATAAAATTTACATTTTATCTCTAGTTATAAAATGAGTAGCTAATTTATTTTTAAACTTGGGTTAAAAGTAAAACCTCAACATTATCTATATGTTTAATTTGGTAAGTTTATTTTCACTTTCTCTAATTTGTTTAAATTGTTTTTACTTATCATAGACACATAGTAATAATATTGTTTAGATTTTATACTAGTATACTAGTTCCCTAGTGTAAAATTATTACTATTTGGCATAATGAGTACTTTACACTAGATTTTATTAGAGAAAAACTTCCTCTAATTTCTATGGATCGTCTTGACTCAGTGTTGACAGAAAATTCATCTAGGTTAATTAGTGGATAGTCTTACCATCTTATTAAAATTTATATTATTATTACCTGGCACAATGTGTTCTTGATACCATATTTAACATATGATTATTTTATTGACACAGTGAGCGCTTAATATCATATTTATTAGAGTTAGGTTTATGGAGAGTAGAAATACTCCCTCATAAATTAATTGGAACTAAAAATGAATATTAAGCCTATGGTGAAATGTTGAGTGTGAATCTTAAGACCCAAACACTTTACTTTATTGATTAATTTCCAATTTATTCTCATTATTTTAATTTAAATTTTAGGATAAAATAACTTAAAACTTTCACTACAAGCCCATAATGATAATGATGAAAAAAAAAAAACTCAACATTGACACTTGTCATTATTAATCTATTTTGCAATAAATTCGTGCGCTTGCGAATTCAATAAAATTTGCACAATAAGTTTTTAGTACTGTTGTCGGAGATGTAAGTCATTTTAATTCGTAGAGTTAATTTTCTTTATTATATAAATATCTTTTTTGTACTTTTATTTTCTTATAATTTTCTTTTTGTATGGCCGGTTTAACCGCCTAAAATTCATCGTAGTTTTGATTAATTTATTTTAAGTTAATTTATTTTCTTCTAATTTTTGTAATTTAATTTTTATAATTTTTTGTTGATCTTGTTAATTTACATGGCATGTTTAACCGCCTATTAATTTATTTCATTTTACGTGTATTTTTCTATATTTTTAGCACTTGAGTGTATTTTCATAACAAAGTTGTAACAAGAGTAATAAGGTTAGTATTGTAATTTTTCCTCTGTTTATTTTCAATTTTATTTTTGTATGTATTCTTTGCATGCATGGTCGAAGGTTACTATCACACAATTTAGAACTCATAAATCTCAAACTAGAAAAAAACGTGTCCCACACAAAAACACATTGCATCACAAGTTGAAATTGTGGATAAAATTTAAATAGATTTGCAACAACCACAAGCACCACAGGATAGGCCATGTAAGGACTATTTTAGTCCCTTAACTAATTTGGGCGTAAGATAGCCAATAGATTTTAGTTAAAATCTAATGTGTTAAATTGTCTCTATCATTCTGTGGCCTAAAAAATGAAAACTCATACAATCATTTGAATGATTTTCATGCTGTTTATCAAACTTTTAAATATGAAAATTTTTCAGATGAAGATGTTAAACTTAGATTGTTTACATTCTTTTAAAAGATAGAGCTCGTTTTTGGTTCAATTCATTACTTACTAATGGTTACTAAATTTTAAAATAAATGCTTCCCAGTGCATAACTAATTTTATTTGCAAGAAAATCTTAGAGTTTACTCAGAGAGAAGATGAGTAATTTTTTTAAGCATGGAGACAATTTAATGGGCTACTCTTAAAGTGTCCACATTATAGATACGAGAAATAGTATCAATGCCAATATCTTTTAAAAGGACTATTGCCACATGTGCAAAAATGACTAATGGTGACAAGTGGAGGAGAGTTGATATCAAAAAGTGCATCAGAGATTTGGGATTTCTTTCAGCAACATATAGATAATTTCTAAAAACAAATCTGATCATTAAGGAATGTAAGAAAAATCAGAGTGAATGAAGTTCATGTTAGTGAGTCAAAATCAGAAATCAAATAAGTCAAAGCAATAGTTGAAGGACTTTTTAGCCAAATAGCATTTTTTACTGCTGCAAAATCAACAGAGCCACATGCCTATAATAAACTTGATCATGACTCATACCCAAATTATGAAATGCTACAACATACTGAAACTTTCATTTTCTTGTCAGAAGATCTTATAACTTTAGAGGCACTGTTTGCAATTGCATCTTGGGCCAATCTGAACATTCATAAAAAAATCCATCAGTTTATTAAATGTTAATAATTTTTTATGGCTTGCATTTCTTAACCATGCAATAAAAATCATTTCATTTCTTTCATAATAATAAAAAAACTTTTTATTTGTGCTCATACTGCTAACAAATTATTTGAGCTTTTACAAGTTTATAGAACAGAGTTAGATCCTAGAACCTCTTCATTGGATTGTTCGACTGATGATGGTAGTAGCAATAGTAAAAAACACAAATTAAATCTAACTCTCCATCTATAAACATTTTCTTTCATTTTCTATTGTAGTACCTAGGTGATATCTTCTAAACCCTATTTCTTTCCTTTAAAATATTGAGGACAATGCCTCGTTCTGGTTGGGGGGAGGGAATAGTTGATAATTGTGAAATGTAAGAACTAACTTTAACTAAATTTTTTAGTTAAAGATGGTTGAATAGATAGTGTAATGACTCTAGAAACACATATTCTTAGTCTTTTAGTTAAGCTTATACAATCTATTCATATGTGATCCTTCTAACTTCTTAATTTTCTACATAATTTTCACCTTTCTGCATGCATATTTTTCAAGTTTAAAATATGTTTAGGGGTAAAATGTCACACAAAAAATATATATATAAAACAAAAAAAAAAGAAAAAAAAATTAATGCATTTTGTGTAATTATTTGATATTTGATGACATGATGACTTTCAAATTCTAGTATTTGTATTATCTTTGGCCTTGAGTTATGTTACACAATGTTTACTACTCTGCATGCTGATATGAATTGAGCGAGTTGACAAATAAAATTAGTTGAGTTACTTGAAAGAATGCACATATCACAATAAATTTTAAGTGAGTTCTTGAACTTATTATTTTTTTTGGAGAGCAACAATTTTTGCCTATTCTTCATACAACTTAGCAATCTACTATACACGATCACTATATTTTCTTTCAAGTCAAACATTTAAAAAAAAAAATTGTATTGTTACATCTAAAAGTCCATCAAACTAACAAATATAGAAGATTATTTAGAGCCTTATAAAAAGGTCTTTTTTTTACTCGATTGAGCCTTTTCTAGCCATTTTTTTTGTGAAATATCTATAATTAGCCATTTTAAGTCTAGTTAAAAAAAAAATTCTTTATTAACTTATCATCATATCCCACTCCAATATGCAGTAGTACCATATATTTTATGTGTTTTTATCACCTACTTATGTTTGAGAAAATTTTAAATAATTATTTTATTAAAACAATGATGTAATATATATATATATATATATATAATAAAAAGAAAAAAGAAAAAATGATGTGTAGTTGAAAAAGAAAAGAAAAGAAAAAAATAAATAAAAAATAAGTGAATTGCACTTTATAATTTTCAAAATATCCCTATCTTTTTCTTACATAATATTTTATTTTTCCTATTATCTCTTCTTTATTAACCATGTCCTTAACTTACCCTTCTTGATTTTACATAACTATAGTCTGAAGTAGAAGCTAGAATATGAGTTGAAATGATGTAGTGATATATTAAAATGAATAATTGGTTTGATTAGCATTTCATTTAACTTGGGATAATATTAACTAGTATTTTATTTAACTTGGCATCATATTGATTAGTATTAAAAAGTGTATATTTTATAAAGGTTTAAATTATTATTTTTTCACTTAAAGTATTAATTATTGTGTACATAACTTACATTTTATCTTAATGTTTCTCATATGTAATTTTATATAAATTATATTTTATTATGTTAATTTTTATCTTAATTGTTATATTTTGTTATTGTAGGTATATTTTGAGAATGAAGAGAGATCAAAACTGAAAAATGAGAGAAAAAAAAGAATTACTTTCTAATAATAAATAAATAATATATATTAAAAAAAAAAGATAACGGCACTCAATCTCTCTCTCAATTATTTATAATATATAATATTATAATAATATAATATATAATATAATATTATAATAATAAAATAATAAATTTGTCAAATAAAATGAATGTTTTTCTTTTCAATATGAGTGGCTAATTTATTAAGTTAGGGCAAATGATGAAACTCAAGGATTTAAATTATGGAATTAATTTCTCTCTCAAGTAAGTTTAAATTTTATTTTATTTAATATTTAATATTTTGTATTTTTATTTGCTGAATATTTTTATATCATATTAATTTATAAACTTAAAATCTTAATGGATTTATATGATATTTTGATATTATGTCGACACTCTAATTAAATTGTGACACATCATGTACACCATTCTCATATTCATCCATAAAATTAGTTAGTTAAGAATTAAATGACATAATATTTAATTAGTAAATAAAATATAAAATATAAATATGAGAGAATATTATAAACATAATTTAAATTCCAAGAGTGAATCACGTAGCCTTAGTACTTTTTAGACAGATAATCTATTTTTCAGCTATTAATTTTTATTTAATAATAGACTACTAAATTTAAAATTCCCTGTGGTTCTACCTCGGACTCACCGAGTTATATTATAACTAGACATTCTTATACTTAGGAGTAAATCAAACACTTTTAAGTTGTGTCACATATTATCTTATAAACTGTAGGCATTATTCTTGGTGAGAGTGTGTGATATTGTCTTTCATTAATTCTCTCAAGTTACCATTTTTTGAGTAATTATTTTTATTAGATTTATTTTCTTTTGAGAGTGTCACTCTGACCTGTAAGATTTTAGGATTAACATGTCACTCTTGAAAATGGCTTAATTAATATAGTTTTGATAATCGATTAGTTTGCATGTATTTACTTGACTAACTCATGTAGATGGTTGATATGTGAGTGATTTGTTTTTAAACTGGAGATAATACTTATACTTTTATTTGATTATTATCATTAATCTAATTGAAAAAATAAACATAATTGCCTTTAAAAAAGAATATTGCATGTTTGGATTTTGTTATCGCGTAATTTGCTAAGGACTAGTAGTAAGCTAGTTGAGGGGTGTGTTGTGTTGTGCAAATTTTATTGAACTCGCAAGCGCATGAATCTATTGAAGTATAGATTAATGGTGATGAGTGTCGATCCCACGAGGAGGTGAATTTTAATTATGTAAAAATATTATTATTCTTTAATGTGCTTGTTGTAAAATTTCTTAATTTATTTTATCCTAAGATTGAAATTAAAATGCTGGGAATAATTAAGGACTTGATCAATGGAATAAAGTGATTGGGTCTTAGGATTCACACTCAACATTTCACCATGGGCTTAATATTCCTTTTTTAGTTCTAATTAATTTATGAGGGGGGTTTTTCCACTCCTCATAAACCCAACTCTAATAAATATGATATCAAGCGTTCATTGTGCCAGGAAGAATAATCTTATGTTAAATGTGGTATCAAGAACACGTTGTGCCAGGTAATAATAGTGTAACTATCGACAAGGTGCCAAGACTATCCACTAATTAACCTAGATTAATTTTATGTCAACAATGAGTCAAGACCTATCACATAAATTAGATAGAGGTTTTTCTCTAATAAATCTAGTGTAAAGCACTCACTGTGCCAAATAGTAATAATCTTGTACTAGAGAGCCAGTATACTAGTACAATATCTAAACAAGATTATAACTATCTGTCTATGATAAGTCAAAACAATTTAAATAAATTAGAGAAAGTAAAAATAAACTTACCAAATTAAACCCATAGATTATGTTGAGGCTTCACCTTTAACTCAAGCTTGAAAATAAATTAGCTACTCATTTTATAACTAGGGGTAAAATGAGAATTTTATTAAGATATGAAGAAAATACAAGATTGAAAAGAAATTACAGAAAATAGAGTCCAAAAATAGATTCAGGAGTGTCAAATTAGGGAGGGCCCTATTTCTAGATACAACAAGTAAATCATGGTCATCAGATGAAAACAATTCGGACGCCCAGGATTGCACCACGTGGCACTCTCTGATTAGTTGGAACACGTCACAGGGCTATCATTCTGTATATGCATGTACGGTACGCGCGATTTTCGGTCCACTAATATTCTGCCACGTCATCGGTCAATGTAAAAGCCAACAAATATGATTTAGTGCATTGCATGTATTGTAAGCTCATTTTTCAGTCTAATAGACTTCTGCCACATGATCCATCAATGCTACATCATCAACGACACGTCAGCAGTCAACGCCACGTTAGCGGGGCCCATAAAAATCTTAAAATTATGATTTTGCTCTTTATGTCTTTCCTAAGGTTTTCAGCTGTTCTGAGTTCAAAATTATTGTCTATTTTGCTGTCCGACTTCTCGTTTATTGAGAAATAACTAAAATACCCCTAAATACAAAAAGTATTAAAAATATACATAAACATAGACAATTAAATATCAAGAGACTTAAAATACATAAAGGTGGAGATGTTACTGAGACTTTGAGGTGTAAAATGATGATTTTACCCTTTATAAATATACATTCTCTAGGACTCACCACACCCCCCAACCAGCTTATTGCTAGTCCCTAGCAAATTAAGCAATAACAAAATTCAACCATTGTTTTTAAAGGAAATTATGTTTACTTCTTCAATTAGATTAATGACAATAATCAAATAAAAGTATAAGCATTATCTCCAGCCTAAAGAGATATCACTCCCACATCAACCATCCACATGAGTCAGTCAAGTAAACACATGCAAACTGATCGATTATCAGAGCTACATTAATTAAGCCACTTTCAAGTGTGATATGTCAACCCCAAAATCTCACAGATTAGAATGACACTCTCAGAAGAAAATAAACCCAGGAAAAACAGTCACTCTAAAAATGATAACTTGAGAGAAATTAATGAATGACAATATCACACACTCTCACCAAGAATAATGCTCACAGCTTAGCATATAGTATGACACCAAATAAAATGAAATGATAGTCAAACCAACTCTTTTATATATATATATGTGTGTGTGTGTGTGTGTGTGTGTGTGTGTGTGTGTGTGTGTGTGTATCACTACATCATTTTAGTCCATATTTTATCTTCTACTTCAGACTATAGTTCCCTAAAATCAAGAAGGACTTTTATTAGGATGTAATGTAGGTTAAGAATATGGCTAACAAAGAAGGGACAATAGAAAAAATAAAGTATTGTTTGAGAAAATAAAATAGAGATCTTTTAAAAATTATAAGGTGCAATTCATTTATTATTATTATTATTTTCTTTTTTTTTTCAATTGCACATCTTTTTTTTTCTTTTTCATATATATATATATTGCACAATTTTTTTAATTAATCATCTAAAATTTTCTCAAACATGAGTAGGTAATGGAAAACATAAAACGTAGGGTACTACTCTAAATTGGAGTAAAGCAGGACGATGAGTTAACAAAGAAAACATAATTTTTTTTTTTATCTATGTTCAAATGGGCTAACTATGAATATTTTTACAAATGGATGGCTGAAAAAAGGCTCAAATGGGTCAAAGATGGCATTTCCATCATCTTTTAGGGCTCTAAAATCTTCTGTTTTTATTAGTTCAATGGACTTTTAGATGTAGCAACATTTTTTTTTTTTTTATGTTTGACTCAAAGGAAAATATAGAGATCATGTATAGTAAATTGTATGAAAAATTGGCAAAAAGGGTTACTCTCCAAGAAAAATAATAGGCTCAAAAACTCACTTGAAATTTATTAGGACATGTGCATTCTTTCAAGTAACTTAACTAATTTCACTCGTCAGCTCGCTCAATTCACATTTGTCACCAACATCAGCATGCAGAGTAGCAAATATGATGTAACATAACTCAAGATCAAAGATAATATAAATACAAAAATTTGAAAGTCATCATGTCATCTAATGTCAAAAGATCACATAAAATGTCTTTTTATTTTTTTTATTTTTATTTTTTTTTAACTCCAAAACTAAGAAGATGCGTTTCTAGAGTCACTACACTCTATATTCAGCTATTTTCGACAAAAAAATTAAGCTAAAGTTAGTTCCTACAAAAAAAAATTAGTAAAAACTTCTCCAAGATTAAGACATTCGACAATCATCAACCATTCCCTCCCCCCAACCAGAATAAAACATTGTCCTCAATGTTTTAAAGAAAAGAAGTAGGGTTTAGAAGACATCACCTGAGTGCTGCAACAAAAAATGAAAGAAAATATTTATAGATGGAGAGTTAAATCTAATTTATGCTTCTTACTACTGCTGCTACCATCATCAATCGACCAATCCAATGACGAGGTCCTAGGATCTGGCTCTGGGGCACAAGTAAAAGATCAAGTAACTCGTTAGCAGTTGGGGCACAAATAAAATATTTTTTTATTGTGAAATGAATGAAATGATTTTTTATTGCATGGTTAAGAAATGCAAGTATGCCATCAAAAAGGTTATTAACATTTAGTAAACCGATGGGTTTTTTATGAATGTTCAGATTGGCCAAAGATGCAAATACACATAATGCCTCTAAAGTTGTAAGATCTCCTGGCAAGAAAATGAAAGATTCAGCATGTTGTAGCATTTCAGATAGTTTTTCGGAATGATGCCTAGCACCTGGCTTCCTCTATTGTAGGCAGCTTCTACAATAAGCTTTGATAACCCTCGATCACCTCCTCCATATACTAAGTGTATTTTTCTCTCTGTTAGGACTCAACCAAGATCTATGGCTGCCTTAACAAACTCTTTATACTTTCTATAGTGAAACCTAAAAACTACACAAATGGTCTTAAATTGTCTACTTGAAGGTGCTGCCATTGAGACAATCATTAAAAAAATAACTTGTGAATGTTTAACAAAATAAACTCATATTTAAAGATCTTGGTAACAAGCATAATGACACATAGCTGTAAATGAAGTGGTGCATTTTTCAAATGACGCATAAAGTTCGTGACTTTAAAGTCAAAAGGAAAAAGTGAACAAAAGATAAAACAATAATGCAAATGATAAAATAACAGTAAATAAAAAGGATATGTACTGGTAGTTATGATTGTGTCTCACATCTTCCTCTGGTTTTACGTCCAGAAACGGCTTGAACGCCCTCTATGGGTAGAGGATAGGCTTTCTATCCAGTTTTCTTATAAACTAGCAAACAGGGTCGTTTATAGTCAGATTCCCGAGACTATATCTTGCATGTTCTTTCTGGAATAACGGCCATAACTGGAGAATTACTCTCTGTACATATCCACAGGGATGCGTTTTAAGAGACAAAATGATATTATCCAATGACTCTTTATTCAAGCCATCCATAATGAATTGAATCTTGTCTTCCTTGTTATCAGACACCATTTCTAAAGTACACTTATCTTTATTTCATTCTATTTTGGCACACTTATGACAAGCAACTGGAAGCCGTCGAGCTCTTCGTTTTCTCGAATAGTTTTCTTTACACAACCAGGCATATATGCAATAAATTTTGGGGGGTAACTCACCTGCCAATCGTACTTTGGCTTCAATTAACTATTAGATGTCAGAAGGGATGTTATTTCTCATAATTAATCGCATGCGTTCGGATCGAGCTTTATGGATTGTAAGGAGAGCATTCTGAGGAAGTGAAGGAAACCGTTTGTGAAGCTTTGCCAAAATTATGTTTTTATCCATTTCGTCTCCTCAGAATATCAGTTATTATGGGAAACTGAAGTAACCGACTTTGATTGTCACGGAGTAGCGTTATCCACCATTTAACCGGGATAACAAATTAAAGCACACTTAAATAAAATAAAGCCTACGAAATCAAGTAATACGTGAAAGTAGACAAAATAAAAACACACAACGGAAAGAAAAAAAATGTGTATAAGCAAACAACTACTTACCTCAAGTTCCAATTGAATTTCATAGATACCACATTCGATTTCCTTCAGCTGTCTTTCTAAGTCTTCAAAGTGGGATACTGATGCTGGTGGTAGAAGATCCCAAACAGGATGTGATTGACAAAATTTGAGCAAGCCGTTTAGATGACGCTTCACACGTGAAAGTTGCTTAAGTTAGACAAAGAGGATCTGTCTGATTGAGGTATTCATGATAAGTAACGAAAGAAAATATGACTGGTAATCAAACACACTTTAATAGAAAATAAATAATTTCGAATAAAAGAGTAGTAAAATATAATAATAAAAAGAAATTAAATCACCGAAAAGAAATGGAAAGATCTCAATTCAAATCTGGTGGGTCACTCAAATTGATTTCGGTGTCTTCCTCATGTGGTTGGTGCTCTAGATATGGGTTTAATCTTTGACCATTAACTTTGAAAATGACACCGTTCATTGGATCCTTAATTTATGAACAATAAAGGGTTCAGACCATCGAGAGTGTAACTTACCTGGGGATAGGTGCACGTGATAATTGACTAAAAGCACTATTCTGACATGGTGTAAAAGATTTTCTCATGATATGCTTGTCATGAAAGACTTTCATTCTCTTTTTGTAATCTTTAGCCTTTTCATTGCTGCAAATATCCTCAAATTATGCCAGTTGGAACCTCCTTTTTTAACTATGGCAGGGGTAAATGATACTTTCATTTAGTTGTTTCTTGTTAAGAAATGATGAGGTGATTTCTTGCAATGTGTTCTCTTCTCCCACGGATGTATACTCCAAAGTATTGGGTGACGGTTTAAGCTCGAGTTTTTTTAATGATTCTGATGGGATGAGATTTTCCCCAAATGGTGTCAGTTGCTCTTCTTTTAACTTTCAGTTATTAGTATCCATGAATGGTGATGAATCGAGTGAGACATTAATCTGGTAAAAATCCATGCCAAAGTGAGTTAACCATTCTTGTAAAGGGTCGTCACTAAGGTTAGAAGAAAGATTATGATTAACTAATTCTTCAATAAAATTCATATCAACAATTCCATCGTTCCTATCATGAGGTTGTTTGGCAATGTTGAAGATATTAAGCTCCATAGTCATATTGCCAAAGGATAACTTCATATTTCCTATCCTGCATTAAATATGAGCATCAGCAGTTTCCAAGAAAGGTCGGCCTAGAATAATAGGGATGTACTTCTTCGAATCCTGCATTGGTTGAATATCAATTACAATAAAATCAACAGGAAAATAAAACTTGTCGACCTGGATAAGCACGTCTTCCACAATACCACGAGGTATTTTTATAGATCGATCTGCAAGTTATAACACAACTGGAGTTGGGTGCAATTCTCCTAATCCAAGTTTCATAAGTACAGAATAAGGAAAAAGATTTACACTAGCTCCCAAGTCCAACAAAGCATTCTCAAATGTGTGGTTCCCAATATTACATGAGATAGTAAGAGATCCTGGGTCTTTAAATTTTGGAGAAATTTTTTGTTGGAGTATAGAACTAATATTTTCAGTTAAAAATGCCTTCTTTTTTTAGTGCAGAAGTCTTTAAGAAACTTAGCATAAGAGGGAACTTGCTTTATAGTATCAAGCAAGGGAATGTTAACACTTAACTGTCTAAATATCTCTATAATCTCACTTGTGGAATTTCCCTTTTTTGCTTTAGCTAACCTCTGAGAGAATAAAGCTTTAGAGACATATTCTCGTGAACAACTTTCTTCTTTCTCCTTAAACGAATCCTCAAAATCTACATGCATAACTTGATTTGTCTTTGTCACTGGCATATCCACCTTGTTGTCAACTTCTTTGCCTTTTCGTAAGGTTATCAAAGCTTTGACCTTTTCATATGGCTGGACTGAGTCAGTACTTACTTTATGTACTCTTTGAGGATTTGGAACTGGCTGACTTGGGAATTTGTCATTTTCAACAGTCATTGTTAAGTTTTGAACTGAAGAAGCTAGCTGGCCTATCATCCTTTCTATGTTTGAAATCGACTGGGCTTATGAATTGAAGTATGCTCTCATCTCATTTTGCAGTTCATCAATAGTACGATTTTGTTGATCTATTACAGAATAAGTCCAATTTTTAAAATTTTGGAACGCTTCCTCCCATGGTTTGGGTTACAAGTAGTTCTGGTTTTAATTGTATGGTCTGAATAGTTGTTGAGAGACTTGAGGAGCCTGAGAAGCTGGTTGTATTGATGGAGCTGGAGCTGCTAGTCTATTTTGTTGGAATCCTTGAGACCATGAAAAGTTAGGATGGTCTCTCCACCCAGGATTATAAGTATTGGAGTAAGGATTGTAGTTTGGCTACTTTCCCATCACACCAATTGCATTGGCTTGATCTGGGTATGAGTCATGATCAAGTTGATTATAGGCATGTGGCTCTGTTGATTTTGCAACTGCCAAAGATGCTATTTGGCGAGAAAGTCCTTCAACTATTTCTTTGAGTTCCTTGATTTCTGATCTTGACTCACCAACATGAACTTCATTCACTCCTTTGATTTTTCTTACATTTCTGAATGATCTACTTCACTGTTGGGAATTATCTGCTTGTCGCTGAAAGAAATCCCAAATCTCTGATGCACTTTTCGATATCAACTCTCCTCTACTTGTCGCCATTAGCCATTCGTGCACATGTGGCAATAGTCCCTCCAAAAAGTATTGGCATTGATGCCATTTCTCGTACCCATAATGTGGACACTTCAATAGTAGCCCATTGAATCGCTCTCGTGCTTCAAAAAATTGCTCGTCTTTTTTTTGGGTAAACTTTGAGGTTTCCCTGTGAATAGCATTGGTTTTATGCACTGGGAAGTATTTATTTAAAAATTTAGTAACCATTTGTTCCCATGATGTAATACTATTAGCAAGTAATGTATTGAACCAAGAACGAACTATATCTTTTAAAGAAAATGGAAATAACCTAAGCTTAACATCATCATCTGAAAAATTCTCATATTTAAAAGTTTAACAAATAGCATGAAAATCATTCAAATGATTGTATAGATATTCATTTTCTAGGCCATAGAATAATGGGAGACAATTTAGCACACTAGGTTTTAGCTCAAAACTCCTAGCAGCTACATTTGGGTATCTTATGCATGATGTGCTCAAGTTAGCTAAGGGACTAAAGTAGTCCTTAGATGGCCTCTCCTGTGGTGTCTGTGGTTGTTGTTGTAAATCCATTTCAATTTTATCCACAATTTCCACTTGTGAAGCAATGTGTTTATGTGTGCGACGTGCTTTTTCTAGCTCGAGGTTTATGGGTTCTAAATTATGTGATAGTGACCATCGACCATGCATGCAAAGAACACGTACAAAAGCAAAATTCAAAATAAAGAGAAGAAAAATTATGGTACTAACCTTATCACGCTTGTTACAACTTTGTTATGAAAATACACTCAAGTGCTATGAATGTGCAATAAGAAGAAAAAAAACAAAGTGAAATAAAATAAGTTAACTAAAATTGAAATAAACTGAAATTAAAATAAATTACTAGGCGGTTAAACCGGCCATATAGATTAACAAGATCAATGTAAAGTTACAAAGAAAAATAAAAAGAGGATTAAATTATGAAAATTAAAAGAAAATAAATTAACCTAGAATAAATCAAATAAAATTAAAATAAATTACTAGGCGGTTAAATCAGATATATAAAAAAAATTAAAAGAAAATAAAAATAAAAAGATATTTACACAAGAAAATTAATTCTACAAATTGAAATGACTTACCTCCCCAGCAACGGCGCCAAAAACTTGTTGTGCAAATTTTATTGAACTCGCTAGCGCACGAATCTATTGAAGTATAGATTAATGGTGACGAGTGTCGATCCCACGAGGAGGTGAATTTTAATTATGTAAAAATATTATTATTCTTTAATGTGCTTGTTGTAAAATTTCCTAATTTATTTTATCATAAGATTGAAATTAAAATGCTGGGAATAATTTAGGACTTGATCAATAGAATAAAGTGCTTGGGTCTTAGGATTCACACTCAACATTTCACCATGGGCTTAATATTCCTTTTTTAGTTCCAATTAATTTATGAAGGGGGTTTTTCCACTCCTCATAAACCTAACTCTAATAAATATGATATCAAGCGTTCATTGTGCCAGGAAGAATAATCTTATGTTAAATGTGGTATCAAGAACACGTTGTGCCAGGTAATAATAGTGTAACTATCGACAAGGTGGCAAGACTATCCACTAATTAACCTAGATGAATTTTATGTCAATAATGAGTCAAGGCCTACCACATAAATTAGAGGGAGGTTTTTCTCTAATAAATCTAGTGTAAAACACTCACAGTGCCAAATAGTAATAATCTTGCACTAGGGAGCCGGTATACCAGCGTAATATCTAGACAAGATTATTACTATATTTCTACGATAAGTAAAAACAATTTAAAGAAATTAGAGAAAGTAAAAAAAAACTTACCAAATTAAGCCCATAGATTATGTTGAGCCTTCACCTTTAACCCAAGCTTAAAAATAAATTAGTTCCTCATTTTATAACTAGGGGTAAAATGAGAATTTTATTAAAATACATAGAAAATATAAGACAAAGAAGAATTTACATAAAATAGAGTCCAAAAATGGATTCAGGGGTGTCAAATTAGAGGGGAGAGCCCCCTATTTATAGATACAACAAGTAAATCATGACCATCGAATGAAAATAATTCGGACGCCCAGGATTACGCCACGTGGCACTCTCTGATTAGTTGGAACACGTCATAGGGCTATCATTCTGTGTATATACATGTAAGGTACACGAGATTTTCGGTTCACTAATATTCTGCCAGGTCATCGGTCAATGTAAAAGTCAACAAATATGATCCAGTGCATTGCACGTATTATAAGCTCATTTTTCGATCCAATATACTTCTGCCACATCATCCGTCAATACCACATCATCGTCAACGACATGTCAGCAGTTAATGCCACGTCAGCGGGGCTCAGGAAAATCTTAAAATTATGATTTTGCCCTTTATGTCTTTCCTAAGGTTTTCAGCTGTTCTGAGTTAAAAAATGTTGTCTGTTTTGCTGTCTGACTTCTTGTTTATTAAGAAATGATTAAAATACCCCTAAAATACATAAAGTATTAAAAATACACATAAACATAGACAATTAAATATCAATGGACTTAAAATACATAGAGGTGGAGATGTTACTAAGACTTTGGGGTGTAAAATGATGATTTTATCCTTTATAAATATGCATTCTCTATGACTCAATATGTTGAGCCCTAGAAAGCGTATATTTATAAATGGTAAAATCGTCATTTTATACTTCAAATCTCATTAATATCTCCACTTTTATATATTTTAAGTCCCTTGAACTTTGATTGTATATGTTTGTTTGTATTTTTTTAGTACTTTATATATTTTAGAGGTATTTTGATCATTTCATAATAAACAAGAAGTCGGACAATAAAATGAACGACATTTGTAAACTCAGAACAGTTGAAAACTTTATAAAGGACATAAAGGGTAAAATTATAATATAATATTTTAGTGGACCCCACTGACGTGGCATTAATTGCTGATGTGTCATTGACTAATGATGTGGCATTGATGAATGACGTGGCAAAAACCTATTGGACTAAAAATGAGCTTACAATAAGTATAATATATTGAATCATATATGTTGACTTTTGCATTGATCAATGACCTAGCGGCATATTAGTGGACTGAAAAATATGCATGCTGTACATGCATATATATGGAATGATAACCCTGTTGATGTGTTCCATCTAATCTGAGAGTGCCACGTGGCGCAATCCTGTGTGTCCGAATTATTTTCATCTGATGCCATGATTTAATCGCTGTATCTATAAATAGGGGGCTACTCCCCCCTAATTTGACACCCCTAATTTTCTGTAATTCCTTCTCTATTTTGTATTTTCTATGTATTTTTAATAAAAAATTTTATTTTTCCCTTAGTTATAAAATGAGTAGCTAATTTATTTTCAAGCTTATGTTAAAGTTAAAGGCTCAATATGATCCATAGACTTAATTTAGTAAGTTTATTTTCACTTTTTCTAATTTATTTAAATTTTTTTGACTTATCATAGATAAATAGTAAAAATCTTGTCTAGATTTTGTATTAGTATACCGGCTTCCTAATGTAAGATTATTACTATTCGGCATGGTGCAAACTTTACACTAGATTTATTAGAGAAAATTTCCTTTTAATTTATATGGATCGTCTTAACTCAGTGTTAACAGAAAATTTATCTACATTAATTAGTGGATAGTCTCGCCATCTTGTCAACAATTAGATTATTATTACCTAGCACAACATGTTCTTGATACCACATTTAACATAAGATTTTTTTTCATGGCACAATGAGCTTTTGATATTATATTTATTATAGTTAGGTTTATAAGGAGTGGAAATACCCCCCTCATAAATTAATTGGAACTAAAATTGAATATTACACCTATAATGAAATGTTGAGTGTGAATCTTGAGACCCAAGCACTTTATAACATTAATTATTTTTCAATTTATTCCCGTTATTTAATTTAAATTTTAGGATAAAAGAAGCTAAAACTTTCATTACAAGCCCAAAACAAAAAAAAACAATAATAATAATAGCTCTACACAATTGAAATCCACATCTTCGTGGGAGATTGACATTTGTCACCATTAATCTATACTGCAATAAATTCGTGCAGTTGCGAGTTCAATAAAATTTGCACAACAACCACCAATTTTTAAAGTGCTTCAAATAATAATATTGTTTTTCAACCTAAAAGCTAATTGGAAAAGAAAATGAAAATTATCTCTCGTATACATTAAGATATATTTTTATTAAACGTATTAAAATACTTTCAATGTGTATCAATTGTTCGTCCTAAATTGACAAAACATGTCTACCATCACTAAACTATTAATTGTCGTTTGAAAGTTAATAGAATTGTAACAGATTGATAATTTTGTCCTTAAAACTCAAATTGAGATAAAAAGAAAGAATTATCCTAAAAATTAAGGTGAATTTTCAATACATTTTTCTTATTTTATTATCAATAGTATATATATTTTTTATTAGAAACTATAAATTCTTAACAATACATATTATTAACAATTATACCATAAAAAATTATCCATATTAGACTATAAAAAAATTATTAACAGTACATATTATTAATAATTATACATATTATAATATAAAAAGTTCAAGTTGGAGCTTTGAGGAGCAGATCCTCAAAAATTCGGGATAAACCTTAGAGCAAATTTGACATGGAGCAACAGATCCCGTCAATGGTGATTGCAAGTTGTGAGCTGCGTCTACCATGTTGTCTCCAATCGTAAGTGTTTCCATTGTGGTGGTGTGCTACCGGTTTCCACTTTGCTTTTGTGTTTGAAATATTAACTAAGCAATTTAAGAGGGGATGTGAATTATTGAGATTCTAAATATTTAAGCAATTAAAATGTAATGCAATCTCAATAAGGCAAATAAATTCTAAATATTCAAATTTAAAGTGCAGTAAATATAAAAGAGTAAGGGAAAAAGAATTGCAAACATAAGATTTTTACGTAGTTTAGCCAACCGTATCTACATCAACGCCTCCAAGTTCATCAGGCTTGAGGATTTCACTAAGCATGTCTCCAAAATTTTAACAACACTTACACTTAACTTCCAAGGTGTCAATGGACCTTTATAATAAGAGATTATTCTCAATCTCTTAACCTAAGTGTTTCCAACACTTACAATCACTCAACTTTAATTTTACAATGAGGATTATAAAAGATCTCACTCACACAATGTATTTGATTACAAAATAAAACTTTAATATGTGAACAAGAGAGATTACAAGACTTTAGACTTTGATTGCTCATAGTTATCTAACTTTTATTTTAATTTGAATGGGTTTTTTATAGTTTGAAAAGAAAACTAGCCGTTATTGACTTTATGCTAATAACCGACTTACCATTTGAAGTTATCGTTAGAGTCAAAAATTTAAATTTTGTAAAACCGACTTCTCGCTTATCACTATCTAGTTAGCCATTTGTCATAACCGCCTAGCTACCTCTTTGAAATTCGGTTAGCCGTTTATATTCCAAAGAGCTACTGTCTTGAAATCGGTTTGCTGTTTTTTGAATTCTGTTAGCCGCTTGCTACAATATTGCTATAGTGAAAATTTTTATAATTTATAGTTTTAGCCCAAACTTTTAGAAACTGTAATATAGCCTAAATACTTTATAAAACCATTCAAAGAGGTTTATTCATAGGATTTCAAAGTTTTCAAAAAAAATTTCAATTTAGTCCATAAATTAATTTGATAAAATTAGATTTCTTTGAAAACAAAAACTCTTATATAGTGAAAATAGTAATTTGAGATATTATGAAGAATCATCAAAATCAATTATATAGCCATATAGGCTAACAATGTTATATGTGTGTGAAGAGAATACAAGAATGAGACAGTGACGTACTGAGATGAGACACGACATTTTCGTCCAATAAATGGAACAATGTGTTATTTTTTATTGGATAAATGGGATGACGTATCATTTTACAATGGATGCCATCGTTCAGTAAATGGAATGACATGTTATTTGTTATCAGATAAATAGATGACATTTCATTTTTATCAGAACTTCTTCTATCTTAAAAGACCAGATTACCCTTATGATATCAGCACTTATAAACAATAGCTAACTAATTAGTGCTCATTAGATATTTTTTGTCAACTTATGATGGGCAATTGATAGGCCCTCAAAGTGTTGTAGTGCGTTGGTAAAAGTGTATGTTAAAAGTATAAAAATGATAATTTAAAAAAACATCTATGAAAGAAGTGTAGAAATGGGAAAAATTAGATTTTCCTCTCTAGATTGGTTGAGAAACACTTGAACCCAAACTCAATGAAATTGCTACACTTCCCCCTTCTACTTTCAAAACATAACACTTTCCCCAATACTAACGTCTGTTATTATAATCCATTTGCTTCTAGGAAGAAGTCTATAATGCCATTAATTCAATTTAACTAACTTTGAACTTCAAACACATGAAGAAATGGAATATTTCCAAGTCTACACTTAATAAAACTTTACGGGAGAACACAACCATAAATGGAGATAAAATCATATTTTGGAAATAAAACCAATTCAATTCATCTATCTTATTAAAAAGAAAAAAGGAGAAAAGTCAATTCATCTATAGTCTTGTACAAGGTCTCCATCTCTAATATTCCTCATCTTATCATCTCTCGCCAGTTTGCTTCTACTTAACAATCTCAACTCTTCGGGTCCTCTATTTATAGGTTCAATTTACGCAAACTTCATTGCTTTCCATCTCCAATTCGTCGACCAATGTGTCATTGACCATTCTAGTGCTTTCTTACAATCCATAAATTAATTAAACTTTGATCAACAGTCTACCCAATCCATTACTCCTGCGTATTTTTTGTCGATGAATAGGATTGCTTTGCATTTGTTTGGAGATGATGCACGGATCAACAGTTGTGCTTTAACTGATCTGGATGCAGCATAGTTCGGGAAAACAAAAAGCCCGATTTGTTTTAAGTGTTATGGTCATTTTTCTTTTTTGCTGATTGGTTCAAAAGGAGAACCCTCGTGACATTAACATTATCATCTTGCTACTTCTCAGTCTGCAACAGAACTGGAGATGTTTATTGCTATTCTGTGGTCTAGTTGGTTTTCCAGAATTACCTTCACCCACAATCAAACCAGAGAGGGTCATCAACAGGTTATGGTGAGAGCTGGAATCATTCTTGAAAATTATCACTCAGTACAATCCTCTCTTACTTTCAGAGTCCTCTCATTCCTGTTCTCCTTCTTCTTTGTGGACTCTCCCACCAGCTTCATGGTTTAAGTTGAACTCAGATGCAATTTTAGGTTATTGTAAAACTCATGCTGATTTGAGTGCCATTTATTGTTAGATATTGTAAGGGGAAAGTTATGGCTACAGGAGTAAACATTATTTATTTTTATAGAGACATTGAGCTAGCAGAGGCAGCAGCGAATCTTTTTGGCTTACGAATGGCAGTGCATTCTGGTCTAACTCCTCTTTTTATTAAATCTGATGCAAAAAAATATATATTTTAGATTTGGTAAATAGAAAGACCGACTAGTAGAAGGGACATAGCTTGGCTCATTTCAGACATTCACAGGCTTTTAGATTTGAGAAGCTTTATTATTTCTCATGTCAACAGATCATGAAACTTAGCAGCTGATAGGCTTGCTGAACAAACCTTGGCTTTCCAGGAAGCAAGGATTTGTTTGGAGGATTTTCCTCCTGACATTATCTTAATTGGCTTTAATTTTTTAAATGAAATACTAGTTTCAAAAAAAGTAAATTATCTTCGCATCATGTCTTTTTTGTCATATTGTTATATGTATATTTAATTATTATAAAATTTTGATATATTCTTTATATTACCTTTGTTGCTAAACTTATATAAATTAATCATTTTAATACTAACAAAGTTAGAATCTATTAAATAATTTAATTAAAATAATTATTTTATCCCTAAATAAATTAAAAGACTATTCTATCATACAAAATTTTAAAAAAATAAAAAAATTATAATTACTAAAATACCTAAATTATATAAAAGAAATGGATTTCAAAATTCAAGATGTTAATTTTTGTAATTATAATTTTTAAACAATAATGGTTAAATTATAATTTTTTATTTATCAAAATAAAAAGAAAGCTTTGAATGTGAAGTTAATTTGCATTGTATAAATTCTTAGAGGCTGAAGTTAAGATTTGCTTAAGCAAAGGTGGGCGTGCACACTCCCCAAAAAAGTTATAATTGCAAAAATTGAAAAATAAAAAAAAATAATTCAAAAATTAATATCTCAAATTTTAAAATTTATTTATTTTATTAAATTTTGGTATATTATTGTAATTATAATTTTTTTTATTTTTAAAATTTTGAAGGATAAAATAGTCTTTTAATTCATTTAGGAGTAAAATAATTATTTTATTTAAATTATTTAATGGATTTTAACTTTATTAGTGTGAAAATAGTTGATTATGCTTAGAAATAAAGATGGTGCAGAAAATATATCCAAATTTTGTTATAGTTAAATATAATAAAAAATCAGTCAATACTCTTTTGTTATTCACTATATATCATTTTTTTATTGTATTATATTAACCCTTCAATCTTTAACGGAATTGTAACAGAGGTTAGCACGAGGGGAAGGGGACAAAATATTATGTTTTGAAATAGGAGGGGGTGTTTTTTGGCCAAACTAGAGGGGGGCAAATGTGATTTTTCTGAATATAAAAATTTATAATTGCAGTTGCTAGTTGGTTTAATTAAACGGTAAAATGTCTTCGGGTGTTATAAGGTTCGAGCCTTGTTGGGGAAAGAATTAAACTATCATTGGATTATAATTTAAAAACAGAGCAATGCTATCTAGTACATCATATTTCCCAACTAGCATTCCAACCATTAAATTAAAAGTTTTGTCACATTTATCATTAAATTATAAACATTACCAAATTTTATTAGACATGAAATTATTATCCGCTAAATAAATACCCACACTTAATTTGGGGTTACATGTATCTACAGGTGTGAAGCTACAGCGTGGCGGGCCCAAGCCCACGATGCTACAAATATCGTATTGGGTATACTCGTAATTTCAAGACTGTATATATTGGCTCTTGTAGCTTTAAAAGCATGACGGTTTACCCCAAGATTTCTATTTTATTTTACTTTGGACTCTATATCTTTACCATTTAAACTTTGGCCCGTATGACAATAAAATTTCAACGTTTTGGCCCAAATCTCAATACTTTGTTGACTCACCACTTTAGGTCTCCGGTTAGATTCAGGATCTCTTCAATGAGAACTCGATTACAGCAATTAAATTTCGATTATGAATTTATGAGCTTAATTATATTGAATGTGTATCTATAAAAAAAACACTCCCCACTAAGATTTTGGTACAAAAAAAATAAACGAGTCAAAAAAAAATAGGAGAAAAAAGTCTGGAAGAATCTAAAATTGTATCATAAATAATATCAATTAAATTTTGACATTGTTCTTAGTTAATTTTTTTGAGTAAGAAAATAAATTTCTTTCATAAATCTAATATGGACTATTTTTTACAATTAGTTGTGCGTCTCAATCTAGTCTTTCAATAAGTTAGGTATAAAATTTAATTCTTATATTAGTCTTTCAATAAGCTAGACATAAAATTTAATTAGTTGGGAACAAGACACTGTAAAAATAAACTTTGGATGCAGAGCAGAGTTGTCGAAATGAGAGGCCGATTTAATGATTAATCTAAATGATCTCCGAAAATATAAGCTAGAGGAGCCGCCAATTCCTAATTCTAAACTGTACGTGTATTAATATATAAATTAGAGAAGATCATTGGATTTTTCCTATAAAATATATATTTATAACAGCTAATTGCAGGCCGCTGTCACTGGCTTTCCGCTATCTATTTGCTTTAATTGTTTTTGTACTATAGCTTTTATTTTCTATATGGGCAGAGGGTATCATGGCACAGTAACAGCACCAGCAAGCATGTCTCGTTGGCATCATTTTCCACCTTTTGCAAAACCAATAAAGCAAAGAAATTAAAAGCAGAAAATTGTAAGATTTTCAACAGAACTGCAGCCACTGTTTTCAAAAGCAACAAAATTGGGGGGAAAACCAAAAAAAAAAAAAAGAGCACTCTCATCTCTTGCTTTCTCGTTCGGTCGCACGGAAAGAAGAAAGAGAGAGAGAGAGACAAAAACAAGACTGTGTCTGAGAATCAATAAAGAAAGGAAAAGGTTAAAAATAAGGTTAAGTAACAAAATCAAGAAAAAAAAAAATTTTAAAAAAAAGAGCAGAATGGAATGGTGGGGGAATCTTTATTCGACTTTCACTGTATAAAAATGATCCCACATCGCCACCTCTCTATGTCCTTTTCATGCTCTCTTTCTCTTCTTTTTTTTCACCCTTTTTCAGTTTCTCTCTCTCTCTGCCTCTCTCACACAGCAGTCACAAACAAAGTTAGAATTTTCTGTTTCTTCTGTTGTGCTGGCATGAGCTTATTATGAGCATTAATTTCTCAATGGGTATTTCATGTGAGGATGGTTTTGTAAGTACATTCTTTATTCATCTGCAATGTGCATGCTCTCTCTCAAACTGAGTATGTTTTCTTTTTTCTTTTTTTGTAATTATTTGTTTATTTATTTGGGTCAGTTGTAATTTTATTTATAGGATAAGAAAGAAAAGCAAGTTATATTGATCGATGAGAGGCAGAGCAGGGGTGTTAATGTGATGGAACATGAGTTACTGGAGCTGGAGTTCTGGCCAGTTGAGCACCCATTGGAGCCACAAGATGAAGATCGCCCTGTCAAGTGTCCTATGCCTTCTGCCTCTTCTGTTATTAATAACGTAAAGCTTCTTCAGTATTTTCTCTTTTCACAAAATTTACAGCAAAACCACCAGAGAAAGGATTAAAGATTTGTCTTAGGTTTTGAAAGCATTATTACTCTGTTCATTTTGTGTTTCCCCTTCCCATCTTGGCATGCATGCATGAATCGAATTGCCATATAGTAGATGTTTCCCAATTAAGATGTATGATTTGGGAAAAATTCAGTTGGTTTTTCTTCTCTTAGATTCAATTCTGTACGCGTTAACATTATACTATCATCGTCAACATTGCTTGCATATAATTTCTGGTGCAAACATTTCTCTTTGAAAATAAAGGATTCAAGAATGGGAGATCAGGAGAGAATAGCTGACAGCTTTCGGAAGAGAGCAGATGTACCCCCAGATATCAGCAACAGAGAAGGAATTCTTGTGAATATCGAGCCTCCGATTCGAGCAGTGCGCAAGAGGCATCATCGCAGTCTCACCAACGATGATCATAACACGCACTCTCTCATGAGAACGCCTCCCCATCCTCCACTTCAAAGCCAGAAAATCACCGTCTTCGAAATGCTTCAGGATTTTGATAAGTTCGAGTCTTGATATATATATATATATATATATATATATATATATATATATATAATATACTTGTAATAAAAGGATCCATTCCCATTTTACAGCTTCTGTTGGACATTCTTTAGAAATTGATGTACTACTAGCATTTTGGAATACTTGTTCTGTATTGTATCGTCCAATCTTAGTTGTAGCCTCAATTACATATATATGTGCCAGCTCAAAAGCTGAGCCTTCTGGAGTTCATTCATGGGGAAGTTGCTTATTTGGGATCTGAATTGAATGGAAGTAGAGAGAATCCATCGTACATGCAGATTGGAAACCTAAATCATTAAAACCTTGTAAAAGACAGCAAGGCGACGCCTCAAGGCTGGACATTGAGCTCTCCAGTTTGGGAAATTATTGTATTTTAAGGCAACAGTGCAACTTTGATTTGCTATAACAATCATCAATAGTTTTTCAATGTTGAAAAGAATGTCAACAATACTTATTATTTATTGGCATGCTTGTGGATTCCTTTTGACTAAAACCTCGATCACATGTTAATATGCAGATAATCGGATGCAAATGCAAATCTCTCAACCAAAATGACATGCTTTCAAATGGAAAAAGCATTCCCACTTACTACATCCAAGGAGGAAAATAAAGAAGGTTAAAGCAATCATTACTTCCTAAGAAAAGTTCAAAATTGCATAAATAAATTTCTAAACTATTATCTAAGAGATAATTTATATATATAAATCCGAGCATTCTATAAGTTATCTTACTCCTCTTAAGGCCCAACAGCAACAGCTTATGGCTTTCCACTGCCAGCATTCCCATCATCAAGTAATCTCAAATCCGTGCACTAAGTGAAGTGATATCATTTGTCTTTCCCAAAAGCAGATTCATTTTAAACCATGCTAAGCCAACCAAATATTGTTTACAAATGATAACATGAGATTCAAGTCTTAATTCTCTAATAGATTTGGCAAGTCTTAATTCTCTAATAGATTTGGCAATAATTTTATCTCCTTAACAGCAACTGAAACAAATCTCCAAACATGAGCAAGTCTTTCTCTTTTTACATGAACATTGAAACATTTGCATCAGTCATAAATATTCATTGCCTTTGAGGGGAATCAGTCCACTATGCACCAGGAAACCAAGGAGCTAAATCTAAAGAGATAAAAATATTATTATTTTAAAAAAGCATAAAAGCAAAAACAAAAACAAAAACAAAAGAGTTCACTGCATTTTTTGTAATATCTACAGAGAGGAGTAAAAAGACAAGGAGGTTGGAGGAAGGAAAATAGATAAACTTATGAAGAGTAATGCTAGATGTACATTAATGTTTACGAAAAAAAAATGATTTACTGTATGACGAAATAACTAAGATATGTCATATGAACAATTGACATCCCTACAGGTTGTCCATCATTTCACAAAAATCCTCCTGCAGTACTTAACAAAATCTATGATTTACTCAGAACAATGAATTTCATACAGTAAGCAAAATAATTTGACTTTCTTTCACCTCACAGCTCCAAAATAAAATGTTAAATTCGGTTCATGTATAATTGCAAAATCAAAATGAATTTTGTACTACTCAGGACATTCATGTATAATTGCAGAATCAAAATTATTTTTGTACCTATGTGATTACATTTTGGCGTATAGGACAGCACTCTAAATGCTTTGTCATTCTACAAGGGAAATAAAAAGGGCAACAGACATGCCCAAAATCAGTGAGGTCAACTGCACGGCAGTAGTTTTCAATGCTGAGTTGCCATTGCTATTCATTTCTGCAAGCACCCCGGCAACCGCAATGTATATAAACCCACCTGCAGTAAAACCCTGCAAAAAACAGAAGGAAACAAAGAAAAGATATATCAACCTAAAATTACATACAACAAAAATTAATGTTACATATGGTATAAAGGATGCTTCACCTCGATCAAAGATGACTGTACTGGATCTTGTCCTAAGAGCAAAGCCTACAGCGAAAGCAGCAACTCTTAATTGGTTTTCATTGCTTCAAATAATAAAACACTTAATTGGCTTTCATTGCTTCAAATAATAGTTGGAGGTACTACTCATACGCTGAAGAAATAACACTCACCATTGCAGTTCCTGCTAGAGCCACAAGAGCCGAGAGAAAGTTGAAGAAGAGAGCTTTTGATACACTGAAACCAGATCTTACCAAAATACCAAAATCACCAACCTGTGGGGTAGAAGGGATAAAGCTGTTAGATTAACAACAATAACGACAACTAGATATTGAAAACGCAATTTCCTTGACCAACCCCACAATGTGGGAATGCACCCACTTTTGAAAAAACAAATAAAATACTGAGATAACAATTCAAACACGTCAAAAAAAAAATTTCAAAATTTGAATAACAGATATTCTGTTCAGAAGTGAAAAGAAGATTATAACCAATTTTACTGTTCCATCTTCAAAATTTATTTGCACATAAGGAGGATAAATAATGTGCTCGGCATCATTTTGTCGTAAAAACTTTTCTGAAAAAGAAAATTTTCAATCCACATCTTCCTAGAGTTAAATTTCATCATGCATCAAAATTACAAGGCACAAAGCAAAATGCCATTCGCTATCAAATAGATAGAGCGAGGAATCTTAAACCTCTTGAGGGAGCTCATGGGCAAGCAAAAACATGGTTCTAGACCATCCACCAACAGATCCATAAAGCAGAAAAGCACTTCCCAGAGCCATCCCATCGGTAAAATTATGCTGCAAGATTAACCCATGAACCATTTTAATTAATGTTGACATGTAAAGTAAAAAACCATAGCTCGAACAACAAAGAACTTTTCCTTCAAGCACAGTTACATGATAGCTCAAGTGCAAAAGGTTAGGAACACATACTTACAACACCATCAGAAAATAGATTGAGATAACCAAACACAAGATTCGAAGCTGATTGAACAGGTTCTTTCTTTTTTGAGGATTTAATATCACTGGAAGAGCCATCTGCAGCATCTACATCTGATTTATGATCTCCATCAACAGAAGTTGTCTTTCTCTGCATGATGCAAGCACATCAGATAACGCTTAATATCTGTAACAAGAGTCCAATTACATGAGCATTTATTCAAAGAAAATTCCTATTAGCACTATTTACTTTAACTTTCATGGAACTAAATACCTAATACATAACCCCAGAAATGCACAGATACATATGTTTTCTCTGAAGCAATTGTGATGGCGCCTGCCCAAATCCATCCAATGACACATCTACAAACACAAACAAATATTGAAGCTCTACCAAGTGACATGCACTCTTTGCCAGGCCAAATCCTTCTCCTGAAACAACAAAATTCAATCCTAAGCCTGCTCCCCAGCTCAAGATTTAAACTTGAAATATTGCAGTGGCCCGCAAAACATAGTACTTCTAGTTGTCCATGTAGTACATTTTTCAAATGCCCAAACTGACTCTAGGTTCAAAACTATACAAGCCATGGCCGGAGCCACAGAGTGAACTTACTAAACCGATCACAATATGATAATTACTTGGCTTACCCTCCGAAGAAGAGTACCATGTTGAGCAAGATTATCCTCATTCAAAGAGTCTTCTGACACCTCATCTGAAACGACTCCTTCAGTTCCATTGGAAGGTTGTGATTGTGTTTTTCCAAGATCATCATTGTCCTTCAATTTCTTACTACTCTTATGATGGTGGTGATGGTGACCATGGCCCCATGAGTTAGCTTCCCCCGACTTCTCTTCAATGTATCTCACTATTTTCTCTACCAGAAGAAAGAGTACAATTCCAGCTGCAACAAAAAATATACCACAGTAAGAACTCAAACGCACTTTGATCCAATTAGTTAAGTCCTCTATTACAATTAAGATTTTAACAAAAAATAAATAAAATTTAACAAACAAAATATTAATGAAGAAAGGAGAGAGCTAAAAGCAACATTATGTAAATACCCTACAAACAAAATATTAATGAAGAAAGGAGAGAGCTAAAAGCAACATTATGTAAATACCCTACATATTTGAACATGTTAGAAAGTATTACATGCAAAATCATTACATACACATGGTCTATCACTCAATCTGAGTTTTGCTAATGCATATGGTATTAATACAGGTGAATTATAGGAGCATCAAAAAATTTAATTACCCACCCAAAACAGATATTCCCACAGAAAGATCTTGTAAAGAATGCGAATGTGAATGCTGCTCACATCCAACATGAACATGATGAGCCTGGTTCTCATGGTGATCATGTGAGTGGGAATGCTCACCACCTGCAAAAGATAATTTGTTAACTCATGGCCCAACTAACAGGATACTCACTAAACTTTCACAGTGATACAATAATGCTAGTAGGAAGCAATTCTGTAAGGTTTAGAATTTTGAAACTTGGATCTCAAAAAACATGAAGAAAGCAAAGATAATTAAAGTTAACAGTAAGAATTGATAAGAGGATGAAAATATGGAACCAAAATTTGACATAGGATATTATAAAAAAATAAAAAAAGACTTAAGTACCTAGAACAGCCACCTCAGTGAAGCATTCATCACAGCTCCACCATTGGGAGCAGATAAAGCCTCTAAACTATTCTCAAGAGCAATTGCATTTCTAAGAATTGATCTAGCAGAATAATTTTAGGATTGTAATGAGAATGGAAAGATATTTCATTTGATCAATACTATACCAAAAGCATGTGGCAATTGATGAAGAAAAGCATCACCCAACATAGCCCCAGCCTGCAAATAAGAAAGTCAACCAAAAACAAAGCAAGATGTCAAGACACCAATTAATCTTAAAAGCTTAATCTAATAAGGAAGCGACTACTTGTATATTTGAACTATAACACAGCCACTCTAGTAAATTGCCAAATTTAATTAATGGATGTATCACATGGATCCAAAAACACGTCTCAGTCAATCTAAAACTAATACTGGGGTGAAAAACATTAGTCCTAGAAACTTGAAATGATAAGAAAGGGTAAACATACACCTTTAAAAGTTCACTAACAAAATTAATTACTGAACTTAAACACATGCATTTGCTACAATTTCATTGATAGAATGCAGAAATTTCACGATCAGGGAGGAGTTACTAGGGAGTTCACTCATGAGCAAAAAATAAGGGATCAGGAATAAACCTCTCCTAAGGTATGCTAATATTTAAAGCAGAGAAAGTATTTACAAATAACAGTGTCATGGTTAGAAAATGGATCGTTCTTGAGCCTATAAAGATGGGTTGACAGCACCACCTAATATGCTAGTTTATTGGGTAGATGGCAAGTGTTCAACCATGACAGGAGGTATTACAGCATGTCTGAATCTCTAGGATTCAAATCCTCTTTTGATCTTGATCTTCACTTGCCTTTTTGAGATTCTTTTTCTTTTTTTTTTTTTAAAAGGAAAGGGGCGGCAAGCCCAAATACAATTTTTTAACCCCCTTCCCACCCCCAAGAATCGAACCCGGGTTTCCACAGCTTTACAGCGAGCATGGTAACCAACCCGACCATACCCTTGGAGGCTTGAGATTCTTTAACACGTGTCATTTATTAATTTGGATGGATCTAATAATTTGGTTTTTAATTTAGTAACCGCTTGAACACAGAATTTTAATCAGATTCTAGAATAGAGTTTTTCCTTTTTTCTTTTTTTCTTTCTTTTCCTTTCTTCAGATTATTAGGCATATCATCAAAAACCTTAATCGCATATCTAAATCACCACTTGCTAGACATATATTAAAAATTTTATCACACAAAACTTGCTCTCCATCAAAACCCAACTTTTAAAATCTTCTCATGAATCTTTTTAGCTTCAACTAAAGATCCATAACTCAAGCAACCTTTTGAAAGCCAAACAAATGTCTGACTATTAGCTCGAATTCCTTGCTCTTCCATCGCACGTAAACGCTCTATTCCCTGTGAATTCCATTCAGTTTCCTGATCATTGAATGTATCAAAAGTTGCAGCACTACTATAACAATTAAAACTCAATATCCTCCAATACCCACAAAAATACTGTTAAGAAAACCCAAGATACATTAAAAATGAGTTTAATTTTATGGAAAAAAAAAAAAGAAATATATCATGGGTTTGGTAAATGAATGATTAAATAAGTCATTAGGGGTTACCTTTTGAAATTTTAGCAGGTGTGTTTTGAAGAGATTTTGGGTTTGATATTATGATAAGAGAATGGATATGAGAGATGCACAAAAGAGAGATTTGGGGTTTAGTATTTAAAGGTAAACCATATAAATAAATCCTAGCCATCCAAATTAATAAATGGCACATTTCAAAGGATTTCAAAAAGGCAAGTAAAAGTCAAGAGCAATAGATGATCTGAATTCGAATATATATTTGTTATGTGGTTCCCAAGAACCTATGCCATATGTCATGAAAGAATTGTCATTTTGGAGTGTGTCCCTATGATAAATGGGACAAGCATGCTTCAATAAGGATTGCCACAACAGATGTGTAAGATAAGCTAGGTAAGCTCATAATGAGTGGGCTAGATGTAATGAGGGCATGACATGATTGAATGGAGAAGAATGTTCAAGGACCCAAATTGGCTAATGGTTGATTTTAGGCCTATTAAGGGTAGATAGGCAGCGTCACCTAATAAGATAGTCTTTTGTGCCAATAGCAACCTAAATAGGAATTTTTTTGCCAATTAATGCAAAACTTTATCCATGCAATGAACACAAAATTATCCCATTGGGTGATATTACCAGGCTACCATTTTAAGCACAAAATCAACAAAATTTACTATTACAGGAGATTTCAAGTTTCCACAAGACACTTCAAAGCTCTGCATTAAGAATTTTATGTTAAGATTTCAACATTAGTGTTGAAATTTCTAAGTTTTGTGTAAGAAGTTTCAAGTTTGCTGGCCGTTTACATGCATGTATATTAACCAAATCCCAAAATCCGCCCATAATCTATCCAATTTAAGGTTGTGATATTCCCCACTATCCAATCATGTCAAACACTCATTAGATTTAACCTACATTTCAGGGGCCTACTTGGCCTACCTTCCCCATCCTCGTAATAATTTCAATAAGAACACACCATCCTTTTATCATAAGGACACAATATAACGTGGCAATTCAGTTGAGGTGCACGGGACAAGATCTTGAGGGCACACATAACTTAGAAAAACTCAAGCATATGCTAATAACACTTGTCACAAGCCGAACACTTGTCATCAACCCAAAGACTAGCTGGCTACCAACTTATATAAACCTAAGATCAACCATTTTCTAACTAATCTCATACCATGACCATATTATTGGAAAATATTTTCTTTACCTGAAATATTAGCTAACCTCCCAAGGGTTTATAAATTCTCTATTGTTTAGTCAAAATATAGGGGAGAAATTGTCAACCCTCATAAGGTTTATAAATTCTCTATTGTTTAGTCAAAACATGAGAGAGAGAAATTGTTAGCTATCTATTTTCTTTCAACTACCCCACCCCGCATTATCTCCTTAATAACCTCCCTAGTCAATCATCCCCCATAAGCATAATATTAGCTACCATAACACTCATGACACTTTCATTCCCTCATCATGTACTTCATCTTTCAAAACTATCTTACACTTAAGAGCATTTAGTAATCACCACTTTATGATTCTAATAAGGGAAAAATGTTTCGTGGTGGACTGATTGTTCTGTTCTCGCACATGTTTCTCACACTTAAGAGCATTCAGTAGTGTCAATAACTTAAAATTCTACTAAGTGGAAATGCATTATATAGCAGTCATGCAGTTATCCTGATAAGTCATGAAAATCGAGTATTCCAAAATGCATTTTCTAATCTTAACATCAAAAGGGCTTCTGCACAAAGTAGGGAACTCCAGATTCAAGACGAAAAACCTAGGGATCAAGCCTACAGCTTCGCAAAAGAATAGTGACTTTGAGATTATTCTTATCATATCCACAGAAACAAAGCATGAAATACTTTGTATAATAAGTAATTGAAAAGACTCTTAACACTTCAATAATAGAAGTTAAGAAATAGAAAATCTAGCCCTTCAGTAACACAACTTAAGAATTCCAGAAGCAGAAATAATAACGAATCTGTCAACGATCAAGTAATCCAAAATCTAGGGAAGCATACAGCAAAAAATCAACCAATATTGGCTGATATCGGGTACCCAAAGGAGTTGGTTAAGACTTAAACCGGTAGAAAAATATCTTAACATCTGCAAAATCTTTTATTTTGAAGAAGAGATAACTTTGGTGTTTAAATCCATGCGAATCCTTCTTATAATATAAATATTGTGGAACTTTTCTGGTAACAAGGAAGCAAGGTGATAATAATAACAATTATACCAGTAATTATATAAAATATAAACTTTGAGTTTCCTGAAATATGTTTTTGTGGCTTTTAATCACTAGCTACCAAGTCTAAGTGGGTTGTACAACTTAGCCATGAAGTAAAGTGACACTTCAACTGCGGTCCCAAACATGTGATATCATAGAATAATTGCATATAATTTCACTGAATTTGTCAAGAATACACAGCATAAATCTATAAAGTACAATTGAAAAGCAATCAAATTTCCAAAACCAAATACAAAGGTGTGATATGAAGAACCTGACCCCGAATACAGCCAACGAGTCAACAACGGCTTTGGATGGCTTCCCTTGAACTGCAGTAACACAATAAGCTCATTTATCACTCCACAATCAATTAATTAAAACCCATTAATAATCTAAAGTAAAAATAATAATAATAAAATCATTTAAGTAACAAGCAAAACTTCACTCACTGAATATCACCGGCAAAAGTACCAAGCAAATAAGCGAAGCCAAGCTCACCAATAGGGAACAACCCAATGCATTCACCCACAGAGCTAAACCCAAAAGCTGCGAATCTCCATCATGGTCATGGCCGTAATAAGGCCCAAATCCGTACAATCTCATATCTTCCTCCTCAGCTAACTCCTCCGGAAGCAACATTTTCTTCTCCTTTTGTTGATGATCATGATGGTGGTGTCCATGGTCACATTGATGGTCATGCCCATGGACCTTCCCGTGCACCGGCGTCGCACAGAATCCACTCCCTAGACCCAGATCCAAATACGAGACCAAAACGAGTGCTACTACTAGTAGGATCTGTTTTTTCTTACAAGCCAACATTTGTTAAGAGTTTGTCAGTGAATTGAGACAAACAAAATGGAATTTAAATGGATAAAATGGGAAAATTGTTAGGGCGTGTTTGGCTGGGGGCTAAGAATGGCGGCGTTTACAGGTGCCCTCAATGGTGATGTAACAAACAGCGATTAAGAAGAGCACGATGATTCCGATTATGATGCCGAACGTTATGACATCCATTTTTGTTGATTTTATTTTATCTTTTTATTTTTTTTCTTGGTATCATAAATATAAAAGAACCTGAATACATGCAAATTACAATTCTATAATAGTATTTTAGAATAAGCAAATATTATCACCGTGTTGGCCTCTCCAAAAAAAAAAAAAAAAAAAAATGTCTGTAATTGAATGATTAACGGCAATTCTAGATTTATTAACAGGGAGTTTTGTTGACATAATAATGTCATAATGACGACATTACATAAACTGGGGACCACCAACAGTTTACTTTTCACTTTTCCGTAATTAGTAATGTGGTAAAAGGTGTAATAAGTAATAATAATATATGAATCTCTAGCGTCTATGTATCTAAATAGTAAAAATATTTTTAAAAATTCTTAAAATTATTTAATTATCTCAAAAAATTTAAATTATTTATTATTAACATATTAATACTTGATGTAAAATAATATTAAAATTAAATTAATATTTAAATAATTCAAAAATATTTAGTTAATAATACAACATGTCAGACAAATCACATAAGTTCTACTCTTAAGAACAAAGTTTTTAACATGTCATTTTTATACTAAAACTAATTATGATATGTCATATACTCACACATAGAACGGCACGTCATCTATATAATAAAATTTTAAACAACACATCATTCAAATTTTACAGCATGTCAGCCATCTACATATTCAAACTCTAAACCACAAGTCATACACACCTTGATAATTGTACCATATTTCTTTTATGTCTTACGGCATAATACAAATTAATAAATTACTTATTAGCTAAATATGAACGCTTCTTTATTTTATATTTTAAATCTGTTATAATAATTTTATTTCACACTTAACAGTCTTTTTTTTTCTAAGATTTATCTTTAATTTTACTAATTAGGCTGCAACAATTGCAATTGTTGATATGTGAAGCTCAAATTTGAAAATCAATACTCATAGGACATCATGTTTTTTATAAATACACTAATGTAATCGGTCGCAAGATATGTCGGCTGAGACATAATTAGAAGCGTATGACAGTTAGCAAATGTCATCCGTTTGATTAAGTGAAATCACCAATCTTTACACATGATCTCACTTAAAACTTCAAAACTCAGACAACATGGATGTATGTCATATTGGAAGAGGATTAATTAGGACACATGTCACACATATGGATGGTAGTTAAATCATTAAAAGAAGGATTTTCTCTGTAAACTAATAAACCTTGTCCTAGTTGGATTATAAATTTCATATGGCCTCGGAGCCTCTCTGTAAAGCTACTAGTGTTGTAGTTTGTTTAATGGAACACAACAAATAATCTTTCTCTCAGTAATTAAAGCTCTGCTTTGGTCTTCAAGTTGACGTAAGTTCACTAATCTATTGAACACTTGTAAAACCCTTTGCTGCTTTGCTTCTTGATATTGGACATTAATTTAGTTACTTTAAAATTTTAGAATTTTATTTTTTATTTTAATTAGAATTAATTAAGGAACAATATCTCAATCTTTTATTTCTATTATAATTATGATTTATTTTCTTTTTTTTTAAGTTAATTTAGGGAAGTAGATTTGCCCTATTATAAATAGAAAGGTCTTATAATTATTTTCATAACTTCAATTCAATAATTCAATAAAATTTCTTTTCTTATAATTCATCTACAATTATTTATCAAAAATCTCTCTTATAGAGTCGTTTGAATTAGAGCGTCATGTAGTCTCTCTTTATACGTTATTAAAAATCTCATTGAGTCATTTAGATTAGAATGGATCTAATCACGCTTCGATTAAAGCGTAATCTAATCGCATTAGCTTGTTCTTATACTAGAACAATATCTAGTTATCATCATCTTATCAATTCCGCTTCCGCTACGCCGCTCTATCAATTGGTATCAGAGCAGGTTCTGTGCGAATCGCACAGCTTTCTTGGCGCCCCACAGCCACCACCACCAAATCCACCAATGAAAAAAAAAACCCGAAAATTGAAAACCCCAAACCGCCACCACGTAACCACCGCTGCCCACCGCGGTTTCGGTCAGCATCACTGCTGTTAAGCCAGCCATTAACACCACCAAGCTCGCCGCCGACCAAGACTCAACCATCGCCGCCTAGACAGTCGTGAAACAGCCCAAACCTGCAAGCTCTCCTCCCTCTCGATTCGCCGTCATCAGTCATCTTCACCAGCAGTAGCTCAATAAAATGTAGTTAGGGAATAGCAAGGTAGTAGATAATACGACAGAAATGGCTCTGAAGATTCAAACAGAAGTTCGAGCTCACTTAGAGACTGCCAATGCAAAGTACAAGGTTGAAGCGGACAATCATCGACGTAAGAAAGTGTTTACTGAAGGTGATTTAGTGATGGCATACCTGTGGTGAAGTCAATTTCTAAGCATTCGCGCCAAATTGAAAAAGCGCAAGTATGGACCATTTCGCTTGGCTCGAAAAATTAATGATAATGCTTATGTACTTCAATTACCTGATAATTGGAATATCTCTCACAACTTCAATGTGGTTGATTTGTTTGAATATCATCCGATAATGAAGAGTTGTAGGAGCCCAACTTGAGGACGAATTCTTTTTTAAGTGAGGTGGACTGATGCAAAATGTTGTGTATTGCGAGCAAGCTACCTTATGGATAGCATAACTTTGGCTACATGTGTTCGTTTTCAGCGTATAATATACCGTTTTAAAGCTTACTACAAGACGAAGCTATTTTGATCCATGTTCAACCCGAAAATTTTTTTCCTTTCTTAGTCGTTTTTAGATTTTAAGATTTTTTTCCTATTTTTTCTAATTCTTCTAAGATTTTAATCTTTTTTTTTTCTACAAATCAGAATTGGTTTTCATTTTCTTTACCTTTCTTACTTTAGATAGAAGAATTTTATTATAGGATTATATTTTGGATTTACCTATTTTGATAAATTCGCGATATTTAGTTTTCTTATAAAATGACATTAAAATCTTAGTTTTATTCATTCATTTTTTTTAATAAAATTCATATTATTCAGAAACCTTTAGTTTCCGTCTCAATAAACATTAAGCTTCTGTTTCATCACTTCTTTTGATTTTATTATTAGTTGTGTGTGATTAAACTTTGGTTCTTAAGTTCATTAATCAGTCTTTGATTAGGATTAAGTCTTGGGGTAATTAGTTTGTATACATATACACCGAATCAAACACTACAACTATTTAAAAGAAATCAACTTTTCATTGTAGAAATAAAATAAGAAAATAATTGAAGTAAAGATAAGCATTTAATATTTATTTAATGAGCCAAAAATTTAGAATATGTAGTATTATTCAATTTAAATTTAGAGTAATGCATATATATTCTAAATTTAGTCCTTAAATTGTGGGATTAGTAATCTCAATTTATAAGTAGGTTTAGATGAAATTAGATTAATTTGTAATTTTTTTTTTTACATATAACACCATTTTTTATTTAGTACCTAAATTTATTTATTTATTTAATTAATGATTTACTTGATATTTATTTTTTGTTTTATTTTTGTAGTCTAATTAAATTAGTCCTTTTACTTTAATAAAGTTAATTATTTAATAATTTATTACAATAATTGATTGTATTAAATTAAATATTCACTAATATAATAATAAAAATAATCATAAAAATTAATAATACCAATAATTAATTAATTTTATATATCATTTGCTAACTTTTTTTATAAAATAAGAGTATATCTAAAATATCTGAAAAAATTTTAATTAAATAATTAAATAATTTATTAATTTATATTTATCTATTATAATTATGACCACTCAAAAATTAATTTATTATATATTTAATTAATTTATTAATTATTTTTAAATTAATTTTAATTATTACTATTAATTATTCATAAAAAATTTTTAATTTAAACATAATTCAACATTATCCAATCTGATATTATATTAAATATAAAATAATATTATATAATTTAATTTAATTTAACCCAATCTAATATGATCTTAATATTTAGTCTAATATATTATCTTTCATATAATTTTAATATTCTTAAAATGCCCACTTTAGAAATGAAAAAATATAAATTAAAAAAAAAGGCCAACAAAAATCTAACGACCACTCTGTCTTCTGCCATGGTTCGTATGCTGCCGCTGTTCGTCTGCCTCCGATCATCCTCTCCCTCCTGGTCGCGTCTGCGTTCGTGCTCTCCGATCATCCTCGCCCTCCATTCGTGCACAGCGATTCCGATTGCGTCGGTCTCCGTTCGTGGTCGCGTCCGTCTGCGTTTGATCTCCATCTGTATTTTTGTTTTTTTATGTGATGTTGATCTCCATCTGTAATTTTTGTATCTAAATCTTAAAATTATCTAATTAATGTTTGAATTTGTTTTATTTATGTGTTTGTGATGACGATGATGATGAAATTGTGATGATAATGAAGAAGAAGAAACAAAATTGATTGGAAGAAGAAGCAGATAATTGTGATAGTGATGATGCTGAAGAAGTATATGAAATTGACGTGATTGATGATGAAGAAGTAAAGTGACGAAGAATTTGCAGAAGAAAGAGAACGAAAAAAGAGAAAAAGAAGAAGAAGAAGAAGAAAAGGAAAAGAAAAAAATTGGAGAGAAAAATAATAATAAAAAATAAAGGAGAAAAAAATTTATTATTATTACTATTATTATTAACAATATTTTTTTAAAATATAATAATATAATAAATAATGTACATGACAATAATAATAAATTAAAGATATTTTTATAATTTAAAATAAATTATTTTTATTTTAAAATAAAAAACATATCAAAGACAACACAATTACCATTTATTTCGATCTCTATAAAAGCTTCGTTCTAATTGTTATTTTTCATTTTAATTCTGCTTTTGATTACTAATTAATAAACTCAACATTAAACCATTTTGGAACTGTTGTCTGGTTGGATTCATTTTCAACCGAAATCGTTTATGCACTCACTTTGTAGAATGAATGAAAATATAATTTCTTATTAAAAAAAAAATGGATGAGAACGTGAATTTTAAAATTAAAAGAGAACAAAATCCACATATAACATTCATGCATTTTATTCAGAGTACAGCAGCATCACAATTCACAAGGACCTCACAGGCTAGGCTACAACTACATTTCCACGTGTACCAAACTTCCTTCAACAAAATGGAAATCCATCACCACACTGATACATATTTACATGAACAAGTAAAACACAAACAAAATCCACCGAAAAGACAAGGTCAGTACTACTACAACACTTCCTCATTAGCCTATTTCCACATACAAGTTTTCAAGTTCCAAAAGTATTGTCTATGGGTGTTCTTAACACCAATAAAAGTCTAAATGCACATCTTCAAATGTCAGTCTGAGTACTCCTACAATTCACAATCATACACTGTGTACAGTCCTTTCCATATTCACAAGGTTCCCACTGATCTAACTGAGTGTACAGTTGTTGAAATTGCAATGGTCCGGTGTTTTCCTGTGATGACACAAATTAAGAGATTAAGCAGAGCAGAAAGGATTTAGCTTAATCATAAATAACAGAGTAAGCAGGGGGTAAAGCGTAGAACATAACATACCACTTTCAGGTTCTTATTTTCAACCCTGAGGGGGAGACCCAGGCTCAGAACCACAAACAGATGTGTACGACATTGTATCTTCTTTCGATATGGCCACAAAATTCAGTGGTGCAGTTGACAGCCTTCTCATTTCCCTAAAGTGTCCATTTTGACGTGATGAGTAGGATCGGGGTGTGAGGAGCTCAGGAGTTCCACTACCAATTGAATTCCGACGAGGGGTGGGAGTCATTGATCCATTTCCATTTGTACGATATCCATTTGGCTTCCTAAAACTGTTAGATTTTCTTGGACTAGGTTTTGACCCATATATGGCTTCTTTCTCTGTCAGGAGGAGATCTTGCATCTTCTTTTGATCCTGCAAAAATGTGATACGATTAAATCACCATGTTATATCCATGGATAACAACTGAATCACTCAACGTGGGGCCATCTGGACATTTTATAATTCTGAAAAGACGTGTTCTTTCAATTAAAAGTAGATGAATAATCAGTATGTCACAAGGAGAATCCTAAGATCATGTTTCCAATCTGCAAGCCATCTTTTGAGTTAGAAACAACAGAAATCTATATAAACCCACACATATAACAAGATTGGTTAAATTACCCTGTATTTCTTCTTCTCTTCGTCTCTCTGTACTCTGGTCAGCTTGTAATCATCCAGTATTGACACTAACCTTACCTGTAAGTAATCACATACAAATTAAAAATAAGACACATAAGAAGCATTTCCAGAATATACCAAGCTATAAATTAGAAGAATTTACCCCATCATATAGAAAGAATATCTTTTTCTCTTCTTCCCAGGCCAGTGTTCTATTTATCAGATTGTCCACAATTGCTGGAAAGAGAACCGCATTAGCTAACAAAACAAGTTCAACTTCAAATAAATGATAGCAACATTAAAAAAATGCAGTACCTGGAATTTTGCTCACAGTAACTCGAGCTCGTTCTGCACGTTTAAGATTAATGTGTGCACCTCTCCCAGCATTGTACCGGTTGTCATCCTGTAATTACAAGAAATGTTTTCTCAAAATAGGAACAAGATACATACTCTAATCGTAATGAATGGCTTGTCAATCCCTAATGTTGTGTTAATTCAAACAACTTCTACAAAGTGCTAAATAATAAATCAGAAGAGGCAGAATTTAAAATACTATTACTATGAAGCAAGAGTTATGGAAGAAGTAGAGAAGAAAGCCAAAATGGAAAATTCTAGTGTGTTTGTCCTCTCATCACATGTTGATACAAAAGAATCAGCTTACTTGATTATACTCTTCAAGCCATTTTTCCTCTTCGCATGCAAAAAGCCATCGGTCTATCCTATCCATTATATCTTTCCGGCTTAGTGCTTCATCTTTAACTTTGATAATCTGAGCTTCAATGTTGGCCAAAAGTTCAGAAGGATCTACTAGACCTGAAAACACAAGAGAGTTCAGAAAAATACATATTTCCTTGCTTATCAACTTGTGTAATAAGGAAACCAAAAGATCTTAATTGGCATCCTTCATGTTAAAAAATAAATTACCATACCAGAATCTATCATAGCATTGGATTTCTCAGCAGCAGTACTGGTATCAGGTTCAATGTGAGTGATTTTGCAAATTTCCTCTAATTCTGACCTCTTTTTCAAGACCAGTTCCTTCATTCTAGTTGCTTTCAATTTAGTGAGCCTCTCCACTTCTGTTGAAGCCTGTGAAAGAGAAGAGAAAATTGAGGATCTGATTTTCAGTAGTAAAACAAAAATTAATTCGTAGTGCTTCCAGACCTGTTCAATAACCTCAGTTGAAAGAACACCAGGTTCTGTAATTTCAGGCTCTGATAATCTAAGAACGGAAGTAATCTTAGAAAAGTTATTCTTGTCTTGAAGTGGTGAGTCCATCAAATTCCAAAGTTCAAAGAGTGACGACACAATGTCTTTCAGCTGCAGATCAAAATATGGTTTTAACCCAAATAGATCAGGTAAAAGCAAATAAAATACTACAATAATATCTCCATTACCTTCTGTATTCTAATTTTTCTCTCTGCTTTCAGTTTGACAATTGCCTGTTCCAAACCTTCCAATGTGCTATTGCTGATGTTTGTGGAATGCCCCATGCCAGTCCCATGCAAGCTTGGATGCACATCACTCACAGTTTGGCCAAAATCCAAACCAAGCACACCACAGATTGAATGCACCTCATTCACATATTCCAAAACCTTATTCAGGCGATCAGACTGCAAAAAGCATGAAACATTCCATAAATTAAAAAATGTTTGATGAATATAAATTTAATTCATTGCAGCAAAAGGCACTAAATATGTGAGCTATCTTCTATCAAGACACGAGGACATTTATTGATCATTCATTCATCCAGAGGCACTAACCGGCAACAAGAGTAATTTTGATCAACTTCAATCACACAATCATTTAGACAATTAATAAGCATCCACTAAGCCTGCACACATCCTGATAAAATCTTCAAACTCAGTTGCTATTGTTACTTGCATACCTTCTCCTTTTGAAGGCTACGAAGATGTGTTTGGTATTCAGTGATCCTTCTTAGCGACAAGTCTTCTTCTTCCAGAGATAAAGAATTGATCAGAGAATTACTGAGGTGATCGTAGCCAGAAATCTCTCCGCTGATCTTCTCAATTTGTGCCTTTATGTCAGCAAATTGTTTCATTCGTTCTTCTTTCTTGGTTCTCAGATCCTCCACCAAGGGTGCAATGGAGGAAAGTTTTTCTTTCAATGAAGTTGACCGCTTCTCTGTCTGAATCTGCAAAATGTTATGATTAGGAACAAGTGAGCAAAAGATATGGATTTGACCTCAAATTGTGAATTTGGTTTAATCATCTCTGAAAAACTTTATGCTTTGCTTGGAGTAAAAACTCTGGAGCATAGCAGAGAGGAAAAAGAAAGATACAGACAACAAATAATGATAACCCAAAAGATAAATGGATCCAGAACAAAAGTTTCCATTCATTATCAAGCTAGAATTTGTGTCTTTAAAAATATTCCTCAACCATAATTTCTACTGAAACAGTTCAACTTATTTGTGTATTAATTATCATTAGAGACCATTTAAGGACACACAAATACCAAAAAAAATTGAATTCATCGTAGAATTGCAGCAAAGGCCTTCCATCTTTCTCAACCTTTCTCAATATTGGTAAAAAATTCTCTGGAGGACTATGAAAAACTTATTAAATTACTAAACACACACAAATGTCAATTGAATCTCTCCAGCCATTTTGAACTTAAAATTCTCCAAAAGATGGCACAGAACACTTATTGGATTATCACTGAGGGCAAATGGCTTCACAAAGTTAGCAGATGAATCTCTGTACATGAGATTCTAACAGAAGAATTAAAGAAAGCACCATACATATACGAAACCGAAAGGACCAAAAATGGAATATACAGCAAAAGGAGTGAGACAAGATAACAACAAAACAAACATTAATCTCTGATAGTTTGGAGGCAGGAAATTCATTTTACCGGAGAGTGGATATTAAGTTCCCCAAGAGAAGCCATGAGTGTTGCAAGCTCAGCTTCCTTTGCTGCAACAGTCTGATGAAGTCGCGCCTTGGCATTGGCAGCTTCCTCAACCTTTCTCCGATAAACTTCTAAGCATTCTCTCTCCAACTCCATTAGCATGCGGTCTTTTTCTGTTTCACTCTCCCCAATATCAATCCATATTTGCTGTTCTCATTGTGATAAATAAATAAAGGCATTAATATATGAGTTATATTAAATACTCTTTTACAATAAAAAGGCTTACAAACAAACGATATAACTGCAAAATTACACTTTATTTAATACGAAAAGGTAGAGAATATTACATGAAAATCTGAACAGAGCACACTCATTTTTCCAGAACAATTAAACTACAACAGAAAACAAACCATTCAAAACCAAACCACAAATCACTAATTAAATTGAAGTGGAACTATTTTCACCAAAGAGTGGAGAATGACTATTTTAAGGAAAAACAATAACTAAAACTTTATTAAACATTTTGAAAGAAAATTTATGTACTAATTTTCTGTAAGGCCCACCAAAAAACAACAGAACTCATCAACATAATGATGATTAAACGATTAAACAGTCTCATAATTCAACCACCCAAGGACTATTACCCAGCAAAGCCCAAAACAGATACCAGAACATGTGTACCAACAACGAACAAACCCACATAGGTAAGCATAGAGTAAAACAACAGAATTTGATCAAAAATTTAGGAAAATTATAGTAACCCAACTAAACAAATAACCAAAAAAATTAGAAGCAAAGAAAAAAGTTTGTGCAAAAAGTTTAAAACTTGAGTGAACATAATATAGATCACGTCTCAAAGAGCCTTTAATTTAACAACATAAAAGAAAGCCTAATTCATTTCATAGGTAGGCTTATTTGGACTAGACCCATAATGATGTGATGATACATGTAAAACAATCAATGCTTTTGCTTTATTTGACATGCATCCCGCAAAAATAATAATAATAATAATAAACTACCTCAAAGAACCACCCATCGTTAAATTAAAAAGAAAAAATTCATAAGAAAGAAGAAGAAGAAACCCAAAGAAAGAAAAGCAGTAAAGAGAAAAGAGGAAAGAGAAAAGACCTGAAGCTCTCTGAGTAAAGCATTGCAACTAACGCTCGTACGGACACTGTAATTAGGACTCCCAATCGCCAGCATTTTCTACTTGATCTCTTTCTCTCTTGGAATTCAAGAAGCAATTTAAAGTTTCGAACTTTCTCAGGTTGGTGGGTTTTGGTTACTTATTGGAAACACAAAAGGGGAAGCAACAAAGAAAGACAAGAATTAGAATGTGAGATATAAAGAAAGAAAGCAAATGGCTTTGTTGTTCTTGTTGTATGTAAAAGTCAAAAAGAATCCAAGAAACCAAACTCAAAGGACAGTTACTTGAAACAACCTTAACCTTAAGCTTAAGCTTTGCTTCCTCAGATCTGAACTTTAAGTAAAAACAAAAATAAATAACAATAATACAAAAGAAAAGAAATTGCAAAATCGCAAGAGTGAAACCAAAAGATAATGATTGCCAGTTAATAAACGGAATTAAGCTAAAAGCCCAACAAACAAAGAGATTATTAAAAATTTGGATTTTTTTTTTTTTTATAATGATCTTTCCCTTTTTTTTTCTTTATTTATTTATCTCATTAGGGTTTGTGTTGTGTTTGTGTGCTATGTGTGGTGGTGGGGTTAAGCTAAAATGCGCCAATTGTAGCAGGTAGAAGAAATAGAAAGGTTGGAAAGACTAAAAAGCTTAAACAAGCAAATCATTTTCACTTTTATTTTTTCTCCTATTTTCTCTTTCTTTCTTCTTGGGAAGTGAGTGTGTGACAGTGAGTTCACAAACTCAGTTTTGAGCCAAAAAAAAAAAAAAAAGAAACACAGTGAACTCTCAAGTCGCAACAAGCTTATAAATATTATCATATCAACTTAGTATCTCATTCTCATTTTCTTTACAGGAGCGTGTAATTCACGGACCAATCATAACAGAAGTTCAATTGTACTACAAGCAGCGAGCGTCGTGAGAAGAGAATATCATAAGTTCACTCTCTTTCCACTGACTTAAGAAGTAGCTGTTTTGATGTTGAGGTTTTGATAAAGCGGGTGACATTTTATTTCATTTTTTATTTTCATGTTTTCGTTTTATCTTGTTATCTCTCGTAAGATGTATTCTGACATTATACTCTCCACCGGTGGGGATCCCCCAACTGTAATCCGGTTGGTACATGCAATGGCAGACGCAACATATGTTTTTTAAAATTATTGAGGGTACTTCTTTGACTCATTGACTCCATTTATCTTACACAAGAAATCAATTTTCAATTTCATCTTGTTCCTATTCAAATTTTATTTTCTTCAAAATAAAATTTCATCTGTAATTCTAGTTTGTAAATTCAATTTTCTTCAGCAGGCTCAATTTAATTTCAGGAATGAATTGAAGAACGTGACTGGTATAGTTATTGGCGTCACATAGTATCGCGAATTGCGTAACTAATGTATACGTGACACTATTATTCACAAGAACAATAATAAATAAACAAAAGCTTTGACGTTCTTTCCCAAAATTATATAAAGCATGCGAAACTTTAGCAGTTTTTTTTTAAAAAAAAAGCGTAAAGTTACCGATTCAAGTTTCACTATTAACCGACACATAAATAATGTGATGTGATTATTATGAGAAAAGGTTTGTGCAACAACTAGATTTTTTAATGATTGATCGACCAAAAGATTAAAGAAGAAATACTGTATAACCTAGGTAAAATCTTTTCACCTTCGTTTGAGAAAGATAAGAGACTTCCTCTGCATGGCTAGAGCTAGAGGTGACGAAACCTTCACCTTCACGGCCATCATTAGTAATTAGTCGTGATTTGTTCTTGCTTTTTCGCTTTGATTCTTGCCTAATTAGCTTAAGTGGTGCATTTTCTCTTAATTAAAAACACCCACCCCCACCAAAGGCTATGAGTGCTTTAATTAAGTGTTTATGGAGAAACTGGTGTATATGTATCTCGAAATTAAACTATCCTGTAACTGAATAATTAGTTGTTTAATTTTTACTGAAGTGTTGGAGGGAACAGCGGCTTGTTTCTTAACTCAAACTTGTCCCAAATTCACTATTCATGCATCGGTCAGATTGTCATCTCTACCTTTTCCATGACATCAATTTTTTTAAAATACATACTAGTAGTACCCGCCACGCCGAAATTCAGCAACAAAGAGAGACAAAATCTTCAATTTATGAAAATAAAAGAAATACATTTTTATTATACCTCTCTTTAGTTTTTTTTTTTTTAAATTATTATCAAGGGCTGAGACTCTTCATTGTTTTGTTTTTTCGTGGAATTTAGAGTTTTTTTGTTCTTTATATAATAGATAATAGATTTCGATTCAATGTAGAATGTCGCATATTTTATGGTGCGCGATGTCACGTGTGACAAGCCATGATCACGAGATTATGTGTTGTGAGTCCCGTAACCTCCAATCATGACTTTCTACGTGCGATGTTGCATACTGTAATAATGTTGGGAGATTAAAGCAAGAGAATTTCATGTCTTTTTCTAGTTCCTTCTCAATTGAGAAGTATGCATGCGCAGTATATCCGTGATAATTGATTACAAGGTTGAAAGTGAAATTAATTTATATTCATTATAAATAATTTTAATTTTATCTTAAATTACGAGAGTATAAAAGTGTGAATTAATATATTATGTTATGTGGTAATGAGTTCTTGTTAAGATTAGACCAGCACTAATCATTAATCTTGTACTAGAGCCACTTTTTATGTTACTCTTTCTAATTGACTTTCGTCGTGTGTATGTCAGTTTTTTTCATTAACCTTACAACATGTTAAGATAAGGTAGATCCACTTATGAATAAATTAGGCTCTAATACTATAGAAGTTTACAAGTCTGACTCATGTAACGAGGAGTGTCTCTAATTTATGTTTATAGCTTAAGATAATTCTCAGCGCATGCGAGGTATCTTCCCTCTTAGAACTCAAGCAAAATGCTCGTTCTAACACAAGCTATTTTACACTTCTAGATATCCCCGAGTTTTTAGAATTAAATATATAATCTCAAGTTCTTTCTTAATCTTAGTTGAAGTACTTAATTACTTTCCAATTTTGGAACTAATTTATAGCTTTCATCTGTCTTGATGAATCAAGTGTTCCTGAAAATTGCTATTCCTATTTTTCATTTCAATAAATTGTTGCTGATTTTTCTAACCTTTTTCCTGTTGATTTAGCTCAATTGATCATTTCTTAATCTCGCTTAATATTGCACCTAATATTGGTTTTAGCTTTGCAAATCTTGAGATTATCACGATACCGACTAGTTTAATCCAGACCTAATTAATAAGATATGTCATTTTCTTAAAAATGGCGTGATAATTAATTATCAATGTGTCACCAAGAAATCGAGTTGCCAAACACGAAGTCATCTCTCTCATTATTTTTTGTCTTTTAAAATAATTACATGCCGAAAAACATTTGGGATTTCATTAGTTGGCTGTCGAAAAATATCAAGAAGATAGCTGGATTATTATTGTCCCCTGAACAAATTTATTTTCTTTTCGTTTTTTAGGTTTAAATATTGATTTATTTTTTGTTGATTTTAAGATAAATAATTATCGTTCACTAACAATAACCATAGAAGGAAACAAAAAGATGGATTTGGGTTTTGTTCTTGTTGATAGTGTTGAAATATAGTTATATTCAATCGTACAGATGTTATTGATGACTAATACTATGAGTTAAACCATTAATTTTTATAAATATATTTAAATTAAATATGAAGTTTAAATAACCCTCAACTCTACTACTAATACTTTATAAACCAAACAATTCGCTAGTTTTTTTTAATAGTTAACTAAAATAACAATAATTATTTTTAAAAATATACAATATAATTAAAATATAAATTTTTGTAAATAAAATTGGATTTTATATCTCTTTGGTAAACAATGAAAAAGAAAAAGTAAAAAAAAAAAAACAAAAAAAAGTTACTTATGCATGCAGCAACAATACAATATTATACGGAAATTTTAAAAAATAAATAAATGAGTGTACATGCGTTTAGAGGCCGCCCTGCAGTTTTAGAACCCCGTTGTCATACTCACTTGCTAACATCGATGTGATATTTCACCTACTAGTTTGTTTTCTCGGCTTTTAATATGGTATAATTATTTTTTTAATTATCTTTTTCCCCCAAAAATCCAATTTTTTTTTATTTATCACTGAAGACGCTGAGAAAAATTAAATAAAAAGTTTACTTCAAATAAAATGTAATTAAAATTTAATTGATATTAAGGTGTTACAAATTTTAAGTTATAGTTATTATAAAAAAAATTCATAATTGTAATATAGAAGTATATTATGCATAGTAAATATAATTTATAGATAATAATTTTTTTTTATAAAACTAGTAAAAATATTATGAGTTTTTTATTATACAACTATTAAATAAATTAAATTTAGCTAAAAAGCTATAATACAACAGTACAAACAGTCATTTAAAATTTGAAACCATCAATATATATTTACTAGGAATAATATTTAAAAATAATAATGCTACATGTACATAATTAAAATATAATACATATATTTTTTTTTTATCCAAATAGGTTGATATTATGAGAGCATAACATTACTATTGTCATAATTAAATTGTATTTACACATACGAAATTATCGAGATATCCTTGCATTCAGTTTAAGTTTCTTCATAAACATTCCTAAAGATATGCTTTATACAAATGGTTTAGTTGGGAAACACTGAAGAACAAGTGATTTGATTAGATATTTGAACTGCAATAGGAGCATAAATAAATTAACACGCTATAAGTGAACGACATGTGATCTACCAGCATTAATACCATCAGTCATCACAATAATATGCATGCTTATCATTATTGTTGGATTGGAACATAATGTACATCTTTATAATATTAGCTATATATCATAATCATTAAGTCTGCAAATGTATTATAAAAGTGCATTGCTGCATTAGCCACGATCGTACGTATTTTGAAAAGAAATTAAAGTGGCTAATAAGATATACGAAAAGGACAAAGGAACTATAGCTGGCCATTGAAGGAAAATGGGGAGAGATGGACCCCAAGTCATTTCAGTATCAATCATAACAAATCATACAAAGAAAGATGCTGTTTTTGGTTAGATTAATTTATCACTAGGAATTTCTTGAAATGTCCCTACTTGTTATTTTTATTCTATTATCTTTCAAGGTGAAAGAAACTAAAAATTTAAACAAATTAATAAAAAGTTATATTTCTACCACTTGAATATTCACTATTTTTTTTCAACCATTTAGCTGCTGAGTCATCAAATACAATTTTACCGTAGAAGAGAGTTCATAAGTGAATCACTAATACATATTTTGAGATTGAACAAAGAAAAAGTAAAATTTGGGTGACCAATAATTTAGTAATTTAATTTATATGTAATTATTCTCTAACGAGAATATATTCACTTTAACAACACAAAAATATTATTAAAATATAAAAAATATATTTTAATACATTAAAAATTATATTTTTTATTTATTAATATCATTTTTATTTTAATCTCTCTTTTCTAGATAATAATTATATATATAAAGAGAAATGGAGTTACTGTCGCGCTTGCTTCTTTCTAAGCATGACAAGTGTCCTCTTTAATTACATTTTTGTGCAAATTATCTCATTTTTTATTTGAAGATTACATCACTTTAAAGGTTAAATTTACCACATTACCCTTATCTGTAAATTTTTTTCCCCGTTAAACTAATCCAACCACCGGTTCACTTCCACCACCAATGTTTTTTATTTTTTAACATATTTCAGCACGATATTTTTAATTCAAAATATCTATCATTTAGATTATACTTTTTCTCTCGTGAGATTTCACTTTTATTTGCGCCATCTTTGCATTTAACAAGTAAATTCAAAATTAAATATGATAAAAACTGAATGTATCCAATTTTTTTTTATCCCAATTACATGTGGTAAGCAATTGCTTTTATTTTATTTTAAGGTGCAAATCTAAATTTTTTTCACTCTTTGTTTATATCAACATCTGTATATATATATATTTTAAATGGAGCAACTCTAAAATTTTAACATCAATATTTATTAATTCATTTTAATCGAAGATACTCTTAAAATAAAAACTGCGCTCAAAGTGAATTCATGGTTGGGTAAGTTTAAAATGAAATAAAAACTTTAAAGGTAAAGGGTAATTTGATAAATTTGATCTTTAAAGTGATGCAATTTTCAAATTAAAAAAAGAGATGAATTAAATTTGTATAAGAATCTAAGCAGCAGGACACGTGTCTTGTTTAGAAAATAGAAAAAAAATGTATTAAAATCTATATTTTTTTTTATTTTTTAACTTATTCTTAATTTTAATAAAACTAGTGATCTTTATTTAAAATATTTTTACATATATATTAATATTCAATAAATAAGTGTAATAGTCATTTTCTTAGAGATAAAAATATATTGTGTGATGTAACATAAAATAATAATGTGCTGTAAAATAATATTATTTAAAAATAAAGGATGAATGTATGGAGATTATTTTAAAGCTTATAAAAAGGATTCTCTTATAGTGAAGGATGATCGAATCTTGTAATCTTTTTCTATGTAATAAAAGTGTGGTTTTCGAATAAATTATGTTTTGTCGACAACAATAATGCAAAAGATTGTTATTATCACAAAAAGAAAAAGAAAAAGGAAAAGAAAAGAAAAGAAAAGGAAATTAGCGTTGCTTTCTTTACTATTGATCGGGAGACAACGTTCTTATTGTTTGATTCAATAATCAAGGCAACGAAACCTAGTTGCGAAGTAGTATGTACACCGAAATTGATAGGTTCAGCTTCAGAATGTGTTCCTAAGTGCACCCTTCATATGAATGTATATACGTGTGTACAAATTTAATTTCAGTCACGTACGACAAGCTTAATCAATAGCATAATTACCTGTTCCCGTATCAAAATAATTGTGCAATATGGCAATAAAAGCATTTCTTGCCTTTTCATAATTGTGAAGTATTACACAATCATTAATGGAGTTAAGTAAAAGAGAGAGAGTATATTGTCTCCAATTCTCCATAGTCAACTCCGCATTATTGGTTCTAAGAAATACTATTGAAGATTGAAGAACAATCTTTCCCTTGTTGGGATTTCTTTTCTTTGCTTTTTAATACAATTATTACTAATGGCTAAGGATTGACTAAACATCTAATTAATAATAATGCAATGGTATGTTAATGGATGATTGAATTCATACCCATAAATCATTTCCCAAGGACAAGTTTGGAATCTATTCCTTGCGCTTTCACTTACCAGAACTTTTGGTTTTCATCACCAAACTAAAGGATTGCCGCTTGAATATGATTATACGAAGGATAACGGCATTAAATTAAACAGTGTCCACGCGAAAAGAGAAAATGAAGTGTATGTATTCAACATTTCAACTCTTATTTATCTATTTTTGTTCATTTTCATGGAGGATGTATTCAACTCTTACCAACTCAACAATTAATTACCTATACGGCTATATGAATGAGATAACTCGAAAAAAAAAAAAGGTAAAAGAAAAAAAAGAAAAGAAAAAGAAAGTTAACAACCTTTACACTCAACGGAAAAGTACCATCAACGGAAAAGCAGGACGGTTGTTGGATTTTTAAGGAAAATATGCTGCATTCCTTTTTTTTTTTTCCCTGTGGGGTTGGCTATTTATTAGAATTAGAATTATTAGCCGACACAATTAAGAGAAATGTGACCTTTCAATGGCCTTTATTAAAGGACTTAATTATCTATCAATGACCTTTTTTTTTTTCCGATGAGGAGAGGAAGCCCTCCATTAATTCAAATCATTGAACATTATTTGATCTTTGTTGGTATAGAGTTGAGCCATATAACAACACTATTGTATCCTAAAATTAATTTAGTTAGGAGTTGGGCATAGATATTACCAAATTTTAAAATGTGTTGACGTTTTATATGTTGAAAATTTTTATTGTAACTTTAGATTTACCTCTAATTTATTACTCTGTTTGTTATTTACTAAGTTTACAATATTTTAACAATCATTTTCTATGATTTCAGGTTGAAAAATTGTATATTTGGCTACCTACAAATTCAATAGCTTCAACTTCTGCATATTTAACATCTCCACCAAATTAAGTTTGCTGATTTTCCAGTGAAAGAAGAGTTGAAAATGCTTCGGATGTTCAGAGAGAAGAAGAGAGAGAAAAATTATTAGGTTTATTTAATTTCATGATAATTGTCCTCTTAAACTCTGTCCAATAATTTTGAAGTAATTTTTATTAACTAATAACTTAAGTTTAAATTTAAAAGATATATAAGTTAAAAAATTAATTTAAAATTTATTTTTATTAAAATTCTTTGTATTCTTTTTTTTTTTAAAAAAAAAATTTAAAACTACAGTGTTTTTAAATTTATACAGAAACATAAAAGTTACAATCTTTTATACTAGATAATCTAATATCTTTATACATGAAAATAATTAATTCGGTCGTTGTGGTCGGACTCTATTATAGATTAATGACCACATTCTCCATAAGGCCTTCTTATCTCTTTCTTCTCTGAGCTCGGGTTATGGAAGAAGGAGAAGAAGGAACCGAGAAACGGACCTCCTCAGAAGGTAATTTTAGTGTGGCCGATTCCCCCTCTTTTGCAATCAGTTTCGCTACAGCACCCGTTACTCTAGCTAATTGTCATCAAGAAGAGTCTCACGAAATCTTCCCTCTTTGCCTTCAATTACATTTGAAAATTGTTGTGCGGAAGCGCAGGTTGAGCAGATTACCAATTGATGGTAACTATAACTTCTAGAGAAACTTAAATGCGGTGTAAAAATTTCAAAGAAAATTGACACAATAATTTACGTGGTTCGGCGTAAAGTCTACATCCACGGGCAAAGACTGGAAGATAATTTTACTAACAAATGAGAATTCACAAATTGGGAAAAACTCACAAAAACCCAATACTCCAATACACCAAAATGAATTCTCCTAGCACTCAAGTGGAAGCTCTTTCAACTCTCTCAATTGCTTCACTAGCAATTGCTCTCAATTATGAGATACCTTAACAAATGAAGAATATTTGCAATTTATAGGAATGCATGGTAGCACTATTTCACCAAACCTTTAAAATTGCCAAAGTTTGGTTGGTAATTACCTAATTTTTAGCCAAACTTTGAACAATTTTAGCTAAACTTTGAACATGTGTTTTGCCAAACTTTGAACATGTGCTTTGATTTGAATTTTTCAATAATTCTCCACCTCGGTGAAGATTTATCCAAATTTGAGCCGACTACTAACGAGCCATCATTCCCAAAGTGGCTGCATCTTTGTGACTCCCTACGTACCCAAAATTTGTGATTAAGCCAACCGTAGTTCAAAATATTACTGAACTTCCTTGTATAAAATGATCCTCCAATCTCTACCTTTCTCACTGTTTTAAACTTTTAGGATATTGATCAAGTTTAAACAATGCTCAAACTTGATCGTTGTCACCACCTTAGTCAACATATCTGCAGGATTTTCTGCAGTCTTAATTTTCTGAAGAATAATCTTCCCATTATCAATAATTTCCCATACAAAGTGAAATCGTACGTCAATATGCTTCGTACGCGCATGATAAACTTGATTCTTTGCTAAGTGAATAGCACTTTGACTGTCACAATACAAGTTAACATGCTCCTGGATCAATCCCAAGTTTCCAAGCAAGCCTTGTAACCAAACAGTCTCTTTAATAGCCTCCGTAATTGCCATATACTCGGCCTCTGTGGTTGATAGTGCAACTGTAGACTGTAGTGTAGACTTCTAACTAATTGGCCCTCTAGCAAGAGTAAATACATATCCGGTGGTTGATCGTCGTTTGTCCATATCACCGGCATAATCAGAATCAATATACCCAATCACACCTTGACCAAGTGTGTCATTTCGTTCAAATAGTAAACCAACACTAACGGTTTTCTGAATGTACCGTAGAATCCATTTCACAGCTTGCCAATGTCCTTTACCAGGATTATGCATATATCTGCTCACCATACTAACTGCTTGTGAAATGTCAGGCCTTGTACACACCATTGCATACATCAAGCTACCAACTGTATTTAAATACGGAACTTGCAACATGTATTATTGTTCCTCATCTATTGAAGGAGATAGTTGTGCAAAAAGCTTGAAATGAGAAGCCAATGGGGTACTTACAGGTTTTGTCTGATCATTCATACCAAATTGTTGTAATACCTTCTTCAAATATTGCTTCTGAGACAAGCTGACTTTACCACGAGCTCTATCTCTGCATATCTCTATGCCAAGAATCTTCTTAGCTTCACCTAGATTTTTCATCTCAAATTCTTGATTGAGTTGAGTTTTCAACTTCTCAATCTCATCTTTGTTCTTAAATGCTATTAGCATATCATCGACATACAAGAGCAAATATATGAAAGATCCTTCTTGTGTACCTTTGCCCTTTCATAAACCGATCAAATCGCTTGTACCACTGCCTTGGAGATTGTTTCAATCCATAAAGCGACTTTGTCAGTTTGCAAACCCAATTTTCTTTTCCAGCAACTCTAAATCCATCTGGCTGAGTCATGTAGATTTCCTCTTCCAAATCACCATACAAGAACGCAGTTTTCACATCAAGTTGAACTAGCTCCAGATCATATTGCGCAACAATGGCTAGCAAAATCCGAATAGACGAATGTTTCACAACTGGAGAAAATACCTCATTGTAGTCTATTCCTTCTCTCTGAGCGTAACCCTTCGCTACCAATCTAGCCTTGTATCGAATTTTATCCTTACGAGGAAATTCATCCTTTTTTGCATATACCCATTTGCACCCAATTGCCTTTTTGTCTTTAGGCAGTGTAAATAACTTCAAGTTCCATTTTTTGAAAAGACCGCATTTCTTCATCCATTGCTTATTTCCACTGTACATTTTCGAGGTTACTTACTGCTTCTCCGTAAGTGGAAGGAACATCACCATCTACAATTGAAAGTGCATAGGCCACCATATCAACAAAGCGAGCGGTCTACGAAACTCTCTCGTGACCTTCTATATGCAATTGAATCTTGTTGCTCTAAAGGTTCCCGAGTCGAACCTCTTCTTCATCTTCGGTTGATTGAGAATCATCACGCCTCTTCAACACTAGTCGGATCATTTTAACATTTTCAAGCTCCACTTCTGCGTGAGTACTACTGGTGCTATCATCCTTTTGTGAATCCTTTTGTTTTAACATGACTAATTCATCAAAAGTCACATATCTGCTGAAAATGATCTTCTTTGTATCTGGATACCATAAACGGTATCCTTTTACTCCACCGATTATACCCATGAACAATATTTTATTCAGCTCTTGGGTCTAACTTAGATTCCTTTACATGATAATAAGCAGTGGAACCAAAGACATGTAAACTATCATAATCGAGTAGCAGGTTTACCGATCCACATTTCCATGGGTGTTTTGCCCTCAATTGCGGTGATGGCAAGCGATTAATCGAGATAGCACGCATATACAATGACCTCGATTCAAAATTCCTTGCCCAATCCAGTATTGGACAACATACACCGAACTTTCTTCAGTATAGTTCGGTTCATGCGTTCTGCCACCCCATTCTGTTGTGGTGTACTTCGAACAGTGAAGTGTCGCACAATGCCCTTATCTCGGCATACTTGTAAAAATGGATCATTCTTGTACTCATCACCATTATCTGAGCGAAGTCTTTTAACCTTTCGACCAGTCTGAGTTTCGACCATCTTCTTCCATTTCAGAAATATACTCAAAACTTCATTTTTGTTCTTCATCAAATACACCTATACTTTTCTTGAATAATCATCAACAAAAGTAACAAAATAGTACGTACCTCCCAAAGAAGCTACTCTGGTAGGTCCCCACACATCACTGTGAACATAGTCTAGAATCCCTTTTGTATTGTGAATTGCTGAACCAAACTTTACTCTTGTTTGCTTGCCCATAACGCAATGTTCACAAAATTCCAATTTGCAAGAATTTGCACATTTCAATAAGCCTTGCTTAACCAAAGTCTGCAAAGCTTTTTCATCGGCATGTCCCAAACGCATATTCCGCAACTTGGTTGCCTCTGAATCTGCATCCTTTCTCGAAACTGTTGATGCTGATCCAATAACTATATTCTCTTGGAAATAGTACAAGTTATTCCTTCTTGTGCCCTTCATCATCGTCAGTGCACCAACTACTACCTTCAAGAACCCATCTTTCATAGTGATTGTAAGCCCTTTGGATTCTAGGACTCCTAATGAGATGAGATTTTTCTTTAAGCTTGGTACATAGCGAACTTCCGTCAAGACTTGGATTGAACCTATTCCCATGGTTTTACAAGCATTGTCATTGCCCATAAAAACAACTCCACCATCTAGCTCATTGAAGTTAGAAAACCAATCACTATTAGGACATATATAATAAGTACAACCGAATCCAAAATCCACTCATCCGATTGACATGTCAACGTCATGCCAACCGGACTAAATTCGACTCCTCATCATGCTCGACTACATGCATCAGAAATAGCCTTGCCCTTTTGTAACTTAGGACAATTCTTTTTCCAATGCCCTTTCTCGCGACAAAAAACACATTCATCTTTGGTAGGCCTACCTTTAGACTTGCCCCTTTTTTTATAAATTTGCGGCTTTGTGAACGACCTCTTGCTGTCAATACTTCTGCAACTATATCTCTGTGATCCTTTTTATCTTTCTTTCTGGTCTCGACGATTATACGATTGCATTACATACAACATCAAATGTGACACTGTCCTTCCCATGAAGCAAAGTGGTAGTGAGATGGTCATATTCATCAGAAAGTGAATTCAACAACAACAATGCCTTATCTTCATCTTCAAATTTCTCATCCAAATTTAGCAAATCTGCTAATATTTTATTGAATGAGTTCACATGGTCATTCATTGACATACCAGGTGCATACGTGAATCGATAGAGTTTTTTTTTCATATAAAGCCTGTTTTCAAGGCTTTTCTTCATATATTTTTCTTCCAATGTCTTCCACAAATTTTTTGCTGATGTTTCCCTCATGACAGAGTACTTCTGATCTTTAACTAAACATAGGTGAATAGTACCACATGCCTGTCTATTAATTTTTGTCCACTACTTTTCATCCATCATTTCAGGCTTTTCTTCTAGAGCGAGATCCAGCTCTTGCTGACATAAGACATCCAACACCTCACATTGCCATATACCAAAATTATTAGTACCATCAAATTTCTCTACTTCAAACTTTGCATTAGTCACAGTAGTCCTTGCTGACGAAGACGATGACGACGTTTCTGCCATCCTTCTCAACCTCAAATAATCAGTGCCTTCAACAACTATTCACACTTGAAAAACAGTCTCTATGATGTTTATTTCGCGTGAATAAATACACTAGGAAAGTTTCCAGGAGAATGGAGGGAACACAATAGTCCCACTTAAAACCCAGACTCCTTAGACTCTTATCGTCTTGTTGACAGAACTTTCCTAGACATACAAAAATACACACTACTTACAATAGACTGTTCTCCAAGTACAAATGGTCGTATATAGTACTGTATTTGTGAATAGTACTATATACCCCAAGTACGAACCTTCGACTCTGATATCAATTGTTGTGCGGAAGCGCAGGTTGAGCAAATTACTAATTGATGGTAACTGTGACTTCTAGAGAAACTTAAATGTGGTGTAAAAATTTCAAAGAAAATTGACACAATAATTTACGTGGTTCGGCGTAAAGCCTACATCTATGGGCAAAGACTGGAAGATAATTTTACTAACAAATGAGAATTTATAAATTGGGAAAAACTCACAAAAACCCAATACTCCAATACACCTAAATGAATTCTCCTAACACTCAAGTGGAAGCTCTTTCAACTCTCTCAATTGCTTCACTTGCAATTGCTCTCAATTGTGAGATACCTTAACAAATGAAGAACATTAACTATTTATAAGAATGCATTAGGGATGGCAATTTCGGATCCAGGTCCGGGTTTGGGCTTTCCGGTTCGGACCGGATAATGAATTTCTATCTGGGATCCGGATTAAAACCGGGTTTTTCAATCCGGTCCGGTCCGAGTTTAACCGGAAAAATCCAGGTTTTCGATTCGGGTTTTAAACCCGGATTTGTTAAAATTTATTTAAATTAAAATAAAAAATAATTATTTACAATTTAAAAATAATTTTTGACTAAAATAAAAAATATATATTTATATTTATATTAAATACTTTTAAAAATTAATATATAAATAAATATATCCAGATCCGGGTTCGGATTTCGAACACTTAAACCGGACCGGATCCGGAAATATCCGGGTTCTCATTTTAACATCCGGTTTCGGAAAAAATTAATCCGGTGCGGGTTGAACCCGGTCCGAAAAATCCGGGTTCGTCCGGGTCCGGGCCGGGTCCGGATTAAGTTGCCATCCCTAGAATGCATGGTAGTACTATTTCACCAAACCTTTAAAATTGTCAAAGTTTGGTTGGTGATTACTTAATTTTTAGCCAAACTTTGAACAATTTTGGCTAAACTTTCAACATGTATTTTGCCAAACTTTGAACATATGCTTTGATTTGAATTTTTCAACAAAAACGACTTATAAATCTTATTATGACCATCCTTTGGGTTTGGTCTTACTTTGCCGTCGATAAACAAAAGAAGACTTCCATCTCTAACTTTAATTCGGACGTAGCTCGCTTCTTTTTGAATGTGAAGCGGTGTCAAATTATTAGTTGCAGTATTTTTGACATCATGTTAATCATTTATTTTGAGGAAAAGAATGAAATTAAAATACTTTGTGTATTTCCCTTCTAATGGAAAAAAGCTACAGTGTGATGGACCATGCACGTTAAGAGCATCCAATATTATATATGTATAATTAACAATCTTATAAATTAAAGGCTTGATTTGCCATATTTAACTTGTTAGATTAACCTATTTGGAATCTAAAATAACTGGCAATCATTGAATCACGAAACAACCTCACCACTTGGGGCATTATTGTTTTTTCTTATAATTAATAAATTTGATATTATTATTACTTTTTTATACAAACCCAACTCAAACCACGTATTATTAACACCCAAAAAAAACAACATTAAGAAGGAGGGACAGAGAGAATAAACACTTTGTATATGCATATATGAATTATGATTCTTCAATCCTAATTATAATTAATATGTCTAAATTCTAATAATTCTTAATATGTAAATGTAAGATGGGTTTTCCAAACTTATATTTCACACAAAAAATATGTAAAAAATTATAATAAAATAATGAGTTTCACGTACTTTTATGTGTGATGTAACGTAATTTAGCCGAACTCATGTAAGATTATCAAGAATAGAATATGGTAATTTCAGAAAGGAAATCAATCAACTGCTCGTGTGGGCAGAGCCCATGTGTAAGGACTCAGATCACATGCGAAACGAAAGTAACTTCTGTTATTAAATGCAACAGGGACCCACCATTTCCATCATTAATTTGTAAACTTTAGAAAACGAGAGACCAGCAGTCCATCAACTTTGATGGAGTTGTCTTGGCTCAAACACAAGCTTAAGAATGTCCTGCACCAATTCCACAATATTCTCTCCCTTGCATGAAGTTACAAACTCAACTGCATGCAAAGACAAAAACACTTTCATTTAGTACGTTCTTAGATCTTCGTCTGTCTTGGACATAATGCTCTTCTCTTATGACCCAGAAAAATAATAATAATAATAATAATAATAATAAAATATGAAATTAAGTACTTCACAAGATAACATATTTAATGACGGCAATATAAAACACTCGTACTACAATTTGATAGCCATTTCGACACATGTACTCAACATATATATTTGATGCAGCTGAGAGATGGATAAGATACTAAAGGGCATGGTTGTAATTAATGCTGGATTTTAGATTTGGGTTCAAACAAACATATATTAATTTTGCTAGCTAACACCTGACCAAATAAACTATTCGTCTCTGTGGGTTTGACTACTTCATCCAAGCTGACATATCTGTCTGTAGCAAGGGATGTGAGCCAATAATTTTGTGGAATAAGGGCAAGAATAGGAAAGAAAAAATAAAACTGAGTGAAAATAATAGAAGCCACAACATAGTTCATTTAGTTTTTTATGTTTTAATTTTGCCCCAAACATTACACGAATAAAAACCAAATCCTTCTGCAAACATGTACCTCTCAACTAAGCCTGTTACAATGCATCCTCCCTATTTGTACAATGAAATTGAAGAAGTTCAAGAAAGAGATAAAATGAATGAACGTTTGGTGAAAGGCACGACATCAAAGTTTAAACTATAGAATATAGGAAGAAAAGAAAGTATAAGAATGGTTCATGCAAGGACAAACATTATGATGACACACTAGTGAATTTGAAGCACAAGACGGGACCAAACAACTGGATATAGTAGGTGCAGTGGAGGATTAGAATCAAACTACCTTGGTAGAAAGATCACTAAATTTGGTGAATTGGTAGGTCCACATATATGTATTTTTTTTTGTGTATATAATCCTCTCATGATAGGTAGTCTAATATTATGTCTCTTCGCATTGGATAAAGTCCAAATTTAACGAACAGCCAGCCTGTGGGGAATCCCTCCCCTTCCTAGTCTCGCCCACCTTAATCATAAAAGTTAGTATTCCCTCACTCGTGGATTCACACGTGTGGTTTGTGGTGTCAAAAGATTCTCTTAAAATAAAGTTTATCTACTGCCTGAGGTGGTACCTAAAAGAGGGAGACAAAATGACAAACTTTGAAGTATACGACATAAATGATGATTATTTTACTTCGTATATGCACATATGAAACTATTGTTCTATAGACCTTTTTTTTATAACAGTGACCACGTATTCTAAGCTTAGTACAACTTTACATGGTGATGGTGGGTTTCTATTTTCAAGTATTAAGACCTGAGTTCAAGGGATGAATGGTCAAATCCATGGAAAGAAACTGAGGTAGGGGCACATTTATTAGTACTCCAAAACAGAGCTGGATGAGAGAAGTAGCAAGGCGAGAAATAGAGGCTGTTGTCTTCTAACAGTGACAATTAATTTGAAAATTGATCACTTGGTGTCAGAAAAGATTTTACAGTTCCTGTAGTAATTGAACCATGGACCACAAGTGTTACATTTTGAGGACCACAAACTTCGATGATCGAATGTGGCCGGTGGTCAATCTTAATGGCTGTACCATGTCTTTTAGGGCAAAATGATTTCAATCACTCTGTAGTCTATAATTATGACATAAAATTTGGTGAATAAAAAGTAATCAAAACACTTGAAGCTGAGATGACATATGGGGAAAACTCGATAAGTTTTTGTTTTGATATTGTTAAGAATATTTACCCAAACAATCAACAAACACGTGGATGATGGACCTGAGCATGAGAGCTCCTACATTTGTTTCAAGCCCAAATGAAGAGGCCTGGCAGGAACCTAACAACCATTCTAGTTTTCTTAATTCAAAACATAAATAGCGGAAAAGCAAAATTTTCCACTGGAAAACCACGTATGTACGAAATTACATAATTTCCAAGGATAAAAATAGTGCACCACACACGACACACCATAAACAGAATAAACCACCAAGTTAGTAGTCAGTATTTATAACTGTCCTAAGAATAAAGACAGAATCAGTACAAGCGGAGTTTCTCTGGAGTTTGATCTTTGCTAAGAGACCTAAGGCAGTGTTATTATCTAGAGGCAAAAACAACCATTGGTTTTTGGTGTTCCTTTTGGTCACCATAGCTAAGATTCTAAGATTATATCTTTCCTTTAATGACATCTACTACTACTAGCACCTCCCACAGACATTGCAACTCTAGCACCAGCACAACCACTGCTGCCTTCGCTGCGGTGGATAATGTGCCTATTTGTGTCTTCTATCTGCTTTAAGAACCATGCAATAACATCAAAAAAAAAAAAAAAACACCCAAAGCTTACTAACTTCATTTTAAGGAGATGCTGCTGACATTTGTTTATATTCTCATAGAACCCATAGCATGCACAAAGTAAAATATTTAGATCTTACTAAAAGAGGAACCAAAAAAATTATCTTTCTTAATGCAACTTCAAGTAAATTTGAATTTACTTTAAAATAAGGAAAAATAACTGCTTTCTGCCTGGGAACTGCTGGCAAGGAATTACTTAAACAAAGTGAACAAAAGGCCTAACTCATAAGCTGTAGTATAGCTTGGTGGTGAGTTTAGGCATATAAATCTGGGTAGACCGCCTTTATATATAAACGACAACATACCTTATCTGAGCTTGTTGGCCACCCAAGGTCAGGATTAAACAATGGCAGGTTAAGTATTTGACTCAGTTTCATATTGTACCTTCTATGAAAAGTAACTAAATTTGTTTTCCAGCAACTCTATAAGACTCCTGGGGTGTTTAAAATACAGGCTATAATGCAAGAAACTCCAGAGATTTAGATATTAAGTTATATAATTACTATCAAATATTAAGTACTTTGCGTACAAAAGCTAACTCCCAAATGTAGAATAGTTCTTCCATAGATTTATCTATTTGATGAGAATCTTTATTCCTAAAGTAATGATTTCAAACAATAATTATCACAGGGAACTCCTCTTTTGCAAATTAGGAGCTGCTGCATACATCTAAAAGCTGGTATCTGCCCATTGAAATTCCCTATAAACTAAACGTCTCATCTCATCAAATGGTTCAACCTTATTCAGCAATACACACAATGCTCCAAGAATAGGGTGAGTTTGCAAATTTTCAGACTGCTGCCTACTTCTAAAAACTGGTATCTGGCTGTTAAGTTTTCCATAAACTAAACGTCTCGTCTCATCAAATGGTTCAATCTTACTCTGGAATACACACAATACTCCAAGAGCAGAATGAGTGTCAAAGATATTGGCAATATAAACTTCAATCTTCAGAATAAGCTTATACACATGCTAGCCAATAGCCATTGAAATTCCCTATAAACTGAATGTCTCAGCTCATCAAATGATTCAACCTCATTCTGCAACATACACAACACTCCAAGAGTAGGGTGAGTTTGCAAATTTTCAGCTACTGCATACCTCTAAAAACTGGTATCTGGCGGTTGAACTTCTCTATCTCATCTCATCAAATGGTTCAACCTTATTTGGCAATACACAAAATACTCCAAGAGCAGGATGAGAGTCAAAGACATTGGCTGTATAAACTTCAATCTTCAGAATCAGTTTATAGGAAATGCTATGCAAGAACACCAAATAAAATAGTAGACTTGGAACACATCAACTTTTAGTCCTGGGGTCAATTGAGCATTCTACATGTATATGAAGCTGTCGTGCTCCATGGGTCACCTTCAAGGCTCCCTCAGGTGATTGTTTTCACAAAACAAGTTTTGGTGGCATTCTATCACTTAAAACAGTAAAAAACAATTTTGTAACTAAAACTTGACTAAACTCTTGAAGGAAGAAATTTGATGAAATACTTATTACTCTGCACAAAACCTCAAACTTAGAAGTAAATGGTGTTGAAAGGCACACTTTATAAACCAAGATGATGATGCCATACAGCCAAAACTACAAGGACGTCTACTTTATACAAGATCCTTGATTACTGAAGACGAATAAAGTACTATTTTTTGGCTTATTCAACGCTGTTTGGAATAGTTATCTTTCCAATGGGAAAAAAATGAAGAAAGCAGGACAAAGAAATAACATTACACTGTAACTTGCCTAAATTTGGCAATAAATTAACATAAGAAAGAGATGATATTGTAACTCAACTAGAATGGGAAACAGCTTGGGAGGGGAGAGGGAGAGGAATGGATGAACTGATATATAGAAGGAACCTATAATCTGTTTGCACAATCTATTTGAGTTGAAAAAATAAAGTCAAAAGTTATATGAACAAGAAATGGATGAACTTATTTCAAAAGTTTTTACTACAACAATAGGGACAGAAAAAAACTAAAGGGGGGAAAAAAAAATTACCCCAGGGAAGAATGGGAAACTCCCACCTCTGTTTAGGTACAGTAATGAGATATGAAGCAATCTGTAAACAAGAGAAAGACTCAGGGAAAAAAGAAAAGAAAAGAAAATGAAAATTGAAAGATTTCTATGAACAAAAATGCTCGAGTTAGAAACATGCCAAGATGGATGCAGCAAGAGAACGTGGAGATCGGTAGACAGTCATTGTCTCCTCTTTTTCATAAAGAAGATCCATGAGGTCCATGCATGCTTCAAAGCTCACTAGTTCTCCAAATTTTGCCACTCCTCTGTGGTAATTAGATGTACTAAGTTGAAATCAATTTATCCTTGATATAAATATGCTGATGTAGATCATTCAATAGGTATAACAGATTAATAAAAGACACTTACTTGAACTGAAGTAAAAGTTCTTCAAGTAATAAGAAAGCAATGTTGGATGTACCAATCTCAAAATCCAAAACCTAGCTTTATCAACAAAATCATCATATCGTCAGTTGAAAATGAATTGTTGCAAGATGACTCTTTAGTCACAGAACATATAAGACTGACCTGCATGAAGACAATCTCCTGCAAGGTATCCATATGCTCATCAACCACGCACCATCAACATTTATTAACTGATAACAAACTAATTTCCCAAGCATTATTATTATAGGCTATACAATTGTTATCTTACAGCTTCCAAGAAATCATGAGTCGTAAAATGTTCATCCTCAATGATTTTATCTCCCAAAGACTTGAAACTTTTCACGGATACAGGACGCGAATCGTGCATCTACAAAATATATATTAAATAATATACCTGTTTATTGCGGTTCACAGTCGTTTCAATAATAAATGATGAAAATAAAAGAGAAGAAAAGAAAAACAAACCTTGCTTGAAATCCATAATGAAATAAGGGCAAACAGCTGCAAATTGCTCTCTCTTATCGGCTGCAAAAGCCAGTATCCCTTGCCATTTCTCTCCTCCGTATATCTATACATACAATACAGTATACATATTTCTTGGGAATTTAAGCAAATATGATTCAATTAATTAATTAGTATAAAAGCAAACCTGGTTAGAGAAGGGAAAAATCGATCGGCGAAGAGGGACAATGCTGAGTATTTGACAATAGGCGAAACTTCAAGTTGCTTTTTAATTAATTAATTACAGCATTAAAAATAAATAAAAAGTAAAATTCGAAGAGAATAAATTGATAAAATTGAAACGAAGAAGAAGAAGAGAGACTCACTTGAGCAGATCGAATCATGAAGTCCATTAATTGACTCCAAGACCACTCAATCGCCGCCATCTCTCCCCGTCTCTCTTATTTTCTATAATTCAAACGATTCAATTTCGTTTTCTGGGCGGGAGTTTCGGGTTTAAATACTGTGCTTGCTGATCTGAGAGAGAGACGGTACGTTAGCCACGTGGAATGCTTACATTTATTAAGAATAATTTTTTCATAATTTTTGGGTGGGTTTGGAATTGTTAATAATCTTTTGAGAAAACTTTGCTTAGCTAATAATGTTGGGATCTGAATACTATTTAAGGTAGCTTTTATTTTTTGAATTGAAGTGGAAATTTTGAGATTGAGAGAGTGGAATGAGAGTAAGACTAGATTGTTTATTTACATAGGAATATGAGTATGAAATCGGAATCAAAATTCAATTTATATGTTTATTTTATCTTAGATTGTAAGTAAATTAAATTATTTTAAATTACAGTTTTATCTTTTTTTAAAGAATTATAATTTTTAATTATAAAATTAATAAAAAAATATATTTGAAAAATAAAATATTTATTTTATTATATTTTTAAATTAGTACTAATCATTAATATTCTTAATTATGAAAATCATAATTTTTATTAGTTTTAATTTTAATTATATAAATTAAAAATTATCGATAGAGCAATACAAATAAAACATTATTAATAATATAGTACAAAATTAATATTTTATTAGAATAAACTATTATTATTATTAGTTATTAATATTAAATAAATATAATATAAAAGATAGTATGTAGTAATATTGTTAATTATTTTTAAGTAATTTTAACATAGAATCAATATAAATTATTATTTTTAACTAAATATAATAATATTATAAATAAATAAGTTTAATATTATTAGTTTTAATAATATTTTATTTAAGTGATATTATTTAATTTAATTTATTAAATATAATTATATTAAGGGTCATGCTACTTTAGTAAAGTACAGCCCCCTCACATGAATAGTACTAATATACTGTTCATACGAGGGAGTTGCACTTTACGCAACTATAAAGTAGTTTCCTTCTTATATTAAACTTAATAAAATAATGATAAAATAAAAAGGGTGAAAGCGAATTCTTATTTTTCACTCAAAACTTGAGTATAGCGCATAGAATATGATTACCACTTCTTCTATTAAAATATGTAAATAAACACTAAAGTAAAAAAAATTCACATTTTTTACTTACACTTTATTAAGTAAATATAACATAAAAGTAATGTCGCGTCATTTAAAATTTAATTGTTGACAACTACTTTATTTTAGTTGCTTAAAAAAGTGATAATAAACATAAGTTTTGATAGGATTTGGTCTCACTTTTGAAATTTTTCAGCTAATGACATATGACCAAAAAAGAAAAAAAATGATAAATGACAGTTTTTGTAATGAGGACAAGTTTGAGATAAATGAAAAATAATAACCTTACGATTCCAGTTTTTGAAACCTAATTTCAATTTATATTCTAATTATATGTGTCATCAATCAATTAAATGATAATTTTATAATTAATAAAATAATTATTATACTATCTAACAAATATATATCATGTCAATCGAGATATAAATTAGTTAGAAATTATAAAATCACCGTTATTCTTTGACAATTCACAAATTCACAAGTTTGATAAACCTGAGTACCTCTGGACTGTGTTATAATCGACGTGACAGCTTAAGATTAAGTTCGTCCTGACTCGTCAAACACCGACCATGCAATTCTTTTTTACGGACCTTTTGACTTTTGTCATCAAATTGATTCATTGTTGTGGTTAAATCTAATTAGAGTTGGTACCGATAATCAATATGGTGAACTGGGTCAACGTTTTGATTTTGGGTCAAGTCACAAATGAGAGCCTATGAAACAACAAGAAGAAACTATGAGATGCTTTTTAATAAATAATTAATACATCAATTAACTTGAACATACCCGATAAGTGTGAAGAAAGTGAACTGACATTATTTATATATTTATCGGTTTATTGTGTATGCAATTAAATAATTAATTAATTAATTTAATTGCAGTATATGTGCTCTGCTGTTTCTGGAAGTGAGAAAAAATATTTAAAGCTTCAAATGGCATTCTATTCAAATTGGATATGGAAGCTAAAGAACAAACAAAAGAATAAGGCAAACAAACAAAAGAATAAGGCCAATGCAAAAGCCCAGTGAAGTAAGCTATTAATCCGAAAACTGAAAAAATGATTATAACCCTAAAGAATTTTGGAGCAATTGGATTTAATTATACATGTGTGTTAGATAGATCAAATTGGTAGTTGGTGTCGTATATACTCGTTCTTACGCTTCACGGTACCATTATTTTAATATTTATTCAAGTCTTAGTTGAACTAAACATGTTATAATTAACTTTTAGTTACATCAACAAATCTTTGATTTTTCGAAAACCGTACTGAGAGACAGTGAAAAAATATTTTTTCTACACAACTTGCGAGTGTCTTTCATTATTGAATGGGCCTCCAGGTCCAACTAAATAAGTCATTTTAATTAAATTTTGATAATCACAAAACAAAATTACTGAAGGATTAGCCGAATATAATGGCTGATGATGTACATGGGGCACTTCTTATTTCAAATTGATCCATTAACTCGCGCAGACCAATCAAGGGAAGACAAAAGGTGACTTCCAAAAATTTGTGTATTTTATTAATTTTTGGTCTTGTTTCGGGTGGTTAAGCTTAAACTTTGCTGTCTTGCGAACAAAGGATGTGACGGGAAATTATTAGTGACCAATTGCACGCATGATTTTTGTTATTGCTCCATTGATAGGGATTATTTTGGACCTCAAGTTATCTCTATTCTATTTCTACATGTTGGTTGTTTGTTTTGATCCCCTTTAATCATCATTAATTTACTTAGTATTAAAATCCTTCGATAACTTTATCGCTACATTTTTCTCAAGAATATTGATTTGTGGTAATCACTTAGATTCTGTCTTTGATCACCTTGCTTCTAAAACGTCGTACACAACTATCTTTAAGTTTGCCAAATGTGAAATAAGCTAAAAGAGTTGTTAAAAACTAACATATAAAATTTGCGATGATTTTATAATTAATGCAACCAAATTCTATTTTTATTGTTTTAAAGTGATGTCATACTTACTTAGTTGAGATATTTAGAAAAATGATAAAGTTTAATAATTATTTATAATTTGTAACAATCAGATTGTGACATATCATATGTCACATCAAGAAGGATACAAAATTTATATTCCAACTAAATAAGTATAGCATTATTGATTTTTTTTTTAATGAATTCACAACATGTCAAGATAAATAGCAAAAAAACTTCAGTTCTAAGCCTCTAACCTATTATATATACATTTTGGTGGTAAAATATAGGCTAAAGGTATTAAGGATATGACACATGAGGAACGTGATTTGGGACTGTGACAAAAGATTAAGGAGAAGCTGAAAGGAGAGGATGAAATGTGAAGATTTCGAAGAACTAACCTCACCAACCTAAACTACTAAAGAGTGATAAGAAGTTACCTCCTACAAAATATATAGTCGCCACGTATCTATACAAACTGCAGAATAGTGACAACCACGCCAGTGCCACTAGACCACACAGTTATTGTACGGTCCTCACCTATACTATCTCTAGAATATCTCCCTACAAACTGCCTAAGTCATAATTAAGAAAGGAAGACCATAAAAAAAGCTATCTGCATCATCTCTAGTTGTGTTCCTCAATGCAATTGGTTCATTCAAAATGTGCTAACTAGAGTCAATGCTATGCTTTCAGGATAAATTGTCCCTAAATTAACAGCTGACTGGCCCAAGTAAGCATAAGAACTTCCACCAAATGGTTCAAATTATATAAAAACTTTATATGAGAAGGGAAATCACTAATAACAACTTGATATGTATCTCAAAAATATATAAATATGCCATTAAGGGCACTCCACCTTAAAAGGTCAAGTTAGTCTCATAAAAATAGTAATTTCACTCTTACACAAAAAACACTTATCGTTGTTAGGAAATTTATGGGTGAAACAAGGCCATAGTTAAAATGAAATTTGAAGAAAATAAAGAATAAACATAAATTAGGACACTAAAAATTACGTGGTTCAGCTTTTAACTTATGTCCATTGGCGAAAACAGAATAAAAATATTTTATTAGTGATATGAGGATTACAAGTATTGTAATATTTTTGCTCACTTCCCATAACCTCAATATACCCAAACTCTCAAAACACTAGAACAAAAGTTTATTAAACTCTCATCCTTTCAACTTCTAATACTCTCTATTTTTTTTTTCTTTCTCAAATTGGATGCAAATAGTTCCAATACTTCTCTCTATTTATAGCAAAATATTAGGATTAGAATAATTATTTTTTTATCACATGGGCGGTAGCCCATTTTCGTCCTTTGAATTCAATTTTTTTTTTCATTTCATTTAAATCCTTTGAATTCAAATCCTATGACCATTTAGAAGTTAGTTTGTTTAACATCCTCTTACTTAGAGATTTGATTGAGAACCAATCAATCTCTACACCATCCTTTCTGCTTTGCCATTGACATATTGCTTACGTCTCTACTAGGTCACAAGAGGATCTTTTTCATATAAATTTATCAGTAATGATTGGATTTGTCATAATATCTGTTAGGTTCTCTTTAGTATGGATTTTCTATAAATCTACACTTCCATCTTCTCTTACTTATCAAACTAAGTGATATTGAACTCCTATGTGTTTTGTCTTGGAATGAAAGACTGGATTCTTCGCAATATGCAAAGCACTCTGACTGTTACAAAATATAAGAATTTTATCTTATTTGTGCCCGAGCTCCTCCAGTAACCTTTATATCCAAATAACTTCCTTACAAGTTTGTGTAGCTGCTATGTATTCTAATTTTGTTGTAAATAAAGCCATAACAGTTTGCAGTTTCGAAACCTAGCTTATAACTGCTCCTACAATTGTAAACACATAGCCTGCAGTATATTTCCTTTTATCAAGGTCTCCTGCATAATCTCAATCCACATAGCCACTTACAATAAATTCTGATTCTCCATAACATAATGCAATATCTGATGTCCCTATGATATATCTTAGAATCCTCTTTATTGTTTTTCAATGCTCTCTACCAGGATTCGACATGTAATGACTAACTGTTCTCACCGGTTGTGTAATGTCTGGTCTTATGCAAATCACAATGAACATTAAACTTCTTATTGTTGATGCATACGGTACTCGAGACATCTCCATCCTCTCTGCTTCATTGCTAGGACACATATTTGAGGATAACTTGAAATTAACAGGAAGTAAGGTAGAAATTAACTTACAATTTTATATATTGAAGTGCCGCAATATTTTCTTCAAGTAATTCTTCTAAGAAAGCCATATCTTTTTATTTACATCCCTAAAATCTTGTTTGCTGGTCCCAAGTCCTTTATTTCAAATTCCCTAGCCAATTGTGCCTTCAATTTCTGGACTCGATATTTGTTAGATTCTGCTACCAGCATATCATCCACATACAACAGCAAAATGATGAAATCTTTATCTTCAAACCTCTTGTAGTGTGCACAGTGGTCTGAGTTAAGCCTGTTGCATTCAAGGTTCATGATGAAGAAATCAAATCTCTTATACCAACACTTCGGTGCCTATTTGAGATTGTATAGAGATTTGTTTAATCTGCAAACTAAGTTCTTCTTGTCTGTTTCTGTAAAATCTTCTGTTGGAGCATATAAATTACTTGTCAAGTTCTCTATGAAGAAATGCAGTTTTCACATTTAACTGCTCTAGATGTAGGTCAAATGTATCATATATTTCCAAGACTACTCTAATTATTGTGATTCGAACTACTAGAGAAAATATCTCATTGAAATTAATACTTTCTTTCTGAGCATGTCCTTTTACCACTAATCTTACATGATACCACTCCACTTGATTTTTGCCATCATGTTTGATCTTGGAGACCTATTTGTTTCCAATGACTTTTTTTCTATGTGAAAGTGGCATAAGTTTCCTTGTCTTGTTCTTGTGCAGAGCTTCAATTTCTTCCTACATTGCTGCCATCCACAAAGTAACATATGAACTGTTTAAAGTTTCATGGAAAGTTGATGAATTTCCATAATTTGTTAGAAGAAAATATGCAACATTGATTTCTGTAACATACTCTGAGTGCTAAGTTGGTGGTTGTCTCTCTTGAGTTAATCGACGAACTTCTCGATCCTCAGAATTGACTGGTTCTTGTTCCTCATGCTCTGGTACTGATTCAGCTTCTGAATTAGTTTCCCTTATATACCGACACAATATTTGACTTTTCTTTTACAGTACTATCATCCATATCATTTTTTTTTTCAGTAGATCTTTCACAAAGATAACATCTCCGTTGATGACAATCGTATGGGCAGTGGAATCCTACAAACGATACCCCTTCACTTCATCAACATATCCCAAAAAGACAAACCTTATAGATTTTGAATCCAACTTTGTTCTTTCTCAAGCATTGTACATCATGTACACAAGACATCTAAATACATGTAGATGAGAGTAATCAGCTAGCTTTCCAGTCCACATCTTCATAGGTGTCTTCAACTCAATAACTGTTGATGGAGATCGATTAATGGTATAACAAGCTGTTTTGGTTGTTTATGCCCAGAATGAGTTAGGTAGACCAGCAGACCTCAACATAACTCTTATCCTCTCTGTTAGAGTCTTATGTATCTGTTTCGCTACTCCATTTTATTAAAGAGTGTATGCCACTGTGAATTGTCTCTGAATACCTTCTTACTTATAGAATATAAGACACTCGCTATCCGTATACTTGTTGAGTTCTAGAGAGTATATATTTATAAAGGGTGAAATCATCATTTTACACTTTAAGTCTCACTAACATCTCCATCTTTATGTATTTTAAGTCTCTTAATATTTAATTGTATATGTTTACGTGTATTTTTAATACTTTATGTATTTTAGGGGTATTTTAGTTATTTTTCAATAAACGAGAAGTTAGACAGCAAAACGGATAGCATTTTTGAACTCAGAACAGCTGAAAACCTTAGAAAAGATATAAAGGGTAAAATTATAATTTTAAAATTTTGGTGGGCCCTGCTGATGTGGAGTTGACTGTTGACGTGTCGTTTATCGATGATGTGGCATTGACGGATGATATGGTAGAAGTCGATTGGACGAAAAAATGAGCTTACAATACATGCAATGTACTGAATCATACTTATTAACTTTTACGTTGATCAATGACGTGGCAGAATATTAGTGGACTGAAAAAAGAGCATATCGTACATGCATATACATGTAATGATAGCGCTGATGACGTGTTCCAACCAATCAAAGAGTGCCATGTGGCGCAATCTTGGACATCTGAATTGTTTTCATCCGATGACCATGATTTACTTGTTGTATTTATAAATAAAGGGCTCCCCCCTAATTTGACACCCTTGAATCCATTTTTGCGCTCTATTTTCTGTAATTCCTTTTCTATCTTGTATTTTCTATGTATTTTAATAAAATTCTCATTTTACCCCTAGTTATAAAATGAGTAGTTAATTTATTTCCAAGCTTGGGTTAAAGGTGAAGTCTCAACATAATCTATGAGCTTAATTTGGTAAGTTTATTTTTACTTTCTCTAATTTATTTAAATTATTTTAACTTATCGTAGATAGATAATAATAATCTTGTCTAGATATTGCACTGGTATACTAGCTCTTTAGTACAAGATTATTACTATTTGGCACGATGAGTACTTTACACTAGATTTATTAGAGAAAAACCCCCCTCTAATTTATGTGGTTGGTCTTAACTCATTGTTGACATAAAATTCATATAGGTTAATTAGTTGATAGTCTTGTTACCCTGTCGACAGTTACATTATTATTAGCTGGCACAACGTGTTTTTGATACCACATTTAATATAAGATTATTCTTCCTGGCACAATGAGTGCTTGATGTCATATTTATTAGAGTTAGGTTTATGAGGAGTGGAAATACTCTCCTCATAAATTAATTGGAACTAAAAAAGGAATATTAAGTCCATAGTGAAATGTTGAGTGTAAATCCTAAGATCCAAGCACTTTATTACATTGATCAAGTCCCAATTTATTCTTACCATTTTAATTTCAATTTTAGGATAGAATAAACTAGAAAATTTCACAAAAATATAAATAATAAAAAATAACAATAACTCTACATAATTAAAATTCACATCCTTGTGAGATCGACATTTGTCACCATTAATCTATACTTCAATAGATTCGTGTGCTTGCGAGTTCAATAAAATTTTCACAATAATACTCTCCGCCATTATCTGTCTTCAAACACTTGATCCTCTTTTCGGATTCAAATTCAACCGTGCTTTAAATTCCTTGAATACTAAAAATACATATAACTTTTTTTTGATTGAGTACACCTAACATCTCTTAAAGTAATTATCAGTGAAAGGCATAAAGTACTTTGCACCTTGTTGGGATAGATTTAGTGACTCTCAAACATCAGAATGAACTAGGTCTAGGATGTTTTTATTTCTGGCATTAGATCTACTAAACTTTAATATATACTGCTTACTTGTAACACAATACTCACAAAATAGTAAGCTTACTGATTTTGGTCCTGGAAGCAGTTCTTACTCAAAGAGAATCTGCATACCTTGTTCTGACATGTGGCCTAATTTGAAATACTACATCATCGTTGACTCTTCACTATTTGACGCAACATACGTATTAGCTTCCTTTAGTGTTTCTCCTTGAAGGATGAATAGATTAGTACTAATTTTTTCTGCCTTCATTAATACAAGCGTATCTCTGACCATTTTTATGATCTCATTCTCAATATAGTCTTGTACCCAAGACTATCTATTTGTCCCAAAGACAATAGATTCTTCTTCAAGCCTTTTACATGTCATACCTCTTAAATTGTGTGTACTGTACTATCAGACATTTTTATTTTAACAGTACTAATATCAGTAATCTGCAAGACATGGTTATCACCCATATACACAAATTCTCCTAAGATAGATTCATATGTGTGAAACCACTCTGTCTGAGATGTCATGTGCCATGTTGCTCTTGAGTCTATAAGCCAGACATCAGTTAACAGCTTTCTGCCTTCTGCAATAGTTGCTAGCTCATTATAGAGAATCTCGTCATCATCAGAGGTACTTGCCACACATCCCTAAGCATTTGACAACTCAGGTGCTTTACTCTCTCTACTCTTCTGATTGCTCCAACAATCTTTCTTGACGTGCATTTTCTTACCACAATTGTAACATTTGACATTTTTCTTACTTCTCGATTTTGATCTACTATAATTATAACTCCTATTAGGGCCATGTTCTGTTGATATCCCTCTTGTCACTAATAACGCTTCTGCTTGCTGCGAACTTGCATGTCTATCTTTCTTATTATTGCATTTGCTTTCCTTATTTAATACAGAAGCTGCAATATCATCAAAGACTAGACTGTCTGCCGAGTTCTTGTTCATCACATTGATGATGAGTTGATCATATAAATTTAGTAGATTTTGAAGTAGAAGCTCCGCACGTTCATTTTCCTTTATTTTGTGATCCAACCTTGTGAGTTACGAAAATAAAATCTTCAAGGTGTTAATATAGTCGGTCACTGTCGTAGATTCCGCCATTCGAAGAGTATAGAATCTTATTTTCAAGAAGATCTTATTGTACAACGACTTGGCTTTGTATAATTTTGAGAGAGTATTCCATATTTTTTTCGCTGTCTTTTTCTCCTCTACACTAGATAGCACCTCATCTGCAAGTGCTAGTGATCGTATATGTAAACAGTAACTGTATGCGTGAACAGTAACATCATATGAATAGTATCATATATTTTAACAGTAATCGTATTTATAAACAGTAACTATATGCGTGAACAGTAACCTTATGTGAACAATACCTGATTCCAAAAAATATAACTAACGCTCTGATACCATTGTTAGGAAATTTATGGGTGAAGTAGAGTTACAACTAAAATGAAATTAGAAGAAAATAAAGAACAAGCACAAATTAGGACACCAGAACTTACGTGATTCCATTTTTATTCTACGTCCACAGGTGAAGATAGAAGAAAAATATTTTACTAGTGATATGAGGATTATAAGTATTGTAATATTTTAGCTCACTTCTCAGAATCCCAATACACCTAAACTCTCAAAACACTAGAATAAGAATTTATTAAACTCTCAATCCTCTCAACTTCTAATTTTCTCTATTTTTTTTCTTTCTCAAATTGGATGTAAATAGTTCCAATACTTCTCTCTATTTATAATAAAATATTAGAATTAAAATAATAATTATTTTTATCACACGGGCGGTAGCTCATTTTTCCTCTTTTGAATTCAAATCCTTTGAATTCAAATTTTTTCATTTAATTCAAATTTTTTGAATTTAAATCCTATAACCATTTAGAAGTTAATTTGTTTGACAATCGTCTTCTCATAGTTTAGTTTTGAAAACCTATTACCTCCATCAACCCTCCACTTACTTAGCCATCAGAGAGCCGCCACCTCTAACGGCTTCTTCTTATAATTTCAAGTTCATCTCAGCCATCACAATCTCTAAATAACTACCTTTGGAAATTGGAAAGCTCAATCTCCATCTTCTTCCATCACAATCTCTAAATAACTACCTCCAGAAAGCTCCCATCTTCTTCAAAATATCACCCTCTGCAGGGAAGCTCTAATAGTACTTTCGGATTGAACCAAATTTAGGCCAAAACAATACATGCATTCCATTGACAATGCAGGGCGTCAGCATCCATAAAATGCAAGCTTTTGAGATTTTTTTTTTTTCCTGTGGCAGCCCATTCATCCATAAAATACAATTTACAATCATATCCATTTTATTTTTTTAATCCTTCTTGATTATCCGTCACAAGCATACTGCACCAACTTGTGCCGGCCACTTTTGGCTTCCAGCTTGACTTGCTTTCAACCTCGGGATTCAAAATACTGCATTAATTAATAGATATGGCTGAAACCAAAATCAGTACTATTTGTTTTACAAATTAATTGAACGTTTAAGATATATGTCATTGAATTTTCGGACAAATCTCTTTGTTTAACTATAAGATTCTTAGCAGTTATTGTTGAATCTGTTGCAACAATCACATCGCAGCAATAATAGGTGGCTAGGTTTTATTTATTTATTTATTTTTTATTATTACAAGTAGCTAGTTGAATTTGTTTAATTAGCAGCTTTACAATTCCTTATTAATGTTTTTGCACATCGCTCGCAATCTACATACTTCATGCATACAGGCTGTTTACACTACAACATGAATTATTAGACTTGAAATAGGATATTAATGAACACATTTATTGGGGAAATTTAGTTCAATGTCCATGCAATGGATCTGCAAACACTTTATCCGTTGAATGTGTCCCCAATTCATGACGATAACGTTTTATTATCAAGTACTTGTTCTACGAATTCGTATGGTGTCGTTGTTGAACGCAGAGCCCAAAATAGATAGGCCTTCAAATGGAGAAGAAAACAAGTTGTTGTAAAAATGTATTAATTAATTTATACATGATTTTGCTGACATGTCGTAAAGCCATTGTATCCAAAAGAACATTAGTGTATCTTTTAGACCAAATATTACATGAAAAAATTCAATTTTAAAAAAAAAAAGCTATACGGTCCTTTAAGAACATGCATGATTTTACCAATATTGTGTTGACACGTCAGCAAAAACATAGTTTAAGTTTATAATACTATTATATCAAGGATCATGGAACCTTCCTTCCCCACTTGCACTTTTTGTCTTTTTCAAAACATAATCTATCTTTTCTTTCCAATGACCATAATTTAACAAAACACAAAAGCTTAACCTGCGAAAAGACCAATGTTTTCTTCAAACAGGTTTTGATTTCTTAATAATGAAGTAAATTCATAAGTAATTTAGCCAGCTATCAATAGTGCATGTGCATCATCAATAACGTCACTCATGAATATCTAGGTGATCTTATTCCATTTATTCTCAACTTGCAGAGGTCTCTCTCTGGATTCCTCAGCATGATCTCTGCTGCCATTATTATTCCTTTTTTTTTTTTTAATCTCTTTTGGCATTTGCTATACAACCCCTCTCTTCTCTTATCTTGAAGGTAGCTCTTTCTCTAGCTCTATATGCAAGGAAACCAAGCTGAAGTAATTATTACTTAGAACTTCTTCTCTACCAGCTGGCATCCTCACACTTTTGTGTATATATTATTTCTTTATAATTTCTATAGTATAATTCTCTTCAGATTCTATGAGCATATCATGTTTATGCTGTTTTCATGATCAGGTCATGTGGCCTCGATTGGTGGCCAATAAATTCCTAAGAAAAAGATTGGGAAGCAACAACTTTGTCGCTGATTTTCCTAGCAATAATGAAGAAGCTTTGCTCAGAATCCCAAGCTTAGATAAACAACAATCTTTGAGCCATGATAACACGGAGACACACAACTACAAGTGAGAATAAATAAATGCATGCAATTAAATGCTGCATGCGTGCTTCAATTATATAGGATTCATGCATGCTAATTATCTTTCTTTGATCATTTTCGTTTTTCTCTGTAAAGGGCTTTTGTTAGTACATGGAACGTTGGAGGGGTTGCACCAACCGAAGATATTGACATGGAAGATTGGCTACACGTACCAAACACGCTTTGCGACATCTATGTTTTAGGGTAATTACAAATCCTAACAGTGAAAAGACGAAACAAAAATAATTATTACCAAAACTTATGATAATGACTAATTAATTATGTACTGTCTTTTTCAGTTTTCAGGAAATTGTGCCTCTGAGAGCATCGAATGTTTTGGGATCGGAAAACAATAAGATTTTCATGAAATGGAACTCTTTGATCCGAGAAGCTCTGAACCAAAAAACACACTACCAAGACAACAAACTTGGGAAATTGCAAAGCATCTCTCCGGATAACGATGTCCAAGTTTCTCCAGGGTTTCGGTGTATAATAAGTAAGCAGATGGTTGGCATATTCATATCAGTTTGGATTCGAAGCGATCTTCGTCCATTCATCCGGCATCCTAGTGTTTCTTGTGTAGGTTGTGGCATCATGGGCTGCCTCGGAAATAAGGTAACTTACTTATAAATTATACCTAGTGCTAGTACGGAACTTGATATTTTATGGTCTGTTTGGGATTGGAAATTTAATAGTTATATCTTGAAAGCTATATTTAGTAAATACTAATTATTGTATTTTGAAAGTTAAGTTGGTTTAATTTTAAACTTGTATGATGAAAAATCTATTATATCTTTATTAATTTTATTTAAATTATTTTTTAAAAAATTATATTTACTATATTTTATTCATTTTTATTTTATAGTTATAATTTTTTTTTTTTCACAGCATCTGTAATTTTTCTGTAGTTTTTAAGCTATAGCAACTTAATATCAACCAGGGTCTATGTTATGTAACTACATGTGCATAATATTCAAATTATTATTATTCTTTTGTAATTAATATTTGTGATTATCTTGGATGCAGGGTTCTGTGTCGATTAGATTTCAATTACATGAAACAAGCTTCTGCTTTGTATGCAGTCATTTAGCCTCAGGAGGCAAAGAAGGGGATGAGAAATACAGAAATTCTGATATTGCTGAAATATTGTCTCGTACAAGCTTTCCCAGAGGGCCTTTGCTTAACTTGCCGCGAAATATTCTAGATCATGAGTACGTACAAAAATTAAAAGACTTATTAGTTTAATTTCTTGATGAAACAGTCCGGAATATTCTTAATCATGTCTTTTTTTTTTAACTTAATTAAATTCGTAATAATTTTTGTTTCACTTCAAATCCAGTAAATAAGACATGGAATATGATAATAAACTATAAAAGAGCTCGTATACTACTATTGCTAATTTCCAAGTTTGGTACTTTGTCGTTATCGTTTGAGGCCGCTAATTATATAAAAATTATTTTGTCAGAGACCTTAATTTTGTACATATACTTTTTTAATTTCGGTAGTTGTCAGTGATTATTTTATATTCACAAATTGAAACATAAACCAATTGAACAAGGATTATTTCTAATCTAGTAAACAATCATGTTTTGGCCGAGTTGACTGGTTAATAAAAAAGCTAATTAAAAAGGTTACTTTAAGCTGTAAATCACCGCTAAACCGTCTTTTGTTATTATAAGAAGCTAATTAAGAGTTGTTTAATCGAAAATATCCTTGATGATATCAGCTAATTATGTTTAATTGGACCTACAAACGCAGCCGGGTAATTTTGCTGGGGGATTTAAATTATAGAATTTCCCTACCAGAGGCGACAACAAGATTATTGGTGGAAAGAAGCGAATGGAATGTATTGCTAGAAAATGATCAGGTAATTTCATTTAATTACAACTTCAATATATTTAATTACTTTCTATGTAATTATCTAACTTGCATTAAACTTGTATTGTTTAAATGAAGCTGAGGACGGAGCTCATGCATGGTCAATTATTCGAAGGTTGGCATGAAGGGACAATCAAATTTCTTCCAACGTACAAATATTTTCCAAATTCTGATGATTACTATGGATGTATTCAACGCCAAAAAGGCAAAAGTTTGCGAGCACCTGCATGGTAACGTATGGTTTATGTAAAATCAATCTCCTTAATAATTAAACTTATATTTAAAAAAATCTTATTAATGGGTTAATTATTTGATTAATTTTGTGATGATCGTTCAGGTGTGATCGGATAATTTGGTTTGGAAGGGGATTAAAGCAACATCTATATGCAAGAGGTGAATCAAAATTGTCCGACCACAGACCAGTCAAGGCGATATTCGCTGTTGAAGTTAGGGTTTTACGTACATTGAAAGGAATTCAAAGCTTCTTCTTATCAGAAAGATTTGAGAGAATTGCAAGCCATTTCGAGATGTCACGAAACGATGATGGTTTCCTATCTGCCAGTAGATGATCAGGCTTCCCAATTGAAGCATAAACTAGCCTTTGTAAAATGGTTGTGTGATGTTTCAATTGGTTATATAAAGTCTTTCTCTAGTGTGGACATTCGGAGATTTGAAATTTTATATAGTTATGAAAGGTGTAACAAAGTAGTAAACTTATTTTCAGCAGTTTACAATAATGTGAAAATTTTTTATACCGTTGTGGAACCTCAAATTTATATTTTGAAAAAGAAGCCACATGCGCCTATATATATATATAAAAGAGAAAGAAATATGAAAAAAAAAAATCAATAGAAGCTTCTTGTCTATATTATTAAGTTGGAATTAAAGTTGATGATGATGATGATGATGAGTCTACAGTGATGCTGTCTTCCCTTTGTGTAAGCTGGTAACCGATCGGAGTCAATTCCCATCCCCTCGCTTTCATTGAATTATAAAATTTAACGTCTGTTTTGGTCTAATCTACACACACACACACACACACACACACACACACACACACACACACACACACACACACACACACCCCTATTCGGAATTTAATTATTATTTTATAGCTACGAATCAGGATTTTGCATGCTAACCTCCAAGCAAGCATGGGGTATCGATTTAATACATTCAACTTTCAAATGATCAGTGCAGCTAAGAATCGATTTGATTGGCGGATCTCAAAAACGTTAAGATCTATTATTAAAAGAATTCAAAATTTATTTAAAAAATAATGGCAATAATTGAGCAGTTCGGAATGATAAATATAAGCAAGGCCATTGGTTCTTTGTGGTACTGTGGGAGCATCATCTATTTCTTTCGTAGTTTAAATAATGTGTTAGGTTTAAGTAACACAATTTTTTAACTATTAAATTAATGTTAATTTATTTTCAACTTTTTTTCTATTACTTTAATTTTTTAGCTATATTTAGGGATAAGACTTTTTATGTCCCTCTTGAGTCCGAGTACATTGTTATTATCATCAATGAATATTCAAATTACTTTTAAAAAAAAATTAGTGTTCATTTATGATACATTAATTTATGCACACTAATTTGTATAAAATTATTTGTGACTCTATAATTATTGTTAATAAATTAATATGAGCACTATTACAATAATTAATTATTTCCCTATGTCTCTCTTAATTAATTATAATATTCGAAAGTTAGTGAGTATTGGTGTGTTTGTCAAACACGATTGTGATACATTGAGTTACAGTTTATAGTTTGAAAGTTACACCATTGTGCTTCATCCGGGCATAATGGGGCATTGTGTTGGGTAGCTAATATGTGAATCGAGACGTAAATAGAGATGACTTAATTCTTGCTTTTTATTTGAAGAGTTAGCAATGCTTGGATCATCTGTTGGCACATAAATTCAATTTGAGATAGAAGTACTTTGTTTCTTTTTGGTTCCTTGATGCTCGTACGCTTTTGCTTAATTATTGCATACAATTTTTTCTTTTTTTTTTTTTTAAGTTTTGATAGGAGTTTAAAATAAAGAAGACAAATTAAACAAGTTAATTAAGAGAGAAGAACATTGAGGGAAATAATTAAGTACAGTAACAAGACCTACATTAATTTGTTAATTTTTAAGTTTAACAAATTTCATGTTGGTTTTAATCTCAATCCTAAGATAACTCTAATCTAATAGTTAAGAAACTGTTCCTTGAGCAGCGCCCCTTATAATTTATTGTTTATTTATTTATTTTGTTAAAATTAATTTTTTAATCTCCCATCTCTCTAAGGATTTGAACTCAAATGAACACAAGATTAAATACCTAGGAGCTAAATTTGCCCATTAATTAATTTGTGAAAAAGACATAAAGTTCTTTTATTTTCATGGCAATACTAAATATAAAATTAAATTAATAAGGGCAAGTGGTTCAAAGAAGTTAGTTGCCAAAAATTTAGACAAATCAGTTATTACCAATCAACACAAAGATTAGTTGCCCCAATCTTTATCAATCAATGAAAATTTTCAGTTTTAATTGTATAATTTTTTTTTTTAATCTTTCAGTCACTTGTGCAAATTGGCCAATTGATGGCCATTAGAGGGTCATTGTGATCCACAAGAGAACAAATATTTCGAAACATGAGCGATTTAAGTAAAGATCAATTTGACAAACTTTTCATTCTTATGATTTTTAGGAAAAATAGGGGCTTGTTTTTTTTTTCTTTCTTCGGTTGAAGATAGATCAAAGTTCAATAACCCAAATTTTAACTGAGAAAATGAAATTTTTATCTCTATAATTTTTTAAGTTTCATTTCTTATTTTCTACTATATTCATAATACTTCATTATTCTTCAATCTCAAAATTTTCATAAAAATCTCATCTTATTCACAACCAAAAATCAATCACCTTTTTTTCAGGGGTTAAAATTTTGACAACAAAAAAATTAACAACATATTATAAAACTTATATAGGGAAAATGTGAGTCTCTATTTCAAAATTGGCTGACAGAAATGCTGTGTTTTCGAGGATTAATTGATCGATTAAAACATTATCTAACTCATTAACATAGACAAGATACTTTAAAATCCATGTGAGGTAAAGATAGCTCGCAATACTATAAAAAAATTTAATAATTTCACTTCGAAAGCCATAAACTTATGCAGATAGTAAATTAATTACTTTCGGTACATATTTGGCTAATCCTTTATTTTTTTTTTTTTGACAAATATAGTATTAAATTATGAGCATAAGATCAGGGACCGAATTCTTCAACAAAGATAAGTGTTTGCATATAATTATATCCACAAGTTGTTTAATAAAATATCATTTTTGTATTAAGTAATTGCATTTGACTCTCAATCAAAAGGTTTAACTGATCTCCGGCTCCAGGGAATCTGAGATTTTGGTGATCTGATATTGTGAGCAGTTCCTTCCTTCATTGATAATTTAAATGAAAGAAACATGAATTATTTAGTGACAACTAGACATTACTAAATATTGGAGGTTCCATGAAGGTATCAAATTGAAATATTAAATTCTGAAAACGAGTTTGTCTCTGCCCGCCATTACGACTCAATTGGTCCAAACTTTTTTATTTTCCCTTTTATGTACTCCTTAGTTTTAGATTCGGATAAATAAAGATACATTGGCTTTTGCACTAGTCTTTATGCTTTTGTTTGTCCAACCTAACTTGTTGATTAGAAGCTGATCTTAATTAACCTTTAAAATGTATTAGTTAATTTAATGTGGAGAAGTCAACTATCCAAGTTGCAATTAAAACATAGGTAAATATACAGGGGGCAGCTATAGTTTTCTTTCTCTTATTGGCCTTGCATAAGAACGTGACAACTTGCGTACCATTTGTTTTTTAGCTTTGTATTGCTATTTTCTAGGGGTAAATTTTCCTTTAGTTTCTATAGTATTATTCAGTTAATCTCTGTAATTTTTTAAAATTATCTAAAACACCCAGTCAATACTTTTGTAGCTGTTGGATTAAACTTTTTGAAGTAAAATAATATTTTTGTTGGATATAGCTTAAAATTCAAAGAAATTTGATATGCAATAGATGAAAAATAAATGATATAGTTAAGTAGATTATAACAAAATAGGTAAATAACCTAACTTTTGAGTAATTTTTTAATACAAAAGTTATTAGGTTATTGGCTGAAACTATAGAGGCGAAAAAGAATTTTATTTGAATGGAAAAAAAATCTTTAAAATAGTCATTTTGCTGATATGTCTCTTATATATAGCATTAAAAAGTTAAACATTTTACTTCAATAATTAAATATTTTTTAACTTTAGCCCTAAATTTATATTTACCTCTATAATATTTCGCCCTACTAAATTATTTATTATGGCTCCGCCCTTAGCCATTGGACAATGGACACCGTAGATATATGGCTATATTGTAAATCCTCATTTTCTTTTTGTGCAAACGTCCGTATCGAAGACTTACTGTATATATACTTATAAAACTGTGAAGCTTTGACAGCAACATGAACTGATGGTAAATCAAGATTTTTGCATTTCCATGGTACAAAGTTGATTATAATAAATTAGTTCAGTAGTTAGAAGAGAAACGCATGCGTATGGCACAATTTGGCAGTGGAAATAAGGGATATTCTTGTGCACTGCTTTCTTAATCAAATCAACGTAATGACTAGAGATCATGAGATTAAAAAATTGCCGCAAATTAATGAAAGATCATTTACTTTACCCTTTAGAGTAGTTAATTACATGACGTATTGTAAATATTTTGTACATTGAATATATATAAATATCTACAATTGGGCAAAGGAATCATAAACCTTTGCACATAATACTTCCGTCTCAAATTAATTATTTAATTATTAAATGAAAGAAGGAACTCTTCTAAATGCGGAAATCTCTTGATCTGAGATTCTTACGTGAAGATATAAAAGATTTTGACTGTTGTTAATTAATAAAATAGAATATTATACATGAACTAATGGATTTTAATCTTACACCGACAATTATGATTCTAAAAATTCAGATAGATTCATATCAGGTGATTAGGATTGTTGTTCTAAAGAAAAACTATTCATGCATCAAGAGTTGGTTGTGTTTATTTTTAGAATTTATTGAACATTTTATCTTACTAATGAGTAATTAATGAAGCAGTATCGCGGAAGTGGAACCAAATTAAGTCAAACGTGATTAAGTTACATTCTAATCGAAGTACGATTAAATACCTCTTGCAGTTTTCCAATTGTCATTTCAATCCGCTTCTGCTACCCCACTCCACAAATAAATTTTTTTTTTTAAATCTAAGGGAATAATATTGAAAAACCAGTTTTAATTTTTGAAGTAAAGACAAACTCTTAGAGTGCTTGACCGAGTAGTTATTAAATTGTTTTATTTAACAGATCATCTCAAGTTTAAGAGGAGGAGCCCACTCTCTTCTTTTTTAAAAAAAATTGGAGAAAAAAAAAGGAAAATTGACAGAAATAGCTATGAAAAATTTTTAAATTTAAAAATTAATCATTTACTTTATATGTTGTCAAATATAGCCAAACAAAGTTATTATATCCCAAATTGCCTTCTATATTTAATTTTTATTCCTTTAATCTTCATCTTCCCTGCAATAAAACACCAGACCCACAAGCCAATATTAACTACATTAGCAGCCAGCACACCACATGTTCACACCCAACCGTGTCTTCAGCTAAATCAAAATGAAACTAGATAGAAACCCAGCCGTGTCTTCGTCAAGTTACATATAAAAAAAAAATAATAAAAGTCCTTCCAATTTGTATCCATCTTTTCATAACTAAATACCCAATTTTAATGTTCATCAACAGTTTAAAACGAAACAGTGAAGTCCAATCTAAAAAATCTAGCATCCTTGTTTCGTGTATTAAAAACTTAGGTAAGCTAAGCTAAATCTATAAATATTTGTATAACTGTTATGAATTTTTGTCATATAGTCTGCATAATGAAATGTTAAAAATATGTGAAGAAGCATTTGCAGCGTTAAGGTTATGTTTATGTGCCGTTGAGCAAAGATGGATATTTTCTTACCTGTTGCACTAAATTTTAGTGCGACAGGCAACCTGTCTCACCAGGTTTACCTGTCGCACCAGGTTTGGTGCGACAGGGTGCATGTCGCACTTAATGTGTGTACGATAGGTACCCTGTCACACCAGGTTTGGTGCGACAGGCTGCCTGTCGCACTTAAATGTAGTTTTAATATATTTTATTTTTAGTGATTATGTTTTCTATTGTATAATAAATTTATTTTTTTAATCATGTTAGTATTAATGGATTTAGTTGTACTTGAACTGTGTTATAATGGTTGGTAGGAGACATCGAAAAAATTGTGAATTTATATTATTTTTTATGTTTAATTTATGTTGTGATATCTTTAATTATGGATTATGATGTAAGATGTTATTGTATATTATTCATGTTGAATTGTTAATTATTGGGTTATGAATTTATGATTAGATTTTATTTGGTATTATTAGATAAGTTGTTGAATTTATATTACTTTATGTTTAATTTATGTTGTGATATTTTTAATTGTGAATTTATGATGTTATTGTATGTTTTTCATGTTAAATTATTAATTATAAATTTATGATTGTATTTTATTTGATATAATTATATAAAATTTTAACATTTTAAATTATATTTTAAATTATTAAAATTTAATATTTACGGATCCGGATATCCAGGATATCCGCCTGCAATTCGTGCGGATATTACCCGCATCCGGATCTGCATATATTTTTCTGGATTTGAATGCAGATCCGGATGGGAAATTATTAATCCGGATCCAGATTCGAATGCACCCAAATCTGAATCTGGATCCGGATTTTGCCATCTCTAGTACGTATGCAATTGCTACTTGTTTAATTGTCCGAGTGGATTACATAAGCCTTTATTTTGAATTTTGCACCAAAGAATCATTGGTAAAGGCTTATGCACAACCGTGGAGCCGGTTGGTGACGTAATAGATTGGGAACTTTCAGATGAAATCTAAGAGATGCAAGTTTATCCACTAGTAGAATTACCACCACCTGGTCGTCATAAAGAGCTAAGAATACATTCTGCTGGTGAGGATGTAAATCGAAGAACCGTAAAATTTGGGCGGTGCAACGAAACATGACATAATCGTAAACGATGTAAAAGTCCTATTGTATCGAATTAAAGTTAGTTGCATTGTTCCAAATAATAATGTACTACCGATTTTGTGTTTTTTTTTTTATATTGCACAATATATGTTGGTAAAACAATTTGTTTAGTATTATTTATTATTGCAACTATGTATAACACCTATTTTTTAATTTTTAACGTAATTAAATACATTAATGATAAAAACATTGAATACATTAAGATTCGAATGAATACAATAATTTCTAACATTATATCGCCATTAAATATATGTACAACAATCTTTTTCCTAATATACGCCCTATGACTACTATTGAAATCGATTCTAAGTCCAAACATTAAATACATTGTAAATATCGATAAAAATACACCGCAATTGCCACTACCAGGCTCTTATTGTGGGGACACCTTTAACTGCGACGAATTTCCAGTACTCAGCACGCTGTAGGTCATGTCGAATATTTTAGAATCCAACATGGTCTAGCCATCGATGGAATATGACTTTGAATAGTCTAAATTGATCCTTGTACATTTTATTGTTGCGGAATGTAAGCAATGAATTATAAATTCATACTTTGTTGGTGCGAAAGTCTACTCGGGATAGTACCCAATGATCGCCGCCAAGGTTAACAGTAATGAATACCTACACATAAAAATATTTGTTATTTTTCAGTGTTTCTTACGCCTAAATTAACACAGTAAAAAAAATAAAAAATTGTTATTCATATACCAGATCCACATCTGTCAGCTGCTTTGACATTATGAACTTTTGCCCATGAATATAGTTATTAAAATTATCACTACATTCTAATCATATATATAAGAAATAAGAAATTAACAAGATTTAAGTTGTAAATACGATGAGTACATGTTCTGTAACCCAAAAATATGTGTCTGTATGTGTGATCCACTGAGACAGTGCATTCGGATACTACTGTTACTTCTTGTTGATCAAGCAATGGATGAATAGAATAGCTAACCACTGGTCAATTTAGAACACAATTCTAATACACAAATGGCCGAACAGATTGATGTTAGAAATAATTACCTCATCAGCTAGCGATCCCATTGAAGTATGACCTAAAAGTACTTGAAAAAATGAGTGCGAGCATGGGACTGAACGATCCACTGTGATGTTACCAGCAAACCACTGGTCATTGCATACTCTTGGATCTTGCAATCCTCAAAGTGGATTTATATCTACACTCGTTCGTTCGTCGATCTAATGATCTATTAGTTGGAGTGTAGGTTGAGGATTGATGTTCCTCCCTCGCTTGAATGACGGAATCAAATATAGACTATTAAAGACATAAGATCGTCTGTATGGACGACCAAACTTACTAATATCTGGCGGCGCCTCCTAAAGGATCTGCACGCTCTCTCTGCTGACATCCCCTTAAAAGTTATACAATGAAATAGGAGTTGAAATATTCTGATTCTCTACGTCAGTATACACTCCACAATCATCTGGAGCCTATCCGTTTGCCAGGATGAACATATTTAATGAACATCGGATTAAAAGCTAAAAGAACGCAATAGTTAACTGTTAAATTTGCTCATCGTATACGAACGTGTAGTCGAAAAAGGACCGTGTGAGCGTTTTGTATACGAACTAATAAATCCCATCATCGCTTTTCTAAATTCTTTATGTTCTTTACGCTCTGCCTCAAAAGCCGATTTCATTTCACATATAGAATGATCAATCTTGTCCATTAATATAAATATTCCAACCTATACAAATAAATAAATGTTATAAAACTCTAATAATAAATTTTAAAAATAAAAAAGTATTTAAAGAAGGTCTTACCATCATTGAGCATTATTGATATAGAACCAACATATGATAAATAGTCACTTGAAAAGTTCTTGAAAGATTCATAATATATCTTCCTGTTGGACATTTTAAATTCATTTGATATAATAAGTCTCAATAACTATAAAAAACTAATATATGATAAATAAAATAAAATACATGTAAAATACAATATCTTTCTCTGTTTATCCAACATTTCCTTATCCACCATTTATTTTTTGCATTGCAGCAAAATTCTTAATTTGTACGCTCTCGAACCGCATGTAAAGTAATAATAATTGCCATAAGAGTTTCCTTCGACATGCAATATAGTTCCTTTTATCCCATACCTTGTACATCCAACAAGAATTTCTCTTTACATGCAGCATAGCTTCTTTTATCCTAATAAGAATTCTTTTAATGGGAGGATGGAGATTGTTTTTCATCTCTAAAGTTTTACTTAACCAAGGCAAGTGCGAAAGGATGGCCGGGTACTCCGTACAGGAAAAATTAAGAAAATTTTGTCTTCTGTGTCTGTTTGGGAGTGAGAAAATATGAAGTCTAAATGGAAAGTTTTAAAACTAAGGTGAGTGCTCATGGCAATGATGATTTTTTCAGTATTTTTAGCGAGGTACTTAAAGATAGGGTTTTAAGAGGATATTAGGGGCATTAACAAGAAAAAAAATCATTTTTATCTCTGATACAATAGTCTATTCCATCCTTGTATCCTTGTTATTTAAATAATAACACATTTTATCTATACTTTTTAAACAATAACTTAAAACACATATCGATAAATTTACTTTTGATTTACTAAATAATTCTTTAAACGCAAAATAAGATTTTTAATTAAGGATATACAAACTATTTTAAAATAAAACTCTCAAACACAATTAAATAATATCTAAATTTTTACGTAATTTAAAATTTAAAGATAATTTAATGAATAAACAATAATAACACTAAATAATATTTAAAATATATATTTATGACAAATTTTTAAAAAATATTTCATAGAGTGAATTTTTTTCTTTTAACTTATCTCATTGTTTCATACAGTTATTATAAATAATAAATAGTGAATCTATACTATATTTTACCAAAAGTAAATATAGATTCTTTCATTTATTTTAAAAAAATAAAAGACATACTAAAGACATAAAAATACATATTTAAAATACTATAAAATAAAAAACGCAATATTAGAATGTGTGATTATTTATTTTTAATTTATCTTTTATTTTAATATAAATAATAATCCTTGATTGAAAAATTATTATTATTATATAAAAATTTTAATTGATTTGATTAAACAAATAAATTTTATTTTTGCTGTGTATCCCAAATGCATTCTATAGTTCTGTTTTTTGCTTTCTTAACATTTTATATACCTTTTTCCCTTCAAGTAAAAACAAAGAAATAATTTCACCTGCATAAAATTTTCTTAACTGTGTAAAAGGCACTGAAGACGCCAGCAAGATCTTTAGCAACGATGCGGCATGCACCATTTGTGATCAAGTGCTCTCTAAGAGGTACGAAGTCTTTATGTGCTTGCCTGGTTGGTGTTGGGAATGTCATTTTGAATATGCAGAATGTTTTTAAGAATTTGGTTGCTCATAACTGCGGGGGTTCAAAAGTCCGATCTCTAAGTTTTCCATTTATTTAGTTTCCTTTGGCCTAAATTTGCTACAGAGCTTCATTCTCACTTAGAGGGGGCCCAGCTGCCATATGAATGAAAAATAAACCCCTGTTGTTGTTTAACTCCTTTGGAGGCGTGTTTTGAGCAGCTTGTAATATTGTTTCTTACCTCCATATGGGTATTTGTTAAATTAATTCTACTTACTCTGTTTTATTTTCCCTTGACAGCCTTATGAAACCTGTGGATACCAATCCAAATGATGAATGGGTCAATGTAAGAAAATTTTGTCACTATGTTAGAGTGAAATTCAGACCATGCTAAAAACTGTGCTTTTCTTTTCAAAGTATTGCTGCCTTTTATCTAGCTGCTTTGCTGCTAATTGCTAATATTCTCAGTCCATTCTGTTGCAGATGGCCATGGCTGATGTTTCTCCACAGATATGTATCCTTAATATTGTACTCGCTTTCTGGCTTGATACTTAATTTTCTTTTGAAATCCATCAGTTGACAAACAAAGTGGAGCTAGAAATAAAGTAAGGAGGTGAGTTGGTACCTCATATGTGTGTTCTAGTTATAGAGAGTTACCAAACTAAAATGAGATGAACATCCTATCTAGCAATTTGTTAAGCCCTGCATCTTCTTTAAACAAATTCAATGGTGAAGAGTGCATATAGAAGTGTAATGTTCTATTTGGGAAAAAAGAATTGGAGATGCAATACAAAATGCACAGAATTGTTGCTCAATGTCAACAGAAATGCAAGAAAAGTTAACAGAAAAATTAGAGCAGGTACATACAACATATCAGAAAATGGCCAAGAGTTGTTAGATAATGGAACAAGAGATTAACAGTTTGTCCAAGGATAAGCAGGAACTCTAGGAAAAGTTTTCTGAGAAATCTAGTTCAGTCTTTTGCTATATCATCGTGTCCTAACCTACAGATTCTATTTCCTAATTCTAAAGGTTTGGTTCTTGGATACCTAAAAGAACTGAGTAAGTTTTAATATCAGACAGAAGAGAAAACTTGATGAAATGTATGATCAATTTGTAGGGATAAAATCAGGTTTTTCTTAATTTTTCAATTAAAATCTTTTAGTACTGATCTCATACAACATATAAGAATTAAGTAATCTAGAAATTCATACCTTTGATGATCTGAGAAGACAAACAATTGAGAGTTGTAGATCCGTCTCCAAACGATCTTCCAGGTTATGAATCAAGATCGATCAACACTGGACATGTGGGGGTCTGTTTCACTACTTTCAATTATAACTGGCTTCTCTTAGATGTATTCAGTATTTTTTTCAAAAACCCTGGAATTCTGTTCTCTCTTGTTTTAAGATAAAAGTATCCATTTTATAATATTTTATGAAAAACCCTAGGATTGGATTATGATTTCTATTTTAATTAAAAATAGAATTTTTTTTTTAATTTAAATATTTAAATTTAACTACTATTTCTTCACTTACGTAAAAGTGGAGAGAATGTGTAACTAACTTAGAGACCACCTTGTAAAATATCACGAGTCCACTTTTATACTTAAATATAACATAATAGGCCTTAAAAATATTATAATTATGATTTTTACCTAATACTCTAGTTTTCTTACTTTTGGGTCCAGTGATGGTGTTGTTAATTAAATGAGTTAATTCGGAGATCATTTGGGAATATACAATAGTGACTACAATAATTAAATTTGTAATTAAACAAATATAATTATTTAATTCCAATTTTACTGTAATATAAGATTGGAACTGACCTCCACAATTGTATGCCCAAATAATAATTCGCCTAACCACATTGATTTCTTTACTGCACAATCCTTTGTGCTACATTGTTAATTTAAATTGATACCTTAACTGTCCAATCAATTTAATCACATCTTGTTCCTTGATACTTACTGGTTTTCTCTAATGATCATTTTAAATATACTTATTTATGTTGAAGCACTCTGACAAGAGAATTCTATGATCAAGTACTGAAAACCCATCAAGTGATGTGTCGTACAAATTCTATATTGTTAATCTATAATTTAAATACTTGTAATTGCTCCCACCAAGATACCGGGTAATCTTGACAACATGTGTATGTCGTGCCCATTGGTAACTCAAATGAAATAACAACTACAATCATAAAATTATAACTAACTCAAGATTAAGATTATAGTAAATCAATGCCTATGAGATTTAATAAGTCTGACAATTATTACTAGGTTAATTAAATTTCATATGTGATTCAGTTCAATGTGGTCATACTACATCAATAAATTCATACATGATTAAGACAAATCACTCAATGAATTTATTACAGTCTATACCTAAATAAAGTACCCAATTTTATTTATCAACTGCGAACTTAATTTATTTAATCATAAGATAACTTGTATTTATGTCTTCTGTGAATCTATATGGTGATCGCATAAATACATATAATATGATTAAATGGACTTTACTCAAAATATTAATGCAATTTAAGATATCTGAATAAATACCTATAATATTTTATGAATCAGAAAATCAATATGCTTTAAAGAGTACATAATCCCAACAAGCTCCCACTAGCTCTCAATGTATATCTGGCATATTGCACCTGCTGTACGACTCTAAGTGTAGGTGATAACCTTTTACACTATTCCCTTATGAGATGATACTTCCTCTCAATGTGTTTTTGTTTCTTGTGGTTCCTTGGTTCTTTTGATTGAGCCACTGCAGCACTATTATCACAAAATAATTTAAGTGGTGCATTTGTAGTAGATACCACCTCAAGATCTTGAAGGAACTTGCAGAGCCATACCTTTTTTTTTGCAGCCTTAGATGTAGCCACATATTCAGCTTCTGTTGTGGAGTCTGTGATACAGGATTGTTTCACACTCCTCCAACTAATAGCTCTACTTCCTAATGTAAATCACATAGCCCGAAGTAGACTTTCTAGAATCCTTATCTGACATTAAGTCAGAATCAGTATAACCCACTGGAAGTTCATCACCAGAATACATAAGCATATAATTCTTAGTTCTTTTCAGATACTTCATTATGTGCTTGACAGTAGTCCAATGTTCAGGTTCAGGATTAGTTTGATATCTGCTAACCATCCCAACTGCAAAATATATGTCTGGTCTAGTGCAAAGCATAACATACATAAGACTTCCTACAGCTTCCGTGTAGGGAACTCATCTAATTTTCTCTATCTCCTCAGAAGTTTTAGGTGATTGATTCTTAGAGAATAAAAATCCATGTCTGAATGGTAACAAATAAGTCTTGGAATTTATCATGCTAAATCTAGTCAATATCTTATCGATATAGGCTATTTGAGATAAAACTATCGTTTTATTCTTCTGGACTCGTAGTAACTTGATACCAAGAATATAACTAGCTTTTCCCAGATATTTCATATCAAATTATTTCGCTAGCCAACTCTTTATAGTAGTCAATACTCCTACATCATTTCCGATAAGGAGAATATCATTTACATAAAGAATTAGGAAGACTACAGATTTTTCCTGAATTTTCTTGTACACACATGGTTCATCAATATTTTGAATGAATCCAAACGATTTCATTGCTTGATCAAATCTGATGTTCCATGACCGGAATGCTTGCTTTAATCCATAGATGGATCTCTACAACTTGTATACCAAGTGTTCTTAGCTTTTTTATATGAATCCATCTGGTTGCTGTATAAAGATGTCTTTTTCATGATACCCATTAAGAAAAGCATTCTTGATATCCATTTGCTAAATTTCATAATCTGGCACTGCAATAATAGAGAGCAGAATTCTGATGGATTTAAGCATAGTAATCGGAGAAAATGTTTCCTCACAATCGATTCCCTCTTTTAGAGTGAACCATTTGGCTACTAATCTTGCTTTAAATGTTCCCATCCTTCTGTTTACTCCTCTTTTCCTCTTATAGATTCACTTACATCTAATGGGTTTTACGCCATTTGGTGTCTGTACAAGTTCCAAGACTTTATTAGAATACATAGATTCCATTTCTTGATTCCTTGCTCTTTTCTAATGTTCAACATCACTATCTATTAGAGCTTTATTGTAACTAGTGAGATTTTATACATGTTCATCTGAGATGGCCGTATAGGTTTCTTCCAATAACATATATCTTATTTGATAATCTAGTTACCTCCCGCTATGACGAGGTTCTAAAAGTGATGATTGTTCAGGGATAATCATTTGTTTAATCATTCTTACTCTTTTCTATGTTTATTATACATAAATGGAATACTGAACATCAATTTGATCTCTTTATAATTTTTCTAGTTTTACCTTACTATTAGGTTATAAGTCATTTATATAGTCTTCCTCAAGGAAAGTATAGTGTGTGTTTACAAATACATTTCTATCTTGAGGCCTATAAATTAGACTTTCCTTTATTCATTTAGAATACCTAAAACATGTAAACTTTTGAACATGAATCAATCTTTTCTGTCTATGATTTTAGTATAAATATTAGTGAATCTCTAACTACAGATGTGTCGCAAATTAAGTTTGTGACATTTCCATAATTTTATGGAGTATTAGGCACCGATATAGATGAAAATTCAATAGTCTATGCAGTTTCAAATACTGGTATTTAGAATAAAAAAGGTAAATGGTAAATTATTAGGCATATATCTTGTCTTATCCAAAAAAAATCTTGTTTCTCCATATAATGACACTATAATATTTCAATGTTCATTATATATGAGAGTTTATCCCATTTTACAACTAAATAGATTTTGAATTCTCTAGAGAGATTTTATTTACTTTGATCAGATCGAAACTCTTTTATGTTCTTGTCTAATTGCTTTTTTGTTTTATCCATGTACTCTTTTGAATTTTCAAAAGCCACAGAATCATGATGCATTTAGACAAACATAAATGTAATGAATATTCATCAATAACATTGATAGAATACTCATAACCTCTTCTAACATGTAAACTAATTAGTCCGTATACATTTGTATGCACTAATCCATACAATATTATGCTTTTTTTTAGTTCAAAAGGAGCTACCTTGTCATATTAATCTTCTAAATAAGATTTGTAGAGTATCAATGATCAACCTCAGTAGGTCAAGAAAGACCTATTATTAATCATTCTCATGAAATTTTTTATAGTTTATATGATTTAAGCATAAATATTAGAGATGCTATTGGTTTAGAAGAAACTTTTCTTTTCTTAGATAAATGCATATACTCTTTATCATTATATCTTGCTTTGAATAGATTAATAGACTTATATGATATTAATTATTTTCGTAAAGTACCAAAATAAGTTATTAATAAAGGATCTAAAAATAATAGTGCACTCTTGTTTATTAAAAGCAAGCCACCGAAATTAAATTCCTCTAATGTTTGGAACACAAAGACAAATATCAAAACTTAAAGTCTCATAAAATTGATCTAGTCTTTTCAGCAGATATAAACTAGTATCCTTCTCTACTGCAGTTTAAAGCCTTCTTCACTTAATCTCTTGGTTTCCTGAAAACCAAATAAATGAATTTACAAATAAAATTAGTTATCTCAGAATCTATTATTGCATTAATCAATAGAAACTGAACTAATTAGGAAGCTTGACATGACTTAAAAGTATTTGATTTACTCCTAAGTATAAGAGTGTCTAGTTATAATATAACCCGGTGAGTCTAGGGTCGAACCACAAGGAATTTTAAATTTAGTAGTCTATTATTAAATAAAAATTAATAGTAGAAAAATAGATTACCTGTCTAAAAAGTACTAAGGCTACGAGATTCACTCTTGGAATTTAAATTATGTTCATAATATTCTCTCCTATTTATATTTTATATTTTATTTATTAATTAAATATTATGTCATTTAATTCTTAATTAACCAACTAAATTGGAGTGTCGACATAATTTCAAAATATCATATAAATCCAATAAGATTTTAAGTTTATAAATTAATATGACATAAAAATATTCAGCAAATAAAAGTATAAAATATTAAATATTAAATAAAATAAACTTTGAACTTACTTGAGAGAGATATTAATTCCATAATTTAAATCCTTGAGTTTCACCCTTTGCCCTAACTTAATAAATTAGCCACTCGTATTAAAAAAAAAACACTCATTTTATTTGACAAACTTCTAAAATATATTACAAGAAAATTTTAAAAACTTGAAACAATAGAAGGAGAAAATTTGATAGACTCAACTTCACCATTTTCTTTCTCCTCTTTTTCTTTCTCTCATTTCTCTTATCTTTTTCTTCTCTTTCTTTTCTTTTCTTTCTCTTCTCCTCCCCGCGCTCCCTTCTCCTCTGCGATGCTTCTCTTTTTATAAGAAAAAAAAGGAAATATTTATTATTTTATTATTATAATATTATAATATTATATTATATATTACATTATTATATATATTATTATATTATTATCTCTTCTTTTTTTTTAATTTTTTTTAATATATATTATTTATTTATTATTACAAAGCAGCTATTTTTTCTCTCATTTTTCAGTTCTAATCTCTTTTCATTCTCAAAATATAGGTACAATAACAAAATATAACAATTAAGATAAAAATTAACATAATAAAATATAATTTATATAAAATTACATATGAGGAACATTAAGATAAAATGTAAGTTGTGTACACATTAATTAATACTTTAAGTGAAAAAATAATAATTTAAACATTTATAAAATATACACTTTCTAGTACTAATCATACCCCCCAACCAGCTTATATCTAGTCCATAGCAATTAAAGCGCTATTTTAAATTAAGAATTATAAAATTCACCCGCAAGTTAATAGTTGTTCATCTATCCTCTAAACTACCAAATAAATAAATTCTCATATTTATTTATTTTAGCTTTTTGTCATTAACTAATTATCCAAGATATCATCAAACCTTCTTTTGTGCTCGAAAAATTAACACAATACTTATGAGACTTCATTAAAAGAAAACAATATTTTTTTATTCTAGTGATTTATCAGAGATAATATCTTTATTAGACAGTATATTATTCATGCAGTTTAAAATATTACATCTTTAATTCATATAGCGAGCTTTGGACCAATGACTCCCAGACGAGTTGGCCTTAGGGCACTAGGTATAAAAACACCCCTACGAACTTAATTACTCGGATTTTAGAAAAATAAGCAAACAATATATCTGCAACCCATATAGCGAGCTTTGGGCCAATGGCTTCCAGACCAGTTGGCCTTAGGGTACTAGGTGTTAAAACACCCCTACGGACTAATTACTCAGGTTTCAGATATAGTAAAATTAAACATATTTATTTATTTATTTATTTTTTTTTTGAAAAACATAACACACTTTCCATTACCTTAGAAATTATCTCCAACAGATCAAGAGAACAAAATATTGTAAAAATTTTAACTTACAACCCAATAGGATGTGTCATAGTGTGTGTGTGAAAAGAATGATATAATAATACATGTTTAAATAAATAACTGACAAAAAGATTTAATTAATGATTATCAAGTGGAGAATTCATAAATTTGAGTAATTCAAAGAATAAGGAACAAAAACAAATTAATATGAATTTTAAATTCAAAAAATAATATATATTGGACTGTTAGGATACGTATCAAAAGTAGTGACTCTTTACTCAGCCATCCTAGACAAAAAAAAATTGTTTTTGGATTTTTTTTATTTAAAGAAAAATAAATAAACACATATATTTACAATTTACATCAACTATTCTAAACATTATTCTTAATATTTTATAATTTAAAGATGTGCATGCAAAATGAGAAACATAGAAAATAAACATAAAAGAAGAAGTAGAGAATATCATACCTGAACTTGTTGTAGAGGTTTCGAATATTTTTTTTTGAAAAATATATAAATAAAAAACTCCAAGACTAAGAAGATGCATTTCTAGAACTACTCACTCCCTATTCGGCCATCTTCGACTCAAAATTTATTCAAAGTTAGTCTTTATAGAAAAAAAATTAGTAAAAATATCACCATGATTGATATATTCCACAATTGCCAACTATTTCCTTTCCCCAAACTAAATGAGACATTGTCCTCAATGTCTTAAAGGAAAGAAGTAGAGTTTAGAAGACATCACATGAACACTAAAAAAAAAATTTACAAATAGAGTTTTAAATCTAATTTGCACTTCTTACTACTGTTACTGTTATCATCTTCAGTTGACCAATCCAATGCTAAAGTCATGAGTTCTGGCTCTGGTTCGTAAGCTTGTAAAAGATCAAGTAATTCATTAGTAGTAGAAGCACAAATAAAGATTTTTTTAACTGAGTGAGGAATAAGATAATTTTTAATTGCATGGTTAAGTAATGTGAACAAACCATTATAAAAATTTTTATTATTTAACAAACAGATGGATTTCTAATGAATGTTCAAATGGGCCCAAGACGCAAATGTAATTAGTGTCTCTAGAGTTGCAAGATCGCCTGGCAAAAAGATTAAAGCATTAGCATGATCTAACATTTTGGATATTCTTTCTTGCATACCTGAGACAACTAACTCTTCTCCAGTTAGTGGGCCAGGTAGACATCCTAGAGGTTTAAGGGCTTTTGGGATGATTCCTAGCACTTGACTTTCTCTAGTGAAAGCTATTTCTAAAACAAGTTTGGATAATCCACAGTCACCTCCTCCATATATTAATTGTAAGTTTCTCTCTGCTATGACACGACTAAGATCTACAACTGCCTCAATGAATTCCCTGTACTTTCCACAGCGAAACCCAGAAAGCACAAAAATATTTTTGAATTGTCTACTCGAAGATGTTGCCATTGGAATAATCTTAAAAAATAATTTGTGAAAGTTTAAAATAAAAGCACGTATTTAAAGATAGAGATATTGATAAACAACTGTAAATGGAGTGGTGTACTTATCAAATGGCGTGTGAACCTTTGGCTTATATTTTAAAAGTAAACAAATAAAACAAATAGTAAAAAGAAAAAGAAAACAGTAATCACACTATTAAAAGTAATAATGCATAAAATAAAATATTATTAAAAGGAAAATGATATTTACTGGCTCACATCTTCCTCTAGTTTTACGTCCAATAACGGCTTGAACGCCCTCTATGGGTCGAGGATAGGCTTCCCATCCATTTTTCTTATAAACTGGCAAACAGGGTCTTTTTGTGTCAGATTCCCATGACTAAACTCTGTGTTTTCTTTTTGGAATAGTTTCCAATACCTTTGAATTGAATGTTGTACATATCTGCTTCGATGCGTCTCAAGAGATTGTAAGATATCATCTAACGATTCTTTATTCATGCCATCTTTAACAAATTTAATTTTATCTTCACGAGTATTAGAAACCATTCTTAAAGATTTAAAACGCGGGTTCTTGCAATTACGTCTTACACAATTACGACAATTAGAGCCAAGTTGTTTATCTCTTCTCTTTTTAGCGTATGTACTTTTTCCAAAACCAGGCATATAAGAAATAAATGGATCAGAAAAATCACCTACTAATCGGACCTTTGCTTCAATTAACCAACGAACGTCAGAAGGAATGCCATGGATCATTAACAAACGTAGTCGTTCACAACGAGTTTTGTAAATTTTCCTGAGAGCATTTTGAGGGGGAGAAGGAAAATGCTTATGCAGTTTTTGATGTATTTCTTCCATGTTTGGTTTTTGAGGTTTCAGTTATTATGGGAAGCTGAAAATACTGACTTAAGAAGTCACGGAGTACCATTATCCACCATTTATACGGGAAAGTAAATTAAAACACACCAAAGAAACAAATCAATTCTGAAAAATCAATTCAAATGTGAAAATAAACAAAATACAATGAAAAGAAAAAAATAATAAAATAAAATAATTGAAACCTACATTTGTCCTTTTATTGCATTAACTTCAAGTTCCAACTGAACATTATAAATACCTTCTTCTATTTCCCAAAGTTGTCTTTCTAGGTCTTCAACATATGATACAAACTCTGGTGGTCGTTGATCCCATATTAGATGTGATTTACAACTTCGTATCAGTCCTGCTAATTGCAATTTTATATGTAAAAGAGTTTTAAGATGTTTCAAGAGGATATTTCTAATTGAGGTATTCATGACATAGAATAAGAGAAAACACAATTGTCAAACAAACACGCTTAAGCAAGAAATATTATATACTTAATAAATATGCGGTGTGAAACTAAAAATAATCAAATAATCAAACAATTAAATGATAAAATAATAAAACAAAAAAGAAATATATATATATATAGTCACACATTAAAGATTTAATCAAGATTTGGTGGGTCACTCAAATTGATTTCAGTGTCTTCTTCACGTGGTTGGAATTCCAGGTATGATTTTAATATCTGAACATTAACTTTAAATGTGACACTATTCTTTGTATTCTCGATTTCTATGGCCCCGTATGGATATGCATATTTTACAACAAATGGGCCACTCCACCTTGACTTTAATTTCTCTAGAAACAAATGAAGACGAGAATTATAGAGCAAAACTTTTTGATCAATTTCAAATATTTTTCTAAAAATTTTTTTATCATGAAAAACTTTGGCTCTTGCTTTAATAATTCTTGAATTTTCATATACATCATTTCTCAATTCTTCGAGTTCATTCAATTGCAATTTACGCACATTACCAATATCATCAAGATTTGAATTAAAAGCTTGAACAGCCCAAACTGATTTATGCTCAAGCTCAACTGGTAAGTGGCAAGGCTTACCATAAATTAACCGATAAGGTGACATTCCTAAAGATGTTTTAAATGCAGTGCGGTAAGCCCAAAGTGCATCAGTCAGTCGAAGAGACCAATCTTTTTAACTTGGGTTAATCGTTTTTTCTAAAATATGTTTAATTTCCCTATTTGCTAATTCAACTGAACTATTTGTTTGAGTGTGATAAGAAGTAGCAACTTTATGCGTAATTCCATATTTTTTCATTAAAGACTCAAATGGTTTATTAAAAAAATGCTTACCTCCATCACTGATAATAGAGGGATTCTAAATCTGCTCAAAAGATTTTCTTTTAAAAAGCGAATCACAGTTTTGTGATCATTGTGCCGACAAGGAATAGCTTCAATCCATTTTGAAACATAATCAACAGCAACCAAAATATAAACAAATCCAAATGATGATGGAAAAGGGCCTATAAAATTAATTCCCTAACAATCAAATATTTTCAATGATAAGAATGGGATTTAAAGGCATCATGTTCCGCTTTGAGATGAACCCTAGCATTTGACAATTCTTGCACATTTTACAAAATTCATGTGAATCTTTAAATAATGTAGGCAAATAAAATCCACACTGCAATATTTTTGCGGCTGTTTTCTTTGAAAAGAAATGGCCACCACAAGCTTCAGAATGACAAAATTGAATGACACTACTTACCTCATTGTTTGATACGCATCTCTGAAAAATTTGATTAGAACCGTACTTGAATAGATATGGATCATCCCAGTAAAAACTTTTTACCTCTGTTAAGAATTTCTTCTTATCCTAAGAGTTCCAATCAAATGGCATTTCACCTGTTATAAGATAATTAACAATGTTAGCATACCAAGGTATATTTTGTATAGAAAATAAGAATTCATCAAGGAAAGAATCATTGATAGGTGTTGTATCGATTGAGGACTCATTTGTAAGTCTTGACAGGTGGTCTGCAACAACATTTTCAGCACCCTTTTTATCCTTGATTGTCAAGTTGAATTCTTGGAGTAGTAAAATCCATCGTATTAATCTTGGCTTGGCATCTGTTTAGATATTAAATATCTAATAGCTGCATGATCAGAATAAACAATAGTAGATGAGCCAATTAAATACGATCGAAATTTATCCAATGCAAATATTACAGCAAGTAGTTATTTTTCAGTTGTGGTATAATTCATTTGAGCACTATTTTTAGTTCTACTTGCGTAATAAATAAAAAAGGGCTTACCTTCCTTTTTTTGACCCAAAACAACTCCAACAGCATAATCGCTAGCATTGCACATTAGTTCAAAAGGTAAAGTCCAATCAAGGGATTGTATTATAGGGGCTGTTGTTAAAAGATTGATTATTTTTCAAAAGCTTTCTGACAATCTTCGGTCCATTCAAATGGTGTATCTTTAATCAAGAGGTTACAAAGTGGTTTAGATATAGTACTAAAGTTTTTTATAAACCTCCTATAAAAACCTGCATGTCCTAAAAAGGATCGAACTTCTCTCACTGTCTTTGGTGATGGTAATTTTGAGATGACTTCAATTTTGGCTTTATCAACTTTAATTCCTTTAGAAGAAATGACATGTCCTAAAATAATTCTAGAAACAATTATAAAATGACATTTTCCCCAATTTAAAACAAGTCCTTTTTCTTTACACCTTTTCAAAACTTTTTCCAGGTTATTAAGACAATTATCAAAAGATTTCCAAAAACAGTTAAATCATCCATAAAAACTTCAAAGTAATTTTTAACCATGTCACTAAAATGCTTAATATGCATTTTTGAAATGTTGCAGGAGCATTGCAAAGTCCAAAAGGCATTCTCCTAAATGCCAATGTTCCAAATGGACATGTGAATGTGGTCTTTTCTTGGTCTTCTAAGGCTATAGGGATTTGATAACAACCTGAGTAGCCATAAAAAAAGCAGTAATAGGGGTGTCCTGCTACTTTCTCAAGAATCTAATATAGAAATAGAAGGGGAAAATGGTCTTTTCTAGTGGCATCATTTAATTTTCTATAATCAATGCATATGCGCCAGCTAGAAGAGATACGTGTTGGGATTAGTTCACCTTTTTCATTTTTTACAACAGTTACTCCAGATTTCTTTAGTACTACTTGTGTTGGACTTACCTATGTATTATCAGAGATAGGATAGATAATTCCTACATCTAGTAGTTTAAGGACCTCATTTTTTATTACTTCTTTCATGTGGTGATTTAATCTTCTTTGTGGTTGACGGACTGTTTTAGCATTTCCCTGTAAGTGTATTTTATGTGTGCAAATTACAGGATTAATGCCCTTTATGTTTTTTAAGGTCCAACCAATAGCAGTCTTATTACTTTTTAAAACAGTGAGTAACTTACCTTCTTGGTAGCTTGTGAGTTGAGAAGAAATTACCACTAGATAAGTTTGATGATCTCCGAGATACGCATATTTTAATTTTTCTGGTAAAGGCTTTAGTTCAAGCTTCAGTGCTTCATTTTCTTTTGTCTTTCCAAGTTGTCTCATGTCTTCAAAGTCCAATTGATTATTGTCATCTTCGGGTATCAGTGTAGAATCAAGTATAGAACATATATTAGTAGTATCACATTCCAATTCTTTACTTAATTCAAATGAACTAGCAAAACAAATTTCCTTAGAATTTGAAAATTTCTCATCCTGAATGTATTCTTCAATGATTGGTTCAATGAGTTCAATATCCTCAGTCTCATTTTCTTCATCTTTTTTATCATGAGGTTGTTTACATAAGTTGAATACATTGAGTTCCAACTTCATATTGCCAAATGATAAATTCCATCACTCCATTCCTGCAATTAATCAAAGCATTAGCAGTAGCTAAAAATGGTCGACCTAATATTACAGGAATTTACTTGCGTTCATTAATAATTGGCTTAGTTTCCAAGACAATAAAATCTACAGGATATATGAATTTATCAACTTGAACCAATACATCTTCAATTATCCCTTTTGGTACCTTGATTGACCTATCAACAAGTAAAAGAGTAGTAGATGTAGGTTTTAACTCACCAAGATTGAGTTGTTGGTATACAGAATATGGAAGTAAATTAACACTAGCTCCAAGATCAAGTAAAACATGTTTAATTTTATAGTTCCCAATAATATAAGAAATAGTTGGACAACCGGGATCTTTGTATTTCAAAGCATTATTAGTTGAGAGAATGAAACTTACCTCTTCTACAAGAAATGTTTTCTTTTGTACTTTATGTTTTCATTTTACAGTACACAAATCTTTCAAAAATTTAGCATAAGATGGTACCTGTTTAATGACATCTAGCAAAGGAATGCTAACTTTCACCTGCTTGAAGACTTCATAAATCTCTAGGTTGTGGTTTGATTGCTTTGGTTTGGTCAATGCTTGAGGAAATTGGGGTACAAGAGGAGAGTTGGTTATTTTTTCATGGACTATTGGTTCGTCGGGCACTACTTTACTCTCTAAAATTGAATCCTTACTAATTTTCGAGAATCAAGAATGTGTTTTTCAACAAATTTACCTCCACAGAGGGTTATAACCGATTTAACTTGGCTCACGTTTTGGTTTCCAGTACTACCCATATGAGGATGTCGTTGACTTTTGGGATTTGGTTCAGATTGTGAAGGAAACTTACCTTTTTCATGAATGGTAAGTGCTGAGGTAAGTTTTGAGATGGTTTCTGTCAAGTTGGTCAATGTTTGCATAGTTTGATTATTAATTGACTCTTGTTTTTCAATGAATGAATGCAATGTATCTTGAAGAGTTTTTCTGGGTGGTGGGACATAAGGTGGGTAACTATGAGGATTTTGAAAATTCTAGCGTGGTGGAGGTGGTTGTGCATGATTGTCATTCCTCTAACTGAAATTTGGATGGTTTCTCTAACTAGTGTTGTATGTTTGTGAATATGAATTGGGATTCGGCCTTTTGAAATTATCTATGACATTCACTTGTTCATGCAAACTTTCTTTCAAAGCTGGTAAGGTTGGACAATTCTGCGTGAAATGGTCAATAGAACTGCAAATATGACATGAAGCATCTTGAACAGATTTAACATGATCATTCTTTTTCTACTCTAATGCTTCAACCTTTCTAGCTAAGGATGCAAATTTGGCTTGAAGGTCATGGTCTTCCCTAAAGTTGTACTTGCCTCCACCAGTTGGTGATTGTTGAGGTTTACTAAATAACTCATAAAAACCAACAGTATCCCAGTGTTGTGCATTTTCAGCTAATTGGTCAAGATAGTCTAATGCATCATCAGGATTTTTTTCTCTAAAATCACCATTACACATCATTTCAACAATCTGTCTAATTTGAGATGTTAGTCCTTCATAGAAATATGACACTAACCTCCATGCTTCAAAACCATAGTGTAGGCAAATGTTAAGAAATTCTTTATGCCTATCCCAACACTGATAAAAAGTTTCTCCTTGTTTTTTAGTGAAAGTGGTGATTTATCTTTTGAAAGAATTTGTTCTATAGGGTGGAAATTTTTTTTTTCAAAAATTGTTCTTGCATGTTATTCCATGTTCTTATTGATTCAGATATGAGGTTTTATAGCCAAGCTTTAACTTTATCTTTTAGTGAAAAAGGAAAAAGCTTTAATCAGATTATATTCACGCTACAATTTTGGTCTGTGTATGTATTACAAACTTCCTCAAAATCTCTTAAATGCAAGTATGGATTTTCGGATTCTAATCCATGAAATGTTGGTAAAAGTTGGATAATACCTGGTTTAAAATTGAATCGAGATGCTTCAGGAGGAAATGCTATACACGAAGGTGCTCCAGTTCTTGTTGGATTCATGTAATCTCTCAAAGTTTGTGGTTGATTCTGATCGTGTTCATATTACTGAGAATGATTGTCTCATTGATCAATTTGTGGATTAAGCTGGTTCAAAATGTTTTCACCTTGGATTTCTTTCATGATTGGTGGTGGTGATTGAGATATTCGAATTAACCTGCCACTTGAAGTTCGAGACCAACATCTCATACAATGATGATGATGTGCGTGTGTGAAATTATTTAATGCACAAGCAGATGAAAAAAATAAAATAAAAATTACAATTGAGATAAATAAAAATAAAAATAGATAAACTGAAAATTAAATGTACAACAAATATAAATGTACAAAAGATAAAATTATAAAATTAAATAACAAAGTAGGCGGTTAAACCAGCCTTATAAAATAATAAAGCATAAAAAATAAATGTGGAATAAAAATTACACAATTTATTATACAAGAAAATTAAATAACAAAAAAAAATAAATAATGGAAATTAAACAATAAAGGCGGTTGAACCAGCCATAAAAATAAATGTGGAAATTAAATTGCAGAAATTTAAAAGTCCAAATCCAAGTCCATGTCCATGTCCATTCAGTCCAAATGTCCAAATTGAGTCCAAAAGTATAAGGAATGTCAAGTCATAAATTCATAAGCCTAAGTTTAATTCAGTTTAGGTTTTTTTTTGGGTTAAAATAAAAATTTTATATGTTTTATAATATTTTTGTAATTTTAGGAGAAAGAAGGGGTTTAATTGAAATTTTATAATAAAAACAAAAGATAAAGTGACAAAAAGTGTGACAACAGAATTTAATATATATATAAAATAAAATGACACTAAATTTTTGAAATTTTCCTAGCAACGGTGCCAAAAACTTGAAACGACTTAAGAGTGTTTGATTTACTCCTAAGTATAATAGTGTCTAGTTATAATATAACCCGGTGAGTCCGGGGTCAAATTACAGAGAATTTTAAATTTAGTAGTCTATTATTAAATAAAAATTAATAGTAGAAAAATAGATTACCTCTCTAAAAAGTATTAAGGCTACGAGATTCACTCTTGGAATTTAAATTATGTTCATAACATTCTCTCATATTTATATTTTATTTACTAATTAAATATTATGTCATTTAATTCTTAACTAACCAATTTTATGGATGAATATGAGAATGGAGTACATGATGTGCCACAACTAAATCGGAGTGTCGACATAATGTCAAAATATCATATAAATCCAATAAGATTTTAAGTTTATAAATTAATATGACATAAAAATATTCAGCAAATAAAAATACAAAATATTAAATATTAAATAAAATAAAATTTGAACTTACTTGAGAGAGATATTAATTCCGTAATTTAAATCCTTGAGTTTCACCATTTGCCCTATCTTAATAAATTAGCCACTCATATTGAAAAGAAAAACACTCATTTTATTTGACAAACTTCTAAAATATATTATAAGAAAATTTTAAGAACTTGAAATAATAGAAGAAGAAAATTTGAAAGTCTCAACTTCACCCTTTTCTTTCTCCTCTTTTTCTTTCTCTCCTTTCTTTTTTTTTTTCCTTTCTCTTCTCCTCCCCGCGCTCCCTTCTCCTCTGCGATGCTTCTCTTTTTATAGGAAAAAAAGAACTATTTATTATTTTATTATTATAATATTATATTATTATAATATTATATATTATATATAATTTATTATTTTATTAAAAAAAGAACTATTTTCTCTCATTTTTCAGTTCTAATCTCTCTTCATTCTCAAAATATACTTATAATAACAAAATATAACAATTAAGATAAAAATTAACATAATAAAATATAAATTACATAAAATTACATATGAGGAACATTAAGATAAAATGTAAGTTATGTACACATTAATTAATAGTTTAAGTGAAAAAATAATAATTTAAATTTTTATAAAATATACACTTTCTAGTACTAATCAAAGCTTAAAGATTTCCTATATCTGATTTTAATAATCTTAGGACAATCTTTCTTTCGATGACCCTTCTGTCCACACTTGAAGCACTTGCCTTTCGACTTGCCATTTTTTCTGGTAGACAGTTTTCTTATCCCGAATTTCTTTTGCTTATTCTCTTCTTTTGAGTTAAGCTTTAAAGAAAATTCTTTTTCAGGAAGTTTTTTGCTATGATAATATTCTTCTATAGTATGTAGTTCGTACGTCAGTTGAACTAAGGTCGTATCTTTATTGTTTAAGATATAGTTGACCTTAAACTTTCTGAATGTATTATGTAAAGATTCAATCACTATGTTAATCTTTACTTTATCATCGATCTCAACACCATGAATCTCAACTTCATTCAAATAGTCCATTATTTTGAGGACATGATCACGAACTCTTGTACGCTCTTCCATCTTGGTGTCAGTGACACGTTTTAATGCTGGTTCTCTGGCAGAATCAATATTCTGCCCAAACATCTGATAGAGATTAGCCAATATTTCAGTGGTTGTTTCTATGCTCCGAAGTTTGTTTTGCAGTTCCATAGAAATCAAAGCCAATAAATAGCGTTTAGCCATTTTGTTAGCTTCGCACCATTTCTCGTAAGACTCCCTCTAGTTTCTATAATCGTATAATGTTGGTAATAGAGGGCATTGCTGGGTTAGAACATATTTGTAGTCTTTAGTAGTGAGAATATTAAATAGATTGCGTTTCCAATCTAAGTAATTTTCACCAGTTAGTTCATTTTTAACCAGGATAATTAATAGTGGGTAGATGGAAGACATTTTCTGAAAAATAAAACATACATGCATAAATACATTAATATAACATTCACAATCAAAATCTAAAATGCAAAAAACTATAAATATATTTTATTTTATTGTAACAATAATCTAGTACCACTTTAGCAAGCTATCCGTTGGGGAAGTCATGCCGCCACTTACTAGACCCAATTAACCATTAGATTATTTACTTTCATGTCGTAACATGATAAATAACTATCGTTATCTTTTAGGGCCAAAATTTTGTTAACAGAGCTTCGTTGGGAAGGTTAATAACAAATTTTGTTGAGTGTATAATCATTGTTTTAATCTACGTATTTCTCATATCATGCAGTCACCGTTAGGGTGATCAATAAATTGAAAAATATTTCGATCTTATCTTTAATGAAACTTATCAAATAAAATGTCTAATATATATAACCTTCGCAGGGAGCATCACCGTATCATGAAATAAGATATATATATAATTTTATTATTGAACTAACAATGGAGCCCGTGGGAAAATTATCTTGAATCTTCACTCTCCCATTCAATATTTTAAAGTTAGTTTTTCATTTTAAAACATACATATATTGTTAATTGCATGCTTACTATGATATTATCTAAGTGATATATTATATTATCAAGCATTTGTAAATTTCAAACAATATACATGAATTCATGTTATATGAATGACATATATCATTATGCATAGAGTGGCACTACCTATTCTATATAACATATTATTATAGCATGTTAACATCCAAAACACAACATATAGAAAATTAAATAATCTCAATTCATTGTTTTCCTAAAATAAAAAATATTAACCCTAAGCCTAATCTTCATTGGGCGTCTTGTCAATATCTTCTTCCATTGGATTATCTTTGTTGATGGACTTGGCTAATATGGGCTTTAAATTTATTATCGGTCCAAATTTTTAATTTTAAAGAAAATAAATAAAATTTTAAGTAAAACTTTTAGACCAATATAAACTTAATTTGTTAAACTATATCCATGCATTTTAATCCATTAAGCCCAAATTTTATTGAACTTAAAACTATAATTTATGAAGTCCAAAACCGTTTCTGAACTTAAATGCATAATAGTATACTAATTTAGCCCAAATTGAAATTATTACAGAATTTAGGGGTCTGAGTTATAATTATCACTCAAAACCCTAATTTCATATTTTCTTCTCTAGCCGCCATCACCAAAATGCAGCAGCTGCTATTCGTCTTTTCTTCAGTGAGCACTCGTCGTTGTCAAGCTGAAAATGCGCCATATGCCAGCGCTGGACATCAGCCACTTGCTGATGCTGCTTGCTGCTCCAGCCGCGCGCCTACGTCCTGTGCGAGCTGCGTGCGCTACCTACTGCTACGCTTGCTGCTGCTGCATGCACTGCAGCGAGGCCTGTTGCTCCTGGTGTTGTTGGCTCCGTGCGCGTTGTGCGTTCTTGCTCAGCATCTGTCCCTTTTTTTTAAAAGTTTCTATAAATTTTTGTTATAGATTCCTAGCGCCAATGGCTTAAAAAAATTCTAAAACAAAAAATTAATACTAAAAGAGAAACATGGTGATAATAGACCACATTTTTTGTTATAAATCCAAAACAAAAATACAGATAAATTTCTGACCATGAATTGAGACAATCCAAGTATGCTTTATTCATATATTAACAAATAATATATATTTAAATAAATTGTGCCACTCTAATACATAATAAACAAGATAGATTTCTTACGAAATCATTATATATTATTATAAGATGGCTCTGATACTAATTGCAGGGATAAAATCAGGTTTTTCTTAATTTTTCATTTAAAACCTTTTAGGACCGATCTTATACAACATATAAGAATTAAGTAATCTAGAAATTCGTACATTTGATGATATGAGAAGACAAACAATCGAGAGTTGCAGATCTGACTCCAAACAATCTTCTAAGCTATAACTCAAGATCGATCAACACTGGACGTGTGGGCGTCTGTTTCACCACTCCCAATTGCAACTGGCGTCTCTTAAATATTTTTAATATTTTTCTTAAAAACCCTGGAATTCTATTCTCTCTCGTTTTAAGAGAAAATTACCCATTTTATAATATCTTAGGAAAAACCCTAGTATTTTTGGATTAGGATTCTCATTTTAATTAAAAATAGGATCCATTTTTTTTAATTTAAATATTTAAATTAAATACTATCTCTCCACTTACGTAAAAGTGGAGAGAATGTGTAACTAACTAGGGGACCACCTTATAAAATATCACAAGCCCCCTTTTACACTTGAATATAACATAATAGGCTTTAATAAATATTATAATCCCACCCAATAAATCATTCCGATTCATTTCCAATAGAATCTTCTTTATTCACGGATTCAATCCTTCCCATTGCTTCTCGATTTAATGGCTAGGTCTGAATTCTCCAACGGAGTCCTTAATTATTTCTTTTCTTAAGTCAATTTTCTCAGTTTCACCTAATACGCCAGGTTTCTTGATTTTAGGTCCAGTGATGGTAATTAAATGAGCTAACCCAGGGATCATTTGGGAACATACAATAGTGGTTACAATAATTAAATTTGTAATTAAACAAATATAATTATTTAATTCCAATTCTACTCCACTATAAGATTGAAATTGATCTCCATAATTGTATGCTCGAATAATTATTCGCCCAAGCCACATTGATTTCTTTACTGCACAATCCTTTGCGCGGCATCATTAATTTAAATTGATATCTCAACTGTCAAATCAATTTAATTACATCTTGTTCGTTGATACTTACTAGTTTTCTCTAATGATCATTTTCAACATACTTATTTATGTTGACGCACTCTGGCCAGAGAATTCTATGATCAAGCACTGAAAACCCATCAAGAGATGTGTCGTACAAATTATGTATTGTTAATCTATAATTTCAATACTTGTAAGTGCTCCCACCAAGATATTGGGTAATCTTGACTACATGTGTATATCGTGCCCATTGGTAACTAAAATGAAATAACAACTACAATCATGAAATTATAACTAACTCAAGATTAAGATTACAGTAAATCAATGTCTATGAGATTTAATAAGTCTGACAGTTATTACTAGGTTAATTAAATCTCATATGTGATCCAGTTCAATGTAGTCATACTACATCAATAAATTCATATATGATTAAGACAAATCACTCAATGAATTTATTACAGTTTATACCTAAATAAAGTGCCCAATTTTATTTATCAACTGCGAACTTAATTTATTTAATCATAAGATAACTTGTATTTATATCTTCTGCGAATCTACACGGTGATCGCATAAATAAATATAATATGATTAAATGGAATTTACTCAAAATATTTATAGAAGAGCCATTGCACTCACAATGTTGAGAGTACGGGTTCGAGCTCCTATAAAAATATTTATAGGAGTTATTTAAAAAAAAAAAGACTTTACTCAAAATATTAATGTAATTTAAGATATTTGAATAAATACATAAAATATTTTATTAATCAGAAAATTAATATGCTTTAAAGAGCACATAATCCCAACACAATTGAGGAGTGAGTACGAGTCGATGAAACAATCAGCGATCCAGCCTTCAAACAGTTTCTACCCAAAAAATGACCCGGATTTGTTCTCAAACCCTGCAGCTAACATGATGGATAACAGAGACACGATTCGAAAAGGTATTCTAATGGATGTTGCATGTTTATACTCATTGTCATCTTTAAAAGCACTACCACTTGACATATTGAAAGTTTTATTGATGCATATAAGTTCTTTTGGCTTTTAGTAGATATATTAATGCATATTTTCGTTAACCCATTTTTGTTTAAATATCTCCAAATCCAATTCACTTAAATTTTGCAGATTGGTCGGTTTACTCTCCTGGAACTCCAGGGCCTAGAGAGGATATATGGCCAGCAAGACAGAATAGTTCAAACTCATGTCCCTTTAACATATCCACTGGCTCACCAGCAAAACAACTAGTCATTCCAGTTGATGGTGGGAACAGAAGAGCTGGTGTTCCCCCGGCTTTTGGAGCTGGCGCTGCTAACCCCTCGATGACACTTAGGAATTTAATACTCTCCCCAATAAAACGGCCTCAGCTCTCTCGTAACCGCACTCAAATGTTCACGTAAGTGACAGTTGATTGTTATGCTAAAGCATCTTGCTTCATATTTGGAATTTATTGTTAAGTCTAAATATTGGCTTTTTTCAGGTTATAGACTAGGAGTTGAGGGATTGCTGTTTGATGGACACATCTTGCTGGGTAGTTTTTATCTTGTTGTTTCCTTTGCTGACATGTGGAGCAGTTGACAACAGAAGGCCTAGGATTTTACGTTGAATCTGGTTTTTGTTTTGTAATTTGTAATCATTTGGATTTTATGTTGGCAAAATATGTATCTTAAGCAGAGTAGCAAGACGCGTTTTTTATTTGTTGTGCCCCTAGAGTATAAATTGTTAATAACAAATCAATAAATCATAGCATGCATGTTGAGATATTGGAATAAGTCATGATACCTTGATCTTGGAACGACGATGAGCAACTGCACATCACAGAAATGTTTTATCAGTCCTCGTTTTTCATTATTATTGAAACAACAGTTAACATATGGTTCCTCGTTGTATTGTACACGATTTACGTTCACAATTCAATACTCGTTAACAACTTAAGATTATCAACTTAAGATGATGTTGATGTCGACGGTGCTGTGATGCCAACGTGCTGTTGTTGTTGATGATGAGGCTGATGACGACGATTTTGATTATTTTCATCATGATGATGATGATTAGTATTATTATTATTATTGGAATGATGAATAATAATAATAATAATTAAAAAACAAAGTAATAATTATTACAATAGTTAATTAAAGATTTTTAATAAATTGTAAAAATCTAATTCATTCCGATTCCAATTTCAAGATAAAGTAAATACATCAATGACAATCTAATTCATTCTTATTTTAATTTCTACAATTTAAGTAAACAACTTATTTTGATTTATATTCTATATTCTCGTTCCATTTAAGTCTATTTTGATTTCTGCCTATTTTAATTTCATTTTATTCCGATTCCTGATTAGTAAATACACCGTAAACTTACTTGAATTTGCTGGTCCATTTCAAGCATCATGTTTAATTTTATGAGAGCCGAAACGCGTTTGCATGCAGTTGGTCTCTTTGGAAATGTCGAGAGGTAATTGTTTAGGTGTTATGCTGCTGGGTTCTTTTCAATTAAGTTAAAAATTTGGAATTGGGTCTGATTACATGAACTGAATTTTGTTTGTTTACATTTTTCGGACAGTTGACTAGTTGCACATGTCAAATAATTCTTCTTCAGCCTTAAATCGATCTAACAGTTGACAAATACTATACTTCTCGGGCTAAACAGAAGGATTCCGTGACTCAATGACTGATATATCGGTGTTAAAGTCATTTGGCTTCAAATTTTAACATGTGAGGACTGATGAGTAGATATAGTAATTTTTGATAGGATCTTGGACTTGACAAGCGATGATGTGTTTGAGTTAGCCCATATTGACAAGATTTTTAAACAGGTAAAATTTCGTTCATCTGTTTAATAATTTCAAGTTTGTGTTCACACTTTTTTATATGACGATTAAATGATATTATATTGAATTATTTTTATCCAATAAAAGTATTTTATATTTTTCATATTTTAAAATTTAGTTAATTATAATTTAAAAAGCTAATTAAAGTTTGAGTAGGTAGTACTACAAATATTTAAAAATATATTAAATAAACAAATAATTTTGCTAAAAGTATTTGGAAAATCAGCGGGCACATGTTAGAAAATACTGAAGTACTTGCATCCAAAACTATCTATGCATCGAGCTGAAATGAGAAATTAAAACCAAAAAGACAGCTCAATTACCCAATTTATTAACCAGTAGGAGACTAGGAGTATATTTGTTAACAGAACTCATCTTTGTTGGGCTCCAGTTGAATATTGGCTTATCTAGGCTTATAGATAGGTTTCTGTTTTTTTTTTTTTTCAAGCAAGGGGTGGATAAAATTCAAATAATTTTTTTTTCATATCTTTCTTAAAAATTGAATTTGGGTGGTTAGTTACTCATTGTTTCACCAGTTACCAATTACCAATTCAAAGTGCTTTGCTCGATCATCTTCATTTATAAAAATATCGATATATCTCATACAATGAATTTTATGACTGGGATGCAATGCATGATGTATAGTAAAATTACTTTCATCTTCAATTAAGGCGCCGCATACATTGCATTTTAAGAAATTGATAAGTCTAAATTAAAGAAATGATAAAAAAATTTAAATAACAAGAAAGAATCTAGAACCTAAAGAAACATGTGTTCCTTTTCTGTTCTTAAACATATATCTAATAAAGAAAAAACTACACTTGAATCACCAAAAAGCATAAAGAAAGAAACAAGAAAACAACAAAGGTCAATTATTTCTCGAGGTTCGTTGATTGTGCCTTCCTTTGGTAGGTGAATGAGGGTACTTCACGTCAAAGTGCTTTGCTCGATCATCATTGTTCTTAAAAATATCGGTAAATCTCATACATTGAATACTATGATGGAAATGCAATGCTTGATGTCTAGTAAAATCACCTTCATCTTTAACTGAGGTACTGTATATGTTCCATTTTAAGAAATTGTTAATGTCGAAAATTTGGTCGCTGTGATCTCGAGCAAATCCTTTTGCCGAATCAGACTTCAGCATCATCATTGAATTTATTTTTGGAGAAGCGGCTTGTAAATCTCCTGGGATGCCTTTAACTGCTAGCAGACTATCGATAATCACCTGAAACCACAGAAGATGGTCAGAGGGGCCGGAAAAAACTTATGCCACTTCTCATGCTGCTTCATTCATTCTTCCTTCCAGCTCTCCTTTCAATAAACAGGAAAATGATTTATTTTCATAAAGGAGAAGAGTTTCCCCTCTCATAGAAGAGATCTTCAAAATAAATATATCCATCAAAATAAATAATCATAATTATCATAACCCTCATGATCATAATTGCTGTACTAATGAGCCCTATAATAAACATATTAATGATCACTAAATAACATTTATCATAATAATTGATCAGCAGTAATGACTAATAATTATCATTTATTGTACATATTTGGTTGGGGTAATTATGATTACCCCCTAGTCGAAGTGTTTTGCTCAAAGTTACCAGACAATCATCTACCCTAGATGATCTATTCACTTGGTCGAAATAATTTTCTCCAAATAATCTGCTCACCTCGTCGAGGTGATTTGCTCCGGATGATCTGTTCACATGATCAAGATAATCTGCTCCAGATGATCTGCTCACTTGTTCGAGGTGATCTGCTCTATATGATTTACTCACCTAATCGAGGTGATCTATTTGAGCTCATCAAATAACTGTCTGGTCATAGTAGTATGCTCGAGGTCACTCTGATTTCTTCCTCAAATACAAATTAAAAAGTCGAACTTAAAGAAATAACCAAAAAAAAAAATTAAATAACAAGATATAATTTAATACCTAATAAAACTTGTGTTGTTTCTCTATTCATAAACATGTACCTAATAAATAAAAAACGACACTTGATACACCAAAAAACATAAACAAAGAAACAAGTAAATGACTAAGGCTGATTATTTCTCCGAGTTCACTGACTGTGCCTTCTTCTGGTAAGTGAACGAGGGTCCTTCTAGTGAACGTGCTTTCCTCGATCATCTTCATTCCTAAAATTATTGGTATATCCCATATAACGAATTCTATGATGGGGATGTGATGCTTGAAGTCTAGTAAAATTACCTTCGTCTTCAAATTTTGTGCTATATACGCCCCATTTAAAGAAATTAATAAGTCGAATTTAATGAAATTGCAAAAAATTTTAAATAACAAGATATAATCTAGTACTTGAAGAAGTTTATGTTGCTTTCCTATTCGTAAACATGTATCTAATAAACAAAAAACTACACTTGAAACACCATAAAGTATATAAATAAAGAAACAAGAAAACAACTAAGGTCGATTCTTTCTTCGGGTTCATTGATTGTGCCTTCCTCTAGTAAGTGAACGATGGTGCTTCTCGTCAGAATACTCTGCACGATCATCTTTGCTCCTAAAATATTAGTATAACTCATACAATAAATTCTATGACGGGGATGTGATACTTGATGTCTAGTAAAATCACATTCATCTTTAATTAAGGCGTCGCATATGTTCTATTTCAAGAAATTAATACGTCGAACTTAAAAAATGAAAAAAAGTTTTATATAACAAGAGATAATCTAGTACCTGAAGAAACTTGTATTGCTTCCATTTTTGTAAACATATATTGTTGATGTCAAAAATTTGGTCGTTGTTATCTTGAGCAAATTGCTTTGCCATATTAGACTTCAGTATCATCATTGATTTTTTTTTTTTTGGGAAGCGGCTTGTCAATCACCATAAATTCCTACAACTGTTAGCAGATTATCTAAGATCATCTGAAATCACAGAAGATGGTCAAAGGCATCAGAAGTTTTTCCGGCATGGACCCTCCGATGCCGAAGTTAGTAATCAGATCTATTTTGCTCTTAATTGCCTATAAGCATTTTATATCCAATGAAAGAATTATAGTTAACCATATGCTAGCCCTTGGCCTTAACAATTTTTGCTAAATTATGTTAATCATAATTAACCAAAATAAGTAAATAAATTATGTTAATCATAATTACTTAAATTAATAATAAAATAAAATTATATTAATAAAAATTTAATTACAATTTAATTAAAAATATAAATAGTTATTTAAAATAATTTTTATTAGTTATTTATGTAAATATATATAATCAAATAACTATTTAATTTTCTAAATTATATTCATGATAAATATTAGAAATTTAACACCTGCTTACTTAAGACTAAAATTGCCTACATTAAAAATTAAAGGTTTCCTTTATTCTTATAATTCCGTAACAAACCAAACATTAGAAAAATATTTCAATCTCCTCGATCTCTTCTCCTTTTCTCTCATTTCCTCACATTTCCTCTAACCAAACATTACCTAAGAGTATATTGCTCTTCCACTAATTTGTTGGATATATCCCTACAAATTTGTGTGGGTTGTATTCTGGATTGTGTCGCAGCAGTTTTGATTTAAGGGAGCCTAGTTGAATTTTGATCATAAATATATTAGTTGAATTGTACCCTATAAAAAAACAAAAAAAAGAACAGATAAAATTACAGATCATGGGTTCTATGTTCTATCAAGGACGAAAGATTGCTCTTGGAAGAAGGAAACGATGAGGTTATTTAAATTAATACAAGTATCTTTAGTCAATTTCTACTTTGAATTTTGGAAATTTTGATTTTATTACTATTCTTTTAGTGAATTTATGGATTTAGACCCCTTTTTATCTTAAGTCAAATTGATAAAGTTTATGCGTTTATTTATTGATTGACAGTCATTTTAGTAAAATGAAGCTTGTTTTATGATGCTCAATTGTTTATATCTTGGTTTTATATCGTAATAAGCCATATTTATAATTTTGTGAATTCTTGTGCTCTGTTTGAACACAAAGGAATTCTTATCTTAGCTGCTGGATTGGCAGAAAGCTTTGTTTGGAATTTTATTTAAGCGACTATTTTCTAATTGAGTCATGCGTATTCAATTTTATTATTGTACAAGCACAAATAATGCGAATGTGCAAAGTTCTTCCTATTATTGATGGTCTAACACAATTTGATGAGTTAGATCTAAGCATCTTAAAATATAGTGAGCCAAACGTTGAGAGCCAACCCGGCCAAGCATCGAGTGCCAACCCGACCATTGTCCACTCCTAATTTTTTTCTTACGGTTAAACATCAGCAAAATGACCTTTCCCAAAAAAAAAATAATAATAAATCGGCAAAATCAGAAGACTCATTCAGAGGTTACCAAAGCAAGTAGCAAGTCCTAAAGTTCTTGGCGGCTTAGTTTTACATTTGCAAATCACCAGCGAACAACAAGCATCAGCTTCTTAATAAAAAGGGCACAAAGAAGCTCCTAGAGAGGTCTGATAAGCCCTTGAATGCAGTTGAGTATAAAACTATGTTCAAGAAAAAATACTAGCAGCGGACAACTATACTTCTCGCTTCAGAAGGTTTTTAATCAAAGCATGGCGGTTTTGTTCAATTATATCACTCAGGGTTGTATTCCTCTCAAAGTACTGGCAAGGGATGCAGCTAGAAGGAGGTAAAACTAAGGGCACATTTTGAACCCCGATGAGGTACTCGTGCTTAAGGGCATCCATAGCTGTAATTCTCTGTTTTGGATTCAGGCAGAGCATTTGCTGTAAACACACAAGAGCAGGCATGAGTAAAGAAAAGTGCAAATCTGTAAATACAGTTGCTAAAAATCAGTTCAACTTTTCTCCTTGGAAATGATATCACAAAATATTTTAGTGATACTTACAGACAGAAGATCAACTCCAGCAGGTTCTAAATTGGGAAACTTTTCAGCAAAATTCTACAGAGAACAGATGACAACAATGTTAATCATAATTCCAAGGCTCTTGAAGCAAAGTAGAAAACTAATCTGGAAGATGTCTTACTGCAGGCTTGCAGTGAGGATACAAAGGAAGGATTTCACTTATATAAGTTGATTCAGCCCAAGTTTCTTCAGTTGGTGTACCCAAAAGGCTTCGTGAAAGAAATTTGTTGTAAGAAGGGTGACGGTCACAAAGAAAAATATAACCAGGTAGTTTGCCAAGTCTGTAAAATACCTAAAAATGAGTGACGAGTGATCGTGCTTTTTGTTAGGGAATAGAGGCTTCCCAGTTATCATCTCGGCAAAAATACAGCCAACAGCCCACACATCTGTAGGAGTAGAGTATCCAGTGTAGCCAAGCAGTAGCTCAGGTGCCTTATATGGGGAATATACACACTGCAGAGAATGCATAAACGAAAAGAAATAAGTCTAGTACACCTGTTGCTTCTATTTTGTAAAAGCATAAAGTTAAGATGTTAACCTACTATTTTGTTGCTTTTCAATAATATATATTGGAGAATCGATTGTCCATTTGAAGTCCTTGCATTACTAATGAAAAAGTATATAAAAAGCAGATCTTTATTTTTAGGTAAAAATGTAGAGGAATGGATAAAAGTTTTGACCCACAAACTCTACTAGAGAGAAGCAACCCGTCCAAAAAAAAAAAGAAAAAAAGGAGAGAGAAGCAAAAGTTCTCAGTAAGGAGCTCAAAGTGATGAAGGTAAATATTATGCTCTGGCTAAGGCTTAAAGCTAATCAGTAGAAATGATAAATATGCTTACATCACGAGAATATTCTTTCTGAGGAACTCCAATAGCTCTGGCAAGTCCAAAGTCAGCAAGTGTCACTGTGTTGCTTTTGAGATTTATCAACAGATTGTTTGGTTTCAAATCTCTGTGCAGAATTTTAAGTGAATGGCAGTATGCCAAACCGAGAAGAATTTGCCTTAAAATGGCCTGTTAAGGAACAGAGAGAATGCAAATTTTGTTTGCTGTCAAAATATATTGACGGACCATTAAAAAGCCAAATGCACTTTGAATCATTAACATATTATTTGAAACCCATTCATTTCAATCTTCAACACAATAGTGAAGTTTATATGCTTTCTTGATGTCTTGTATCTGCAATTAAAAAAGTATGTATTTTGATCAAGTTCTTCCTGTAAAAACTATTAACATAAAATCTCCACAAGCAAAGCATATTCAAAAAAAAAAAAAAAATCTACCATTTTATTTTTACAAATAAATCATCAATCCATGTAAAATGTGCTTTCTGATTGAAAAACTAAACTCTCCAACTGTGCTAATCATCTACCAATATGCCATATGCTTTCTGATGGAACAACTATACTCATTCAACGTATTACAGTGAGCGAAAGAAGTACAGGATAGAATAAAGCAAACAATCCTGCTTACTTTGACAATGAGTGAATCCAAAGTGGTCTTGTGCCTGGTGATGAATGAATGCAGATCAAGGTCCAAGTGCTCAAAGACAAGAAACACATCTGTCCCGCTACTCTGTACATCCAGCAACCTGCATCCAAGTTGTCACCAAAATTCAGGCAAAAAAGGTGCTGGAATCTTAGTAGGATCTGTTCAGGCAGTCTTCCAATTATTAAGCATACATTTCGGAATAGAATCATTGTCAACAAGGTGTACCAAAAGGGAATCATATATATTTGGTCTGACGCCTTTGATTACCAAGCAAATTTATGCAACTGAAACACATTTGTCAACTAATTGGTTCCCAATATATAAGCCAAGCCTCAAACACCAAAATATCAAGCAGCTAGTACATTTCTTTACCATGCAAATTGCAATTATATAAGTTATTTTTTTCAATCACTATTGTATTCAATAAGTGAATATTAGTCAGAATACCTGACAATATTTTCATGTTCCAACTCCCTCAGAAGAGAGACTTGTCTAATAATATAGCTTGGGACACCTTCTTGCTCAGTCTGAATACTCATCATCTTGATAGCTACCTTCTGGCCGGTTACTGTATTACGACACTTGTAAACCTCGCCATAGCCACCTTCTCCTATTTTCTTAATCTTTTTGTAGTTCAAATTCTTCAGCTTTTCCATTGATCTGATTCAAAATTGAGATACGAAAAACGAAAATTGACAAAATCGAGGTTGACTGACAAAATTAAGTATGTAAAATACTAAAGCAAGATTAATAAAAGAATGGATCTTTGATGCTTAAAGAATCATACGAAAACGTGCTAAATTAAAATCATAGAAAGACACATGATTGATAGCTAAAAGAAATGAATTATTTGACAAGATAAAAATTAGAATTTTATGCAATGAGGCAGTTAAATAGAAGATAACAAATGTACGACTAACATCAAGAAAATAACAGAGAAAGAAACCCTTTCTCAAGATAATTCCGACTTGTTTTTTATAATCTCGGAAAATAAATTCTCAAGATACTCAGAATGTTTGATGTACCTGTACTGAAGTGCATCATTAGCCATAATTCTCTGTTCTGGATCCAAGCAGAGCATTTGCTGTTGAAAACACAAAAATAGGCATGAGTAAAGAAAATCGTGTCAGACAAAGTCAAATTACCGTTGCACTGTCCTCTTTAGTTTTGCTACAGAATATCTTGTGATTATTAAGCTGAATACAATTTTCAATGTGGATGTTGATAGATGCGCATGCATGCATTCAAACAGACATCCTTGTTCTTTAATTGGTGAAATATAAATGTATCCCTCTAATGAGCTTATTGATATTTTTTTAAAGCACAGACATTACTTGGATCTAAGCGGCATTAATAGCGAGAATAGAGTTATCATCTAAAAAACTAATGAAAAGATTATTGATAATATATCCAAATTTATAGAAACAAAATTGAAAACAGAAAAGGATTCCAGAGGATTTCTTACTGCAGGCCAAGTTTCTTTGGTTGGTTTGCCAAAATGACTGCATAACAGAAAGTTTATTTTAGAAGGATTATTCTAAGAAATCAAGCTATAACCTGGTGGTTTGTAAGACTCTAAAATACCTAACAATGAGTGACAAGTGATCCTTCTTTCGGCAAAGGAATAGTGGCTCCACAGTTACAAGACACACACATGTCATGCTACTCATAACATCCAGCAACCTGCAGCCAAATTCAAAACTAATCGGTGCACCATGTCGAACTGTAAATCTAATTGCAAAATCATTAATTAAAATCTCTAATTTATAAGACCTGATAATATTGTCATGTTCCAACTCCTTGAGATAACTAGTGACTTGTTGCTCAATCTCAACCGTTATCATCTTAACGACTGCTACCTTCTGGCAGTTGCGGCACTCGTGAACCTCACCAAACCAACCTCCTTCTGTTTTCTCACTACCTCGTAGTTCCAATCCTTCACCTTTTCCATTTGTTCTAATTCTCAAACTGTTGGATGAGACAGAAAATAAATAATATATCTAGAAATTAACCAAACGAATTAAAATTCAAAACTGGAACATAAATTACTTCTGCTTCCTCGATCAATTTCTGCGGCGGCTTTTTCTTTCTTTTTTTTTTAGCACTTCTAAACGAAAATGAAGATGAATATCTACTAATTCTTTCTTTCTTTTCTTTTTGAGCGCTTCTAAATGAAAATGAAGATGAATATCTACTAATTCTTTCTGTTTTTTTTTTTAGCGCTTCAAAACTAAAATGAAGATGAATATCTACTAAAAAAAAATTAAAGTAAGAGGTTAATGGCGCCGGCGCTGGGAATAGCGGCTCCGTCTGTGCGGAGGTGGATGTTCTTCTGATACGTGCACATCTCTGTCCTCGACGGTCCGGAAAATATAACTACAATGGTGGCAATAAATCCTATACTTTTTTTGTTGAGAGCCTCTTCTTGATGTTTTATCAGCTCAATCTCATTGTTGAAACCATCTTGACCACACGCATTGCACTTCATTATTCTGTGAGAAAGGATTAACAGTATATTTTGAGAATATATATTGTAAAAATGAAACAAAAAAAAATGTCTCCTATTTGGTTGCCGAGAAAATCTTTTCTCACCATCCAAACAGTCAAAATACTTTAAAATAAAAGTATATCGTACGAAATAGAGCACTACACTTGATAAATGGAGTAGAGAGAACACAAAAAAAAAATACTGTTCAAGAAAGAGAGAAAGAAAAATAATGAGAAATCTAAGAAAATTACAGTGAGTTACGACCGAATATTATAAAACTAACAGTAAAAGTTTCTTGCTCTGTTTGGTTAGCAAGAAAATTATAGTTAAATCATCTAAAAACATCTAAAATTGTAGTATATTACCTATTAGCAGTATTCAAGCGTGAGAAAAGTAGTAGTTTGATGGAGAAAAAGAAAATGTCAAATAGAAAGAGAGAACGGGAGAAATAGAGAGAATCGTGTTTTGTTTTGGAGAGCAGAGCACATTCTGTTTTCGAGACTGACAATAATTCCCGCCAAATAGCATCCGGTGAAAAACTTGTGTGTACATTGTCAGCAATGGTTTGTTGGGTTTTTACGGATTGTTACGTCAGCAATTTTGTCATTTTTATTGAATTTTCTAGAAGTCTTCCAAAAAAATTAGAATAATTTTTTTTTTCTTTTGTTTTTTGATAGATTTATTCAGCAAGAAAATTGAGCGTGTTTACTAAGATGATACGAAGTTGGCGGCATGTTACGGGCAGCGCGATTCCAACCCAAAAATGGCCCAAGGAAATGAGCCAAGATGTGCTAGCTTGGCCCGATTCTGGAATGTTCCGCAAAATTCCAGCAACTCTAGCACAATTGTACATACACTAGAATTCTCTAGATTTTGGCACATGTACATAGAATTCTCTAAGCTTAAGAATTCTCTAGAGCTAGTCAAGCTTCCCTATAAATATGGGTGAGCTCTAGGCATTTGAGCATCAATCAACTCAATAAACCACATCAAGTAATCAACAAAACATCAAAGTACTCTTGTAAGCTTTCTTTCGAGTAATACAATTTCCGCATTTGGCTACATTGCTCGCTAGCTCTCTCTTCTCTTTAGCATTTCGGGAAACCCCTTAGCTTAGCTATTGAGAAGCTCAAAGGCTTACTTAGCAACATCTCGACAAAGGTTGTCTAAGTGCCGCACGGGTTTGCTGCGCAAAACACTCATCCCGTGACAAGTAGTATCAGAGCTAAGGTTTGCACACACGCATTCCAGCAACAATGGCCAATCTTCCAACCTCAAGCACAACACAAGAGGGCGCTATTGGTGTGGAGATACTCCCGGAAACAAGCTGAGATCGCGATGAAACCTGCGGGCAGGCCAAGACTCGTAGCAAGTCCAAGGCCACTTCTATCGATGCTTTGGAGCCTTTCATCGCTACGCTCAAAAAATCAATGTCCGCCGCTCAGGACACCCTAAAAATTTTGGAGGAAAGGGTAGACGGTCTCGAGGGCGAATATGCCGACTTCACAATGGCAACCAAGGCCCTCATCCAAGACCAAGCAAACACCCTTCGAGGGGAATTTCAAGCATTTCATAAGGAGTTGATGAAACTCCGCAGTTCGTATAAGACGAGCTACGCGCTGTCTGCGCGGAAGTGGAGGAAGTACGCTCGGACTGGGCATGGCACAAGCGCACACTCTCTGCTAGCACAGCTTCTACAAACACGAGTGATGCGCGACGCATTGACGTGCCGAAGCTTGACACCTACGATGGCAAACGCAATGCCACCATCTTAGAAAACTTTCTGTTTGGGCTAGACCAATACTTCAATGCCATGGGTGTTCGAGATGAGGCATCAAAAGTAGGCACTGCACCCACATTTCTACGAGGCGCTGCACAACTATAGTTGCATCAGAAGTATGGCGAAATGGGCAAAGGCATCTGCGCCATGAACACATGGGCAGATTTTAAGCAAGAACTCTAAAAGCAATTTGCCCCAAGCAATGCCGAGAAAGAGGCGAGAGCACGCCTACGTCGCCTCAAGCAAACGGGTAACGTTCGTGACTACATCAATGAGTTCACTACCCTTATGCTTGAGATAAGCGACATGTCCGACAAGGACTCGCTCTTCTACTTCCAAGATGGCCTTAAAAATTGGGCCAAAACGGAGCTCGATAGGAGCGGCGTTCAAACACTTGACGACTCTATTGCCACCGTGGATTTACTGAACGAGTACTCCACCCAATCTAAGGACAAAAGGCCTAACCAAGGAAAAGGTGGGGGAGAGAGTCGCAAGGACAAAGGCAACAACCGTAAGGATTGGGGGCAGAAAAAGCCTTCAAGCGGCAAAAGCGGGCAAGGCAAATCGAAAGGCAAGAAAGAGCCACCGAAGCCGCGAAGCCCATACTTCATATGCAACAGCCCTCATTGGGTACGCGACTGTCTAGAGAAGAATTCGCTTAATGCCCTCGCTGCCCAACTCAAGGGCAACTCCACACCAACGCCGGAAGAACCTCGACCCAGTATAGGTTCTATCTAACAACTTGGCGCACTTGACAGCCCACAATTGGCACTCACCAAGAAATGGCTAATGTACGTAAGGGCGAAAATAAACGGACACTCCGTTCGCGCATTATTGGATACGGGAGCCACACACAACTTCGTATCCGAGGATGAAGGCAAGCGCCTAAGCCTCAAAGCTACTAAAGAAGGAGGCACAATGAAGACGGTAAATTCACCCGCCAAGCCCATTGAGGGCACAACACAAGGTGTGCACGTCACACTCGACTCATGGAGCAGAAAGCTTAACTTCTCCATCGTGCCCATGGACGACTTTAAGATGGTCCTTGGCATGGAATTCTTCGACCAAGTCCATGCCTTCCCACTTCCAGCCGCAAACTCCCTAAGCATCCTCGACGAAAGTAAGGCATGCATGATTCCCACGGAACGTGGCAAGTCCGAGGAGAAAACGCTCTCGACTATGCAATTCAAAAAGGGTTTCAAGAAGGACCCAAGCTTCTTAGTCTTTATTTGAGAGCTTAATGAGAGAGAAGATCACTCAAGCACTCCAAGCCAAGTCCCTCCAACGATACAATCCGTCCTCGAGGAATTCAAGAACGTGATGCCTCTTAAGCTTCTGAAGAAGCTCCCACCTAGACGAGAGGTGGATCATTAAATAGAGCTGGAACAAGGGTCGAAACCTCTAGCCTTGGCGCCCTATCACATGGCGCCACCTGAACTAGAAAGGGTTACGGAAATAGCTCACGGATTTGCTGGAAGCAGGCTATGTTCGCCCGTTCAAAGCTCCTTTCGGTGTACCAGTCCTTTTCTTAAAAAAAAAGGGATGGATCGCTGCGAATGTGCATCGATTACAGAGCGCTCAATAAGATCACTATCAAGAACAAGTACCCAATTCCCTTGATAGCGGATCTATTCGACCAGCTCGGCACAGCAAAGTACTTCACCAAACTCGACTTGCGCTCTGGGTACTATCAAGTTCGCATTGCTGAAGGAGACGAGCCAAAGACAGCGTGCGTAACAAGGTACGAATCTTTTGAGTTCTTAGCAATACCTTTTGGTCTCACAAATGCACCGGCTACGTTTTGCACTCTCATGAACAAAGTGCTGCAACCATTTCTCTATCGCTTTATGGTCATGTAATTGGATGACATAGTGGTGTATAGCACTACGCTCGAAGAGCATGCAAAACATTTGCGGCAAGTTTTCCAAGTACTTTGGGAGAATGAGCTTTACCTCAAAATGGAGAAGTGCTCATTTGCTCAAGAAGAAGTAGAGTTCTTGGGGCATAAGATATCGGCTGGGAAGCTAATGATGGAGAACTCAAAAGTAAAGGCCATCCTCGATTGGGAGCCTCCCACGAATGTACCCGAGCTTCGATCATTCCTAGGCTTGATGAACTACTATCGCCGATTTATCCAAGGCTACTCAGCCAAGGCGGCACCCTTAATGGATTTACTTAAGAAGAATCGGACATGGCATTGGTCCGAGGATTGCCAACATGCATTCGAAGGCTTGAAGAAAGCAATTTCGAAGGAGCCCGTCCTAGTTCTTCCGGACCACACAAAACCTTTTGAAGTACAAACAGATGCCTCCAAATTTATCATTGGCGGAGTCCTCATGCAAAAAGGTCACCCAATAGCATTCGAGAGCCGAAAACTCAATGACACGGAACGCAGCTACACCGTGCAAGAGAAGAAGATGACAGCAATCATTCATTGCTTGCGAGTGTGGCGACATTACTTGCTTGGCTCACACTTCACGATCATGACAGATAACGTAGCGACAAACTACTTTCAAATACAAAAGAAGTTGAGCCCCAAGCAAGCACGGTGGCAGGATTTCCTTGCAGAATTCGACTATAGGCTCAAGTACAAACCGGGCAAAGCCAACGTCATTGCGGATACACTAAGCAGCAAGGCGGAATTGGCCACTCTAAATGCGAACCAACCGAATTCCGACCTTATCTCATGCATCAAGGAAGGCCTCCAACAAGACCCATTGGCAAAGGACTTGCTGGAAAAGGTCCTCGAAGTAAAGACAAGGAGATTTTGGCAAGAAGAAGACATCCTCCTCACCAAGGGAGATCGGCTGTTCGCGCCAAGGTGGGGAAAGTTACGCAAAGAGATAATCAAGGAGTGCCATGACTCCAAGTGGGCTGGTCACCCAGGAATCAAGCGCACCACCGCACTAGTCCAGGCCTCGTATTTTTGGCCAAACATGCGGGACGACATCGAGGTATACATGCGGACTTGTTTTGTGTGCCAATAAGACAAGATAGATCACCAATTGCCGGCAGGATTGTTGGAGCCCCTGCCCTTACATCAAGGTAGTGGAAGAGTGTTTCAATGGACTTCATAACGGCCTTGCCTAAATCCGAAGGATGCGACAGCATCATAGTCGTGGTAGACCGTTACAGCAAGTACGCTACTTTTATTGCCGCACCAGCAGATTTCAAAGTGGATGAAGCAGCCCGTCTCTTCACCAAACACATTGTGAAGCTTTAGGGTGTTCCTAGGAGAATCGTAAGTGATCGAGACCCACGCTTCACAGGAAAATTTTAGACGGAGCTCTTCAAAATGTTGGGAACGGACTTCAAGTTCTCAACAAGCTTTCATCCGCAAATGGATGGACAAACCGAGCGCATCAATGGCCTCCTGGAGATGTACTTGAGGCACTATATGAGCGCTCATCAACGGGATTGAGCGAAGTTGCTTGATGTCGCCCAATTTTCTTATAATCTCCAACGGAAAGAGGCTACCAGCAAGAGCCCATTCGAGATCATCATGGGATTCCAGCCCATGACTCCCAATGCCATAGCCTCGACTTATGGAGGTAAAAGCCCCGCGGTACATAAGCTCGCTCGTGAATGGCACGAAGAAGCGGACATCACGTGAGCTTATCTCTATAAGGCTACACGAAAAATGAAGAAATGGGCCGATACAAGGAGACGGCACGTTGAGTATAAGGAAAAAGATCGAGTCATGATCAAGCTCCTGCCCCAACAATTCAAGACATTGCGAAAAGTTCACAAGGGGTTAGTGAGGCAATATAAAGGACCCTTCCGCATTGTCCGACGTGTAGGCAACGTCTCGTATCTAATAGAGCTTCCACCAAGGCTCAAGATCCATCCGGTCTTTCACGTAATTCTTCTCAGGCCCTATCACGAAGACGTAGGAGACCCAAGTCACGGAGAATCAAGGCGTGCCCCAACAGCCGTTATCACTACATTCGACAAAGATGTGGAGTACATCCTTGCCGATTGAATTATTCGAAGGAGGGGCGTGCCAACGTACTACGAGTACTTGGTGAAGTGGAAAAACCTCCCCGAGAGCGAAGCCACTTGGGAACACGAAAAAGATTTGTGGCAGTTCGCGGAACACATCCAAAGGTTCAAGCAAGAGAGCGTGATGAGGACGCCGCGAGCTTAGGTGGGGGAGGATGTTACGGGCCACGTGATTCCATCCCAAAAATGGGCCAAGGAAATGAGCCAAGATGTGCTAGCTTGGCCCGATTCCGAAATGTTCCGCAAAATTCCAGCAACTCTAGCACAATTGTACATACACTAGAATTCTCTAGATTTTGGCACATGTACATAGAATTCTCTAGGTTTAAGAATTTTCTAGAGCTAGCCAAGCTTCCGTATAAATATGGGTGAGCTCTAGGCATTTGAGCATCAATCAACTCAATCGACCACATCAAACAATCAACAAAGCATCAAAGCACTCTTGTAAGCTTTCTTTCGAGTAATACAATTTCCATATTTGGCTACATTGCTCGTTAGCTCTCTCTTCTCTTTAGCATTTCGGGAAGCCTCTTTGCTTAGCTATTGAGAAGCTCAAAGGCTTACTTAGCAACATCCTGACAAATGTTGTCTAAGTGCCGCACGGGTTTGCTGCGCAGAACACTCATCCCATGACAGGCAGCTCCCTACTCCGTAACAGGCACTGTAGCACACAAATTTTAATGTCAGTCTACTTAGCACTACTAAACCGTGGCATTAATTAGTAACTTTCTTTGATTAAATAGATAGTTGACTTTGTACTACTCAATCACATTAATTGACATGCTGTATAAATTTTGTATTGTAACTTTGTTCGATTACTTTGTACCACATCAATATTTACTATAATATAAATTTATAATTAAAATTCCAAATCATTTATCATTAAATATAAAGTAAATTTTGCTAATAGAATTTACTTATATTTCAGTTTACTTGATGTTACCAGTTGAAAGAATATTTACATGATCAATAAGACTATAAGAGAGCAAGAAATCAAAAGAGTAGCGAGATGATTAGTGAGTTTACTATGATCACAAAAGACAAAGAGCTTGAAATAAATTTGCCACTCTGAATTCTCTCTTGAAAAGATTTCCTATCAAGTTCAGGATTTTGCTGGACTAATGTTTCCTTGAAATTATTGGATTCGCGGATCATACCCTATTTTTATATGAGTGGAACTATTTATAACTCACTAACATATTCATTAAATCCATTTTATTCAATGAACTCATCTTTAAAATTTAAAAATATAATTGTTACTCCAAAAACGCACCTTAATGTCCAATATACCTATGTTAAAAATAAATTTTGTTTATTACAATTATTAGACGCTTGAACGTGAGAGATATTTGGCTGAATATAAAGGAGCTTAACCTAACAGTATAACTCTTTTAGGTTTTCAGCGGACTCAATTCTAAATTTGATCTCCAATTCTTCAATTTTGTTAAACATATAAGCCAGTATTTTTTCTTCTTTTATAATCAAAATATTCATTATCTTACAAAATATATATCTTCGAATATTGATCGCAAGATTTTATTTTTTTTGGGACGCTCATACACTCTAAAACTCATCTTGCAAATTAAGGAGTGGATCGCTCTTTATAAAACATCTCTTTCCCATTTTGTCGATGTAGGGTGTTACAAACAGGCTTCAGAACTCTTATCTATTTCGCTTTCTTAACCAAAAAGTGGACATTGAATAATTAATTATTTTTAAAATCAGTAAAATAATTCATCTATTATATTATATTATCCATAACAGTAATTTTAGTTATGGGTATTTTAATAATAAAAAAATTCATTTAAAAATGAGTGTCATTAGTCTTTTGTAAGGTTGAAATATCCTAATCCTTTTTAAATATACTACTTATATGAAAACATAAAATATTTCTATACAATCTCAAAATTGCCCTTATTAGATTTATGTTAAAGGATATGGCAACATCATCAACATCGTAATTTGCAAATTTGTCTATCGTGACATAAAGCCAATCTACCTGCATTCTTTATTTGTAAATGAGTCTTGGAAAAATATGTAGTTTGGTATTTATTAGACTCTGAAAATTCTTTTTGGCAAAATTTTCTGCATTTGTGGTTTGTTGTTTTTGTTCTGTTTCTTCAGATTTAGACAAGGAATTAAAGTCCTTAAAAAGTGATCCGCTAATCGTATCTTCTTTCCCAAAATAATTTTTAGTATTTGTCTTTACGTACGTTGAAGTGAATACTGATTTACCGAATAAAAATTTGGATGAAAATACAATTCATACTTGATTACTGAATGAAAAGCCGAAAGTAGAAGTTGTTATTGAAAGTTTCATAGTACTTAATTGTAATTCAATTTTATGAAAAAATTGAAATTAAAAATAAAATTAATATTGCCTCATGTCTTAAAACATAAAAAGTGGTGGTGCCCGAATATAGCTCTTCTGCTCCCTGATCATCTAATTTAAAAAGAATAACATTATATATCTTAAATATTTTATTTTAAATAATTATCTAAAATGATGTGATATTAATTAATTAATTTATAAAATAATATAATTAATTTATTTTAATTTTAATAATCAATTAATGAATATCACATTATTTAAAATAAAAAATTTTAAATATGTAACATTATTGATTTAAAAAAAACAAAAAAATCCACTAATATAAATATGAACATCATCACTTCAGCCAGCGGCTGCGTTACCCCCGGGATAAGGTACCCCAGGTTTAATCGTGTAGTGAATTACGGTTTGATTAGAGTTAAATGATATCAGCCGGTCACCAAGAAGACACTTGGCATGTTATGTAGACAGACTACTCTGGCAAATGACAAGTTAAAAAAATGGGTGCGATTAAACGGTTACATGTTGCAATTATCAAACGATTAAACTTGTTGTAAACAAATTAATGCGCGGAAACAGCAAATATTATTGGGCGTGAGAACAATATATCAGAATAGAAGCTGGGGTTTGAAAAAAATGGAAAAAAATTAAAATGATGAAAGGCAGAAACTATGTACTGACAGTGGACTAATATTTACGAATCAACTTGTAATTTTGGGAATGTTTATAGCCACAATCTGTTTTGAATTCTAATTGTCAGATAAGAGTAGGAGCAAAGGCTTTGTGATACAATTTGGCAACACGTATTAGGGTACTGGAAAGCTGGCTACCTAGCAAGCATACTGGCATAGTCACAAAAGGAGCCAAACAATATATTATGTGAAAAGATTTGTTGATCTCTTTGGATGCCCTTCCGTTGCAGATGAAGCTACCAAAAGGTGCAAAGTTCTGCAGTTTCAATAACATGAAAAATTTTATTAAAAAAAGTAAAGTAAAGTTTATAGCATAAACAAAGAATGGGTTCATGCCCGCAAGAAATTGGGCTCCACATGATCCGATGTCAAAATCGGATCCTCAATGTCCTCACTGCACAAGCCACAAGTTAAATCAACTTGGTTAGTCAACTTGTTTATGAAAAAATATTTCCCTATTTTACAGGACTTATAAATGTGGGTAATTAACGGAAGTCTTATATAAATTGAATATATTCATTTATTTATTAGGCTGGGAGTGGGTAAAAAAGTGCAGGCTGGCTCGCCCAAGCCCAAGGTCTTTAGGTTCAACATCTATCATGTGGTCATAGACATAGGTCAAAAGTTTTAAAACCTCCAATAAATAGACTTGATTAAGAGCTTATGAAAAAAAGGCATCGGCCAAGTCTGAGCTTTATAGTTTATAAATTAGGTTTAATTCTTAATTCATATAAGAGTGATGATATTTGTGTCCCTCTATTTATCTCAACAGCCCCCACTTTTTTATTTAGTTCAATTATTCCTAAATTTACCTTTCTTAAGAATTAAAAGACATTTATTTTTCTAATTTTTTCTCTCTCATGCACAATTTCTCTCTCTTTCAACAATCATCATTGTACCTATTTTTATAATTACTAAATTCATCATAAATATTGAACAATATTTATAAGAGCATTGATATGAATGAAATACTAAACAAGAATTATGTGTTGAATTCCAAAGAAAAATATTAAAACTAATGATTGAGAAAAAGTAATCTCAATACATAGTTAAAAAAATTTCAATTGTGATTTAGCTAGGTTCTCTTTGTTTGTTGCTGGACACAGTCATATTTGAGAATTTTTAATTTTTTTTATTTATTAAATCATTTGTTTCATGTGTAAAATAAACAAAAATAATTAAAATTAAATGTTATTCAATATTAGTAATGGATTTTGTTGTGATGAAGATTAATATGTTGGCGATTCATGGAAGAAAGAGAGCGGATGAAGAGAAAATAAAAAGTTTAAAAAAAAAATGTGTATTTAATTTTTAATGAGGGTAATTTTGAAAATAAATTAAGTAAATTAAAAAGTGGAGGTTGCTGAGATAAATAAATGAATTCAAATATCATCAATATTCATATAAATTATAAGCATTATTTATAGTTTATTATGTTGTGTCAGCAGTATTTTGTATATTGGAAAGTTAGTTGAATAATCATATTTAATTTAAGTACTTTTTTTATTTTTAATCTTATTAAAAATTTATTTAAAAAATTAATAAAAATTCAAGCCTAATGAATCCTAGCCCATCCAAGTTTGGAAAGAATTTTGGATGACCTAGTACCAATGGGCCCAAGCGTGCAATTGTCATTGTCACTTGGAGTTGCACTTAATATTGCAAATCGTTCTTTAAAATTTAAGTGGAGTGTACCTCCTTATCTTGTTTTTAAAATCGATAGAAAATTTAAGTATTTTTTAATATTTTATGCTGTCAGAGAATTCTCCTTAAAATTTTTTAAAATATCTTGCTTTAAATATAAATTTATGGGCTTGTCACAGCTAGCGTATCAAATTTTTGAGTTGAGCAAGATTGCTTTGATATCAAGATACAATTTTGGTGTATTTTAATATCCGCATTTAGCTCAGCAACTGAATGATACTTTATGTGTTTGTTTTTGGAAACATAGATTTAATTTTTATGTTCATAAAACAGCCTCTTCAACATCTTATTTGTTCTAATCCATATATTATTTAGAACGCTCATTTAATTCCTTTATTTTGAAAAATATTTCAAAATACTCTTATTATTAAATATGTTATACTCTTACTTTTACTTTTTTTTTGTTTTTATAATAATACCATTGCAACAATCTTTACATTAATTTTTATTCACAAAATTTACTAAATTAATATCAAATTAATCCTAAAAGTAAAATACTAACAAGAAATTTCACATTAATTTTTTTTTATTTTTGGGGTTAATTTGATAAATTAACATTTTTTTTTAACGTTCCTAAGATTATTGCAAGGATTTGATAAATTAACATTTTTTTTTAACATTCCTAAGATTATTGCAAGGATATTTTTGTAAACATTGAGAAAAAAATGAGGACATAAAAGTAACATAATTTAATAGCAAGGATGTTTGAGACATTTTTTAAAATATAAGAACTAATTAACGAGCACTTAACCTAAAATGCATGGAATAAACGAGCCTTTGTCCCTAGATATAAAAAATTGAATTTTCCACGATACACAAGCTTTACTAAATATAATTTACAGAGTATTTATGAATTAAAGTTTTTCTCCTGAAAATATATCTTTTATATTAATTATATAATTGATTTTAATTAAACAGGCATGTATAGGTTTTAAAATTAGTTTCCAATACTCTTGTAATTCTAATAGATTTAATTATATATCTTTCTTATGCCATGATAAATTTCAGACACACACACACACACACACACACACACACACACACACACACACACACACACACACACACACACACACACACACACACACACACACACACACACACACACACACACACACACACACACACACACACACACACACACACACACACACACACACACACACATATATATATCAACGAGAGGAAGATTATTTAAAAACACACACACACACACACACACACACACACATATATATATATATCAACGAGAGGAAGATTATTTAAACATTTAGCTCATCCAAAAACTACTTATAAATCTAAATATAAATCTGTCATACCCACATAGATGGATTCAATCGATGACATAAATTGCCCCAAAATTGTAGGTTAAGGTTTTCATCTTTTATGTTACAAATTCTCATATCTTTCCCGCCGCCTATACGATTTCTCGCATAATATAGATAATTATCGTCCGTGAAGTAAATAGAATTTGGCTTGATTGAGCTATCTTCAACAGAAAAGGACAAGGAAGAATTATAACCCAAAAAAATTACTCTATTGCCCAAAATCCTTGACCTCAGTGCACGTTTTTGTATCAAACTCCACTTGAAAAACTTTAAATCCGATGGTCTGATAGGTGCATTTGCTTCTTGAATTGCCCCATTCTACTTTAGTCAGTCGTGCAATCACTAGCAATGATCCGGCTGCTTCTACCAAATAAAAAGGACAACATCGAAAATGGTCAGGCATAATTCCCACAACTGTCACCGTGGCGGTATCACTGCCTCTAAAATCACAAGCCACTATTCTTTTAGCACTATCTATAGCATAAAATTGACCATCATAATATGCAACATCCATATACGCGCATTGCCATTCCCTTATTGTGGTCCAAGATTTATTACCTGGTTTATAATATCCAAGGTTTCGATATTGTCCATGAATTACCATTAATATTTAGTTTTATTCGGTGTTTCAAGATCATCGAAGTTTTCAAACGACTTCAAGTTAGGAAGTTTGATTTGAGTACGAGAAAAAGGATGCAAAAGAGTCACGTTCAAATCTGGTGCAATTGTTATAAGCCAACCCTTCGACGAAAAGTATCTTTTTCCATTAACTTCTGGTAAAAAAGCTTGACGTGTCTTACCCGTTGAAACACACAAGAACGAGCGCAGATTATAGTTGTTGCGAGGATTGTCGCTTGTTTTTCGTAGGAGCATAAGCCATGGAATCTTAACAGATGCATGACTAAAATTCTCCGCAGCGGCAGCCGCTCGCCATGAACAGCAAACCCGACTAAAACTCACAAAGTCCCCGTACACTCTTATTCGCCTTGAGATTTCCACAAAGAGATCGCCGTGAAGCTCTGACCACTGAGCCATTGTAATCTAGGTGTAGAATATGCAAAAACAATTAACAACTTACAAATAATAATGTTTGATTTTCTGATTACTTAGAGGCAACGAAATAATTAGGTTTTTTCCTAAATTTAAAAGGATTTCCTTTTTCTATTATATTTCAAATAAAAATAACGTGTGGCTGACTTGGACTGGTTAAGATTTATTCAACGGTTTGGGATCGGATTACTATTTCAAATGAACTTAATTACCGATTACTAGTATGAGGTGAACTAGATTTCTTTTTTCTTTTTCTTTTTTTTTTTTGATAAAAAATTAATTATTAGCTCTATTAATTCTAGTACAGTAATATGATTATGAACAATGTATCAATTAATTTGCAATCTTCACTTCATATTCGGGCTACGCATGTCATTAATAACCTTAATTTTTGGTACCACTAAAAAGGGCTCTTTAATTTCTTTAAATTCGGGTCATGTATTTGTTATTGTGGAGGATCCATTCCCGAGTTATTGACCAAATATTTTTATCAGCACCACTGAACGAAGGATTTCTTCACTTCTTTTTTTTTTTTTTCCAATTTGAAATGAAGGATTCGTCACTCTAAAGACTAAAATAATAGAAATTTTAGTTGATACGAGATTTTGATGCGCCACACTAAATGGTTGGATTAATTTATATTTCGTATTTACATCATTACTTAATTAAAATTATCAACTAATTACGTCTCATTTGGGATTAAGTGTCCATTTAGTATGACTTATCTAATAAGTATGTACTCCGCTTTTCAAATTTAGAGCAACCACAACAATATAGTTTGTTAAGCACCAAACAATTTTTTTTAATCATCAACTTATTTGATCCACACAACAAAAGTAGTTTGTTTCATAAGTCCTTATAATCCCAAATTGGCACTTAATAAGTGATATATCACACCCACATCATTTGAGATAAAATTTTAAGATATGTATTATAACTCTGATATTTATTATTTGTAATTTTATTTTATTGTTGGACAAAAAAATAGAATAGACCTAGCCAAGGCCTGAATAAATTTGATCCTTATAAAGCACATGAAATCAAAACAATCCAGGATAAACCTCATAGGTGGCAAGACTAGCTACAAAGTTCAAAAGATTTCAAAATTCCTATAATCTTTTCCTAAAACAAATCACTTAGGATAAACTTCTTAGGTTTCAAAATTCCTAAGATCTCATAATCCTAAGGCTATGTTTAGGAGGTTGGATTAAGTACATGATTGAATTAATTTTGAGATTAAGTATTTATTTTATGTTTGGCAAGCTCTACTTTGAATTAGACTATGAGACTAAATTTGAATTTAGTAATAAGATCATGGGATTAACAATACCAATTGAAACATGGGTTTAGTTAGGATTAACTTTAAAAATAATTGTCTATTTAATTAATTATTATTTGAATATCTAATGTACTATTTAATTTAATAATCACTATATTAAAATTGATCATTAAATTTATTATACCTATAATTGGTTGCTTTTATATTAATTGTTTTAAATATTTAATAATAATTAAATTAAATATTTAAATAATTTTTAATTTAAATTAATCTAATTTATTTTTTTATTATAATTGTGATTAAATAATAACTAATTTTCTATGCATTTAATTTAGTTAATTGTCTTTTACATTAATATTAATAATTATTTATTATTAAATATACATAAATAGTTCATATTTATATTTAAATATCAACTTAAATGCTATTTAATTTCATTCATATCTAATTTAATATAGTTCAATCTAATATTGTACCAAACATAAGATATATTATATCATCAAATCTAATCCAATTAAATTTAGTCCAGTCCAAACCTAATAATTAATCCAAACTAATCATGCATGCCAAAAGTAGCTTAAATGTTTTGAGGTTTCTAGGATCCTATTCTAAGACAAACCACCTAGGATAAATTTCCTAGGTTCTAAGGTTCTTATGATTCAATATCTTAGGAAAAACAACCTAAGATTAAAACGCTTTCTTCTTTGATCCGTAGACAAGCTTGCATAACCATGTAACAATCAGCATGGGCATAAGAAGATAAATGTTGAAAAATGTCACAAGAACAATGATTCTTGTCATCTAAGTAACTATGACTCAATTTAAATCAATTTTGCCTCTAAATATGCCTTCTATTCTTTTTGAAAGGTAAGAAAAATATTAATTCAAAGGGGGGAAATGCTTACTTTTTCTCTTTAAATTAACATTTCAGAAAATTCGGTAACAAATTTGATCATCAGAGAATTTACGCCGACAGAGCTAATCCCTTAATCCTTTTTTTGTGCTTTTAGAGAATCATAGGAAAAAGATGGCCTCATTTCCTATGGAAGTGGATTCTTTGAAGAAAATTTAAAGGCCCATTACGATCAATCCAAAGAATAAATTCATTATTGTTGGATCCAATAAAGAGGAAGCTCAATCCTAATGGGGGACATCCTTGGTTGGAATTACCACTTAGTAAGTTGGGATAAAATTTACACAAATACTTTAATTCATGGAAAAGACACATAAATCTATTTTGGCCACTATTGTCATTGTTTAACTAATTAATGTACATTTAGAAAGAAAAAAAAAATCATTGTTACCCAAGATTATGTCATTCTTAATGTTAACTTAAAATTTCTCAACATAAGAGAGATTTGGTAGGGAAAATTTTTTAAGAGGTAATAAAGCTAAAGACAATGGTTATTGTGCTTGGTTATTATTTTTTGACAGAATTGTTTATGTGGGATTTTTCTGATGTTTAGGCGAGGAATACAACTAACTTGAGCTCCCTATGTGGTAAAATGAGTACTACTACCTAAAGCATATGACAACTAAAAATGGGAAATTGTATGTCACTACCTTTTTAACTATCCTCAATTGATAGATAACTATCAATAACAGCTGGGAGCTGGTTGCAGTCAAGGTAACTGCCGAAACCAAAGGTCTATTCAAACTAAAGAGAGCATCATACAAAGGGGTTAGCAAAATCAACTAAAAAATGGCTACAAGTGATCAACCCTTCTAAATTCGACATGACCTTCATTAACACCACTAAAAATCCATTTAATTACAACACTATTTTTAGCTTTTCTTAGTTATTTTCTCTTTTTTCTTTAATACTAAATAACCCTCTGCAGTGTATCCTAAATGTGTTTTGTGGTTCGCAGGTGTGTAAAGTTGCAGTCAAATCGACATTCGAGTTTGAGTTCCTGCAATTATCCCCAGAAAACAAATTCATTTGTTGAGGTCGTTTTTCTGTATTGAGAACAATTATGTATATGTACATTTGAATAGATACTTTTAGCCGAACAAATTTATGTTTATTTTGTTGTTATAATTTATTGAACTTTAGCATTATTCTTAGCAAGCATACTGGCATAGTCGCAAGAGGAGCCAAACAATATATTATGTTAAAAGATTTGTTGATTTCTTTGGATGCCCTTCCGTTGCAGATGAAGCTACCAAAAGGTGCAAAGTTCTGCAGTTTCCACAAAATGAAAAATTTTATTAAAAAAGAGAAGAAAAGAAAAGTGAAATTTGTAGCATGAACAATGAATGGGTTCGTGCCCGCAAGAAATTCGGCTCCACATGATCCGATCGAGTCAAAAATCGGATCCTCAATGTCCTCACCGCACAAGCCATAAGTTAAGTCAACTTGTTTATGAAGAAATATATCTCCTTTTACAAAAACTTATAAATGGGCGCAATTAACGGGAGTCATATATACATGGAACATATTCATTTATTTATTTGGCGAGGAGTGGGTAAAAATGGGCAGGCCGGCTCGCCCCAAGTCCAAGATCTTTAGTTTCACCGTGCCGTGCATCGTGTGGTCATGGACATTGGCCAAAAATTTTAAAGACTGCTGTGATGGACTTGATTAAAGGCTTATGAAAAAAGTATAGGCTAAGCATGAGTTTTATAATTTATAAACTAAAAAATTTAATTTATAATTTTTATAAATTATAAGCATTATTTGTGGTTTATTATTTTGTATTGTTAGTATTTGTATATATGATATTATTTGTATATTATGTATTGGATGATCATTTTTAATTTAAGTTTTTTATTTTTTTTACTTTTAACTCTATTAAAAATTTATATAAAAAATTAATCAAAACTGAAGCCTAAGCGAAGCCCGACCCATCCAAATTTGGACAAAATTTTGGAGGACTGGCTACCAATAGGTAGAAGCACGCACTTTGTCATCGTTACTTGAGTCGCTCTTAATATTGCAAATCATTCTTTATAAGTTAAGTGGAGTGTATCTCTTTATCTTCTTTTTAATGTCGATAGAGAATTAAGTCTTTTTTAATGTTTTATGCTGTTAGAGAATTCACCTTAAATATTTTTTGAATTGCACTTGCTTTAAATATAAATTTATCGGCCTGTCAATAGCGAGTGTATCAACTTTTTGATTATTCAACAAGCTTATGGTGTTCTGCTTCGATCTAGATTACTTTGATATCAAGATATGATTTTGGTGAATTTTAATATCGACATTTAGCTTAGTATCTGGATGAGACTTTGTGTGTTCATCTATGGAAACATAGATTTAATTTTTATGCACATAAATGAGCCTCTTCAACATCTTATTTGTTTTAATTCATATGTTATTTAGAACGCTCATTTAATCCCTTTATATTGAAAAATATTTTAAACACCATTATTATTAAATATGTTATACTACTACTTTTTCTTTGTTTTTATAATAATACCCCTGCAATAATCTTTACATTAATTTTTATTCACAAAATTTACTAAATTAATATCAAATTAAACCTAAAAGTAAAATACAAACAAGAAATTTTACATTAATTTGTATTTTGGAGTTAATTTGATAAATTAACATTTTTTATTAACGTTCCTAAGATCATTGTATGGATATTTTTGTAAACATTGAGAAAAAAAGAATAAGGGCCGAAGAGTAACATAATTTAATAGAAGAGATGCTTGAGACATTTTTTTTTAAATATGATAACAAATTAATGAGCACTTAGCCTAAAACAAGGGATTAAACCAGCATTTGTCCCTAGATAGCAAAAATTGAATATTCCACAATATACAACTTTACTAATTATAATTTATGTATTTTATATTAATTATATAATTGATTTGAATTAAACAAGCCTGTGTAGGTTTTAAAATTAGTCTCCAATACTCTTGTAATTCTAATAAATTTAATTATATAGTAAAATATTTATTTTCAATAATATCCTTCAATTTTTCTAATAATTTATTTACTTATAAATCTTCCTTATGCCTTGATAAATTTCACACACACACACACACATATATATCAACGTGAGGAATATTATTTGCAAAATAAGATACATTTTTTCTATAATTAAGACCAAATAATGCAAACATTTAGCTCATCCAAAAACAAAATCTAAATCTAAATCGGTCATACCCACATAGGTGATTGAATCGATGGCATACATTGTCCCAAAATTGTAGGTTAATACTTTCATCTTTTATATTATAAATTCCCATATCTTTTCCACCACCTATACGATTGTTCATATTGTTGAAAAATTCAAATTCAAAGCCAAAGCCAAAGTGTTCAAAGTTTGGCAAAGCACATGTTCAAAGTTTGGCCAAAATTATTCAAAGGTAAATTGTTCAAAGTTTGGCTAAAAATTAGGTAATCACCAACCAAACTTTGACAATTTTAAAGGTTTGGTGAAATAGTGCTACCATGCATTCCTATAAATAGCTAATGTTCTTCATTTGTTAAGGCATCCCAAAATTGAGAGCAATTGCAAGTGAAGCAATTGAGAGAGTTGAGAGAGCTTCCACTTGAGTGCTAGGAGAATTTGTTTGGGTGTATTGGGCTATTGGGTTTTTGTGAGTTTTTCCCAATTTGTAAATTCTCATTTGTTAGTAAAATTATCTTCCAGTCTTTGCCCGTGGATGTAGGCTTTACGCCGAACCACGTAAATTATTGTGTCAATTTTCTTTGCAATTGTTTACACCACATTTAAATTTCTCTAGAAGTCACAGTTACCATCAATTGGTAATTTGCTCAACCTACGCTTCCGCACAACACATATAATATAGATAATAATCGTCTGTGAAGTAAATACAATTTGGCTTGATTGAGCTGTCTTCAACAGAAAAGGACGAGGAAGAATTATAACCCAAAAAGATTGCTCTGTTGCCTAAATCCTTGACCTCAATGCACGTTTTTGTATCAAACTCCACTTGAAAAACTTTAAATCCGATGGTCTGATGTCTGCGTTGGCTTCTTGAATTGCCCCATTCTCCTTTAGTCATTCGTGCAACCGCTAGCAATGATCCGGCTGATTCTACCAAATAAAAAGGACAACTTCGAATATGGTCAGGCATACTTGCCACAACTGCCACCGTGGCGGTATCACTGCCTCTAAAATCACAAGCCACTATTCTTTAAGCACTATCTATAGCATAAAATTGACCATCATAATATGCAACATCCATATACGCGCATTGCCATTCCGTTATTGTGGTCCAAGATTTATTACCTGGTTTATAATATCCAAGGTTTCGATATTGTCCATGAATTACCATTAATATATAGTTTGATTCGGATGAAGGACTGGCTGATAACGCACATCTACGAATAAAACCAATCATGTTATTCGGTGTTTCAAGATCATCGAAGTTTTCAAACGACTTCAAGTTAGGAAGTTTGATTTGAGTACGAGAAAAAGGATGCAAAAGAGTCACGTTCAAATCTGGTGCAATTGTTATAAGCCAACCCTTCTCCGAAAAGTATCTTTTTTCATTAACTTCTGGTAAAAAAGCTTGACGTGTCTTACCCGTTGAAACACACAAGAACGAGCGTAGATTATAGTTGTAGCGAGGATTGTCGCTTGTTTTTCGTAGGAGCATAAGCAATGGAATCTTAATAGATCCATGTCTAAAATTCGCCTCAGTGGCAGCTGCTCGCCATGAACAACAAACCCTACTAAAACTAACAAAGTCCTCATACACTCTTATTCGCCTTGAGATTTCCACCAAGAGATCACCGTGAAGCTCTGACCACTGAGCCATTGTAATCTAGGTGTAGAATCAACAAAAACAACTAACAAGTTTGCACATAATAATGTTTGATGTTGATGTAATTTTTCCCGCGTGCCTTCAAACAGTGCCTCGAACCTTCTGCTCGCGACTTTCTGCAGTACTCGTAATCTTCTGCTCGCGATCAGCTCGATCTCGAGTAGGATTGCCTCCATCGTCCTGTTCTACTGTCTTTTCCAGAACAGAAATCTCCCGGACCTGTACTCACAGAAAATAGGGTCAGGGGTAGCCGGGCGTGTTCCGGCGAAAACCCTCCGACGCTCAAGTCAGTAATCGGGTTGTTCTTTTTGGTATCTCCCTTTGTTAGAGAGATCGGAAAGATGAAAGGGATATTTTTTGCCCTCCCTTTTTGAATAAATATGGTGTTTTCAGAGAATCTAGATAAGAGAAATCAGAATAGGAAGAACCTGTGTCTCTTTTCAAAACCCTTGTGAATGAATTTTTCCAACCCTTGTAACATACCCGTTTGTTTCCTTTTATACTCTATTTTTCCCGCTCTTTCTCTCCAAGAGCATTCATTCCCGCGTCAGTGGTGTCTGGGTCCCTCTGATAGCCGGGATTGGTGTAATATTCCCTGGGGATGCACGGCTGTCTCCTTAACCCGGTTCACGTGGCCAAATCACCATGCCTTGCATGTGCACTAGGAATGATGACACCGTGGGGGCATGTGCCGGCCATCGGCAATAGTATCACCACCATACCATGTGGGGCCCTGATCAGACATTAAAAGGTGTGCCAGGATTCTGAGAAAACGGGTCGGGCTACCCTGGGCCGAGTCTTTACATTCCATTCGTCCCATGACTGCGCAACCCAGTTGTGCTCGGGGACTTACCTTCTGCGAGCAGTAAAAGGAGTGCTCGGTTCTCGACCTTGACCAGCTTTGGCCGGGAGAGGCGACCTCGGCGAGCAAGAGATCTCGGGCTGGGCGACATCTGAATTACTCGACCTTGACTAGCTTTGGCCAGGGTGGGCGACCTCGAGCATGTTAGAGAGCTCGGAGCTCGGCGGCTCGAATTCCTCGACCTCGGCGAGCTTTGGCGTTTGATGAGGTCGTCTTTGTGCCGATGGTCGGGACTTACGCACGAGCTAGGCGATCCTCGGGGTATTTTATTCAGTTGGAAGGGCCTCGAGAAGACACCTTGATATTATCCAAACACGGTCCCAGGTTTCAGTCTTTTGGGTGAAGCGAGATAAGGCTGAAAACTCATTAATGATGGACCGAATTCGCGGCCTTTTACGCTTCCCCACGTTTCCCAGTTGTCTCCCACTTCAATCATTTCGCATTTGAGCGAGACACGTGGGTTGATCCCAGCCGTGCGTCTTCTGCTTGGGCCTGCAATTGAACCAAGCTTCTTCTTGAACTTCTGCTCGGGCCTGCAATTGACCCAAGCTTGGCACCGTCCCGCCCAAGACATAGGCTTTGGGACTTCTGGCCAAGGAGTTCTTCTAGAACTTCTGCTCGCGCTCGGGCCTGCAATTGACCCAAGCGTCTTCTTCTTGTGTTACTCCTGCTCGGGCCTGCAATTGACCCAAGCGTCTTCTTCTTGAACATCTGCTCGCGCTCGGGCCTGCAATTGGCCCAAGCTTCTTCTGGTGTTAATCCTGCTCAGGCCTGCAATTGACCCAAGCTTAGCACCGTCCGCCTAATGCTTAGGCTTTGGGACTTCGGCCAGGAGTTCTTCAGAACTTACGCTCGCGCTCGGACTGCAATTGACCCAGCGTCTTCTTCTTGTGTTACTCCTGCTCGGGCCTGCAATTGACCCAAGCTAGGCACCGTCCCGCCTAAGACTTAGGCTTTGGGACTTTCAGCCAAAGAGTTCTTCTTGTGATACTCCTGCTCGAGCCTGCAATTGACCCAAGCTTGGCACCGTCCCGCCTAAGATTTAGGCTTTGGGACTTCTGGCCAAAGAGTTCTTCTTAAACTTCTACTCGTGCTAGGGCCTACAATTGACCCAAGCGTCATGCTGCTCGGGCTGCGATTGACCCGAGCTTCTTACGCTCGGGCTGCGATTAACCGAGCTTAACTTGTGTTACTCCCGCTCGGGCACTGTAATTGACTGAGCTTGGCACCGTCCGCCTAATACTTAGGCTTTAGGACTTCGGCCAAGGGTTCTTCTTGAACTTCGCTCGTGCTCGGGCTGCAATTGACCCGAGCTTGGCACCGTCCCGCCTAACACATAGGCTTTGGGACTTCTAGCCAAGGAGCCCTTCTTGAACTTCTGCTCGGGCCTGCAATTGACCCAAACGTCTCCTGCTCGGGCCTGTAATGTCACTCCTGCTCGGGCCTGCAATTGACCCAAGCTTGGCACCGTCCCGCCTAAGACTTAGGCTTTGGGACTTCAGGCCAAGGAGTTCTTCTTAAACTTCTGCTCGCGCTCGGGCCTGCAATTGACCCAAGTTTCTTCTTGTGTTACTCCTGTTCGAGCCTGCAATTGACCCAAGCTAGGCACCGTCCCGCCTAACACTTAGGCTTTGGGACTTCTGGCCAAGGAGTTCTTCTTGTGATACTCCTGCTCGAGCCTGCAATTGACCCAAGCTTGGCACCGTCCCGCCTAAGACTTAGGCTTTGGGACTTCTGGCCAAGGAGTTCTTCTCGAACTTCTTACGCTCGGGCTGCAGTTGACCCAGCGTCTTCTTCTTGTGTTACTCACTGCTCGGGCTGCAGATTCACCCAAGCGTGGCACCATCCGCTTTAAGACTTAGGCTTTGGGACTTCTAGCCAAGGAGTTCTTCTTAAACTTCTACTCCTACTCAGGCCTGCAATTGACACAAGCGTGGCACCATCCCGCCTAAGACTTAGGCTTTGAAACTTCTGGCCAAGTAGTTCGTCTTGAACTTCTGCTTGTGCTCGGGCCTGCAATTGACCCAAGCTTCTTCTGATTTTAGTCCTGCTTGGGCCTGGAATTGACCTAAGCTTGGCACCGTCCCGCCTAAGACTTAGGCTTTGGGACTTTGGCCTAGGATTTTTCCCAAACTTCTTACGCGGGACTGCAATTGACTGAGCTTCTCGATGTTACTCACTGCTCGGGCTGCAATTGACCTGAGCTTGGCACAGTCACTCTAAGACTTAGGCTTTGGGACTTCGGCCAAGAGTTCTTCTTAAACTTACGCTCGTGCTGGGGCCTACAATTGACCTGAGCGTCATTTGCTCGGGCTGCGATTGACTCAACTTCTTACGCTCGGGCTGCAATTAACCCAAGCTTCTACGTGTTACTCACGCTCGGGCTGTAATTGACCAAGCTTGGCACGTCCGCCTAATACTTAGGCTTTGGGACTTCGGCCAGGAGTTCTTCTTGAACTTACGCTCGTGCTCGAGCACTGCAATTGACCAAGCTTCACGATGTTACTCACTGCTCGGGCTGCAATTGACCTGAGCTTGGCGCAGTCCGCTTAAGACTTAGGCTTTGGGACTTCGGCCAGCGGATCTTCTTGAACTACGCTCGTGCTCGGGCTGCAATTGACTCGAGCTTCTTCGATGTTACTCCTGCTCGGGCTGCGATTGACCCGAGCTTGCGCAGTCCGCTCTAAAACTTAGGCTTTGGGACTTCTTGCCAAGAGCTCTTCTGAACTTACGCTCGTGCTGCAATTGACCGAAGCTTCTTCTTGTGTTACTCCTGTTCGGGACTGCAATTGACCTGAGCTTGGCACAGTCCGCTCTCGACTTAGGCTTTGGGACTTCGGCCAGGAGTTCTTCTTGAACTTTTGCTCGTGCTCGGGCTCGTAATTGACCAAGCTTCACGATGTTACTCCTGCTCGGGCTGCAATTGACCCGAGCTTGGCACGTCCGCTTCAAGACCTAGGCTTTGGGACTTCGGCAGGAGTTCTTCTCGAACTTCTTGCACGGGCTGCAATTGACCCAGATTCTTCGATCTTACTCACTGCTCGGGCTGCAATTGACCCGAGCTTGGCTCAGTCCGCTCTAAGACTTAGGCTTTGGGACTTCAGCCAGCAGTTCTTCTTGCACTTACGCTCGTGCTCGGGCACGTAATTGACCCAAGCTTCTTCGATGTTACTCACTGCTCGGGCTGCAATTGACCCGAGCTTGGCACGTCCACTCTAAAACTTAAGCTTTGAGACTTCTTGCTAAGGAGCTCTTCTTGAACTTACTGCTCGTGCACTGCAATTGACTGAGCTTCTGCTGTGTTACTCCTGTTCGGACCTACAATTGACCCAAGCTTGGCACAGTCCGCTCTCGACTTAGGCTTTGGGACTTACATGCAGGAGTTCCTCTCGAACTTCTTACCGCTCGGGCTGCAGATTGACTAGGCGTCTTCTTCTTGTGTTACTCCTGCTCGGGACTGCAATTAACTCAAGCGGCGCCAGTCCGCCTAGGACTTAGGCATTGGGACTTCGGCCAGGAGTTCTTCTTGAATTTCTACTCCTACTCCTACTCGGGGCTGCGATTGACCCAGTGGTAGCGCAGTCCGCTTAAGACTTAGGTTGTTGTACTTCTTGCCAGGAGTTCTTCTTGAACTTTTGCTCGTGCTCGGGCACTGTAATTGACCGAGCTTCTTGATGTTACTCCTGCTCGGGCTGCAATTGACCCGAGCTTGCGCAGTCCGCTCTAAGACCTAGGCTTTGGGACTTACGGCCAGGAGTTCTTCTCGAACTTCTTACGCGGGACTGCGATTGACCTGAGCTTCTCGATCTTACTCACTGCTCGGGCTGCAGTTGACCCGATCTTGGCTCAAGTCCGCCTAAGACTTAGGCTTTGGGACTTCGGCCAGCAGTTCTTCTTGCACCTACGCTCGTGCTAGGGCACGTAATTGACCGAGCTTCACGATGTTACTCCCGCTCGGGCTGCAATTGACCCGTGCTTGGCACGTCACGCCTAAAACTTAGGCTTTGGGACTTCGGCCGAGGAGCTCTTCTTGAACTTACGCTCGTGCTCGGGCTGCAATTGACCAGATTCTTCGATGTTACTCTCGCTCGAGCACATAATTGACCCGGGCTTGCACGTCACTCCTAACACTTAGGCTTTCGGACTTACGGGCAAGAGTTCTTCTCGAACTTTTACGCTCGGGCTGCAATTGACCCGAGCTTCTTCTTGTGTTACTCACTGCTCGGGCTGCAATTGACCTAAGCATGCAGCGTCCGCTTAAGACTTAGGCTTTCGGACTTCGGCGAGGAGTTCTTCTCGAACTTCTTACGCTTGGGCTGCGATTGACCCTAACGTTTTATTCTTGTATTACTCCTTCCGGGACTGCAATTAACCTAAGCGGCGCCGTCCGCTCTAGGACTTAGGCATTGGGACTTCGGCCAAGGAGTTCTTCTTGAACTCTACTCTACTCGGGCTGCGATTGACCTAGCAGTGGCACGTCCGCCTAAGACTTAAGGTCATTGTACTTCTTGCCAGCGGTTCTTCTTGAACTTACGCTCGTGCTCGAGCACTGCAATTGACCCGAGCTTCTTCGATGTTACTCACTGCTCGGGCTGCAATTGACTGAGCTTAGCACGTCCGCTTAAGACTTAGGCTTTGGGATTCTGGCGAGGAGTTCTTCAAAACTTCTTACGCCGGGACTGCAATTGACCCAAGCTTCTTGATCTTACTCCTTCCGGGCTGGAATTGACCTGAGCTTGGCAGTCCGCTCTAAGACTTAGGCTTTGGGACTTTGGCGAGAGTTTTCTCGAACTTCTTACGCGGGCACTGCGATTGACCGAGCTTCTTGATGTTACTCCTGCTCGGGCTGCAATTGACCCGAGCTTGGCACAGTCCACTTTAAGACTTAGGCTTTGGGACTTCGGCAGGAGTTCTTCTCGAACTTCTTACGCGGGACTGCAATTGACTGAGCTTCTTGATCTTACTCACTGCTCGGGCATGCAATTGACCCGAGCTTGGCTCAGTCCGCTCTAATACTTAGGCTTTGGGACTTCGGCCAGCGAGTTCTTCTTGCACTACGCTCGTGCTCGGGCTGTAATTGACCCAAGCTTCTCGATGTTACTCACTGCTCGGGCTGCAGTTGACCCGTGCTTGGCACGTCCGCCTAAAACTTAGGCTTTGGGACTTCGGCCAAGAGTTCTTCTTGAACTTACGCTCGTGCTCGGGCTGCAATTGACCAAGATTCTTGATGTTACTCACTGCTCGAGCACTGCAATTGACCCGGGCTTGGCACGTCACTCCCTAACACTTAGGCTTTGGGACTTACGGGCGAGGGTTCTTCTCGAGCTTTTCTACTCGGGCTGCGATTGACCTGAGCTTCTGCTTGTGTTACTCCTGCTCGGGCTGCAATTGACCAAGCTTAGCAGCGTCACGCCTAAGACTTAGGCTTTCGGACTTCGGCGAGGAGTTCTTCTCGAACTTCTTACGCTTGGGCTGCGATTGACCCTAACGTTTTCTTCTTGTATTACTCCTTCCCGGGCCTGCAATTAACCCAAGTGCGGCACCGTCCCGCCTAGGACTTAGGCATTGGGACTTCTGGCCAAGGTGTTCTTCTTGAACTTCTACTCCTACTCAGGCCTACAATTGACCCAGTGGTAGCGCAGTCCGCTTAATACTTAGGCTGTTGTACTTCTTGCCAAGTAGTTCTTCTTGAACTTGTGCTCGTGGTCGAGACTGCAATTGTCCCAAGGTTCTTCTGATGTTACTCCTGCTCGGGCCTGCAATTGACCCGAGCTTGGCGCAGTCCGCTCTAAGACTTAGGCTTTGGGATTTCTGGCAGGAGTTCTTCTCGAACTTCTTACGCAGGACTGCAATTGACTGAGCTTCTACGATCTTACTCACTTTCGGGCTGGAATTGGCCCGAGCTTGGCCAGTCCACCTAAGACTTAGGCTTTGGGACTTTTGGCAGAAGAGTTTTCTCGAACTTCTTACGCTTCGGGCTGCAATTGACCAAGCTTACTTGATGTTACTCACTGCTCGGGCTGCAATTGACCCGAGCTTGGCTCAGTCCGCTTAAGACTTAGGCTTTGGGACTTCGGCCAGCGGTTCTTCTTGAACTTCGCTCGTGCTCGGGCACTGCAATTGACCCAAGCTTCACGATGTTACTCCTGCTCGGGCTGCAATTGACCCGAGCTTGGCGCAGTCCGCTTAAGACTTAGGCTTTGGGACTTCGGCCGATGAGCTATTCTTGAACTTACGCTCGTGCACTGCAATTGACTGAACTTCTTACATTACTCTGTTCGGACTGCAATTGACCCGAGCTTGCGCAGTCCGCTCTAAGACTTAGGCTTTGGGACTTCATCTAAGGAGTTCTTCTCGAACTTCTTACGCTCGGGCTGCGATTGACCTAAGCGTCTTCTTCTTGTGTTACTCACTGCTCGGGCTGCAGTTAACCTAGCGTGCGCGTCCGCCTAGGACTTAGGCATTGGGACTTCGGCCAAGGAGTTCTTCTTGAAGTTCTACTCCTACTCGAGCACTGCGATTGACCCAGTAGTGGCGCAGTCCGCTTAAGACTTAAGGTCATTGTACTTCTTGCCAAGGAGTTCTTCTTGAACTTACGCTGCGTGGTCGAGACTGCAATTGACCCGAGGTTCTTTCGATGTTACTCCTGCTCGGGACTGCAATTGACCTGAGCTTGGCAGTCCGCTCTAAGACTTAGGCTTTGGGATTCTGGCGAGGAGTTCTTCTCGAACTTCTTACGCGGGACTGCAATTGACCTGAGCTTCTTGATCTTACTCCTGCTTCGGGCTGGAATTGACCCGAGCTTGGCACAGTCACGCTAAGACTTAGGCTTTGGGACTTTGGCAGAGAGTTTTCTCGAACTTCTTGCCGGGACTGCAATTGACCCAGCTTCTTACGATGTTACTCACTGCTCGGGCTGCAATTTACCGAGCTTGGCTCAGTCCGCCTAAGACTTAGGCTTTGGGACTTCGGCCAAGGAGTTCTTCTTGAACTTTTGCTCGTGCTCGGGCATGTAATTGACCGAAGCTTCTACGATGTTACTCCCGCTCGGGACTGCAATTGACCTGAGCTTGGCGCAGTCCACTTTAAGACTTAGGCTTTGGGACTTTGGCGAGGAGTTCTTCTCGAACTTCTTACGCCGGGACTGCAATTGACCCAAGCTTCTTTTGATCATACTCACTGCTCGGGCTGCAATTGACCTGAGCTTGGCTCAGTCACGCTTAAGACTTAGGCTTTGGGACTTCGGCCAGCAGTTCTTCTGCACTACGCTGCGTGCTCGGGCACTGTAATTGACCCGAGCTTCACGATGTTACTCCCGCTCGGGACTGCAATTGACCCGTGCTTGGCACCATCCGCTCTAAAACTTAGGCTTTGGGACTTCGGCGAGGAGCTTCTTGAACTTACGCTCGTGCTGCTGATTGACCCGAGCTTTTCTTGTGTTACTCACTGCTCGGGCTGCGATTGACCTGAGCTTGGCACAGTCCGCTCTAAGACTTAGGCTTTGGGACTTCTAGCCAGGAGTTCTTCTCAAACTTCTTACGCTCGGGCTGCAGTTAACCTAAGCGTCTTACTTGCGTGTTACTCCTGCTCGGGCCTCTGATTGACCTAGCGTGGCACCGTCACGCCTAGGACTTAGGCTTTGGGACTTACGGCCAGGAGTTCTTCTTGAACTTCTATTCCTACTCGAGCTGCAATTGACCCAGCGTGGCACCATCCGCCAAAGACTTAGGCTTTGGGACTTCTTGCCAAGGAGTTCTTCTTGAACTTACGCTCGTGCTCGAGACTGCAATTGACCCAAGCTTCTCGATGTTACTCCTGCTCGGGCCTGCAATTGACCCGAGCTTGGCACCGTCCGCCTAACACTTAGGCTTTGAGACTTCGGCGGGGACTTCTACTCAAACTTCTTTTGCCGAGCACTGCAATTGACCCAAGCTTCTTACGATGTTACTCCCTGCTCGGGCTGCGATTGACCTGAGCTTGGCACAGTCCCGCCTAAGACTTAGGCTTTGGGACTTCTGGCCAAGGAGTTCTTCTTGAACTTCGCTCGTGCTCGGGCCTGCAATTGACCCAAGCTTCTTCTGATGTTACTCCTAATCGGACTGCAATTGACCCGAGCTTGGCACGATTACGCTAAAACTTAGGCTTTGGGACTTCGGCCGAGAGTTCTTCTGAACTACAGTGCGTGCTCGAGCACTGCAATTGACCTGAGCTTCTTCGATGTTACTCCTACTCGGACACCACCGGCACCGTTGGACTCACCTCGGCGAGAAGTGTCTAGTCCGAGCTTCCCACCGTAGTTAGGTTAATTTCGGTCAACGTTGACCGTAGGGGCATTTGGTAATTTCACGTGTTGAGGGTAATTTCGTAATTTCTAGCTTTGATGGTGATTTTGTAATCTAAATTGAGGATATATTGGTAATTTTATGATGTTGTGGGTAAATTAGTAAATTATGAAATTGAGGGTAGTATAATTTCGGATTATATTAGTAAATTACGAATCACGGGATTATTACTAGTGGTCGAGAAGATAGAGAGTTTGTAATATTAAGACGAATATTTATTTTAAGGCGTTATTTTTGCGAGATTAGTTCGAATTATAATTATGGAAAGTAATTGTGTCGTTTCTGTAAATTAGGTGGATCTGCGGACGAGAATCTACCTGCGGACTTGAGTGATAGCCGAGTCTGAAATTGTCACTGTGAGTGGAATATATTAAAATTATTTGATTTTTATATAGTAGAGCTTGTTTATGAAATGAATATTTAAAGTGTTTCCATCAAATGGTTTTCCGAAATAAATGTTTATTGCGTATAATTATTGTGTTAAGTTATATTTATTTATTTATGCTCCGTATCGATTTTAAAATGCAAAAGAGATGATTGATTTTCGAACATGTTTTAAAGTACTTTTATATGGATTTCGAGCATGATTTTAAGAGTATATGATTGATCTTGTTTATGATTTAAAATGTATATACATTGCTTTTGAGCATGATTCAAAGTATTTATATGTTGATTTCGAGAATAATTTAAAGTGTTTATATATGATCTTCGAGCATGATTTAGAATGTTTATACATATGGATTTCGAACATGATTTAAAGAGTATATGATGGATCTTGTACATGAGATATATTGATTTCGAGTATGATTTAAAGCATGATTTAAATGTATACATATATAATGATTTTGATCATGTTTTTAAGTTTTAAGCAAATACCCGTTCCCTCCAGATGAGATGAGATGAGATAGTAGGCCTTTGGGGCCCGTCTGAACACACATAGAGGCTTAGGGCCGTGTGTTTAGGCGCTTTCGCCCTTTGGGGGCATATGCATGCATATTGAGATATGAGATCGGATGGTTCGGACACGATGTCGCGGGATAGCGCATCATAGCACGTCCGTTGAGATCCGGGTATGAGATATGCTGATGAGCATGAGATGGTACGTCCTTTTGTCTATCCGTGTAGCTCCGGGCATGATGGTACTCAGATAGTACATCATTGCCGTCCGTTGAGGTCCGGATGAGACTAGATTATCCCCTAGGTATTTGTTTAAGGATATTTGTTTAAAGATATTTGATTTACTTAATGTTTGATATTTCAGTTTGAGATGATATTTCAATATAAGATGTTTTTTATTGATTTTGTGATGATGTCGGTTTTGCTTATGTTCAAATTATGATTGAATTGAAAGTAATTTTACATTCAAATAATTATTTGCGAAACGTGATTATACAAGTGATGCACTTATTTTTGTAATTATTTTATATTTTAAAAATTACTATCCACTCACTGAGCTCACTGAGTTTTATACTCATTCCTATTTTATTATATTCCCCAGGAGATTACAGGTACAACAGTTAACCCAGCAGCTGTACATAGTTGGAGTCATTTGGGCCACTGAGGTTGTTTGAGGACATAGAAAAATTATTTTCTTTTGGTTAATGTATAATTATCATTTTTTGAATTATATTAGGAATGTGATATATGAATTATGAAACGAGTGTAATATTAGATATGTTATCGGATGAGATTGGGTTGATGCAGTTGATGTTTGATAAATGATTTGGGAGTGCTTGTGTTGTAATTGCAGGTTTGAAAATGTTATATATTTAGGGGAGGTTCTGCCGAAATTTCGGTAGAATTCTCATTAATAAGATGATTTTAATATTTAAGTTCAATTTCTTAAGATAGGTCGCCTCTGGAAATGGGGCGGGTCGTCTCACTTAGGCTTTGGGACTTCTGGCTAAGGTGTTCTTCTTGAACTTCTGCTCGCGCTCGGGCCTGCAATTGACCCAAGCTAAGCACCGTCTCGCCTAAGATTTAGGCTTTGGGACTTTCGGCCAAGGAGTTCTTCTTGTAATACTCCTACTCGAGCCTGCAATTGACCCAAGCTTGGCACCGTCCCGCCTAAGACTTACGATTTGGGACTTCTGGCCAAGGAGTTCTTCTTAAACTTCTGCTCGTGCTCGGGCCTGCAATTAACCCAAACGTCTTCTGTTCGGGCCTGCAATTGACCCAAGCTTCTTCTGCTCGGGCCTGCAATTGAACCAAGCTTCTTCTTGTGTTACTCCTGCTCAGGCCTGTAATTGACCCAAGCTTGGCACCGTCCCGCCAAGGACTTAGGCTTTGGGACTTCTGGCCAAGGACTTCTTCTCAAACTTCTTCTGCTCGGGCCTGTAATTGACCCAAGCATTTTCTTCTTGTGTTACTCCTGCTCGGGCGTGCAATTGACCCAAGCGTGGCACCGTCCCGCCTAAGACTTAGGCTTTGGGACTTCGGGCCAAGGAGTTCTTCTTGAACTTCTACTCCTGCTCAGGCCTGCAATTGACCCAAGCGTGGCACTGTCCCGCCTAAGACTTAGGCTTTGGGACTTCTGGCCAAGGAGTTCTTCTTGAACTTCTGCTCGTGCTCGGGCCTGCAATTGACCCAAGCTTCTTCTGATGTTACTCCTGCTCGGGCCAGCAATTGACCCAAGCTTGGCAGCGTCCCGCCTAAGACTTAGGCTTTGGGACTTCTGGCCAAGGAGTTCTTCTTGAACTTCTGCTCGTGCTCGGGCCTGCAATTGACCCATGCTTCTTCTGATGTTACTCCTGCTCGGGCCTGCAATTGACCCATGCTTGGCACCGTCCCGCCTAAAACTTAGGCTTTGGGACTTCTGGCCAAGGAGTTCTTCTCAAACTTCTTCTGCTCGGGCTGCAATTGACCCAAGCTTGGCACCGTCCCGCCTAAGACTTAGGCTTTGGGACTTCTGGCCAAGGAGTTCTTCTCAAACTTCTTCTGCTCGGGCCTGCAATTGACCCAAGCGTCTTCTTCTTGTGTTACTCCTGCTCGGGCCTACAATTGACCCAAGCATGGCACCGTCCCGCCTAGGACTTAGGCTTTGGGACTTCTGGCCAATGAGTTCTTCTTAAACTTCTACTCCTACTCAGGCCTGCAATTGACCCAAGCGTGGCACTGTCCCGCCTAAGACTTAGGCTTTAGGACTTCTTGCCAAGGAGTTCTTCTTGAACTTCTGCTCGTGCTCGGGCCTGCAATTGACCCAAGCTTCTTCCGATGTTACTCCTGCTCGGGCCGCAATTGACCCGAGCTTGGCACCGTCCCGCCTAACACTTAGGCTTTGGGACTTCGGCCAGGAGCTCTTCTGAACCTCGCTCGGGCTGCAATTGACCCAAACGTCTCCTGCTCGGGCCTGTAATTGACCCAAGCTTCTTTTTGTGTCACTCCTACTCGGGCCTGTAATTGACCCAAGCTTGGCACCGTCCCGCCTAGGACTTAGGCTTTGGAACTTCTGGCCAAGGAGTTCTTCTTGAACTTCATGTCGTGCTCGACCCTGCAATTAACCCAAGCTTGGCACCGTCCCGCCTAAGACTTAGGCCTTGGGACTTCTGGCCAAAGATTTCTTTTTGACTTCTGCTCTTCATCTTGAACTTACATTATGAATGTCTTTCTTATTCTTATATACATTTATACTTTTACACATCCCGTTTTGGGAAGAAATCTTACATTAGCACTTCACAATACAAGGGGACTTACTGGAAATATTTCATTAGGAGTTGTGCATTCCATGGCCTCTTGACCTCTCGTCCGTCTGGATGACCTCCCGTATGAATCCCGCTTTCAGCAGCTTTTCCACCTCGCAGTTGATGGCTTCGTATCTCTCCTGGTTGACGCATCTCCTTTTTTGCCTTACTGGCTTAGCATCTCTCTGTATTGCCGGCCTGTGACACGCCACTTCTGGGTCGATCCCAGGCATATCCTCATGCATCCATGCGAACACATCTGCATGTGCTCGCAGACAGTCCACCAACTTTTCCTTCAACGGCTCGCTAAGGCCCGAGCTGATTCGGATTTTCTTCTCGGATTCGCTTGCTCTCACCTCAACCTCCTCCAACTTCTCAGCTGGCTCTTGCCTTCCATTCCTCGATTTCCCCCTCGTGTCCAGCAAGGTAATCTGCATGGTTTCTTTGGCCGCTACAGCGTAGCAGCTCCTCGCCACCCTTTAGCTGCCCTTCACGACCCCTACGGCCCCATTTACTCGATACTTTAGGGCCAAGTAATGGGTGGATAGCACGCACTGGCTGATCCTCATAAATGGCCTCCCTAGAATTGCCTGGTATGGGTTGGTTTCATCTACCATAACGAAATCTAGCATCATGTTCTTCTCGAAAGGCCTCGAGACCATAGTTACTGCCAGCTTGATGATTCCCAGAGGTATTAGCTTTCCTCCCCCGAATCCTTTCAAGGAAGTGTTCGTCTGCTCGAGGCTCGCGCTCGTTATTCCTAAATCCTCGAGTGTGGATTTAAAAAGAATATCCACCGAGCTCCCTGAGTCAACCAGTATTCGATCAACTTCCTTGTTTGCTACATTGGCTTTTACCACCAAGGCATCCTCGTGAGAGTACAGCACCCCCTCCTCGTCTTCATCCGTCCACATAATTGGCACCTGCCGAACCTTTGCCTTCTTGGCAGCAGGGGCAGTGAACAAGACTTCTCGACCGGCAGCGGCATATCTACAGTAGTTTTTCCGAGCTCTATTGGAACTTCCTGCCATTGTGGGCCCTCCTGAGATTACCCTCGTGGACGGTGGTTCTATGTTTATTTCGTAAGCACGGCCCTCTTCTTTAGACTGCTGCTCAACTACCGGATGCCCTCCTTCAACAAACTCATCCAGGTACCGATTCTTAACCAGATCCTCTACCTGCTTTTTCAAATCACGGCACTGTGATTTGGAGTGGCCGTGGTCACCATGGAAACGGCAGAACCGCCCCCTGCTTTGCTTGCTAGCTGGCTTGGCCATCGGCGTTGGAGGGCTCAGCGATCCTCGCTCCTCGACCACTGAAGTATCTCTTGAGAGATACCTTCAACCTCGATATCTTGCTCGTAGCGAGGCTCTGTTCCACCACTTGTATCGCCCTATCCCTTGGGAAGCTTCTCGGTGGGGGTGGCAATGAACGATCGGCCCTGTTCACCTCAGGTCTGCTTGGTGGCTAGTTGCGGGATGTGTGGTCGTCGTGACGCCTGTATTCTCTGCGATCCCAGCCCGGTGACCTGCAAGGTGGCAGAGGAACCATCCGCGGTGGGGGAGCTCTCTGATAAGGGTTATGCAGAGCAACCCGGTCCTCTCTGCCTTTGGAGCTTGTGCCCTCAGGCGGGACCCCTTTCTCCTTCCTCCTCGCTCCATTGACCTGCTCATTCCTCGGTTTGCGACCTTTTCTTCTTCGATTACCATATCCGACTTTACTTGCTCATACGGCGTCCGAATACGAGCGAATCGAAGGACTCGCAGATTATACCATGGTCACCCCATCCGGATCCCATCCTTCAATCCTGTCAGAGCTTGGGGATGGTTAAACGCACCAAGATCTAGAACTGATCTATAGTATCTTTTGACAAACTCCCGGAGAGATTCTCCCTCCTTCTGCCTTACTTCTAACAGCTCCATCATGTCATCCTCAGGGGTCACTGCGCCCCAGAATTGCTTTGCGAACTCCCTACACATCTATTCAAAGCTCAAGATGCTTCCCCGTGGGAGTCTGCGATACCATTCTCTCGCCTCCCCTCCAGGGTGAGTGGGAAGGCCCGGCACCTCTGAGCTGCTGACAATCCTTGCACCCCTATCATGTCGTTGAACCGTTCTATGTGCACTAATGGATCACTCTTCCCTGAGAACTTCAGATCTGAGAAGCGGAAGTCACGTGGAATCGTGACACCCATGATCTCCATCGAGAGTGGAGATTCGTTATCCAGCATTATTCGCCAGCTTGGGCTCTTTCTGTTCCCCCGGAGGTCTTCCACAACTTGTGCCAACCTGCGCACCTCTCCCTCCAACTCTTCCGCGCGAGAGGTCGGGGCTGTGTCCTGTAAATGCTGTCGGGACCCCCTTTCCTCCATGTTTGTTTCTTCCCTCACTGCAACATTTTGTGCCCTAGGTCTTTGGGCTTCATCTCCCACATTTTCCCGAACATGAGCATTCCCTCGGCTGGACTCCGAGACATCATTACATGCTTTTCTCTGTCCCTCCCTGAATTCTTGCAATAGGAAAGTCAGAGTCTCCATCTGTTTCTCCATCCGATCCATTCTTTCCTAGATCTCCCTATTCTGGGCCTCATTGGCCACTTCTCTCAAGGTTACTGATTCTTCTGGACTTACTCCTCTTCGGCTGTTTCCCCTCATCGTTGCGTTGTGTATCTTGAACGTATTAGGAAATCAGGCTTTTTGTGCCGATCCCCACAGACGGCGCCAAAAGATGTTGATGCAATTTTTCCCGCGTGCCTTCAAACAATGCCTCGAACCTTCTGCTCGTGACTTTCTGCAGTACTCGTAATCTTTTGCTTGCGATCAGCTCGATCTCGAGCAGGATTGCCTCCTTCGTCCTGTTCCGCTGTCTTTTTCAGAACAGAGATCTCCCGGACCTGTACTCACAGAAAATAGGGTCAGGGGTAGCCGGGCGTGTTCCGGCGAAAACTCTCCAACGCTCAAGTCAGTAATCGGGTTGTTCTTTTTGGTATCTCCCTTTGTTAGAGAGACTGGAAAGATAAAAGGGATATTTTTCGCCCTCCCTTTTTGAATAAATATGGTGTTTTCAGAGAATCCAGATAAGAGAAATCAGAATAGGAAGAACCTGTGTCTCTTTTCAGAACCCTTGTGAATGAATTTTTCCAACCCTTGTAACGTACCCGTTCGTTTCCTTTTATACTACATTTTTCCCGCTCTTTCTCTCCAAGAGCATCCATTCCTGCGTCAGTGGTATCTGGGTCCCTCTGACAGCTAAGATTGGTGTAATATTCCCTGGGGATGTGCGGCTGTCTCCTTAACCCGGTTCACGTGGCCAAATCACAATGTCGGGCATGTGCGCTAGGAATGATGACACCGTGGGGGCATGTGCCGACCATCGGCAATAGTATCACCACCATACCATGTGGGGCCCTGATCAGACATTAAAAGGTGTGCCAGGATTCTGAGAAAACAGGTCGAGGTGCCCTGGGCCGAGTCTTTACATTCCATTCGTCCCATGACTGCGCAACCCAGTTGTGCTCGTGGACTTACCTTCTGCGAGCAGGAAAGGAGTGCTCGGTTCTCGACCTTGACCAGCTTTGACCGGGAAAGACGACCTCGTGCAGGCAAGAGAGCTCGGAGCTCGAGCGACACTGAATTCCTCAACCTTGACTAGCTTTGACCGGGGTGGACGACCTCGAGCATGTTAGAGAGCTCGGAGCTCGAGCAGCTCTGAATTCCTCGACCTCAACAGCTTTGACGTTTGATGAGGTCGTCTTTGTGCCAGTGGTCGGGACTTCTGCTCGAGCTAGGCAGTCCTCGGGGTATTTTATTCGAGCTGGAAGGGCCTCGAGAAGACCTGCCCGATATTATCCAAACATTTGATTTCCTGATTACTTATAAGCAACCGAAATAATTACGTTTTTTCCTAAATTTAAAAGGATTTCTGTTTTCTATTATATTTCAAAAAAATTAACAAGTGGCTAACTTGTACTGGTTAAGATTTATTCTACGGTTTGGGATCGGATTACTATTTCAAATAAGCTTAATTACTGATTAAAAGTTTGAGGTAAAGTAGATTTCTTTCTTTTTTTGATATAAAATTAATTATTAGCTCTATTCTAGTACAGTAATATGATAATTAACATTCCACCAATTAATTTGCAACTTCTCTTCATATTCCGACTAAGCATGTGTCATTAATAACCTAGTAATTTTAGTATTACTAAAAAGGGCCCTTTAATTTCTTTAAATTTGGGTCATGCATATGTTACAGTAGAGGATCCATTCCCGAGTTATTGGCCAAATATTTTTGTCAGCACTACCGAACGAAGGATTTCTTCACTTTTTTTTTTTATTTGAAAGGAAGGATTCCTTCACTCTAAAGACTAAAATAACAGAAATTTTAGTTGATATGAGATTTTGATGTGCCACACTAAACGGTTGGATTAATTTATATTTCATATTTACATTATTATTTAATTAAAATTATCAACTAATTACATCTCATCTGAGATTAAATGTCCATTTAGTATGATTTATCTAATGACTCTGTACTCCATTTTTCAAACTTAGGGAAACCATAAAAATATAGTTTGTTAAGCACCAAATAAAATTAGTTTCCAATACTCTTGTAATTCTAACAAATTTAATTATATCTCTTCCTTATGCCTTGATAATAAGAGAAAAATATTTATTTTCATCAATATCCTTCAATTTTTCTCAGAAATATTTATTTAATTATATATCTTCCTTATGCCATGATAAATTTCGCACACACATACACTTATATATATATATATATATACACGAGAGGAAGATTATTTGCAAAATAAGATACATTTGTTCTATAATTGAGACCAAAGAATGCAAACATTTATCTCATCCAAAAACTACATGTAAATCTAACTATAAATCTGTCATACCCACATAGGTGGATTCAATCAATGGCATAAATTGCCCCAAAATTGTAGGTTACTGTTTCCATCTTTTATGTTATAAATTCTCATATCTTTCCCACCACCTATACGATTTCTCGTAGGATATAGATCATTATTGTCCATGAAGTAAATAGAATTTGGCTTCATTGAGCTATCTTCAACAAAAAAGGACGAGGAAGAATTGTGACCCAAAAAAATTGCTCTATTTTTGTATCAAACTCCACTTGAAAAACTTTAAATCCGATGGTCTGATAGTTACATTGCTTCTTGAATTGCCCCGTTCTACTTTAGTCAGTTGTGCAACCATGAGCAATGATCCGACTGATTCTACCAAATAAATAGGACGACCTTTAATATGGTCTGGCATACTTGCCACAACTATCGTTGTGGTGGTATCACTGCCTCTAAAATCACAAGCCACTATTCTTTTATCACTATCTATAGCATAAAATTGACCATTATAATATGCAACATCCATATATGCGCATTGCCATTCCCTTATTGCGGTCCAAGATTTATTACCTGGTTTATAATATCCAAGGTTTCGATATTGTGCATGAATTACCATTAATATATAGTTTGATTCGGATGAAGGACTAGCTAATAACGCACATCTACGAATAAAACTAACCATGTTATTGTTTAAAAATTCAAATGAAAGCACATGTTCAAAGTTTGGCTACCGAAAGCTTGACTTTCAAAAGCTAACCAAAATTGTTCAAAGCCAAATTGTTCAAAGTTTGGCTAAAATTCGGTAATCACCAAAAAAACTTTGACAAATTTTGGTGAAATAGTGCTACCATGCATTCCTATAAATAGCTATTGTTCTTCATTTGTTATTGCATCCCAAAATTCAGAGAAAAACAATTCATTAGAGAATTGTTGAGAGAGTGAGCAATCAGAGAGTATGTGTAATTGAGAGTTTTTTCTTTCAAGTGTGTGAGAGTAATGGGAGTATTTGGGTTCTAAGAAGTGGGGTTTCTTTACTCAAATATTGTACTCTAATAATTGTTAATAATACAATTATTTTCTTTTGCTCCCGTGGACGTAGGCATAATTACTGAACCACATAAATATTGTGTTTTTTATTTTTCTGTAATTATTTGGTGCGTTTGATTCTGTATTCTGCGCACAACAAGTGGTATCAGAGCCGAAGGTTCGTACTTGGGATATACGGCACTGTTCATGTATACTATATTATTCACAGATATGTACTATTTGGTACTATTTAAAAATATAGTACTATTTATAGATACGGTAAAGACGGCTATTTGTACTTGAGAGACAATCTATTATAAATAGTTTGTATTTATGCATGTCTAGGAAAGTTTTTTCAACAAGACGATAAGAGTCTAAGGAGTTTGGGTTTTAAGTGGGACTGTTGTGACCCCTCCACTCTCTTCGGAACTTTTCTGGTGCATATATTCACGTGAAATTAACATCATAGAGACTGTTTTTCAAATATGAATAGTTTGTTGAGAAAATGGTAGAAGGTGAAACTTCCAGAATTATGGAGAAATCTATCCAAACTATTTTAGGAGACACTACAAGTGGGAGGCGAGATGTATCACATCGTCATGCAGCACATATTATTGGAGGCCAGAAGATTAATGTTGAGAAGTTTGATGGGAAAATAATCTTTGGCATGTGGAGGCATGAAGTTATGAATGCCTTTATTCAAATAGATCTTGATGTAGTTCTAAAAAATAAAAAACACTTGTATAACGAAGAAACTTGGGATCGTATGAACAAGAAAACTTGTGGTCAAATCAGATCTTGCTTGACCAAGAAGGTGAAATACCTGGTGAAAGATGAGGAGTGTGTGATAACTTTATAGCGTACATTAGAAGAAAAGTATTTGCTGAAAAGTCCTAAAAATCGTCTTCATGCAATGAGCCAGGTGTATGGCTTTCGAATGAAGCATGGGATGTCGATGCATGATCATATCTCAGGATTTGAAAAGTTACTTGCTGATTTAAAGAATCTTGATGAAGATATTAAGGATAAGGTCAAGGCTATGATTCTGCTCCACTCATTGCCAGAAGAGTATAGCCATTTTATGATTACCTTGATATATGGGAAAAGCGTGATCATCTTCAAAGATATTTGTACAGTATTGACTAATTTGGAGATTCGGAATAATGACAAACATTCCGAAGGAGCATCGTATGAAGCTTTAATAGTTAGAGAAATGACGATAGAGAAAAAGAAGAAGCATGGTGGGAAGAATTCTCTGTCCAAATCAAGAAGCAGAAATATAGCTCGAGATGAGTGTGCCTTTTGTCATGAAAATAGCCATTGGAGGAAAGATTGTCCAAAGGCTCAGAAAAAAAATGGGAAGAAACCAGCAGCAAACATGGCATGGAAAGATGATGATTCTGATTATTCACTAAGTATTATACCTACAGCATATGTGGCTAGTACAAATGAGTGGATACTTGATACCAGAGTAACTTATCATTTGTGTCCTATTAGGAAATGGTTTATAGATTTTTGTAATTTGGAATCTGGATAAGTTGTGATGGGAAATAATCAATCTTGTCCCACAATGGGAATAGGAATAATTCGGCTCAAAATGTTCGATGGAATGATCAAAGAACTGAAAAAGGTTAGATATGTTCCAGCTTTAAAGAAAAATCTAATTTTTGTGGGTGGTCTGAAAGCTAAAGGCTACAAGGTTACCATTGAAGATGGCAAAATGAAGTTCACATATAGGGTTATGGTGATTCTGCAAGGGGTCCGGTGTCACAATTTGTACTATTTGAATGGAAGTACAACTGATGAAGCAAATGTTGTTGAGGCGTACAGTGACACCACCAAACTATGGCATGCACGTCTGGGGAATGCTAGAGAAAAGTCTTTACAAACTCTGATGAAGCACGGACTCCTAAAAGGTACTAAAACCTGTAAATTAAATTTTTATGAGCATTGTGTAGTAGGAAAAAAAATAAGTGTCAAGTTTGGTACGGCTAATCACGATACTCGTGAGATCCTTGAATATGTTCACAGTGATGTATGGGGACCAACTAAGACTGCATCAATTGGTGGAAGCCATTATTTTGTTACATTTGTTGATGATTTCTCTAAACGTGTGTGGGTGTACACCATGCAAGTAAAGGATGAAGTTCTAGAGATTTTAGTGAAATGGAAGAAACTGGTGGAGACTCAAACTGGCAAAAAGATCAAAGTATTACGATCTGATAATGGGGGTGAATATACTTCTGATCTATTCTTGCAAGTATGCTAGAATGAGGGTATAGTATAAAAAGACATTTCATAGTGTAGCTGAGCGTATGAATCATACTTTGCTGGAGAAAGTACGGTGTATGTTATTTAATTTGGTTTAGATAAAAAGTTTTAGGCTGAGGCTATGAGCTATGCAAGTCACTTAATAAACCGGTTGTCTTCTGCTGTAATTGGAGGTAAAACTCTTATGGAAATGTGGTCAGGAAAGCACGTACAAAACTATGACTTCATTCGTGTGTTTGGGTGTCCAGCTTATTATCATGTAAAGAATGATAAGCTTGATCCTCGTGCAAGAAAATCTATCTTCATGGGATTCAAAAATGGAGTTAAAGGTTTCAAGCTTTAGGATCATGAAGATAAAAAGTTTGTGTATAGCAGAGATGTCACATTTGATGAAGCTTCTATATTGAAGGATCCAAGTTCTCAATAGGTAAAGAACAAGACCAATGAGACATTGCAGCAGGTGAAGTTTGATGCAACTTCATATGTACCAGTTAGTTCTACAGAAAGGAGTTCAACTTTGGAAGTGACTCCAAGAGTTGAAGAAGAGGTTGTTTCTGTTGATGTCCTAAAAGAGGAAGAAACATTTGAAGATGTAGATGATGAAAATGAGACTATAGCAACAATGAGGCCAAAAAGAGTGATAAAAAACCTGGATGGCTTACAAAAGACATGGTGGTAACCTGTGCACTTCCAGTTATTGATGATGACATCCCCAACACTTTTGGTGAAGCATTACGTATTAATGAAAGTAATTAGCGGAAGTTAGCCATGGAAGAAGAGATGAAATCTCTCCATCAAAACCAAACTTGGGAACTTGTGGAGTTACCTAAGGGGAAAAGGGATATTGGCAATAAATGGGTCTATACCAAGAAGCAAGGATCTCTAAATAAATCAACTCATCGATATAAAGCTCGACTCGTAGAAAAAGGTTTTGTTCAGAATGAATGTATTGACTATAATGAAGTTTTCTATCCAGTTGTAAAAAATACTTCTATTCGTATCCTACTTGCCTTGGTAGCAGAATATGAGTTAGATTTGGCTCAATTGGATGTTAAGACAGCATTATTACATGGAGATTTAGAGGAAGAAATCTATATGACTCAGCCTTATGGTTTCAAAGTTGCTGGAAAGGAGAATCATATGTGTAGATTAATTAAATCTTTATACGAACTGAAACAATCACCAAGGCAGTGGTACAAGAGATTTGATCAATTTATACAAGGCCAGAAATTCACTAGAAATGAACACGATCACTGAGTTTACTTTAGAAGACTACAAAATGGAGCTTTCATCTATTTGTTACTATATGTCGACGATATGCTTATAGCTTCGAAGAATAAAGGTGAGATTGAGAAATTAAAGAAGCAACTGGCTTCTGACTTCAAGATGAAAGACTTAGGTGATGCACAGAGAATACTTAGGATAGAGATTCATAGAGACAAGAAGAATGGAAGCATGTGGTTAAATCAAAAGTCTTATTTGAAGAAGGTACTAGAAAGGTTCGGTATGAATGACAAAACTAAACCGGTATGTACTCCTCTAGCTCCTCATTTCAAATTAAGCTCTTCTTCATGTCCTATCTCCCAAGAGGAGCACGACTACATGGCTCGTATTCTATATGTAAGTGTTGTAGGTAGTTTTATGTATGCTATGGTGTGCACAAGACCTGATATATCTCAAGCCATCAATATGGTTAGCAGATACATACATAATCCGGGTAAAGATCGTTGGCTTGCAGTGAAGTGAATTCTTCGATATCTGTATGGGACAGTTGATGTTAGGTTGTTGTTCAAGAACGACTATGATTAACAATGTGTTGGGTATTGTGATTCTAATTTCACTGGAGATCTAGATAAGTAGAGATCAACAACGGGCTACGTATTCATATTGGGTGGAGGTCCGATCAGTTGGAGTTCGATTCTACAATCGACAATTTCTCTATCTATTGCGGAAGCAGAGTACATGGTAGCAGCTAAGGCTATAAAGTAAGCTATTTAGTTGAAAGGCTTGTTAGGTGATTTAGGAGAAATCCAGGAGAACATTGGGGTGTTCTGTGATAATCAAAACGCAATATTCCTAGCGAAAAATCAAACATATCATGCTCGGACAAAACACATAAATGTGAAATATCATTATGTGAGAGAGGTTATCGAGAGCAGTGTTGTGTTATTGAAGAAGATCAATACCAAAAATAATCCATCAGATATATTGACAAAGGTGACTTTTGGAGTTAAGCTTCAATATTGCTTAAAACTAATTCAAATTCTTCGAATGTGATGAGTTTGGAGAATCTTAAACTACGGTTGGCTTAATCCCAAATTTTGGGTACGTAGGCAGTCACAGAGATGCAGCCACTTTGGGAATGATGGTTCGTTGGTAGTCGGCTCAGTTTTGGATAAATCTTCACCGAGGTAGAGAATTGTTGAAAGAGTCAAATTAAAGCACATGTTCAAAGTTTGGCTACCGAAAGCTTGACTTTCAAAAGCTAGCCAAAATTATTCAAATCCAAATTGTTCAAAGTTTGGCAAAAATTCGACAATCTCCAAACAAACTTTGACAATTTTAAAGGTTTGGTGAAATAGTACTACTATGCATTCCTATAAATAGTTATTGTTCTTCATTTGTTATTGCATCCCAAAATTCAGAGAAAAACAATTCATTAAAAAATTGTTGAGAGAGTGAGCAATTAGAGAGTATGTGTAATTGAGAGTTTTTTCTTTCAAGTATGTGAGAGTACTAAGTGTATTTGGATTCTGGGAAGTGATGTTTCTTTACTCAAATATTGTACTCTAATAATTTTTAATAATAAAATTATTTTATTTTACTCCCGTAGACGTAGGCATAATTGTCAAACCACTTAAATATTATGTTTTTTATTTTTCTGTAATTATTTGGTACTTTTGATTCTAAATTCTGTGCACAATAATTATTCGGTGTTTCAAGATCATCGAAGTTTTCAAACGACTTCAAGTTAGGAAGTTTGATTTGAGTACGAGAAAAAGGATGCAAGAGAGTCATGTTCAAATCTGGTGCAAGTGTTATAAGCCAACCCTTCGACGAAAAGTATCTTTTTCATTAACTTCTGGTAAAAAAGCTTGACGTGTCTTACCCGTTGAAACACACAAGAACGAGCATAGATTATAGTTGTAGCGAGGATTTTCGCTTGTTTTTCGTGGGAGCATAAGCCATGGAATCTTAATAGATGCATGTCTAAAATTCTCCTCAGTGGCAACCGCTCACCATGAACAACAAACGCTACTAAAACTAACAAAGTCCTCGTACACTCTTATTCGCCTTGAGATTTCCACCAAGAGATCACCGTTAAGCTCTGACCACTGACCCATTGTAATCTAGGTGTAGAATCAACAAAAACAATTAACAAGTTACAAGTAATAATGTTTGATTTTCTAATTACTTTTAGGAAACCGAAATAATTAGGTCTTTTCCTAAATTTAAAAGGAATCTGTTTTCTATTATATTTCAAATAAACTTAACATGTGGCGGACTTGGACTGGTTAAGATTTATTCTACGGTTTGGGATCGGATTACTATTTCAAATCAACTTAATTACCGATTACAAGTATGAGGTGAAGTAGATTTCTTTCTTTTTTATATATAAAATTAATTATTAGCTCTATTCTAGTACAGTAATATGATAATTAACGATGCACCAATTAATTTGCAATCTTCTCTTCATATTCGGACTAAGCATGTGTCATTAAGAACCTAGTAATTTTAGTACTACTAAAAAGGGCGCTTTAATTTCTTTAAATTCGGGTCATGCATATGTTATAGTAGAGAATCCATTCGCGAGTTATTGACCAAATATTTTTATTAGCACCACTAAAAAAAGATTTCTTCACTTTTTTTTTTCTTTTATTTGGAAGGAAGGATTCCTTCTCTCTAAAAATTTTAGTTGATGTGGGACTTTGATGCGCAGCACTAAGCGGTTGGATTAATTTATATTTCATATTTACGTCATTATTTAATTAAATTATCTACTAATTACATCTCATTTTAAGATTAAGTGTTTATTTAGTATGGCTTATCTAATGACTATAAGTATTTATGTAATCCCAGAAGCCTTTTCAATTCTTTTTGTTGTTGTTTGGTTATTTTTTTGAGTAATGCTACATGTTCCAAATTTTTTATCTCAAATAAGTATCGCAAATGATGTGGCATTAATCAATTGATTAGTAAAATAATATAATTAATTCACTTTAATTTTATCAACGCTATATTATTTGGGATAGTTATTTAGGATAAAAAATTTGAGATGTATGGCATTATTATATTTTTTTAGTAGAGCCTTTAAAGATTAAATAAGTCATTTTGCCTCTACTAGCAAAATATAACTTAAAATAATTGACTTATTAAAGTAATTTTACAATTATTAATAAAAGCTCTCATTGACAATCAAATAACTAAAATACTTTTGAAAAATGTTTAGCTTGTAAAAACTCTACTAACAAAAGCATTATTTAAATAAACTCTATTTGAAAAGTTATACCAAATAGAGCCTAAATTAAATGTTATAAGCGGCTTTTTTATAAGTTTTGACAAAAATAATGTTTGACAAAATTTTAAAAAATTACTTATTTTATAATATTTTCTATTTTAACGGCAACTTCTAAAAACATATAGAGTATTTTTTTTTCAAAGCAATTGATAAATAAATCACCACGCCTTTCAAAGTTCCTAGCATGATCATAATATTTTAACAAAAGGATAATTATGTCTTATTTTTCATAAACCCTAATATATAAATAAAAGATAATTAAAATTTACTTTTATTTTAATAATAATATAATAAAATAACACTCTTATAATACAATTTACCAAATACATGTTCTTTGTTTTTCAAACTTACGGGAACCATAACAACATAGTTTGTTAAGCACTAGTCAACTTTTTTTAATTATCAGCTTATTTGATCCACACAATAAAATCACCTTGTTTCATTAGCGATGGCAATCTCAAATTGGCCCTTAATAAATGATATATCACATCTACATCATTTGAGATAAAATTTTAAGATGTGTATCATAACTGTTATATTTATTATTTATAATTATATTTTATTGTTGGACAAAAAAATAGAATAGGCCTAGCTAGTGCCCAAATAAATTTGATCCTTATAAAGTCTATAGAAAAACCTCCTAAGTGTCAAGACTACAAAGCTCAAAAGATTTCAAGATTCTTAGAATTTTATCCTAAAACAAATTACTTTGGATAAACCTCTTAGGTTCCAAGGTTCCAAGACTCATAGGATTCTAAAATCTTAAAATAAAACCCTAAAGGTTATAAGGTTTCTAGGATCCTATCATAGGACAAACCACCTACGATAAATCTCCTAGGTGTTAAGTTTCTATGATCCCATGATCTTACGAAAAATAACCTAAGATTAAAATGCTTCCTTCTTTGATCCATAGATAAGTTTGCATATACATGTATGGATCAGCATGGGCACAAAAAGAATGACACTTGTCATCAAAGTAACTAAAACTCAAGTCAAATTAATTTCGCCTATAAATATGCCATATATTCTTACTAAAATATAAGAAAAAAATTGACTCAAGAGGGGAAGTGCTTACTTTCTCTCTCTAAATTCATATTTCAAAAAATTTGAGAACTAACTTGATTGTCAAAGGATTTACACTAGCAAAGCTAGCCCTCTAATCTTTTTTTTTTAGAGAATTATTAAAAAAAGATATCCTCATCCTTTAAGGAAGTAAACTCCTACCAGAAAATTTAAAATCCCATTGAGATCAATCCAAAGGATAAATTCAATGTTTTTGGATCCAATAAAAAAGAAGCCTACTCCTAAAGGGGATCATCCTTGGTTGGAACTATCATTTAGTAAGTTGTGATAAAATTTACACCAACATTTTTAATTCATGGAAAAGAAACTGAGAAATTTATTATGGCACCATTACTATTTAATTAACTAATGTGCATTTAAAAAGAAAAACAAAATCACTATAAACCGAGATTATGTCATTGTTAATGTTAACATAAAATTTTTCACTGTAAGAGAGATTTGACAGGGAAAACTTTTTAATACGTAATAAGACTAAGGATAGTGGTTATTGTGTTTGATTATTATTTTTTGACACAATTGTTTAGGTGCTATTTTCTGATGTTGGGGTGAGGAATACAGCTGGCTTGAGCTTGCTATATGGTAAATTAAGTACCATTACCTGAAGTTTATGTTAGAGACCTGATTTATAAGTACAACCTAAAGCCTAATTTGACAACTTGGTCCATAAGTACGATCAAAAGTTTGCAGATGACCTGGTTTATATGTATAATTTGAAGTAAATTGATCTAGAAATTTGTTTGTTGAACGTAACCTATTGTTTAGGGAAGTTATGTGCCACTACCTTTTCAATTATCCTTAACTGATAGATAACTACTGATAATTATTGAGGAGTTATAGAATAGTAACTAGAATGGAATCAAGGTAAAGGTAATTTTGCTGGTGGTGGTTATGGAAGATGAATTATTTGTCAGATATCTTTTAAGCATAATCACTATGTTACTAACTGCAAGGACATATTTAATATAAATTTTGTTCTAACTTTTCCTATGTAAGAAAACTTTTCAAATCAGTATCCAGGTTGAAATGAAGGTAACCTCTCACAAACAGAGACCTATTCAAACTAAAGAAAGCATCAAATGAAGGGGTTAGTAAAATCAATTGAAAAAGGTTACAAGTGATCAACCATTCAATTAACATCAGAAAATATTAGACGAAGGAGCCTTAGCTCAAGAAAACTGCCACATTATTGCTAATTAATCTAGTAAATAATTTCTTCTTTTTGAACCATGAAATAATCATTGAATTTATATAAAGAATCCATACTCCTGCATGAATCTATACTAGGCACATAAAATCCAAAGAAAAGAACTATTCGATCAAGAATCATGCAATAGTACAAGAAAACAATCCAGAATAGAATAGGAATTAATCAAATAAATTATTTTAATTTCAAGAATCCCTAGTTTTTTTCCCACCAAAAAGGGCCATTTGTTATCCGTACGATTCTTGGAAGAAATTATGTTTATGGATTTTAACAGGAGCAGCTGTCAGCCAGCCTCTTGACTTTTAATATTTCATAAAATCTAATTCTTTTCCCTTGTATTGATGGTGCATTTATTTTTCAAATTTGGAGAATTCGGAATAAAAGTGATTAATGATTTTTACTTGTTAAAATAAATGTGGGAATGAGAATGAAACATGTAGAATCCATGTTTTAGCTCTTATCCGAATGCTTGAAGAGAAAGAGAAGTGCTATAGTTAGTCACTTCAATGGGGGATTCACAAACTCATTTTTCCCAAACTAAACATGTGCCCTTTTTCACTTGTTATGGAATATCCACAAAAAATAACTGAGTGGAGTTATTTGACCTTATTAAATTTCTCTCTATACTAAATTTAAAAAATATATTCATCATTAAAAAATTTAAATTTTAAAAATCTTAAAATTATCCTTCTTTAATCACTTTCTCTTTACCTTACAATTGCACATTCTCTCTCTATTATCACATTCTGAAAACTAAATGTTTAACTTCACTTTCTTTTGAATTTATTTTTTGGTTTTCTTAGTATATTATGATAATTATCCTTCTTTAATCACTTTCTCTTTACCTTACAATTGCACATTCTCTCTCTATTATCACATTCTGAAAACTAAATGTTTAACTTCACTTTCTTTTGAATTTATTTTTTGGTTTTCTTAGTATATTATGATCTATATTTCATGCTTTCTATATATAATATTTTTTTTTATATTTTCTAGCTCTTGTGTTTGGTAAAAATTAATTACTTAATATTCATTAATTTTTATATCTGATAAAAATTTATTGATTTGATTTTTAAATTGTGGATTTTGTTTCTCTTAGTTAGTGATACAAATTATTTGCAACTACAAGAATATATTTGAATGAATTTCTGAGAATTTACAAAATTGAGACGAAAAATACTTTTATTGAAAATTATTTAAATAATAAAAAATTTTAATTAAATTTTCATTCATTCAATAAACCATTTGATAATATTTGACCCACCACTTTAAACATATTTATACTCAAAATGCCACTTTCTTCTTCATTCAATTTGCTTAATTACCCTTCTCTTTCTGTTTTCTCAATAAAAAAAATTTCGAAAAATCATAGATCACAAACTATTGCACACATCCAATTCAATTGTTCAATAGAAAAATTTTCAATTTATAAACTTAATTGTCCTGCCCAAATTGCTCTTAGACTACGATTATATTACAAAACAAGAACATTCAACAAAGTTTTTAACGACTTGTAATAACACAATTTTGTTCAAAGAACATTGATCACAAAAATAGTTCTTCTTTGTGATATATATATGAAGAAAATAAGGAAAAATATTAAAATGACTTATATATATGAAGAAAATAAATGATCGTCTATCTCTGAATCATATGTGTCATTGGATTCATGTGTTTGCCCATGATAGTCATCTGCAGGAAGCTCATCCTGAATAAAATTTTGGGCTCTAGTATTGGGCTAGCGGCACTCGCAGTGTTTTGATTCTCCTCTGTTTGCTTTGCAATGGGAGGTGCGTTGATGGATGGTTGATGCTGCACAAAGTAACATTTAAAATAGGTAAATAATTTACTAAACAAACAGCAGTTTGTAATCATCTAGTATGAAGTACTAAAATATACTCAGATTACAAACCCAACTTGGGATATGTGGAACATAATCTTTTGCAGTCTGCCAAAATTTTTGTGCTTTCTCTTTTGAGTTCCGCTCAATGGTTTGTAAAACATTTTCCTATGATAATTCAACCCAAATTTTAGGTTAATATAATCATCTAGTATTATTTAGTAATATGAAAAGTAGTAATATATAATTATCAATATACATTACTAACAAGACAAGAGTTATCATTGAACAATAAATAAATCTTAGTGAAGTTTATTTTGGAGGAAGCAATGGGCTTCCATTGCACAATGCGTGGAATTATTTTATTTTTTATTTTCACGACCTACTGTGATGGAAACCCTCCAATCACTTCAAACATCCATGCCCACAATAAGTAAAGTGAGAATATTAAAAAAGCATTAAATATTCACTATTATCAAATTAATTATCGAACAAAATAATTTAAATACAGCACAATCTTAACATACTTGAACTCCAGATGTAAAGTCGTAAACATTGTACTTTTCAATGTTATTATTTGGCTTTTCCAAGCGAGTCTTCTTAAATTTCTCTATTTTACCGTATAATGCATTGTCATGACTGTCGTATATCGTTTCCCATGAAAAACGACCCTATAGACGGTTTCGAAAGTGATCAATGTCATCCACCTTGTTAAGCAATGAGAAATTGATCTGACTATGAACTTTTCTTTCATTTAGTACTTTATTTACAAAATAAAATAGTGCAATCTTTACTGCATCAATGTCTCCATAGCATCGAAGTCTAAGTTACTAAATTTTTCGTCGAAGTCGCCGATATTTAAATTGCGAAACAAACCATCAAAATACATATTAGACAGTCTATGGTATTTCACCTTAACAAAGTCTCGTAATTAAACACCACTCTCCAATTGATAAGTGTATCAAATACTCACCAATTTCAAACCATAATTGATCTCTCTCATTACAGGCCACTTGTCTAAGCAATAAATTATGCATAATGATGCAACTGAATGGAAAGTTTCGACACTCCAAGAAATGCCCAAATATATCATTTTTAAATAATTGCAACTGTTGTTTTGTTAATTTCCCCTTAATGGCTTTTATGACTGTATCTAATTTACACATACTTATAATACGCTGAGAAAAATGATCAATGTAAGGTATCTACATCAAGCTTAGTACATACTCAGAATCTGTCATGTTTCTGTTACAAATATAACATTATTAAATTACAATTATATAATTTAAAAAAATTAAAAAAATCTATAATAAATTAAAAATATATTTATGAATAACATTAGAATTTAGTGCGACAGGCACCCTATTGTACAAATTATTGTGCGACAGGTACACTGTCGCATAAAATTCCAGAGAGCATGCAACAAGAAATTTGGTGCAATAGGCAACCGTCGCACAAAAATTCCTGTTGCACCAAATTCTAGAAACTAAAACCTAAGAATTTTGTACACAAGCACCCCGTCGCACAAAATTTGTGCGACAGGCACCCTGTCGCACCAAATTCCATAAACTGCAACACAAGAATTTAGTGTGACAGGCACCCTATCGCACCAAATTTCAGAAACTGCAACCCAAGATTTGTGCGACGGGGTGCCTGTCGCACCAAATTCTAGAATCTAGAATTTGGTGCAACGGATGCTGCATGTCGCACCGGATCAGCGCAATGGACTGCACAATTTCAGTAAAAAAATAATTTATTAAAAAAATTAAATAACTCATTGACCTATTTATATGAAAGTTGGAATTGCTTTAAAATATGCAAATTAATGAATTATGATCAAAATGTGAATGTATTAATATTATTACATGCAGTAGAGTACAGCATCTTCCATCACCAAACTTCCAATTATTTATCAAGTAATTAATTACAGGTAGAAAAGTATTACATTTTCCATTACCAAAGACTCCAATTAATTACTTGATGTTGGTGGTAAAATGCGGACCCAAGGTATTAAGGGCATAAAACATGGGGAACGTGACTCAAGGCTATTATAAAGGACAGAGGGGAAGCTGAGAGGGGAGAATGAAATGAGAAAATCTTTAAGAGTCAACATCAACCATTCAAATTGTCTGAGAGTAATAGAAAAATGTCTCTTACAAAATATTCAAGTCACTACATTTCACCACGGGACAACGACAACCATGCCAACTCCACAAGGCCAAATCAAAGTTAAAGAAAAGAGACTACAAACAAAATCACTTGTACCACCTCAATTGAAATTAGACGCTCCTCCACTCAATTGGCTCATTCAAAATGGGTTAATTAAAATTAAGGACACGCTGCCAGTACATAATGTCTCCAAAATGGACAGTTGTCCAACCGAGCAAGCTTAAGAGCCTCCATAAGAGAAGTCAAATTACCCTAAAGACCTTACCTGAGGAGGAAAATCACCAATGATGACTTGTCACGTGTCTAAAAAGATACTCTTAGGGGTACTCCACCTTAAAATGTCATGTTGGTTTCACAAAATAGGTAAGTCTACTCATTCACAAAACACTCAATTTTTCTCCTATTCTAGGGTTTCTTGGAAAGTCACCACCTCCGTAAACCCTCCACTGACTTGACTATTGAAGAGCTATCGCTGGCCACTATTGACAACGTCTCTAACACCTGTTTATTATGATTTCAGGTTCATCTTAGCTATCACCGTCTTCAGAAAACTACCTTTAGACAGTCCAGTTTCCATATTCACCAGAAAATCACATTCTACGGAGAAGCTTTCATAATGCTTAGGAGTCAACCAAATTTAGGCCAAAACACTTGATAAAACCATAAACACTCATAATTCTAGGATTCACAACACCGACACCATCGACTATAAGATTTTGGATACTGTATATATAAGCAGTGGAGTGAAGCCCTGCAATTTTTGTTCAAGCACTTGACAATGCTTAATTAATAAAAAAATGATTTTTGAAAAAAGGTATTTTGAGGATTACGTGGGATATAATTAAAAGAGGGAGCTATTAAGAGAATTTTAGAGGGGCACTGATAGTCCAATTCTTTAATATAAGAACCAGGGCACGTATTTAAAAATTTTCTAAACAAATTCTACTAAATCATTTATTTTGTTTAACCTAATGATATTGAAAACTTAAATTTGGATGATTAGAAAACGCTTATTGAAATTCATTCTCAAACAAGAGAGTGAATATTCAATTCGAGAAATACAAATGTTCTTCTTAGATGACATAAAACTGATCGTTTAAACATAATAAATGTTATCTCTCAAAAACTTAATAAATTTAAACCCATAGCAATTAATCAGAAAATGTAAATTCATAAGGAAATTATTTTTAAAAAAATGGTACAATTTGAATGTAAAAGTTTAATGAGATACTTTCTGACTTGGGGGCAGGATTAATTACCAATAGAAATTTGCCTTAATTATATATTAGGATTATATTATACATTAATCTGTTGTGTGAACCTTAATTGTACCTGTAGAACTTTATTTATAATCAATCATATATCAGAACCCATTGGATTTCTAAAAATATATGTGTGTGTGTTGTTACAACTAAAGAACCAATTTAAAATTACTTGTACTGTTTCTTTAGAATTATTTTACTGCTAATGATCTGTTTTACTATTTTATATTATAAGTAATCCTAATAACCAAAAAAAAGAAATTATAACTAAAGAAAATTTTGTGACCACAGCATATTTCCTTCTTTTTTAATAACCTGATCCGGCATCTGTTCCTCGAGCTTCCTCATTGTATTCGCTTTCATTCATTTTTTTTCTTTTTTAATACACAGAATGTCAACCCTAACGATACCGCCGGTTATACCTACAGCCCGAGAGGATGCTAAGAACCTTCACAAAGCTTTCAAAGGTATTCACATCTTCATTTTAAGGTTCAATTTCTCCATCATTATTTGTCATTATTTAAGGTTCAATTTTTCCATTTAATTTGACCGAGGAGTTATTATTAATTATTGTAAATCTTGCTTCTTCTTCTTCTTTTTTTTATTTTTCGTTTTAAATGTCGTTATTTATTGTTTCTGTTTATGTGCTTGATTTTCTTTTCTTCCTTTCGCTCGTAGAATCATGGAAAATAAAGAAACGATTGTATGTAAGTACGTGATTGCCAAAAACAACGTCTTTCTTTCACTTCTCATTTTACCGAGGTTTGCTTAACAAAATATATTTGATAAAATGTGCATGCGGGCGCGTGTTTCTCGGTTTATTACAACGGGCGTGAAAAACAATTTATCGGATGTAACTATTTAAAAAAAAAAAATTGGTAAAATATCATCAACCAGCTGCATTATGTTTTGTGTAAACACCAATCTTGGTTTTATTTATTTTCTTTACTGCCAAAATTTATACCCCCCACCCCCCAAAAAAAAGGTTAGATTGTCAATTATTAGTACTTCTTTTTATTGATTTTTGACTAAATAAATATGAGTTTGATTTAAAGGACAAGTGTATGCGCAAAAACAAAAATTTAGATGGAATGGAGATGAAACTTTCTTCTAACAAATGTTAGTGGTAAAATAGAGTATGTGAGTAATGACCCTTTATCGAACATTTCAACTTTTGTATAAGATTACAGCTCATTTTCATGTAAAATTATGCATATACATGTATAGTTTTAGAGTTACGTTGGAAAGAAGGTATCGAAGAGAGAAGTTGATTTTAGATAAGAGTAAATTTATGCTCGTAATAAATTGAACTATATTTTTCAGGATTAGGGTGTGACAGTGGTACAATTATCAATATTCTTGCCCATCGAAATTCACAACAAGTTGAACTCATCACACAAGAGTATGACAATAAATATTCAGATGTTCTTAGAAAACGTCTTTCTTCTGAGCTTCATGGTGATTTCAAGGTACTTTAATTGATTACCAAATGTAAAATTTTTGATAATTTAATTTCTGCTTGAAAAGTTAATTAATTAATTGGATATTACCTGGTAATTCAGAGAGCAGTTTGTCTGTGGGTACGTGAACCGGCGGCACGAGATGCAAATGTATTGAAGCATGCATTAAGAGCAACAGTAACGGATTTCAAAGCTGCTACGGATGTAATTTGTTCTCGGACTCCTGCCCAGCTTCGTCAACTCAAACAAGTTTATCTCATTAATTGCGGTGCTCGCCTTGAACACGATATCGAAAGTGCCACTTATGGCGATCACAAGAAGGTACCAAAAATGGATCGTAAGCCCCGTTCGGTTGGTGGGTAATTCAAGTAATTAATTTGATTTTGTTTTTTCCAGTTGCTGCTTGGATATGTTAATACAACACGGTACGAAGGCCCAGAAATTGATAAAATCTTGGTAGAGGACGATGCTAAAGCCATCAACAAAGGCAGGGACAATAGCTTTTTCATTCGCATTTTCGCCGAAAGAAGCAAAGCTCATATGTCCGCTCTTATTTCTACTTACAAATCTGTGTTCGGAAAACCATTAGAGCACGTAAGTACATTAATCCTTAATGCTTCAATATTCATGTAAATACGAATTTTATAAAATTAATACAAAATATGATTTGAAATTAAGGACGTTATTAAGTGAATTGTACGGTGGTGGTGCATGCAGGCAATAAAGAAGGAAACGTCGGGGAATTTAATGTATGGACTTTTAACGATATTGCGGTTTGTGGAGAATCCTGCAACGCACTTTGCAAAGCTGCTGAGAAAGGCAATGAAGGGATTTGGGACAGATGACTCAACATTAATATGGATAGTCATTACGAGGGCTGAGGCTGATATGCGGTACATCAAGGCTGCTTACGTCAACAAGTATGGCAAAACTTTGAACGAAGCTGTTCATTCTGAGACTTCAGGCTATTACAGAACCTTTCTGCTTGCTCTTTTAGGCCCTAATTGTTAAATTTCTTTTTCTCCATTCATCTCAAGGGCATGCCGCATGCCTTTTTCATGACTTGAGAACGTGCGTGTTAATTACTGACCCATCTTCCAATTTTTGAGCCATCTTGCATGTTATATACGTTAGAATAATTAAATTTTTATGGTAAAATCTATTACCTAAAATTCAGGAACATTTATGTTGTATTATCAAGAATTAATAATTAAATATGCGAAAGCATATCTGAATCCACAATGCTGAATAATCATCTAGGGTTGTATAGTTGGTTTTTCATATCAATACGTATATCCTAGAGAGCCCTTTAGTTTCTCTGTGCACTCTTTCTGATAATGGGATGTTAGAGAGAATAGAATAGATTATGTGTGACCTAAGGACTATAACCACTTATATAGACAACCTTTTTTACACATTAAAGACCCACACCTTATTATATACATCAAAACCCAAATTACCAAAAACCTAATTAGATCACTTTTAATTGGACTTAACCTTATATAACATTCTACAAACATAATTGTTCATATATAATCTCAATGTTGGATTAAGGATCCAACAATATTGGATAAAATATCCAACAATCTCTCATTTGGGCTATATGTGAAACTTTATAATTATGCATTATAAAAATAACCATATGAACTCAACCTTATTGTCATTACCAAAATGTATCTATAACCAATCCAGTCCATCAATCATCTCAACATAAGATCAAAGCAGTCTTTGTTACAACTGTCGTAACTTGACCCATTAATGGTCACTAAGCCAATACAACTGAATGATATGGATTATGATGTGAATGTGTAGCATGAAAATTTGCATGCAATGTGATCTTAACATGCCTATTTCCAATTGGTCCATCTTAAACCTTAGTGAGATCAAATCTTACCAAAATCAGAGTATGAATAAACTAAAACTTTATTTTTGCATAAATAACCTTGAATAACCATAAACCGAAAAAATTGAAAAAAAAATGTTTATATCATAAGAGTATCTAAAATTACAAACTCCCACTAAACTGAATATCCTTAAATGTCATGACACCCATACGAGCAGTGTGCTCATGAAATATTTTGGGTGGCAATCTCTTAGTAAGCAGATCCGCAATCATAGAATTTGTGCTAACGTGCGCTATAGATAGTTGTCCACTCTGAACTCTTTCTTTAACAACTAGGAACTTGATGTCTATGTACTTTGACTTCATCGAGCTACTGTTGTTATTGGAATACATTACTGCTGACTTATTGTCACAAAATAATCTGAGTGCAAATCAATACCATCTACTATAGGTAGCCCCGTGGCAAAATTCTACATTGCTGCCATTGGATGCCTCATAACATGCTATGAACTCTGCTGCCATCGCCGAAGAGGCTATAAGAGACTGTTTAGCACTCTTCTAGAAAATAGCATCTCTAGCTAGCATATAGATATAGCTCATCGTGAAATTCGTATTATCTTGGCATCCTACAAAATTAGAGTTAGTGTACCCAATGATCTCAAGCTGATCTGACCTCCGATGCGTGAGCATGTAGTCTTTTGTTCTTTGTAAGTACCGTAAGACTCGTTTGGCTGCCTTCCAATGGTCTACTCCTTGATTACTTAAATATCTGCCCAACATCCCAGAAACATACCTAATATCTAGTTGCGTACAAACCTAAGCATACATTAGACTTCTTACTGCTGATATAAGGAATCTTTTGCATCTCTTTTTCCTCAAAATCATTGTTAGGGCACTGACTAAGACTAAATTTATCTCCTTTAGCCACAGGGGTATCCTCAGGTTTACAATCTTGCATGCCATATCTCTTAAGAATCTTTTCGATATAGCCCTTTTGTGATAATCCAAGAATACCTCGAGAGTGATCCCAGTGTATTTGTATGCCGAATACAAAATAGGCGTCATCAAAATCTTTCATCTTAAAATTCTTAGCTAGAATCTCTTGATGTCATGCAGTAAGCCTAAATCGTTGCTAGCAAGTAAAATGTCATCGACATATAACTAAATAACAAAATGTCCCACATAACTTACAATATATGCAATCATCGACCAAATTCATCTCAAAACCAAACGAAATGATCACTTAATAAAACTTTAAATATCATTGTCGAGATGCTTGCTTGAGCCCATAAAATGATGTCTTAAATTTCCAAACCATATTCTTTGGGCCTTCTAACTGAAATTTTTCTGGCTGCACCATATAGATTACCTTATCAATGTCACTATTGAGAAACTCTGTCTTTACATCCATCTAATGTAACTTAAGATTGAAATGTGTCACTAATATCATTATAATCATGAAAGAGTCTTTAGACGAAACCAAAGAGAAAGTCTCTTTATAGTCGATGCCTTCATTCTGTATAAAGCCTTTAGGTATAAGATGCGCTTTGTATCTCTCCACATCGCCTTTTGAATCCCTCTTAGTCTTAAATATCTAATTGCAACTAATGGGTTTCGTACCTTCTGACAATGGGACAAGATTTCATACGTCATTATTTTTTATGGATTTTATTTTCTCATTCATGGCATCAATCCACTTCTGAGAGTTAGAACTTTCTATGGCTTGACGAAAATTAATTGAATCATCTTCCATCACTCTAATTTCTACCTCATGTTCTTGAAAAAATACAATGTAGTTATCTGGCACTGCACTTCTCTTTTCTCTATTAGATCTTCTTAATGACATAGGTTCTTGAGGTGGTAGAATTTTTTTTTCTGGAACAATATCTGGAATCGAGGGTTTTTCAACATTGTCTTGATATGTTGTGTCTTGAACAAAGCCAGGAATGTGACCCTAATAAATGCCAATGACACATATGGGAATATTAATATATTCCTCTTTAAAGACAAAGTCTCTTACTACATCTCCCCAGGCAAACTAGACATCCTAAAAAAACTGCGCATTTCTTGACTTGAAAATTTATGTAGTAGTGTGATCAAAACTTGTACCCTCTAAATCATTTAGAGTATCCAATAAAATAACAACTCACCGTCCTAGAGTCCAGTTTCTTTTCATTAGGCTTACAAGGCCTTGTCTCAACTAAACACCTCTAAACATGCAAATGCTTTTAACTAGGCTTCTTACATGTCCAAAGTTTGTATGCAACTGTAGGGAATAACCCACAAATATTTGTACACATGAGTTCTAAGATGTCAAAAGTCCTGTTTGGCTTCAAATATCCTTTTATTGGTTTATTTTCCCTTTATACAGTTAACACAAATATCAAAATCTGTAAAATCTAAGGGATCGAGAATTTGGTCTAACACAAATCTATCTATTCTCTGTCTAAAGATATGACCTAATCTCTTGTGCCACAATACAGCCAAATTCTCATTAGTTAATTTTCTCTCTATACCTCACGTATTCAATTACTGGGATTTATTGAATGAAGCAATCGTATCAATTAAATAAAGATTATCATTGCCTGATAAAGAATTAGAGCCCACTAATTTTGAATCACTAAGCAAACTGAATTTTTCATTTCTAAATAAACAAGAATAACCAGATTTGTTCAAAGAAAAAATGGAAATCAAATTCCATCTAAAAGATAGAACAATAAATATTTCATCAAAATCCAAATAAAATCTAGTCATCAATAATAATCTAAATTTTCCAATTGCTTCTACTTCTACTATTTTACCATCACTCATATAGATGTATTTTTCACCATCACTGGGCTTTTGGTAATTTAGACAACCCTGCATAGACACACTAATGTGAGTTGTTGCACTAGAATCTATCCGCCATGTATGTCTAGGCACCGAAGTTAAATTAACCTCAAAACAAACCAAATCATATTCTTCAGCTCTATAAAAGAAACAACTAGTGTTTTTTGGACCACCCAGTTTCTTTTGTTGTTTCCTTTGAGGTGTTGTATCTGCAACTTTATTATTCTTCTTTCTCTTTTTGCCCTCATTTTTCTTTTATATCTCATTCAAATTAGATTTGACAAAAGCGTATCTATTTCTTCCATTTCGTTCTTGACGAATTTCCTTTTAATTTCAATAACGAATTCTTTAGCATTAGTAATTTTTTCAGACATAAATTCTCTGAATGCTACTAGAATGGCCTTATACATTATCATCATACAAATGCGATTTAATTTCTCCCATCTTTTCATATCCCTCTTTTCTTAGAGGGTACTCTCGTCCGTAAAAGATGGGGAATAATCAACACTTAACGCAAGGTCGAGATCCATGACTATGAGAATTATTAAGATATTCTCTTTCCAAGACTTGAAGTTAGAGCCATGTAGCATAGATGTAGAATTGATGTTGACAATAATATTAGCAGGAGTTATAATTGAATCTAGAAAACAATAAACAAACAAAATGACACGACTTAAAAGTATTTGATTTACTCCCAAGTATAAGAGTGTCTAGTTATAATATAATCCGGGGTCGAACCACAAGGAATTTTAAATTTAGTAGTCTATTATTAAATAAAAATAAATAGTAGAAAAATAGATTACCTATCTAAAAAGTACTAAGGCTACGGGATTCACTCTTGGAATTTAAATTATGTTCATAATATTCTCTCATATTTATATTTTATATTTTATTTACTAATTAAATATTATATCATTTAATTCTTAACTAACCAATTTTATGGATGAATATGAGAATGGAGTACATGATGTGCCACAACTAAATTGGAGTGTCGACATAATGTCAAAATATCATATAAATCCAATAAGATTTTAAGTTTATAAATTAATATGACATAAAAATATTTAGTTAATGAAAATACAAAATATTAAATATTAAATAAAATAAACTTTGAACGTACTTGAGAAAGATATTAATTCCATAATTTAAATCTTTGAGTTTCACCATTTGCCCTACCTTAATAAATTAGCCACTTATATTGAAAAGAAAAACACTAATTTTATTTGACAAACTTCTAAAATATATTATAAGAAAATTTAAAGAATTTGAAACAATAGAAGAAGCAAATTTGAAAGACTCAGTTTCACCCTTTTCTTTCTCCTCTTTTTCTTTCTCTCATTTCTTTTCTCTTTTTCCTCTCTTTCTTTTCTTTTCTTTCTGTTCTCCTCCGCGCCCTTTCTCCTCTGCGCTGCTTCTCTTTTTATATAGAAAAAAAAGGAACTATTTATTATTTTATTATTATATTATAATATTATATTATTATTATTTTATATTATTTTATTATTTTATTATTATATATTATATTTTATATTATTATATTTTAATACATATTATTTATTTATTATTACAAAACAGCTTTTTTTTCTCTCATTTTTGAGTTTTGATCTCTCTTCATTCTCAAAATATACCTACAATAACAAAATATAACAATTAAGATAAAAATTAACATAATAAAATATAATTTACATAAAATTACATATGATGAACATTAAGATAAAATGTAACTTATGTACACATTAATTAATAATTTAAGTCATAAAATAATAATTTAAACCTTTATAAAATATGCACTTTCTAGTACTAATTATACCCCTCAATCAGCTTATTGCTAGTCCCTAGCAATTAAAGCGCTATTTTAAATTAAGAATTATAAAATTCACCCGCAAGTTAATAGTTGTTTATCTATCCTCTAAACTACTAAATAAATAAATTCTCCTATTTATTTATTTTAGCTTTTTGTCATTCACTCATTATCCAAGATATCATCAAACATTTTTTTGTGCTCAAGAAATTAACACAATACTTATGGGGCTTCATTAAAAGAAAACAATATTTTTTATTATAGTGATTTACTAGAGATAATATCTTTATTAGGCAGTAGATTATTCATACAATTTAAAATATTACATCTTCAATCCATATAGTGAGCTTTGGGCCAATGACTCCTAAACTAGTTGGCCTTAGGGCACTAGGTGTTAAAACACTCCTATGGACTTAATTACTCAAATTTTAGATAAATAAGCAAACAATATATCTACAACCTATGTAGTGAGCTTTGGGCCAATAACTCCCGGACCAGTTGGCCTTAAGGCATTAGGTGTTAAAACACCCCTACGGACTTAATTACTCAGGTTTCAAATATAGTGAAATTAAACACATATCTTTTTTTTTCTCTTTCTTTCTTTTTTTTTTTTTTTTGAAAAACATAACACACTTTCCACTACCTTATAAATTATCTCCAACAGACCAAGAAAACAAAATATTGTAAAAAATTTAACTTACAACCCAATAGCATGTGTCATAGTGTGTGTGAAAAAAAATGATTTAATAATACCTATTTAAATAAATAACTGACAAAAAGATTTAATTAATGATTATCAAGTGGAGAATTCATAAATTTGAGTAATTCAAAGAATAAGGAAAAAAACAACTTAATATGAATTTTAAATTCAAAAAAATAATATAGACTAGACTGTTATGATACATATCAAAAGTAGTGACTCTTTACACAACTATCCTAGACAAAAAAAGAAAAAATCGTTGTTTTTTTATTTTTTTTTATTTAAAGAAAAATAGACAAACACATATATTTACAATTGACATTAACTATCCCCACCCTCCAACCTAATCTAAACATTATTCTTAATATTTTATAATTTAAATATATGCATGCAAAATGAGAAACAGAAAAAAAACATAAAAGAAGAAGTAGAAAATATCATACCTTAACTTGTTGTAGAAGCTTAGAAATTTACTTTTTTTGAAAAAAAAATAAATAAAAGACTCACTCCATATATGCATGCAAAATAAATTTACTAAGAAGATGCGTTTCTAGAACCACTCACTCCATATTCGGCCATCTTCGACTCAAAATTTATCCAAAGTTAGTCTTTACAAAAAAAATTAGTAAAAACATCACCAGGATTGACACATTCCACAATTGTCAATTATTTCCTCCCCCCAACCTAAATGAGACATTGTCCTCAATATCTTAAAGGAAAGAAATAGAGTTTAGAAGACATCACATGAACACTAAAAAAAAATTTACAAATTGAGATTTAAATCTAATTTGCACTTCTTACTATTGTTACTGTTATCATCTTCAATTGACCAATCCAATGCCAAAGTCATAGGTTCTGGCTCCGGTTTGTAAGCTTGTAAAAGATCAAGTAATTCATTATCAGTAGAAGCACAAATAAAGATTTTTTTAACTGAGGGAGGAATAAGATAATTATTAATTGCATGGTTAAGAAATGTGAACAAGCCATTATAAAAATTATTAACATTTAACAAACCGATGAGTTTCTGATGAATGTTCAAATTGGCCCAAGACGCAAATGTAATTAGTGCCTCCAGAGTTGCAAGATCACTTGACAAAAAGATGAAAGCATCAGCATGATCTAACATTTTGGATATTCTTTCTTGCATACCTGAGACAACTAACTTTTCTCCAATTGGTGTGCCAGGTAGATATCCTACAGGTTTAAGGGCTTTTGGGATGATTCCTAACACTTGACTTCCTCAAATGAAAGTTGTTTCTGAAACAAATTTGGATAATTCACGGTCACCTCCTCCATATATTAATTGTAAGTTTCTCTCTGCTATGACACGACTAAGATCTACAGCTGCCTCAACGAATTCCCTGTACTTTCCATAGCGAAACCCAGAAAGCACACAAATATTTTTGAACTGTCTACTCGAAGATGCTGCCATTGGAATAATCTTTAAAAATAATTTGTGAAAGTTTAAAATAAAAGCACGTATTTAAAGATAGAGATATTGATAAACAGTTGTAAATGGAGTAATGTACTTATCAAAATGATGTGTGTACCTTTGGCTTATATTTTAAAAGTAAACAGATAAAACAAACAGTAAAACAAAAAAGAAAACAGTAATCACACTATTAAAAGTAATAATGCATAAAATAAAATATTATTAAAAGGAAAATGATATTTACTTGTAGTTGCGACTGTGGCTCACATCTTCCTAAGCTTTTACGTCCAGTAACGGCTAGAACGCCTTCTATGGGTCGAAGATAAACTTCTCATCCATTTTTTTTATAAACTGGCAAACAGGGTCTTTTTGAGTCAAATTCCCTAGACTAAACTGTGTGTTTTCTTTTTAGAATAGTTTCCAATACTTTTGAATTGAATGTTGTACATATCCACTTTGATGCGTCTCAAGAGATCGTAAGATATCATCTAATGATTCTTTACTCATGTCATCTTTAACAAATTTAATTTTATCTTCATGAGTATCAGAAACCATTCCTAAAGATTTACAACGCTGATTCTTGCAATTACGTTTTACACAATTAGGACAATTAGAGCCAAGTTGTTTAGCTCTTCTCTTTTTAACATATGTACTTTTTCTAAAACCAGGCATGTAAGAAATAAATGGATCAGAAAACTCACCTACTAATCGGACCTTTGCTTCAATTAACCAACGAATGTCAGAAGGAATGCCATGGATCATTAACAAATGTAGTCGTTCACAGCGAGTTTTGTAAATTTTCCTGAGAGCATTCTGAGGGAGAGAAGGAAAATTCTTATACAGTTTTTGATGTATTTCTTCCATGTTTGGTTTTTGAGGTTTCATTTATTATGGGAAGCTGAAAATACCAACTTAAGAGGTCACGGAGTACCGTTATCCATCATTTATACGGGAAAGTAAATTAAAACACACCAAAGAAACAAATCAACTCTGAAAAATCAATTCAAATGTGAAAATAAACAAAATACAATGAAAAGAAAAAAAATAAAATAATTGAAACTTACATTCGTCCTCTTATTGCATTAACTTCAAGTTCCAACTGAACGTTATAAATACCTTCCTCTATTTCCCAAATTTGTCTTTCTAGGTCTTCAACATATAACACAAACTCTGGTGGTCGTTGATCCCATATTGGATGTGATTTACAACTTCGTATCAGTACTGCTAAGTGACATTTTACACGTAAAAGAGTTTTAAGATGTTTCAAGAGGATTTTTCTAGTTGAGGTATTCATGACATATAATAAGAGAAAACACAATTGTCAAACAAACACGCTTAAGCAAGAAATATTATATACTTAATGTGAAACTAAAAATAATCAAATAATCAAACAATCAAATGATAAAATAATAAAACAAAAAAGAAATATAAATTTATTTATTTATTTATTAGTTACACATTAAAGATTTAATCAAGATTTGGTAGGTCTCTCAAATTGATTTCGGTGTCTTCTTCACGTGGTTGGAATTCCAAATATGGTTTTAATCTTTGACAATTAACTTTAAATATGACACCATTCTTTGGATTCTCGATTTCTACGGCCCCGTATGGATATACAAATTTTACAACAAATGGGACACTCCACCTTGACTTTAATTTCCCTGGAAATAAATGAAGACAAGAATTATATAGCAAAACTTTTTGATCAATTTGTAGATTAAGCTGGTTCAAAATGCTTTCACCATACATTTCTTCCATGATTGGTGGTGGTAATTGAGATATTCGAATTAACCTGCCACTTGAAGTTCGAGACCAACGTTTCAATTAATTTATCTTAAAATATATATTACCATACCAATATTTAAATTTAAAATTGTACTAAAAAATTACCTACAATTTTTTTAATGTCAAATTTTAGTCAACGGTCAATATTAGACTGTTAACCTTTGACCAATCAATAATTGACTGGGTTCGGTCAACTGTTGACCAATTTGGGGTTGAACCAAACCAGCCCTATCTAAATTGGGTTGGACCGAATCGGGTAGACTCAACCCAGATCCAACCCTAATCCTAATTTTTTTTATCTATTTCATCTTGGCTACCGCTTTCACAACCTGCTGTGGCCACCAGGTCATGGCTGCCCAACAGGTGCAGCCTGAAGGCCATGCCTTGCTCAGCGTCGTGCAGCACCGTCTCTTTTTTTTTTTTTTTAACCTGGCCATTGCTCTTAAGCCATATGCCGTGGCCTAGTGATTGCGGCTTGGTTGCTGGCGCGGCCTTAAGTCACTACCCGTTTCTTTTCCTTTTGTCACGACTTTCAACCCCGGCTCTATTCTTTCAGCACATTGTAGCCGCTCGAATGAGCACCAGGCAGCGCAAGTCACGCTCACTGGTGGCACACGTTGTACATGGTCTCGTGTTTTTTTTTTTAAAGAACGTGCGGTCTTGGGTGGCTACCTAGTGGCCGCATGATTACCAGCCTCAATTTTACCGAAACCGAATAATCAAATATTTTAATTTTCTTAATTTTTGAATTTTATTTTGCTTTAATTCAGCCACAAAACATAAAAATCGAATGTAAATTGAATATACATGTTTCTAAATTTTCAAAAGTTTAATATTTCTTTATTCTGAATCTCTGAACTTTTAATCTAGAATTGGTTCTCAAATTTAATAATATTAAAATAATTGAATTCAAGAACACCAAAGATTTCTTCATTAATCGAAAAATAAATTCGATTATCAATGATTTAACATGAAAAGGCTCTTATACCACTTGTTTAAATAATTAAATTTTTTATAGTGAAATTCATCACCTAAAACATAGGACATTCATGTTGTATCACCAAGAATTAATAATTAAATATGCGGAAGCTTACCTAAATCCATAATGCTAAATAATCCTATAGGGTTGTGTAATTGGCCTTCCAGATTAACATATATATTCTAAAGAGCCATTTAGTTTCTCTATGTACTATTTCTGATGATGAGATATAAGAGTTAGAATAGATTACGTGTGACCTGGAAACCATAATCACTTATATAAATAACATTTCCTATTGTCACTAGGTATTTCTAATTCTGCTTATTATAAAATTAGAATATCATTAGGTTTCTACACATTAAAGACCTATACCCTATTAGATACATTAAAGTTCAAATTACTGAAAACTTAATTAGATCACTTTTAATTCGGTTTAACCTTATATGATATTCTATAACACATAATTATTCACATATAAGCCTAATATTAAATTAAAGATTCAATAATATTAAATAAAATATCTAAGAGTATATAAATATATTCACCAATTCTGACCGGCTGTTTCACTGTTTCAACTTTCAACCATAGAGATGGTTCAACTTCCTTCAATTCAGATATCTCCTCATTGCATGTCTAAGTTTCATAAAATATCACCGCAAGTCATACTATTATTGTGGAGTAGTAAAACCGACCGGCTCGAATCACAGCACACAAATTCTAATTAAAAAATAATAATAATAGAACAGGTTGACATGAAACGGAGTACTCGAACGAGCATAAAAGCACCGATAATATATTAATTTTTTAAAAGTAATTTGTAAATAAAAAATGTTCAAACAACACCACCCTTAGTAATAGTTTTATCACAAGTGACAACAATCCAATTGACTCAAATATATCGGAATTGACACGATCAGACCTAAATACAACCCGAGTGCGGATTGAGTTCATTAATTTATCAATTTTAGCTAGTTATTTAAGTTAATTTTTCTAAATTTATTTTATAATGTTTACTGTTCAAATCCTCTATCTAATAACCAAACCAAATTTCTAAATACTGTACACCACATAAGCTTCTTTTAAGTTAATTGAATTTTTTAAGGATAGATTTCATATTATTCCCCCATGAATTGACTATCTTCATATCGTTTTATTTATTTTTAAAAAAATCTCAAATTATCTCTATACTTTATCAAAAGATATGGGTAAAATAGTCTCAAATTATCTCTATACTTTGTCAAAAGATATGGGTAAAATAGGAGTGATTTGATGAATTTTTTATTTTTTTATTTTTGTCTTCTTAACAAAAAAAAGGGGGGGAATTAATTTTTTAAAAATAAATAAAACAATTTAAAAATAATTAATTCATGAGCAAATAATCTAAAATTAATCCTATTAGTATACCCATTTATTCACAAAAGCCCCTATCATCGATAATCATGTCTCCTGAGTACGCCTCCAAATTAAAAGCCAGTTTGTAAAATCAGAACAATAAAGCAAAAATTGGTGTAAATCAATAGAACTAACTATTACTAAGCAAGCCAACTCTTCTCCATTGGATGAAAAGTCCTACCTAATCTTAAGGCCTACTTACGATTATTTTTAACAAATTTAAAAGTAATTTTAAAAATTTAAAAATTAATTTTAGTGTTTAGTAAAAAAATTTTAAAATTATTTTTGTTAAAACTAACCCCTCCTATAGCTGATTTTAAAAGTAGAGAAGGAGTAGTTTTTAAATTCTGATTTTAAAAATTAATTTTATCTTTTAATATAATTTCATAAATATTCTTATAATTATTATTTAAACTCAAAACTATCATTATTCAAATTGGAAAAAAAAATCAATATTTCAGTAATTTTTTATTATAAAAAATAAAAGAAATAAAATCAATATATTATAAATTTTATTTTTAATTAAATTATTATAATACACAATTAAAAATATTATATATACTTATTTTTATACGTATAAATAAATTTTATTTCGCATTATGTCCATTTTAGTTATTTATTTTTTTGCAGTAGTTTAACACTAAAATTTACTAAATATTCACAACTACTTTCAAAACTCATAGTACTTTTGAAAATAAATTTTACTAAACGGTTAATTGATTCTCTTCACAGCTGATTAATTTTATACTAAACAATTATTTTAAAAGCTATAGCATTATCAAACTGGCTCTTAATACTTTAGTAAAAATGAACAAAAATATTTTTAATAGTAAAGATATTAAATTAATATGAAAATATTAAACAATAGTAAAAAATATTAAACTAATAACTTTATCTCATAAATAAAATTATACAAACAAATTCAAGTAGCCGAGGATTGGCAGGAATACGAACTAAACTTACTGTCCATCTTTTGAGTGATCCTCAAATTTTCCAATGAAAATCTCAAATAAATAAATAAAAGTAAGCAACGAGCCAGCAATTGAGTACCGAGTGAGACAATAAGTAGAGGGTAGTTAACTAATTTGAAAATTGATTCTTTAGTAATACTGGTCTTCGCTGAAATATGACATTAATGATGTTGATTTTCTTGTTGAATGCATAAGAAATGTTTTGAAATTATGAAAATTTCATATAAAGTGAAATTTAATTTTAAAGAAAAAAAATTGATAATAAGAAGTCTGAAATTTTGAGATGTAACAAATAAGTTTATTTTATTTTGTATAGAAGTGAAAAATAATTTGTTATGTTCAAAAAAATAACTTCATTCTTATAGACCATCTACCAGAAATGGAGGTAGGTTCTGTTAGGATCAGCTTCAGCCTACTTTAATTTACTCACAAGATGATCTCAAGAAAGAGACGTTAATTAATTGTTAATTGATTTAACATGTACTTTAATTCTTTTTCTCATCTTTAGATTTAAGCCTTACAAATTTCTTGTGCAATATGCAAGAGCCAGGGTACCAACTTTCTTCTCGGGCTCTCAGAAAGTGCTTCTCCCCGTGGAAAGCCACAAGCCCAAGGATCGGCTTCGAGATATTGGATTCTTACTTGGAACCACTTTAATTATTTAACTTTTTGAAACGGTTAAAATGTTAATGTCATTTTCATAATTAAAGTTCGTTATATTTAACTACAACATTTAACAATAATGTCCGAACAGTGCATGTACCTAGCTCAACTTTAATTCATCTCACACATATAATATATTTTCAAGAAACACAATCAAATCATGCACATTATCCAGAACAACAATAATGCAAATTTGTCTGCGAAACCCAAGAACAGGCAGAAAATCCATGGATCGATAATGTTCGGTTGCGAGTTCACTCAAATTGAATATGGGTTCCTACGCAATGGATGAGCAAATTAAAAATGAATAAACGGTTATCCCAAAATAATATAATTAAATAAAGAGTGAAATGTGGCAATATTCTGTGGATTCCCCGCATATCCTACCATCTCCCAAATGGACCCCATTTTCGGTTTTATTATCCCTGTCCCATTTGCTGACGATCGATCCTTTTCAGTTAATTCATAAAAATGCCGCCCATATTTTTAGTACACACGTCACTGTAAAAATAATTCATCCCATGCCAAGTTGTGTCCGTTAATTAAATTAAATTTATATGATATTATCTATATAAACCTTAGTTTTTGCCTTCCAAGTCCCACACATGCATATAAACTCATTAAACAAAGCTAGCTTCTCTAATAGCTATTTTTTCCTCACCTTCTTTCTCACTTTCATTTCATGGCTGGTCTGAGGAACAAAGCCATGAGCCTAACACTTCTTATTACGTTCATTGCTCTTCTTTGTAGCTTGTGTGTTGTTTGCTCCTCATCGGCTGAGCTTCCAAGGTTCGAACACCCGGCCAAACCCGATGGATCTCTTAGCTTTCTGGTCGTCGGAGATTGGGGAAGAGGAGGGGCCTATAACCAAACTGAAGTTGCTCATCAGGTTATACTATTCAATCTTCCTCTTTCTTAATTGATTATATCACATATAATTAAATTTCTTGATCATATCGAATATAAACATATTATGATGATATTAAAACTTACTTCTTAAGTTGACCATTTTAATCAAATAGTGTGTAAAACTGTCAAAGAATATAATTTTTACACGGCATGCATAGTTGCATTAATATTCTAGCAATTTCGAATATTCTAATGACATTGACTGGCAATGTAGTAAAAGAGAACGAACATCCAGTGACAGCGTCGCACCTAGCCCGTGTGTCAATTTCAGACCATTTATTATATTTTGCGTCTTCACTCTTCTTTTGGCTTTACAAAGAGAGGATAATTCCATTTCAGATTCCATATCCTATCTCTTCTCTCTGCTGCATGACGTGTTGCATTAAGGCCAATTAAAAGTTGGGCAATAGGAAATTGCAAGCATCTCAATCTGATTGGCCGTTTGACAATTAAGTTATGCTTTTTAGTACAGTTCACATGATTTACCAATTATAATGGCTCCCAAAAAAAAATATTTATGGCAATTCGTCCATAAGAAATTTTGTTTGATTTCAAGAATCAATTCTGAAACAACACTATCATGTTTATTTTTATTTTTATGGAATTATTTGTTGTTGAAATCTTAAAAGACATTGTAATTGTGAAGTTTATGTGCGCTTGATTTCCCTCTAATGGAATTAAGTTAATTAATTGTGGGCCTAATAGAAAACGATACAAGAAATTTCCCAGAAAGTACAAAATCACAAATAATGTTCCCTTCAACTTAATGACACCACTACCAAACAATAACCATAATGCCCCACATTCAAACACAAGAACAAAAAATTCAAAATTCGAGGATTGTATTTTTTGAAGTATTATATTTTTTTTTTAATTTATTGAAATGACAATTTTACGAAGATTGTGAGTTCCTTGTCGCCTGATTGGTAATATTTATAGCTGTACAAAGTCCTAACACTCCACGTAATTAATTGTGAGGTTATAATTTAAATATATATAATTAATTTGAATTATTTTTTTTTTTGGGGGTGGGGGGTTGGTTGAGATATAGATGGGAATAGTGGGAGAGAAGTTGAAGATTGATTTCATAATATCAACTGGAGATAATTTTTACGACAATGGACTGACTGGTGTGGATGATGCCGCATTTTTTGAATCATTTGTCAACATCTACACTGCCCCAAGCTTGCAAAAACAATGGTATAATGGTAATATTCAAACACCATTCTGCTCAATTCAATTCTTATGTTATTATGTATATACTTTTATTGCTTTAATTGCAAAGTATATAACTAACAAATATTAAGTTAATTATTTATGTATTTTTGCAGTTCTGGGTAATCATGATTATAGAGGCGATGTTGAAGCACAATTGAGTCCTGTTCTTAGAGACATAGACAGTCGATGGCTTTGCTTGAGGTCTTTCATCGTTAACGCCGGTAATTATTTATGCAACATGCATCTACAACTTTTTCATCTTTTGTTTGCTTTTGATTTCTAATTAATAGTATTATTAATTGGGTGATTTATGAATAATTAATTAATTAATCAATTAATTGTGGTTTTAACGTTGTGATATATATATATTTTTTGGAGAAATTGCGGAATTTATCTTTGTAGACACGACTCCTTTTGTTGATAAGTACTTCACCGATCCGGAAGACCATGTTTATGATTGGAGTGGCATTCAACCAAGAAAATCTTACCTTGCAAGTCTCCTCAAGGTAACTTAATTTTGTTGCACAAAAAAGATTAAATAAATTAAAATTATATCCTTTAGTATTTTCTGTATTGATTTAATTTATTATTATATTTACTAATCTTTATATAGCTTTGGTGGAGCAGGATGTTGACTCAGCCTTGAAAGAATCAACAGCAAAATGGAAAATAGTAGTAGGTCACCATACAATGAAAAGTAGCGGCCATCATGGTAACACACTTGAGCTTAACTTGCAACTTCTCCCAATCCTTCAGGTAATCTACTACACCATTTTTTAATATGCATGTTTGCTGATAATATAAAATTAATTTAATTAATTAATAACTGAAATTTCATTATTTTTATATTCGTGAGGAGCAAACAAGTTTTGTAACACAGACATTATCTTGTGTCTCCAGGAAAATGAAGTTGATCTTTACATTAACGGGCATGATCATTGTCTGGAACACATCAGTAGCACCGACAGGTACTTAGTTTTTGAAATACATGGACGATTCACAAGTATAAAATTAGATTAAGGATTGTCTCTAGCTCGTTGATCATTTTATTACAATTATAATTAATTTTGCAGTGCAATTCAATTTTTAACAAGTGGAGGGGGTTCAAAGGCATGGAAAGGAGATATTGATTGGTGGAATCCAAAAGAAGATAAATTCTACTACGATGGACAAGGTTTTATGTCAGTTCAAATCACGCCAACTGAACTTGATGTTGCTTTTTACGATATTTTTGGCAACGTTATGCACAAGTGGAGCACTTCCAAACAGCTTTACTCTGCCCTCTAGGCAATCTCAATTATTTTATTTATCATTGTAATGTTACTTATTTGTAACTTTTTTATGTATGAAAGAGACTAAGATCTCTATCTTGGAGGCCCGACTGTTAATTTCCATTAAGTCTAGCTATTAGATTAAAACTTATTAGTAATGTGATTAATTATTGGGTTGGTTTATAAAGTATTTATTGCCATAAGTTTAATGCATGAAAACGCAGCACACCATTGTGTTAGGTTTTTTATTATTGGCATCATTGTGTCAATAATATTATAATTTATTTATTTCTCTTATTAGGGATTTGTTCTTTTTATTAGAGATTTATCTAGTCTTGGAAATTAACTAAGATGAATAATTAGAAAATAGAGGCATAAAAGAAGCAAATGAGCGTGGATTTCATAGCAAAGAGTTCTAATTAAAAATGACTATTACATTGGTAAGTATATCAAGTATTAATGTAATATTAGACTTTTAAGGAAGTAAATCTTAACGTCAAGTATTTATGGAATATTAGACTCTTAAAAGAAGTATGTCTTAACATTCATCTACTATGATTTAAATGAAATACTACTCATTCATAAAGAGAAGTATTTTATACATTGAAGATGTGCAGAAGAAATTTCCATATCAGAGGAGCAGTTAATGTAGATAACAAGAAGAAACCACTTTGGTCGTATATGATGTGTTGGTCTTCTACATCAAGTCTTCATATTATCAAGTTTTTCATTAGACATTCTCTATATTTGCATTAGTCTCTTTAGGACGAAGAGGTTGTTTGTTGTGTTGAGAGAAACTCAAGAAAAGCGGTAAACATAGTTGAAGGCAAGGAGTCTCGCCAAGTAAGGTCAACTAGGTTAGATACAATAAGTTGGCAACAAGAGTAGAAGGGTGGGTGAAATTGTGTAAAAATTCAATAGGTTGTAAATTGTAATCTTTTCATTACTTAGTGAATTAATTATTATTTAGGCGTGACCCCATAGATGTAAGATTGTATTCGAATCACATACAAATTCTCTGTGTGCGTTACTTTCTGTAATTTACTATTCTTACATATTCATAATGAATAAACAGTAATACGAATAGTCTGGTAAATAGTTACTATGAACAATAAATATGAAAATAACTATGAATAGTATTGCATGAATAGTAATCGATGAACGGTGATTTCAAGATTAATTAATTAGAGAAATTAATTATCCATTTTTTAATTTGCTTGCACTTATTAAAATATATCTAATTTTTTTACAAATAGTATCTACCACTAATAGTTCGTTTGATATGATTTTAGGATTTTGATCTATTCTTGTAGGCATGAATTTACAGAGAGAAAGATGATTTACTGCTCGTCCACCATTACTTGATGACACTAATTATTTTTGTTGGAAGCAAATAATGACTATTTTTATTTAATCTATTGACATAAGAGCTATATAATGTGTAAGAAAATGATATAATTTACCTACCAAGGCTGATAGAGATGGAAACATAATTCTTAAGCCTGTGGATGAATATTCTGAAGGGATAAACTCAGGTTTTTCTCAATTTTTTAATTAAAACATTTTAGGACCAATCTCATATAATATATAAGAATTAAATAATCTAGAAATTCGTACCTTTGATGATCTAAGAAGACAAACAATTGATATTTGTAGATCCGTCTCCAAATGATTTTCCAAGCTATGACTCAAGATCGATCAACACTAGACGTGTGGACGTCTGTTTCACCACTCCCAATTGCAACTGGCATCTCTTAAATGTCTTCTGTATTTTTCTTAAAAACCCTGGAATTCTGTATTCTCTTAATTTTAAGAGAAAAGTACTTCTTTTATAATATCTTATGAAAAACCCTAATATGTTAGAATTAAGATTCATATTTAAAATGGGATTCCTCTTTTAATTTAAGAATTTGAATTAAATATTATCTCTCTACTTATGTGGAGAGAATATGTAATTAACTAGGGGACCACCTTGTAAAATATCACAAGCCCCCTTTTACACTTGAATATAACATACTAGGCCTTAACAAATATTATAATTATGATTTTCACCTAATACGCCAGTTTTCTTGCTTTTTGGTCCAGTGATGGTGTTGTCAATTAAATGAGCTAACACGGGGACCATTTTATTATGACGCAATCTGAGTAACTTCTACATCACCTCTCTGCACTATATCCCTTATGAGATGATACTTCCTTTCAATGTGTTTTTGTTTCTTGTGGTTCATTGGTTCTTTTGATTGAGCCACTGTACTGCTATTATCACAAAATAATTTAAGTGGTGTATTTGCAGTAGATATCACATCAAGATCTTGAAGGAACTTGCGGAGCCATACCACTTCTGTTGCAGCCTTAAATGCAACCACATATTCAGCTTCTGTTGTGAAGTCTGCAATACAGGATTGTTTTACACTCCTCGAACTAATAGCTCCACTTCCTAATGTAAACACATAGCCAGAAGTAGACTTTCTAGAATCCTTATCTGACATAAAGTTATAATCAGTATAACCCACTGGAGTAAATTCATCACCAGAATACACAAGCATATAATCCTTAATTCTTTTCAGATACTTCATTATGTGCTTGACAGCAGTCCAGTATTTAGGTCCAGGATTAGATTGATATCTACTAACCATCCCAACCGCAAAACATATGTCCGGTCTAGTGCAAAGCATGGCATACATGAGATTTCCCACAGTTTTTGCGTAGGGAACTCGTCTCATTTTCTCTATCTCCTTAGAATTTTTAGGTGATTGATCCTTAGAGAATAAAATTCCATGTTTGAATGGTAACAAACTAGTCTTAGAATTTACTATGTTAAATCTAGCCAATATCTTATCGATATAGACCACTTAAGACAAAACTATTGTTTTATTCTTCCGGTCTCGTAGTAATTTGATACCAATAATATAATTAACTTCTCCCAGATCTTTCATATTAAATTGTTTTGCTAGCCAACACTTTATAGTAGTCAATACTCCTACATCGTTTCCAATAAGGATAATATCATCTACATAAAGAATTAGGAAGGGTACAGATTTTTCCTGAATTTTCTTGTACACACATGGTTCATCAATATTCTGAATAAATCCAAATGATTTTATCGTTTGATTAAATCTGATGTTCTATGACTGGGATGCTTGCTTCAATCCATAGATGGATCTCTGCAACTTGCATACCAAGTGTTCTTGGCCTTTTTGTATAAATCCATCTGGTTACTGCATAAAGATGTCTTCTTCAAGAGGCTTATTAAGAAAGGTTGTCTTGACATCCATTTGCCAAATTTTATAATCTAGCACTACAGTAATAGAAAGCATAATTCTGATGGATTTAAGCATAGTAACCGGAGAAAAAGTTTCCTCATAATTGATTCCCTTTTTTTAAGTGAACCTTTTGGCTACTAATCTTGCTTTAAATGTTTCCACCCTTCCATCTACTCCTCTTCTCCTCTTGTAGATCCACTTGCATCCAATAGGTTTTACCCAATTTGGTGCCTCTACAAGTTCCCAGACTTTATTGGAATGCATAGATTTCATTTCTTGATTCATAGCCCTATTCCAATGTTCAACATCATTATCTATTAGAGCTTCATTGTAACTAGTGAGATCTTGTACATGTTCATCTAAAATAGCCGTATAAGTTTCTCCAAATAACATATATCTTGTTGGTAACCTAGTTACCCTCCCACTGTGACGAGGTTCTAAAAATGATAGTTGTTCAAGGATAATCTTTTGTTGAACAGATTGTTACTCTCCATTCTGTTCTAAAACAGGTGTTGAAAGTTGAGTATCAATTTGATCATTTAACAGTTCTTCAAGTATTACCTTCCTCTTAGGTCTGAAGTTCTTCATATATTCTTCCTCGAGGGAAGTAAAATGTGTGCTCACAATTACCTTCCTATCTTAAGGACTATAAAATAAATCTCCCCTTGTTCCTTTGGGATACCCCACAAACAGGCAAACCACAGAACGTGAATCCATCTTATCTGCCTTTGGTTTCAACACGTGCTGGTAATCCCCAAATATGGACATTTCGTAAATTTGGTTTTTGACCTGACCATAATTCTATTAAGGTTTTAAGCACTAATTTAGATGGAACTATGTTTAAAAGGTAAACTGCAGTTTCTAGTGCTAGTCCCCAAAAAAGATAGGTAATTTCGAATAATATAGCATAGATCTCACCATATCCAAAAAAGTTCTATTTCTTCTTTCAGCTACCCCATTTTGTAGTGGTATTTCTGGGGCACTCAACTGAGATATAATCTCATTTTCAACCAGATACTCTTTAAAATCTCCGGAGAGATATTCACTACCTCAATCAGATCGAAGTTTCTTTATGTTCTTATCTAACTGCTTTTCCGTCTCAGCCTTGTACTCTTTGAATTTCTCAAGAGCTTCAGACTTGTGACGCATCAGATAAACATAAACTAATCTTAAGTAATCATCAGTGAAAGTGATGAAGTACTCATAGTCTCCTCGAGCTTGTACATTGATCGGTCCACATGCATATGTATGTACCAATTTAAGTGGTATTGTTGCACGCACTCCTTTGGCCGAGAATGGCCTTTTGGTCATTTTTCCTTTTAAACAGGATTCACAGAATGGCAATGATTCATTTTCTAATGGACCCAAGAGTCCATCTTTAATCATTTTCTGTATCCTATTTTAGTTTATATGACCTAAGCATAAATGCCAGAGGTAGCACTGGTTGGAAGAAAACTTTCTTTTCTTAGATAAATGTGTATGCTTATTATTATCAATTACTGAGTCATGCATAGAAATTATCATAGGACTCAAATGATATAAATTATCTTCTAATGTACCAGAACAAATAAGTCTATTATTGTAAAAAATAAAAACTGAGGATCTAAAATTTACAGTAAACTGTTGCTTTGACAAACAAGCTACTAAAATTAAATTCCTCTTAATGTTTGGAACATAAAGACAATTATTCAAAACTAAAGTCTCATTATTAAAAGATAATAAAACAGATCCAGTCTTCTCCGCTGACACGAATTGTCCTATCCTAAGCAGCAGCTTCACGCTTCCTTCACTTAGTTTCCTGGTTTCTTGAAACCAAAAAAGTGAATTACAAATATGATTAGTTGCTCTTAAATCTAACACTCGTATGTCAACTGGATTCCGAACTAAACAGGTCTCAATAACAAAAAGATTTCCCATACCTGATTTCAAAATCTTTGAGCAATCCTTTTTCCAGTGACCCTTCTGTCCACACTTGAAGCACTTGCTTTTAGGCTTTCCATCTTGCTTTGAAGACAATCTCTTTTTCCCAAGTTTCTTCTTCTTACCTTTGCCTTTTGGCTTAGGCCCAGATGAAGAATTTTTTTCAGTAATATTTATGTTTCTTAGAGATTTCTCAGCATGATAGATCTCTTCAGCATAATCGAGTTCGTTCTGTTAAAGTCATGATTCTTTTGTTCATGTTATAATTGACCTTAAATCCTTTGAATGTATCTGGCAAAGATTCTACCACCATATTAATTTTTGAGTTATTATCGATTTGTGCGCCCTGAATCTCAGCCTCATTCAAATAGTCTATCATTTTGATGACATAATCACGAACTCTTGTTTCCTTCCCCATTTTGCTATTCATAACACCTTTTAATGCTACTTGTCTCGCAGAGCGAGTACTCTGCCCAAACATCTCTTGGAGACTATCCATTATTTCAGTAGCTGTTTCCAAATTCTGGTGTTTGGTCTGTAGAATATTAGAAATTGAGACTAAAATGTAACATTTAGCCATCTCATTGGCCTTTTTCCATTTCTCATAAAACCTCCTCTCATTTCTGTGAGCATTTTCTGGTGGTACTGGAGGGCATACCAGGGTTAAGACATATTTATAATTTTCAGCAGTCAAGACAATATATAGATTTCTTTTATAATCTATATAATTCTCGCCAATGAGTTTGTTTTGATTTTGAATAATAGTAAGTGGGCTCAAGGAAGTCATTTCTGAAAATATAAAACATCCATGCATTAATATTTTGAAATAACATTCACAATAAAAATTTAAAATACAAAAAACCATAAATGCATTTTATTTTATTGTAACGATAATCTAGTACCGCTTTAGCAAACTATCCGTTGGGAAAGTCATGCCGCCACTTACCAGACCCAATTAACCATTAGATTATTTACTTTCATGTCGTAACATGATAAATAACTATCGTTATCTTTTAGGGCCAAAATTTTGTTAACAGAGCTTCGTTGGGAAGGTTAATAACAAATTTTGTTAAGTGTATAACCATTGTTTTAATCTACGTATTTTCATATCATACAGCCACCGTTAGGGTGATCAACAGATTGAAAAATATTTTGATCTTATCTTTAAATAAGTTCAACAAATAAAATGTCTAATATATATACCCTCCGTAGTGAGCATCACCGTATCATAAAGTAGAGGTATATATATAATTTTATTATTGAACTAACAATGGAGCCCGTGGGAAAATTATCTTTAATCTTCCCTCTCCCATTCAGTATTTTAAAGTTGGTTTTTTTTTTAAAACATACATATATTGTTAATTACATACTTCCTATAATATTATCTAAGTGATATCTTATATTATCAAGCATTTACAAATTTCAAACTATATACATGAATTCATATTATATGAATGACATATATCATTATGCATAGAGTGGCACTACTTATTCTATATGACATGTTGTCATGGCATATTATCATCCAAATATAGCATAAAGATTAAAAGCAATTAAATAATCTCAATTCATGGTTTTCCTAAAAAAAAAAATTGACTTAATCTACAAGCCTAATATCTATTGGGCTTCAAGTCAATGTTCATCAACTTTTTTTTCCCTTTCTTGTACTTACTCAAATTTATAACTATTGGCTTGGAGATTTTTGGGCTTTTAAATTTATCATTGGTTCAATTTTAAAATTTAAATTTAGGCATATATTAAATAAAATTTTATTGGGTCTTATTTTTTAAATAATTTTTTTTATAAAATGCAGACCCAATAAATTTAATAAAATAAGCTCAAATTTATTTTCAAAAATTCTTGAGCCAAATAAATTTAATTATTAATTTACTAAAATTTTCATTTATATGACTCAATTTTAAAATCCTAAAATGGACTTGGGACTAATACAAATAAATTTGGACAAATAATTATTATTGGGTTTATCAAATTTTTATTTATATTATCCAATCGACAACTAAAATTAGGCTTGGATCCAATATAAATAAATTTGAATTTTTCTGCTCGAAACTCAAATATTTTAACTGAATTTTAAATTAGTAAAAATTTAGGATGCCATGAGATAAAAACTCAAAACCCTCATTCTCACATTTTTCTTTCCAGACGCCACATCCATAATGCATTACATACTGTTGGACATAAATGGAAAAGTCTTCAACATTTGCTAAAAGACATAAATTATTAAAGTATAAGGTGTTTAATGAAAAAATCAAAAAGGAACACCCATCTTTTTTCTACCAATTCCAGGAGCACGAGCATAAGTTCTTGCCGCAAATTATTTTCTTCTTTTCTTGATTTTTCTTCTTTTCTTGATTTCTATACTATTTTATAACAAAATAATATTTACAAGAATTCTTATACCATTAACGGCGTATAAAAAAAAAATCTAAGAACAATGAATTAAAACCAAAAGGAAAACATGGTGATAATAGACCACCCCTTTTGTTACAAATTTAAAAAAAAAAATACAGACAAGTTTCTAATCATGAATTGAGACAATCCAAGCATGCTTTATTCATATATTAACAAATAGTATATATCTAAATAAATTATGTCACTCTAATACATAATAAACAAGATAAATTTTTTACGAAATCCTTATATATTATTATGAGATGGCTCTGATACTAATTGAAGGGATAATCTCATATTTTTCTCAATTTTTCAATTAAAACATTTTAGGAACAATCTCATACAACATATAAGAATTAAGTAATCTACAAATTCGTACCTTTGATGATCTGAGAAGACAAACAATTGAGAATTGTAGATCCGTCTCCAAACGATCTTCCAGGCTATGACTCAAGATCAACACTAGACGTGTGGACGTCTGTTTCACCACCCCCAATTACAACTGACGTCTCTTAGATGTCTTCTGTATTTTTTTCAAAACCCTAGAATTCTATATTCTCTTAATTTTAAAATAAAAGTGCCTCTTTTATAATATCTTATGAAAAACCCTAGTATGTTAGGATTAGGATTCTTATTTAAAATATGATTCCTCTTTTAATTTAAGTATTTGAATTAAATATTATCTCTTCACTTACGTAAAAGTGGAGAGAATGTGTAACTAGGGACCACCTTGTAAAATATCACAAGTCCTCTTTTTAACTTGAATATAACATATTAGGCCTTAACAAATATTATAATTATAATTTTCACCTAATACGTCAGTTTTCTTACTTTTGGGTCCAGTGATGATGTTGTCAATTAAATGAGCTAACATGTGGATCGTTTGGGAACATACAATAGTGGCTACAATAATTAAATTTGTAATTAATCAAATATAATTATTTAATTCTAATTCTACTCAACTATAAGATTCGAACTGACGTCCATAATTGTATGTTCGAATAATAATACGCCCAAGCCACATTGATTTCTTTACTGCACAATCCTTTGTACCACATCGTTAATTTAAATTGATATCTCAACTGTCCAATCAATTTAATTATATTTTGTTTCTTGATACTTACTGATTTTCTCTAATGATCATTTTCAATATACTTATTTATGTTGACGCACCCTGGCCAGAGAATTCTATGATCAAGTACTGAAAATCCATCAAGAGATGTGTCGTACAAATTTTATGTTTTTAATCTATAATTTCAATACTTGTAATTGCTTCCACCAAGATATTGGGTAATCTTGACTAGGGATGGCAAAAAAAGCCCGACCCAATTTTGGCCCGATTGGCCCGGCCCAATTTTTTCGGGCTTTAGCCCGAACTTAAAAGTTAAAACTCGGGCTCGGGCTTTAATTTTTAGGCCCGATTAAATTTGAGTTCGGGCTCGGGCCTTATGTGACCCGGCCCGACCCGACCCAATCATTTACTAAATTTAAAAAAAAATTATACTGACACGGACACATGACACATCACAGATTGAATGAGTGTTTTTATTTGTATAAGACATGAGTGTTGATTTCTTTTTTTATGTTGAGTTGTGGAATTGTGTATTTTTATTTGTACAAGACATAAGTTTTTTTTTTTTTAATGTTGGGTTATAGAATTGTGTAATTTTATTTGTATACGATGAATTTTATTTTTTTTTAAATGACACAAGTACAAATTAAATTTTGAATATAATTTGTGGGTATGTTGTGCTTGAAAATAAATCAAATAATTAAAGTAATTAAACACATATCTGAGACATTGGGTGAACAAATCAAATAATTTAAATAAAATAAAGCTGAGGAACTGTACTGACCCGGCCCGACCCAACCTTGGCTCGAATCAAACCCGACTGAGCCCAGTCCGAAATAAAAATTATTGGGCTTTTCATCGAGCCGGGCTTTTTATTTAAGTGGTCGGGTCGGGCCTGAGCCCGACCCGACCCGACAAATTGCCATCCTTAATCTTGACTACATGTGTATGTCGTGCTCATTGGTAACTCAAATGAAATAGCAACTACAATCATGAAATTATAACTAACTCAAGATTAAGATTACAGTAAATCAATACCTATAAGATTTAATAAGCCTGACAGTTATTACTAGGTTAATTAAATCTCATATGTGATTTATTTCAATGTAGTCATACTACATCAATAAATTCATACATGATTAAGATAAATCACTCAATAAATTTATTACAGCCTATATCTAAATAAAGTGTCCAACTTTATTTATCAAATACGAACTTAATTTATTTAATTATAAGATAACTTATATTTATGTCTCCTGCGAATCCACATGATGATCTCATAAATACATATAATATGATTAAATAGATTTTACTCAAAATATTAATACAATAAAGATACATGAATAAAATACCTCATTTATTTTATTAATCAGAAATATATTTATTATAATAAATATATAAATATGCTTTAAAGAGTATATTTTTCCAACATATTCCAACGTAGAAATTCAAGAATTTAGCTTTAGTTCCAAGGCTCTCAATGTTATTGCCAATGGAGTTGATATTAATCAGCATAATTTAATCTCTACGTGTACGACTGCCAAAAAAAGATTAAGACATTCTTCAAGACACTCCTTAAAGAGATCATGCGGTAAAATGTTTTAATTTAAAAAATTTGCAACTAAATTTGAGTTATCTTAAGATGCATTAACATGAAGAAATTGCTGACTTAAATGCTAAACTTCTTAAGATTGCTATCTGTGAAGAGTGACCGTAAACAGTAGTCGTACACAGGATGTATGAAGAGTAATTGATGAACAGTAATTTCAAGATTTATCAATTAGATAAATTAATTTATCTACTTTTTTTTATTTTGTTTACACTTGTTAAAATAGATTTAAATTCTCAACGGATTGAATTTCATGATCCAAAAATCCACTCACGTCTAGTAGTTGTTGATCGATAAAGAAGATATTTAATTGTAAAGGTATAATCGTAAAGATATTCCAAAAATATTCTTTATTCGACATCTTGAAACAGCATAATAAGAATATTCCACACAATAATCACCACGAAAGTTTCCCACTTTATTGTATTACATTGACATATCGCCGATGATTTATAACCTGCAAATAAACTATTAATGACATCACCGTTCGGGGGGGAAAAAACGATTAATTACATCAACTAGTTTCTCATGGCATTCCATCATTCTTAAAATATTAGACATATCTCGAGTCTTGTATAAAAATTTCAATTTGTTATTATAATTTCTTCCAAAACAATACCCAAAGAGCCTAAACTCTACATAAATTCATACTGCCTGTTTAACTAAATTAATTTATACATAATCATTTCTGAATTGGCACTTCTTTTGAGTCAAGCTATATAAGGGATCGGATTACGTATTTTATACACATATTCATATTCTTTTCTTTACTTAACCTGTTTCTCCAATAGCTGTACACTTCCACGTTCAGATTCTAATTATTATTTGGTATAAATTAATTGACGTAAATTAATTAATCGTTTTAAAATGTACAATATTAGATAAATGCATGTTGAAAAAAAAAAAAAAGCAAATTAATCAACAATTTAGGTGACCATAATCGCCATAGATCATAACTCTATATGTGGTAGTTGTCAATAATAGTTAAGTATTTGCACTTTTTCAGCTACAAAAGCTATATAAATGAGGCATCGATAGGTTGATCCTCAAAAAAGTAAAACTATTCTTGGTCATCAGCTAATTAATATGGGCATTCAAATTCCCTTCAAGAAACTTTTGCTTCTTCACATAATCTTCATCGCCTGTCTGTGGCCATCCGCCGCCGAGCTTCAACGCTTGGAGCACCCGCTAAAGCACGACGGCTCTCTCAGCTTTCTGGTCGTCGGAGATTGGGGGAGAAGAGGACTATACAACCAATCTCTAGTCGCTCATCAGGTCCTAATTAATAAAACTTTCATTCTTTCATGGGTGGTTTAATTTTGATTTTCATGTATGGAACATCTAAATAAAATTCGAATGGCATGCATGCATATAGATAGAAATACTTTTTTAACATATTTCCATCGTTTTTAATTAATTTCTCTTGGTCGTGACGATTTTCAAGCTAATATTCCATTCATATTTTTTAATATATATGAATAGGTAAGATTTTTTTTCTGTTCGTTATTTTATATATTTATTTATCATTTTATCGTTGAACTTATATTCTCATTTGTAAATGGTGTGGGTGATTGGAAACTATTAATTGTGGTCGTCATCGTCATCGTCATAAGAAAAATAAATAAACCAACAAAAAGTATATTTAAACGTATTCTTATTGGGTCCGTTGCTAAATCTGTTTAGTTCAACCACTAGGAAAGACACACTGCTATAAAACAAATTAATACAACTGAATTAGACTTACATGTGTAATCATTTGAAAAAATTTAAATAAAGTAATAATAATAGTATTGATACTCTTTGTATCTTAGATAGCTTTTAACTTTTATCTTATGGTCAGTTCAAAGCGGGTCACTGTGTGGCTTTTTATATTGAAGGGTCACAATTCACGTAACCTTACTCTAAAAGCAGCATCTATCTGTTTTCTTTTAAATGGGCAACAAATTACATACACATGTACGTTCAGTCATTCAAAGCGGGTCACTGTTGATTACAAATTGTGTGCTCTGAAGCTCATCAATTTGATGGTATAATTCCTTGCATATTCCTTATGTTTCAAGTTGTCAGCATTTACATCACCAACAATATTCAACCACCAGAGCATATTCTCTTTTAGATACAGCACAATAATTTTAAACGATAATACTATTATATATATATAGATATATATATATATAGAACATTTAGCATTTATTAATAATATAAAACATGCTCATGTTAGTTCGTAAAAGAATTTTTATATGTAGTATTACTCTATTTTGAGTTATCATCAAGAATAATTTAAGAATAAAATCTCTTATTATAACATGGTCGCATATTTTGTATTATTTTTGATCTTCTATTTCTTTGAAAATAATATGAGACACGTAATAATGATATAACACGCCACATTAGTTTACCTAATTAGAACTTTGACAAAATTCGTGTACATATATATAACCCCTCCTTTAATAATAAAGACGTGGTTATTGAAACATCCATTAACTCTTCGGCATTAATTTCAATCTTAATTCAAGTTGCAGATTGACATACACCTCACAATCATACAAGCTTGAATCACTTGATTTTAATAAGTTTAGCAAATTAAATTTGATTGTACTAAAGAAAGCAATGGATAATTAAACTCAGTATGTCTAATATATATGAGCAAAATTGAGTTGATTAATATTTTTAGTTTCCTACTATTCTCGAGATTTATTTAATAAAGAATTGTATAATATGTAACTTTTTAATTATAATTTGCAGATGGGATTGATCGGAGAGAAACTAGAGATAGATTTTGTAATCTCAACTGGGGATAATTTTTATGAAGATGGTTTGACAGGAGAGGATGATCCAGCATTCTTAGACTCGTTTGCTAGCATTTACACTGCTCCAAGCTTGCAAAAGCAATGGTACAATGGTAAGTAAATTCTAATTTTAATCAAACCATTTTTACTGATTTTTAATTCAAGGACCACAAAGACTTCCTATGTATTTTTATTTTATTATTTCTCTCATCATTGCAATTGTCAAGTCGAACTAATTTTGTTTTATATTCTGATTTTGACAGTTCTGGGCAACCATGACTATAGAGGTGATGTCGAGGCACAGCTGAGCCCTGTACTCACTGAAAAGGACAGCAGATGGCTTTGCTCAAGATCATTTATTCTCAATGCAGGTCTAATTGCTACTACTAATTTATCTTTTTTAGGATTCTTTAATCAGTAATTATTTTGTGTTTATGCCTAATAAGTTCATTTCATTTTAATTTTTCAGAAATTGTGGAATTTTTCTTCGTGGATACAACTCCATTTGTTGATGAATACTTTGAAGACCCTGGAGACAACACCTACGATTGGAGAGGTGTGTACCCGCGCAAAGAATACCTTTCAAATCTCTTAAAGGTAATCTACTAATTTGCCTAAAAATTACATGCAAAATCTTAAAAAAAAAAGAAAAGAAATTAACTTTTGAGTTTAAATAATATAATGGGTGTGTTTTCCATATTGCAAAATGCATAGGATGTGAATGCAGCATTGAAGAATTCCAAAGCCAAATGGAAAATAGTAGTTGGTCACCACACAATCAAAAGTGCTGGGCAACATGGTGTCACCAAAGAGCTCCTACATGAGCTTCTCCCAATCCTTGAGGTCTAAAACTTAGCTACATCTATCAGAAAATGATGATTTAAGATGCATAACTTGACTAAAGAAGATGATCTGCACCTTCATTTGCAGGAAAATAATGTAGATATGTATGTCAATGGGCATGATCACTGCTTGGAGCATATAAGTAGCAACAGAATTGAATTTTTAACAAGTGGAGGTGGCTCTAAGGCTTGGAGAGGTGATAGAAATTGGTGGAGTCCTGAAGAATTGAAACTCTACTATGATGGTCAAGGTTTTATGTCAGTTAAAATGACTCAATCTGAAGCTGTTGTTTTATTTTATGATGTTTATGGTAACATTCTGCACAAATGGAGCATCTCCAAGGAGCTGTTCAAGTCTGCTTAGAAGTTAGAATCCATAGCTAGTGCTAGAAGACACAAGAATTTGTAGCCATCATATAAAAAAAAACAAAAGTGAAAATAAGAAACAATGTTCCATTTGAAGTATATGTGAAATGAGATAATAATTCAATAAACTTCTAAGCAGCTAACATGATACTCTTAAGTTCCTTCTAAAGATTCTTCTAATGGGCAGCTGAAAATTGATTGATGAGTTCTCCAGTGTGGTAAACTATTTAGTAATTGTTTATGTAACTTACGGATATAATCTTCCCAAGCTGTAACTGCAGCAGAAAAATTGGCCCAACTGAAGGAGTGCTGCTCCTTCCCATCAATGATCACAGGATGGAACAGAGTCTCTGCTAATCGCTGGTTCTTAACAAAAAAGGATTTCAGGTTGCTAATTTTCTCCTTTTGTGATTGCGATAAGTGCACCACCTTGCTAGCTTCTGTTTCAACTTTGGAAGTAGGGAACTCGGAGGCTTTCCAACGGAAAAACTGCACTACCTATTTAGCAACACACAGTCAATTAGGTCAATAATACCATATCATGTACCTTACATGTACATTTCAGCAGGGATAATTCATATTAGCATTACAGAATCATGTTTTCTATGTTAAAAGAGATTAAATATTTCCAAAGGAATCATGCAATAAAATATAGTGCAAGTCGTTAGTCCTTATACCACAATAGACACCACTATGAAAGAAAGCACCTAAGACTTTCACCAACTGAGAAAGTGCAATTTATTGCATTCCCTAACATGTAAATTAATGAGAATTATAGTTATTCAAATATTCTTCGTTACATATATTCCTTTAATAATCTTAAAGCACAGAAAGCAGTAACGGTCAATCAAGACCATCCAGCTCCCAATTTGAACTATTTCATCACTAAATCAGTATCTGTAAAACATGGAAAAGAGAACCAAAATGGGGAGAAGACAGAAAAATCATAGCTTTTAAATGTTTTAACATGAAGACTGGATAAAGCATACCGGTTCAATTATAGCGCTTCACATCTATTTATGTAAATGCAAATCCAATCTTCTCAATGCCAAAAACAAAACATTTTTAAGGGAAAACGGTTGAAATACCTGAAGTGCATGCAAAATATTGGCAAATTGTTGGTGGAACAGCTCATCTCCCCTAGCTAATTGCATTGGCTCCAACAGTAGCTCCGAGCAATCCGAGACACTGCTTGTGTTTTGAGAATAATAAATATCATAACCAAGGACATTCATTCTTGCCCAGCATATATTACATCCCAACTCATCAGGAGAAGCCTGATTGGGACAAAACCAGTACATAATACTCGATGCTGGTAACGGTAGGCACAACTGCGGCACCTTATCTGAAATATGGAGAAGGTTTTGTGAGAGAATGGAAATAAGTTTAGCATCCTCATCATGGGAACTATCGCGACTGAACCATAAAGTAAGAGTAAGTCTCTCCCCGTGAGTTACCTGGAAATGGATGTATATAGCATGGGATTCAATAGATAATCTGCTACCAAAAAAAATAAATAAATAAATAAAAGTTATTCTTATCATTATTATTATTATTATTATTTTGGCTCAGAAACATAATAAGTGTAAAAAAAAATACCCAGCTATGATTTAAACTTAAAGAAGATTATTGTCCGAGTTATAATACAGAGTAATGTGAAAGTTCATTATACAAAGTTTGTTTATGAATGAATGTTCTCCTAATTGGTGTCATAGCATAAATTAAATACCCCTATTATCAATCTCTCCCTACTTCGAACGTTAATCAATCCGCAGAACCTAACATGAAAGCTGAGTAGAGTGAGAGAGAGAGATGGGCGCATTCTCTAACATTGAAGTACAAACAAGGATTTTGAGGGAATCAAATCGCATGAAAATCTTTTAACCAAAAAGAATGGAATGCAGTACACCACGAGAGTGAAAGATTACAGAGGAGAACAGAAAGCACTAACCTCATCAACGGAATGAACATTGCGGCTGTCAGCTGTGTACATAGCAACATCCTGGAATAAAATAATTCAATTGAGTATGAAATCTTGTACCACTAAAACTTATATGAAAACCTACAACTAGCCTCAAGTGATCAATTGACTATAAGTTTGACAGACGACCTCAGCAATTAGTAGAACTTTATGTAGGGGAAATATGAATCCTTGCAACTTGTCATACTGATACTCAGATTTTAAGAATTCTCATATCCATATCGTTTTATATTTTTACATTGAAATCTATTTACTGAAGGAAAAAATCTTAAGATGCATTGTGATGGCAGCACTTACTCCAGCCGAGGGAGCAAAAGTTTTTGGTTCCCCATCCTGGAACTTAAAAAGCCCTCCTTGAAAGTCCTTCCCATAGTTATTCAAATAACAGACTGCCTTTTTTATCAAACAACAGAAATGCAAAAATTGTGAGCAACACAAGGGAAGGGATATAAGTAACTAGCTAAACAGAGGAACAGACAGACCGTAAAGTGGCGTTGTTTGAGGTAGGGGCGGTTATCGTCACAGTGCCATCCAATACTTGCTCCTCTTGCCCAGCTGCTAATACTAATTAGTAATTGATGATAATGCAATATTATTACAGACAAATGTGTGTGTGTGTATATATATAAAGGAAGAAGGGATACAAAAGAGGCAGAAGCAAAGAATGAACCTTATTAAGCCGGTGAATTCAATAACGAGCTCAAACTGGCAACCGAAAAATTCCTCGAGCCTTTCTTTCAATCGCTCTGCCATTGAAGATTAAATAAACTATAAAGGCAAAGGCAAAAGAAGAAGGAAAAGAGAGGTAAGTCAGCCTGACCTCGGATGGGAACAAAGGGGATGATGAAGTGAGAAGAATTAGTGGCGATCAGATGAGAGAGTGTTGTAGAAAATACGTTGGGCCTGTACCCGACTGTGCTGCAGCTCTTGTGTATCAATTCTAATTCCTCGCATTCTTCCTTGCTTAACATATTCCTCACTATAACTCTCCCACGCTCACTCTCCGTCTCCGCCAGCGCCAGCGCCATCGCCATCGCCAGTATTAATTAATTCATGAACTTGATGAATAGCCTATAGAGAGAGAGAGAGAGATACTTCTCTATACAAAGTGTATATGATAATTCTACATGGGCTGATGGGCTTCACTCTAAATTCAATGCAGAGCCCAAATCTGTTTGTCCCAACTCCTCCCATCATCACCAAGTTCTTTCAATAAATTCTTTTTCATTTCCATTTTTAAATCTCAAGTGATGCATTATATTTTTCGAATTCTTTCAAAAATTGAATTTGTAATAAAATCCGGCTATAGGAAGTTGACAACTGTCATTTTTGAAAAAAAAAATTCTAGAGCCATGCACGTAACCAAAAACTTGGATTGCGGATTCGAGGGGGTTGTTTCTTCCGTATGGCCGTTGTCCTGTAGATTATATTATAATTATTATTAAAAATTTATAATATATTATGGACCCGGCCAATTAAACACGCCAACACAAGATCAGCGCACCCGGCCGGCAGAAAGTGAATTACGTAATAAACAAAAAGAAGTCTTTCACCAACAGAACTTCTTTCAGGGAGAAAAACGAGCAACAACTAAATTAAGAATTGAGTTTTCCAACAAGTGTAAGAAAGGGTTCACGTGTATATATATATATATATATATATAAGTGACAGCCGAAAAGATAAAAGGAACAACGGATTTTGCAAAAAGAACCGAGTAGTTACTCCTCCCATCTTTGTCCCATGAGCCATGATTGATGACAGTAGTGGTAGTAGTGATAGAATATGTAATGTCAAAAAGTCCTGAATTTTCGCCGCTCTTTACATTTGCTTCAAACTCATTTGCAGTCTTCAGCCTACCCTTTTCCTCTCCCTCAACCAATTAACAGTCCGCTCTCTCTTCCCCTCTTTACACTGCACAACCTATCTTGCCTGCTACACTAGTATCTTCGACACTTTGATGTTGATTTTCTTCTTCCATCACTGCTTTAACACTACCAGTTCCATCCACACTTCCATTGCAGCCTTGCCTTTGTGTTTCCCCAACCAACTTCTCTTTTGGAGCATTTGTTGCATGATTAGATTTTCCTGAACCATTTTCCTTCTCTGCTTGGGAACCAATTTCTGGGATGAAGTGCTCAGCTGCAGCACTTGATACTTGTCGAGGAGATGACGAACCACCAGAACCTGGTGGAGGAAGGAAGACTCCAGTTCCAGGGACAGGAAGGCGAGGAGGAGGAGGAGGAGTATGCCTTGGCGGAGCTGCAGTCCATCCTGTTGAACCAGGTGGGATGGGAACTGGTGCAGGAAAAGGCATTGCCGGGGTAACCGGTGTGCTAACAAAAATGGGCGGAGCCGGAACACCATTCGTTGGTGGAATTTGCGCCCTAATTGCTGGAGCTGGCAGTACGCCGGTGGTTGTTGGAATTGCTGCAAAATGCTTGGGACCAGTAGGATGGCGTGTATGATTCGGAGATCTACCAGAGGGTGGACCCCAGTGGGGTGATGGGGCTAATGCAGGTGAAGGAAGACGCTGGCCATCAGTTGGTGTCAGTTTCTTTGGTTGAGACTTAGTAAAGGTAACAAGAATTCGTTGTTTTCGAATAGAAGAAATTGCATGTTTAGCAATATCTGCAGATTTTCCTTGCATCACAAGCAGAGATCTGTGTTCTCACAAAATTGAGAGAATACCACAAATGTCAGACCTTAGAGGGGAATCTCAAAAAATAAAAATAGAACTAACAAATCAGAAAATAAATTCTAATATGGAGTTTATAGCACACACTACAGTCGTTCATATTAAGGACAATTTTAAAGCACCTAGAGGAGATTAGTATTGTGATCAAGAAGGATAATGATAAAGCCAGTATAGATACCATCTGAGGAGGTCCCAATAAGGAGAGACCTCCTCTCAGTATATCTGATTATTTGCTAGTACATTGGCTGATTATTTCAAGTTTTTCAGATAGCAGAATAAGGCAGTCGTACTTTTGGGCCATGGTTAGTAACATCACTGAAAAATGGTTTTCAGAAGTCCACCGTATAAGATATGGCACCTCAGACCAGTTCACTAGGACTATCAGTCTATCAGCAACAATTAACCTACTTCCAGATATTTGCCAAGTTTTACACACACCAGAAAAAATCAAAACTAGGGTGGCATTTTCTAGATAATGAATATTGATGCCAGTATTTACAAACAGCAACAAGCAAAGAAACTCAAGAGAGAAAGGGAAGTTAACAAATACCCAGGAGCAACAGAAAGTCTGAGAGTGCCTCTATAATCCCCAGGATGGTCTACTCCGATCATTCTGCCAAATGTCATATCACATTCAGTCAGGAGCAGGATGCAAACAGGCCTTCCAAACCAAGATGGTGAAATGTGAGGCTGTGAGTGATCACCCTGCAGAATCATCACAAGCTTAGCTTCTCTCACTTTTTACATTTATCTTAAATCATTAAGCACAATATCAAAATCACAAAACCTCATTAAAGACATCAACAATGCAAGAGTCTGGCTTCACTGTCATGATTTGCAGGCCAACTAACCGTTCAATAACATCTTGAAGCAAGGAAGGTATGGGTTCTATTCTCCGGTCTAAAAAATTGATTTATAAGTGCAAAACAAAGTTAACAATTCTTCATCATTCAAAAACGAAAAAGAAACATAAACAAGGTACTTTTTGAATTAATCCAAAACTGGAACTTGCCTTTTGAGGTCCCTGCTGCGATTTCATCTTCAGGAGGGGCATCTACAATAGGGAGGCCCAGTTGAATCACCTCTCTTCCATGTCCCCTTATGGGCCTCTTTGAGACCACATACGCCTGACCTGTTTCTTGTTGAACAAGAATTAGGCAATTATTAACATTCAAGTACTACATAATTTTACAATTTGACAGACATTAGAAGGCCTCAGCGAAAGCTGCTTATAATATTGTGTAAAAATAGATGAAATAGTAGAAACTAAAACACACAAGCATAGCTCAACTGTATGCTGCTTGTCACTCACATGAGCACATCTTGAACTTTGCAACAGTTTATGATCAATGCTAAAGTTTTAATATTAAAAATAATTGTAGGAGCAACAATTGTAGCACTTTCAAGATTTAGCTCTGGATTTTGAGGGCGCACACTGCATACACGACAAACAGCTTTAGGATTCAAAATGCAGAATAAAGTAACAAACTGTACAAGCCAATGTTGCTGCAAAAGGGACAAATTACTGACATATACTAAACTGTTTTTTCAACTAGCACAATGATGGCAACACCATTGAATTTCAACCCTAGATTTCTCCCCAGTAAAATTATTACGAAACTCTTAACAACTAACAGTCAATAGACTGTAGTAAATACACTTAAACGACTTCCCTTTTTTTGATACAAAGGAGAAACTTGCAAATCTAAGGTACAAGTGGCAAAGGTTTTGAATCAGAATCCCAGAACATTTCATGAGTAAAAGCTACAGAAATATAGCACTTAAACATGGAAGGGCATGCTCCATCAGAGTGGTTAAACACTCTAAGCTTAAGCAAAATGGAGATAGGATGGTCCAATCGGTTTGTACGTCTATGATACTGATTAAAGCCCAAAATGGTAATCAAAAGAGACTAAAAATCAAGCTACAAGCCTTATGAACAAGTATATTCTTGGTCATGCTGCCCAAAGATGGAAATATCCTTATCTATCAAAAGAATCGTTTGACCATGGTCACCCATTATTCAGAGTAAGCAACATTCATTTTTAATAAGAAACGAATAACTTTGTTAATACGAAAAAAATAGAAAAACGGAGAAGCAGAAGTCCACCTAGAATGTTCCTATTCGGTGTCTTTAACACTTATCATTTATGGCAAAAATGTATATATATCTATTCTGAAAACCTTAATAATCACTCCAGGCATTGGGGGTTGAAATCCAATAACAGTAAATAGACAAAAGTCATCTAATATAAGGTGCACTACATGTTTCCAAGGAAAAAATAACTTTTTGAGGATCATAAACAGTTCAGGGAAAGTGAAGGACCCTATAAAGAGAAAGGGTTACTCGGATTGTAAGAGGAAAAAATTGAAGAAGGCAGTGAACTCGCCTTGAATTTGTCCTCTTTTCCCTGCAGTTCTCAAATCATTAACCAATGAAACCAGTTTTGAAACTTCTGAATCACCACATACATCTTCATACAGTTTCAGTCCATCGACCACGTTTACCTTAAGATGAAAACATGCAGACATTAAAAGTGGAAGAAGCAAGAGAAACAATAACATTATATACAACACATGAATCAATTTGCATTACCATCTTTCCATCCACCATCTCTGTACCAACAAAAGATCTTGCAGCCATAGAGTGATTCTGATTCTCGTTCTGACTTTGGACGGAGTGTGAATCATTCTCTAGGGGAACATAATACAGAATCCAAGTAAGTATAAAAATAATGCAAGTTAAACATCAAATCATTATGCCTAACAACAGTCAATTATCACATTCTACAAGTACACAAGCTAGCAGCTGTTCAGTGCCCAATCATGGAAGATAAATGTCCAATTTATTGTTTGGGTCTGAAACAAAATGGCAATTAAACTCCAAACGCAAATTGTAAAGAACTATCTAGCAAGCAGAACCACCTCTCCAGCTCCAAAGCCAAAAAGGAAAGGGCATACCTTTAAGGCCTGGTGTGCATCCGTCATTCAATGCCTCGGCTTTAGGTTCAGCATTGCCAACTTTGGTGATTTCCGAATTTCCTAAACTCTTTGTGCTTCCATCATCATGAGCTTTCACAATAGCATCTGCTCCAATACAAACACAATGAAACAACAATATGTCCTCCAAAAATGTGGCCAGTACTTGCTATATGCACATAAATATTAATTAATAGACTTTCCATATGTGCCCACAGGCTAAATTACCACTAACTAGAACAAAATCCAGTTTTCTAATTATAGAAAGTATAACAACACGTATATGGCAATAAAAGGTGAAAACAACGATTAAAAGAAAAAAGTTACCTTTTTTATCATCGAAAGCTGAAGAATTGGAATCAAAGGCATGATTATTATTATTATTATTATTATTATGAAAATCCTTCTTAACAAAAGCAGATCTCTTAGTTCTATTAAGATGATGCTGTTGCTGATGATGATGATGATCAAAAGACCTCTGTTGTTTCCTCCAAGCGACTTGTTGCAGAGCCAACATTACCTCACTAACAGAAAAATACTGCTGCAAATGAAGCACCGAGTTCCAATTGCACCTCCTCTGCTGAATGCAGTTAATGACAAAATCATACTCCCCTGGCTCGCCAATCACCCGCAGGTGATGACACAGCGTGTCGATTATCGCATTCGCCGCCGCAAACTCGCCACGTAACCACATCACAAACGGGTCGTCCGCCGCCAACTGCTGCATTTTCTCGGGCATTGCCATTTTTTTTTCCAAAATTAATAATTAAACACACACACACATACACAAACCAGAAAAAAAAAAAAATCTAACTCTCTTCCAATTAATTCGACATCAATATTATCATAACAACGTGCAGCGTGGAGACAGATCTGTGTTTAATTCAAAAGAAAAAAACGAAATTGAAAGTGGAATTGAAGAGATCTGAGATCCTAGAGAGATCTAGGGTTTGGCTTATTGAACACGCATCATGTAATCTGTCTGTAGCACTAATAGCTTTGTTTGTGAGTCTTAAATGGTGGCTGTGCCTACAATTTCCAATAACTCGTTTTGTTGCGAGCTTAATTGAGTTGAGTGTGTATCGGACCACAACGGAATATTCTCTGAAGTTAAGGGTATTTTCGGAATATAAATTTAATATCCTCCAGTTTCCACTTGTTTACACTTTACACTCACTTCCCGTTTAGTTTTCGGATTAGTCACTTCACTTTTACTAATGAGGTCATGCATGTGGGCTAACCCTGTCATTTTCTAAGTGTGTTTTTTTTTTTTTTTTGATAATTATTTAAAAACTTAATAGTGTTTTAGGAGTCTAAATCATTTAGGACTCAAATATATCGTATGACCAATAGGCAGAAAGCATAATGGCATCCTAAGTATGTCTTTTAAAATTCTAAAAATAATATTTATTTGTTAAGAATATATACCTAGTGATTTTAGGGTTATTTAGGTAGTGTTTATTTTTTATCTGAAATTTAAATAGATCTAAATGTTACTAAAATTTAAATGAGTTTGAGTGTTATTAAAGCCTAAATAGATCTGAATGCATGTCTAAAAAAATATATTTATTTTTTTTATTTCTGAATATAAATAGTAAGTTAATTATTTTTATAAGATTAAAACATCTTAATTTTAATATTTTTACACTTATAATCTTGAAAATGTTATGTATACTTGATGTTTAAATAAGTATATATTTATAATAATTTTTGGTACAATAGTTTTATATATTATAAATATTTATAAGATAAGTATTTTATATATAATTTATGAAAAATAATTATCATGACATTATTTTTTTTAAATTAACATAATATTTATATATAAAAAGTTGCTATTTCATAATAAAAGAATTAGTTTAAAACTCAAATTAAATGTGTGTTAAGTATTTAATACCAAGTATAATTTAAGATCAAGTTAAATTTTAATATAGCATTTTATAATTACTTAATAAATAAATAAATTTAATGGGGTTATTTGTGAGAAAAAAATAATAAATTTTTATTTAAATATTTTATCATTCAGATTAAAATATTTTTTAATAAAATTTCAGGTCAAAATATCTTAAATTAAGCCAAATTAAGACTTCAGACATAAAAACAAACAACCCATTAGTTGATATATTCGGGAGTTATTTATTTTTACGTATAAAATCTTAATTTGGCTTAATTTAAGATAGTTTGATATTTGATTTATTTATTTTTATATCTGAAGTTTTATTATAAAATATTTTCATCTGAATAAAAAAAATAAAATTTTCTAACTTTTATATGAATAGAAAACTATTATTTTTTCTCATAAATAACCTCATTAAATGTATTTATTTTCTACATAGCTATTAGATGCTATGTTATAATTTAATTTGATTTTAAATCGTATTTGATATTAAATATTTAACAAATATTTAATTTAAATTTTAAACAAATCCTGCTATTATTAAATAACAACTTTTTATATATGAATACTATGCTAAATTGTAAAAAATAACGTTATCAAAATTATTTTTTATAAATTATATATCAAATAGTTACCTTATAAACATTTAAAACATATAAAAACTATTATACTAAAAAATATTGTAAATATATACTTATTTAAACTTCAAGTATATATAACATTTTCAAGGTCATAAGTGTAAAATATTATATTTAATATGTTTTGAATTTATAAAAATAAACAATTTATCATTTATATTCAAGTGTCAAAGAATAAAAAATAAATATATTTTTCATACATATATATTCAGACCTATTCAAATTTTAGATAAAAGAATAAACATTACGTTAATTTTTATTCTAATTGATCTGTCACCAATAAAAATTTATTATTTGATTTCAAAATAATAAGGCTTAATAATTATATGTTAAATGAACCAAACTGATAATGACATATAATACAAACTAAGTAAATATAAATGTATTCAAAGAATTTATTACGAAAAAGCGCAAGTAAGAAAACAATTGTTTTTATTTTTATTTTTATTTATAAAGGTAAAAATTATTGTTTATAGAGGTCATATTCCAATCAATTACATAAAAATTAATTTAAGAAAAAAGAATATCAGCAACATTCATCGTAATCAATAACTTAAATCCTAAAATCATCGTAATCAATAACTTAAATCCTAAAATAATTTAAACTATCAATTGAAAATTAAATAAAGAAACTAAATAATAAACCCTTCTTAAAGAATGAAGTCGAAAAAAGTGAAAATCGGGAATTGAGAATTTAGTAAAGGTTTAGAAAGAGAGAACCACGAGATTAAAAATTTAGAGAGAAGACAAGAGTCAAACACACGAACCACTATTAATGTTAACGTATTTTAAGAATGTGTACATCTTAGTATGGTGGTAAGTATAGATAATTCACGGAAATTTTTCTTAACTCTCTTATTTAACTTAATGTATATATAATAAACAGAAATTTAGTTTTTCTTATTGGGATGCTGCTTGTCTCTTTATAGTACAGCCTGATTGAAATGCATGATATGTATTTATGGGGAAAACTTAATTGAACAATCTTACGTAAATTTTTCTCATCTGAGTCGTTAATAGATATTTAACTCGTATATTTACATTAAGTAATTATATCATCATAGATTTTTTAATTCTAAATGATGTGATATTCATTAATTAATTGATGAAATAATATAATTAATTTACTTAAATTTTATAAAAAATAACAATATATTAATTGATGACACATTATTTTAAATAGTTATTTGAGATATTTATTATTACCCTTTTACATCAGTGAATATTCTTAGAATTTTAGTGTTATTTAAAAGAAAAAGAAAATTACCATGACCTGCATCTGCAACCCTTCTCAAAACCAGTGGTTAGTTTCCATAAGAAATGTGATTGTTTCAATTCTTCTTATGCTTCTTTTGTTAGCATGTCTATTATCGTCTATGTTCAACGCTGGGATCAAATTAGATTAGCCTAAATGTATACCAAGTTGATAGAAATAAAAATAATTAGATCCATAGCCAGCATTAATTTTTCGAGCTTTCATGCATTATCTATCTCTTTTTTGGGTATAGCCTCAAAGCACATCAAAAGATTCATCTAACTTTACTCTTTAAAATTCAAATGTTTATTTATTTATGTGGTAAATATAAGAATTTAAAAATAAGTTCTCTAAAATAACACTATTTAAATAGAAATAAAATTTATATTATTTTATTTAAATTATTCTCTCATCAAATTTAACCGCTCTATATTTTTTAATAATATAATTATAATATTTATCTCCTTTCAATAATAATGACATAACAAATAGTATAATATTAGTTTAAGTGAGAGAAATCACCCATCAATATTGAAGAGGGAGAATGATGAACTAATTTAAAGAGATTTTTTAAACTTTTATTACTGGTACTGATGCTCTTAAAGGGTGGTCTCCGGACGCCGGGTAATATTTGCTCATGCCACATTATCAAATTCTATAAATGAGCACTCAGATACTGAGCAAAACTTTCATAATTATATACCAGATGGACCAAACAAATTACAAGCCCACGGGCCGGCCTAATTGAACTTTGGTTTGAACTAAAAAAACCTGATTATTTATTAATTTCAAAGGGATGTGATTCATATGAATAAACATACTACCAAATCCAATCTCCTACCTTTCCCAAAATTTGTTTCGGTATTTAATATTTATGCAGACACTGTTTTCAGCATTCAGTCAAATTAACCTAATTGATTATTATAATAGATCACTGCTGACTGTTGTGGATGTGTTATTGTATTACATATATATTGACTGAAAAAAGACAAAAAAAAAAAAAAAGTGTTCACTCAAAATTAGTGATGATAGTGTAAAAATTGGTACCATAAAAGAACGTGTCTTTATAGATAAGATGTAATAATAATATTTTATCTTTATCAGATGACTCATTGTTTGGAACTGATTTTTTAAAGACAAATATATCCTTTCTATCTATGTGTGTTAGAATTTATTACAAGCAATAAAATATAGTGATGTAGGGAGCATTATGATAGAATAAATTAATAATTATAGATTCAGAGTCAATTTATTATTTAGTATTTTATTAAGATTTATCTTGTTTTATTAAACTTATTTGACTCATTTATAATTTTAGTCTAATCTGAATTTTGGATATTTTATCTTATTTGATAAGGAAACTAGTAAATATAGGCTTATTATTCATAATTTATTGGAAGTCACAAGTTTTTTTATTAATAATATCTAATAATTATCAATTGAAATATTTTCTCATTTGTGAGAGTCCTCTCTTCTTAAGTTTTTAAGAACGTACACTAAAATGACATATAGTATTGCTTCAGCATTGTGTCATGTAGAATGTTTTCTCTACTGTTTGAAAACATCCCCCCTATAGGTTTTCTCTATAGGGAGAATCTTGAACAAATTTTAATATCAAGAATAATATATAACAGAATTCTTGAAGAATCTATGAAACGTCTCATATTGAGCCATGACTTATTAAGTTTGGCTCTAATTAAATGACACACAGACGTTTCCCATTTAGCTTCAACTGCACGTTGAGAATATGCATCAGTTAAATAAATAGTTTAATGATGAACCACATAAATTTTGGTGTCAAGAAAACAAAAAGGTAAGTTATTTCTCTTTAATAATTTTTTTACAGTTAGCCTCTTATTTCCGCAGTCATAAATATATTAAATCAAATTGTCATTAAGCAAAAGACTCAATTTATACTTATGACTAATTTAAAAAAGACGTATTACTTGAAATCTTATTATTACAATAAAAGTTAGTGATGATATTATAAAAATTGATGCCATCAAAGAACGTCCCTTCTTGTGCTATATATATATATAAAAGGAAAAAAAAAATCACTCAAAATTAGAGACAATTATAAAAATTGGTGCCATTAAATAACGTCTCTTTCTTGTGATATATATATATATATATTTGATTGAAAAAAGGCAAAAAAAAATATTTACTCAAAATTAAAAAATATATATTTACTCAAAATTAGCGACGATATTATAAAAATTAGTGCCATCAAAAAACGTGCCTATCAAAGTAAACGGTATACCTTCCACAACTGACTTGTCTTTAATTCCTTTGCCCATTTTTCCAAATTATTGCTTTAATTACTAGCTTTAAATCTTCGCTTGAATCTGTGACTTACGAATGGGAAGCAATCATACTAATAAGTGATGACTAATCCGTAATCCATTTGATAAATTTCATGATAATAATAATCAAAATAATGGAATGTCATGGCTATTTTTGTTTTTCAAAAATAATTCATGAAAACAAACTTACAAAATATTAGAGTTAATTGTTTGAAAAATCTTAAGAAATGAAGATTTAAAGCTAGTATAGCCAATCGATAGACCGTAATTAACTACCTACGAATTAACATCTTAACTCTCAAAATCTTAAAATGATTTTATATAGAAAAATATCTTAAATTCGTACAATAAAATTTTATTTTACATTATGATTAGACAATTATAATTTTTAAATTATAATATTAAAGTGTTTAGTTAAATATATATTATTGTAACTTAAAAATAAAATTCATTTAATTTTATATTTATATAATAAAAAATTTATAATATCTTTATTTTTAAAAAATTATTAATTAAAAGTTATATTTATTATATACTTATATTTTTTTAACAATTATAATTTAAAAATTATCATATCTTAATATAAAATATGACCTAAATTTTCGTAATATGACCAAATATTTTATTAACGAATTGAACAAGAATAATGGAGTCGGATTGTAGCCGGCGCCTTGGATGTTTTTAATAATGTAATATAAGCTAAAAGGACAAGAAAAGTCAAAAAAGTTAGGTGAATAACTAATAATTAAAAACAAAAAATAAATTTGTGGCAGCTCATGCTCATTTCAGTAATTTGGCGTATCTGCACTCCGTGACGGTTGGATTGCGTATAATATAATCAATCATTTAAAAAAGAGTATCCTTGATTTTAAATTCCCAACACAACAGCTAAGCTAACTTAATTATTTGCTCAAATCTGATCGTTAGGGTGATAATAATATCCGTCTAATCTGGATTAATTTTTGATAATATTCAGTTGGATTAATTTTTTAGTTGAGTTTGGATAATATTTGTGAAATTCAGACCTCATATTTAATAAAAAATATTTTATTTTAAATAATTATATTTTTAAATAAATTTATTTAATATATTTAAAAATTTAAGTATTTAAAATTCATATTTATATTTAATTTTATTAAAATAAATTTAAAAATTAGAAACTAAATAAAAATATATTCATAAATATAAAAATTTAAATTTAAATTAGATATTAAAATATTCTAATTTTCAAAAGTCTAAGCTGAGTTCAAATATAATAATATCTAGACCCGACCTAAACTTTTACCAACTTTATTGATAATGACATGAATTTTTTTATTTTTTTACTCACAGAAAATTTCAAATATGATGACCATTCAAAAATTTTTTAAATCATTTGAAATCGTGACCCTTGTACGATATGATATCACTTACATAATTTCAAGCATTGCAATTCATGGAGCCAGCCAATTTTTTAATAGCCAGTTAAACATTATACAGTAAATTTTTTAATAGCCAGTTTATAATCACAAATCAACTCTTTTATTCGATTTTATTGGACATGTGATATACTGGTTTATATTAACAAAGATTGTTGATAGAAAAATAATATGATTATTATTTTTAAAACTTACGAGTTCGGATTGGATGAAGAATCAAATTTTTCTATAAATTGATCGAAATGAGGAAAAATAAAATTATTATTTCATGCATGTGAAAAATCAAAATCCCTAAAAATGATTTTTGACCGTTCTTATAGTTGTTGCAAGGGTCAACGGAACCTGTAATTATTGGTCAAATATTAGCGGCGGCGGCGGGAACGCGTGGTAAGAAAAAAATAACAAATTGATTTCGACTTAATTCAAACAACCACAAACGGTTGCTCTCGTCGAGAAAGACTATATTATTTTGAATTTTCTTCTTATAGCCTTTTAATATTGTACATCAAACGAACCTGTCATTGACAAAAACCTTCACGTGCTTGAAGAATATAAAATTGTATGGGTGGAGTCAAATTTACATATGAATAATAAAATGGATACAATAATGCTATTTCAAAGAATCTTCGGTGTAAATTAGAATAATAAGAAATAAAATATTTGGTGTAGCGGTTGGTAGAGTGAGAATAATTCAAATCTCCCCACACTAGCAAAGAGAGTGTAAGATTAAAAATTTATCTCATTATGATATAATTATATATTTTTTTATTCAAAAACAGTTTATAGGTTTTTATCATTAAAAATTGACAATAGTGAATTTTTTGTACTTTTTTATTTATATTTTATAAACTTATAGTAAATTTTAATGTGTCTCACAACCCGTAAAATTCGTGGGAGGAAGTATTTTATTGTTGGATTGGGAACGAATAGATTTAAGAAATAAAAGAGTTAAGGATACCTACTAAAAAGACTAATCTAGTCCACAATGATGTACTAAAAATACGATATTTTTATTACTCGACCAACCATTCGAAGAAGCAAATGCAACAGGGACACTAATCAGTAAGATTGATGAAGTAGCAATTAATGCAAAAACAGCCAATTGAAAAGTAATAGTTATGTTTCTATATATATATATAATTAGAACTTCAATAGTACAGATATTTTATGTAAATCTTGTTAAATATATAGATATTAAATGATTATTAAGTAATCTGTTTATTTTTTATGTAAGTTAAAGTCTTAATATTTTAACATAATTATTAAATAAATCGTATTTTGATCAATCTAAATTTAACATGATACAAAGACAATCTGATAACTGATTTTGTCAGCTCTACAAAGAGTGTTGCGATTCTAAATTTTAAATAGGCTAAAAAATGAAAATTAAATGAATATCAATTTAAAGCAATACATCATGTGTACGCTACATTTTTACAAATTTTCTCGTTATAAATAATAATTTGGATGCGTGAATTACTGCGTAATAAATTAATAACAAAAATTATGCAATAAATATGACACGTGATGCATGTAGGAGTGGCATAAAGATTGTGGGCGCTGGGAGCATAAAGCTGGTCTGCAAATTTTAAAATAAGAACCAAACTTGCTAACGTGACTGGGTTTGTCTCCTTTAATGGATGAGTTGGACCGTTGTGTGATATTCAATCCAGGGAAAGCAGTATATTCTTACAGACTTTTTATGGATAATTTATGATGCGCAATAACTAATGTTAACAAAATATGACTGTAGGATTTGACATATTTCAAGAAATTATAATCAAGTTATAGATGTTATAGTTAAGTTCGTTATTCGTAAATGTTTATCTTTTATGTTGTTAGAAGATTTTCCACTGTTAATAAGTTATTATCTTTGAGTTTTTTTTTCTTTTCTGGATTTAATGAATAATTTTAATTTTTTGGCGCTGAATTTTAGTTTTATACTTTTAACTTTGATATATTGGATTTTGATTGTATATTTATAAGTTATTTATTTAAGTTTTGGTACATTGGGCTTTGAATGTAAATTTATACTATATTGTACTTTGACTGTCAAAAATTAGTTTATTTATAAAAAAAACAACAGCCAAAAAACGAACCGCTTTCATCTCACTCCGGGGAGGATGTATGTAATATAAGAAACTGAAGGTAACAGAAGCAATCACAGTTGCTCAGTTTTCTGTTGTCCTTAAAAGTTGAAAAACGCCTTAGTTCTACATTCTCAGTCTCGCTCTCTTCTTTCTTGCAACAATGGCTGCAATGGTTTCACAATCAACTCTCATTCAAACAAAACCGTCTCTTTCTTTAAAACCCTTTCAACAGTTTCGACCCAATCATCTCTCTGCAATCTCTCCGCCTTCTCCAGGTTATTATTTTCTTCGATACTTAATTGAGATTTGGCTCCTTTCGGGTTTTTTTTTTGGGTTATGGATAAAGGTTATTGATTTCTATAATTGCAGGGCTGAGGTTGGAGGCTAAGAAGGGAAATGGGGTTGTAAAGTTGTCAATGGCTGTGGCAGAGGCAGTACCCATGTCGAAGCCTTTTGGTTTGGATGTTAAGGAGAGAAAGAATAATAAAAATCCCATCATTGTTATTGATAATTATGATAGTTTCACTTATAATCTCTGTCAGGTTTGTTGCTCGCTGTATTTTTTTTTTTTTATTTCATTTTACTGGTTGACGATCAAACCTTTTTTTTTTTTTTTTTGATTCATTCTTATTGTTATTCTTATTTATCAGATTCATTGCAATCCTACTTATGTCTAACCAAAATGAAAGTAAATGTTTTAGAATGTCAGTGAAATTGTGAATTTTTTGAAAGATCTGTGCTTAGTGAAATGTTGCAAGAATTTGAATTTGACAATTTCGGAGATGGCATGATTAAAAGTGTTTGATGATACGTACTATTGTCCAATAACATTAAGTAGGGCAAGCTGTAGAAATAATTAGATGTGTTCTTCCCCCAGTTTTGCTATTAATTAGCTGACACAGGTGGAGCTTTAAGGGAAAAACGGAAAAAGGCCCTTGTTAATAGTCTGATGGGACCAGTATTTATGTAAGGTTACTTATGTAGGCAAACTGGCAGGGGATTGTATCGATCTTCCCTAAGATTTTAAGCTATTCCTGAAATCACTGACCTGTGCTTCTTGGAATGAACATTGCTGGTTGTGGAATATCAAATGATGGTTGTTTTCTGAGCAGAATTATTTTGCCCATTATGAAATTTGTTAGCTTATGAAAAGTTTTGTGGGAAACATGGAACATTTCTGTTTTTAGCATTGCTTTGCCAAGTTGTTTTCTGGTTTTTTCTCTTATTCTTTAATCGATTAAAAACTTTTTTTTTCTAATAAGTTGTCTATGACATTTTTGAAGTATATGGGTGAGCTCGGTTATCACTTTGAGGTTTATCGGAATGACGAATTAACTGTGGAGGAGTTAAAACGGTAAGAATTTGTACTTACTAACGTTATATAGTTGTTCATGAATAGGATTGTGAAACATTTAAAATAGAATAAATATGCTAGGTTAGTTCTTTGATCTGATCAACTGATTCTGAGATTCTGAAATGTTTGTTAACATTGTAGGAAAAATCCTAGAGGAGTGCTTATATCCCCTGGGCCAGGTAAAATTTATGGTGTTCTGTATTACTTACTATATGACTCCCTGAAAGTTATCTTACAAAAAAGTTGTTCATGAATATACAACCCCATGTGTCCTTTTCTCCAGGTGCACCTCAAGATTCAGGAATATCATTGCAGACCGTTTTGGAACTTGGACCTACTGTGCCTCTGTTTGGTGTTTGTATGGGTTTGCAGTGCATTGGAGAGGCTTTTGGAGGTGAGTCTTCAAAGATGTCCTCTAGCTCTTAAACCTTGTTTTAAATATTTGTTTTTTATATGAGTGTACAATTACGTTGATTTCAAATGTGCCATATTTGCATAGATTTCTTAATGTGACTGGAAGATGGACTGAGTAATATTGTACATCTAACATTTTTGCTGCCAAAATATTCCTCAGTTGATTTTAAAACTTTCATTTGGCTGTGTCATGTTCCAGGGAAGATTGTGCGTTCTCCATTTGGTGTCATGCATGGAAAAAGTTCTCTTGTGTATTATGATGAGAAAGGGGAGGATGGCTTGCTTGCTGGACTATCAAAGTATGTGTCCATTTCCCGTTACATATAGTGTTTTGCATATTTAAACATGTTTTAGTCACTTCCTAATTATGATCTTGCTATTGGATTTGCCCTTTGTCGCAAGTGTTAGTTAACATTCATCTAGTCAATGGGCCTATTGGCTACATCCACTTTGTCTTACCTTCCGTTTTGCCACTTTTGCTAACTAAGTTCCTGGCTAATGCGCACTTGATGCATGTTATCACCGATTGAGCATATAGTCATCATTATTGCAGCATTTTTTCTAATTTAATGTTTTCAATTTTTACAAATAATAGCTACTGAAAATGTTGTTATGATTTGTATCTGTGTACCTCTTCCAGTCCTTTTACAGCAGGTAGATATCATAGCCTTGTGATTGAGAAAGAAAGCTTTCCTAGTGATGCGCTTGAAGTTACAGCATGGACAGAAGATGGGCTGATAATGGCTGCTCGTCACAAGAAATATAAGCATCTGCAGGTAAGACACACTGTGCTTTTTCACTTTGCTCTTCTCTATCTTCGGTAACTTTATTTAGTGATCAAATTACAAGAGGGTGAGAATATGCTTGTTTTGGGAAATGATGTCTTTCTGTGCATGGAAAAGAAAAATGTCTGACAATGCCTTATCATGAATTAATTCAAATTGTCATTCATCTGAAATCGTTTTAAGAATGAGTAGGTGACACCTCCTTCCATTCCTTCCTCAACCCTTGTATTTTCATGCTTGCAGAGACCAAACCATTCTAACTGTAGATGGATAAGTTGATTGTTCAAAATTTTCTACATTGTCCAACCAGCAGTGTATGAAAACTTATGTGCTTACAAAATACACTTACACCCCATCTAGTTTGCAGTGAAACTTGGTAGTAGGTGAATTAAAATAAATATCATCATCCAATAAATATGTTTATTGAGTCTCCTGACTCTTCTAATTTAATGTGCCTCTCTGATTTAAGTTTTTCCCCACTCAAGCTTTCTTTATTCACCTTTCTTTAAATTCTTAAAATGAAATTTTGGGACTCTTGCTTCTGTGCCATTAGTATATTGCATGGGTGCGGAGTTCCTTCATGCTACATGTAAGGCCTCTGATACCCCCACTTGCTTATCTGGTTGGTACAACAAACATCTGATTGAAAAAATGCAATGAATGTCGACCATGGTTGTCCTGCAAGACAATATTTGTGCAACATTGGTTGTATGTCATCTAGTCACCAAAAATATATATATATATAGTATTTGATTTTCAAATATAATTCTTCCCCACCCACTCTGGCTGCAAGTGATCTGAAACTGTTATTACTGGTATAACCAGGGGGTTCAATTTCATCCGGAGAGCATTATAACCTCTGAAGGCAAGACAATTGTTCGCAATTTCATCAAAATGATAGTGAGAAAGGAAGCTGCTGATTCTCAGAATTAGACTACCAGCCATGTGGCAATATTTCATCAATCTTACATACCTCGTTATGCTATAAAAAGTTACTGGTGCAGTGCTTCTGGATTGCAGTGATTTTCTTTTCCTTTTCCTTGCAAGGTTACAGTACAAAAGTTTGTGGTCCTTGTCTATTAATATGTAGTGTCTTGCTTCATGAGGTTTGGTTGCAATCTATGTTGGCTTCTGTTGCAGAGAGAATTTGTATTTAAGGGGATGTTTGGGGTTCCGTTAGATTCCTAAACAATGTGTTCTTAGCTTAGATTTTGAAACAATCAGCTTTGAAAATAATTTGAAAAGATGAATGTTTTATAATAGTTAAACCCCATAAATCTCTTGGAAGTTCTCATGTTGGATGTTTTGATATTTTCCTTTTCATCAACTCTGGAATCTGCTTGCAGCTTAGTAAACGAAATGCTTGTCGAGTTGGCAACCAATAATAATAATAGGGAAATAATTGACTCATCCTGTATGGGATGGTGCGAAGTGCTTTTCCATGGGAATCACTTATGATTTCTGTGACTTTCCAGGAAAGTACTTTTGGATAACTTTGAGAGTTAAAAGAGTCTGAACCCTAAATCTACAATAATATTCCACTAGTTGCTGAGTATTCATTACAGTTCAAAGGCAGCTGGTCGGCAAGTCAAGTGATATGAAAATGTACGCCTATTCCTTCAAGATTTTTCCATTTCTTAGTAGTTTGCATATCTCTATTTGATTGCCACACAATGAAGCAGAATCTCGTTACTCAATAAGTCCAAAACAAAAAGAAAAACAGGAAAAAAAAATTGCTTTTGTTTCTCATACCCACATGATCTTTTCATTCAAGTCATTCTTGTATGTGTTCAAATGAGGTTCAATATTTTGCTTGAGGGTGGGACTATTTACACTTCAAAAATTATTTTGACCATTTTAATTTTAATAAGATTTTTCATTAAAGAAATACACATCTTATGAATTATTAGTAAAGATAATTTATTACAAGTTAATATAACATAATTAATTTAAACACTCATGTAGCACATTCATCATGCAATGTATAATTTTGTTGCCTTAAACCGTAAAATTTATATTTCTAAAATTTTAATAAATGAAAAATGAGCAAATCAATTCAATATTTTAGAAAAAGAAATTGACTACAAAGTATGTGTGATTTTTTTTTTATAAAATAAAAAGATACTATAAAATTACTATTATTATTATTATTAACCTGCTAGTTCTTGACTTCTTCTTCTTCTTCTTCGCCTTCTCTCTATATATATATTTTGGTAGCACTTATAGAATGTTTATTATTTGTGTTCTCATTGCAAGTTATTTTGGGTAAAATCTAATATTGAACAGAAAAAAAAAATTGTGTTAAATAATTTACTACTTGTTCTATTATATTATTGTAAATATGTATTAAATCTCTTAACATTGAATGTACTGAATAATTTATTGATTATTTAATTAAATAAAATTAATTAATTCAAATAGTTTGAGTGAAGTTTTTTTAGAATTTGAAAGAACGTGTAAAGTAAAAGTTATTTTTAAAAAAGTTAGTATATTAATATCTATAATAATAGAGTGCTTTAAGTATACCGTTTAGTCAATTTTAAAATAATGATATTAAAATTGATAAATATGTATTAAATCTCTTAAACTTGAATCTGTCAGTGATTGATCGCAATCTAATCAAGTCCCATTTTTCAGAATTTTCTTTAGAATTGTTTTTACAAAAGTTAAACAATAATTTGATCTTTCATACTAAAGATTTTTTTTTTTCTCCAGCAATTATTTAGTGGTTTCATACTTATAGGTAGAAATTATGTTTGTGAAAGTTTATGGTCCCATCTCATCCTAACACATACAATAAAGCTTTGAAGCCCAACCAAAGTACTAAAGATTTTTATTTTTATTTTTTTATTAAAAAGAAGAGTCTTTGGAAGGAAAAAATAATAATATAATTTGCCTGGTGGCTTTTGGTCTTCTCATCTCTTCCGGGATAATCCTTAACTTATCTTTTCTTTTACCAATAAATTTGGAGAGAGAGAGAGAGCGAGAGAGAAGGGACAAATTCTTGTCATCACAAATGCATAAATTTTCTATAAATTGGAAGAAATGAATCACTTTTTTTTTCTTTGTTACGCAATTAAAGCAACCAATCTTAGCATTACAAAGCACCTAACTGTGTGGCCAAATGTGCTCTTAACATTTAATCCTCAGTGATAGTGACTTCCGGGAAATTTTTTTTGCTTATTGTCAACTTCTTTTAGGCAGCTTTCACCAAAGTCTTCTCAATGGTGTGTGGCTTAAGGCACTGATTTACATATGAAGTATCTCGACGCCATTCGAGTTGGACACGTGTGACATGTCTTTGTAAGATCATAAAATCAAATCAATATATATATATATATATAAGATAATGTTTATTATTTATTATTTGTGATATACGCTATGTCAAGATATCTATTCAAACATAGATAATCGGATGTTTGATACAATTCCATAAAATTTTATAAATAATGTTGAAATTGTGATTAGTGTAGACCACTTGATCATTACTCTTTAAGAGTTTTGAAAAAAAAAATTAAGAAAAAGAGAAGTCAAAAATATATTAACTACTTATTTCATTAATCCTTCATAAAAATTTGGGATTTAAATCATTTAAGGCACCACTGTATGAAGTTTTGAAAATCAAAGATCTGCTATAATGAAAAAAAGATCTTTCGTATTTCAAATCTTTCTGTATACATCAAAGTTCACATGACATTTCTGATCTTTCATTGGATTCAGAAAAATTTTCGACTGCCGGGCAAGTCAATTTTTTCAACAAACGCTTTACCCAAAGTTTCAACTACCCTGAAAGGCCCTGAGATCCCCAACTGTTTGATGAAGAGGGATCCTCGAGACCAGGCGCCCTTTCACTTGTGAAATGTGGCCGAATACCAAACAGATTGCCTGCCATTTGCGGCACTTGTGTGGTTTGTCACATTCAACATCAATTCACCCAATCAAATAACAGAATGTCCTCTTAATATGACGAGCTTCACCTTAAAATATTTGTCACGCAACAAAAACGGGCCAAAATTTTAGACATCAAATGGAACCATATTTGGGCATATGCCCTCATGTTCTTGGACCAAAGTCATGAAAAATATAAAATGAAATAGAAAACATTAAAGCATCAATACCTAACACATATAATATACGATAATCCTAATGCTAAATATTATATTTATTGAACCCATGAGGGTGTCCCCCCCCACCCCAAAAAAAAAAGATGCATAAAAAATAAAATCATCACCAAATTCAATACATAAAGGTAAAGCCAAAGACAGCGTTCATCAACAATGATACAATGAATAGGCATGAACTATAAACATACCCACCACCAACCATTCGAATAAAACTTTCTACCACCCTCAATAAAATATTAAAATCTGTGCTAGCTATCTGATATCTCCTTATCCGTCTCTATACACAAATATAGCAGAACCCAACTTCCGTAAATCAAACTCAAAGGATAGAAGAAGAGGAGAGATGACCCCCTTTCAAATGTCATTGGCCTTGGACCCGCTTGATTGGCTTCGGTGGTGTCGTTTCCCGTGATGGCGCCGCCCTCCCCCGAATGTAACTGGATCATGAACTTTAAGGCGCTCGGCTTCAAGGGGGTTGATCACACACTCAGATGGAGGAACTTTGTATCGAATTTGGTCATAGCAGTAGGAATATGTCATATGCTTCATCCTAAAGTTTTCCATTTTAATTCTCTGTGATCGGGAGACACCAGTAGGGATTGATACTTTGGAACTTTGAGTTATGTCACACTTGGAAGATGTTTGTTCGATTGGATCAACTGAACATCCGTGGAGGACGAAGTCAGAGAATTCAGTCACATAAGGAGCATATTTGTAGTTCACTCGGTATTTGCCACCATTAGTAGCCCAATCAGAGCCATCCCAGATTGTGGCGTACAAAGACATTGGCTTAGCAGGAAAATCTCCTCCCATAGATGCAGTTCTCTTAAACTCTCTAATTGGAATACTATCTACATAAAATCTGCAAGGAAATTAATATACATGGAGATTAATTAATCCCAAAAACTCCAACCTTATTATGATTAACTTACAATGTTACCATTTGCTGTTTGTTGCTAGTCTAACTACAGAAAAAATACAAAGGCTTATTGGCTTCCTCATACATGCTAAAAGTTTAGCTGAATGAAGATAAATGATTTCGAGTTATTCTAAATCATCACATACGCGTCATAGTTATATAGATTCTCAAACCTAAAACAATTTACAATTTCATTCTTATTTACTTGTCCTATATCTTTTCTCCACAAGGAAACAAGGAACAGCTATATTTGGCTTTGACTAACAGACGAGAGCGGTTTTGATGAAACAGGGGATTGCAAGTATTGGAAATAAAGAGAGCATTTGCTGCAAAATACAAACTACCAACTTCCTAAAAATAGTAATCTCCAGCCCAAACATAAGCATCACGCAACAACCCAGAATCAGTAAACACAGGTCACATTAACTTTAAAAAAAAAAGGAGAAGAAATTGGTAAGATTTGATGCTTACATGATCTGGGAATCAGTCCAGAGAATACTGTACTGATGGAAGTCATCAGAAGGATCAAACCAGAGATTGTATCTCTCTTCTCTGCCGATGCTGGTGCTTCCATTGCCATAAATATTAGTCTGAATCCTCCAATCTTTGCCTCTAATGTTACCCAAGAACTCAAAGTCTATTTCATCATGATTCTTCTTAAACATGTCACCATTTGACATCTGTAAACCAAAGCGAAAAATCCCAGCTCTTCATTGATACATAAGCGAATGAACTTGCAAACTTAAAAAATAGAAGAAAGAATCCATCTGGATGTTGTTTTAATCTTTCCTTTTTCAGCTTTAAAATGAAAAAACAAAAATCTGAAACGGACCATTCGATTATCCATGGTCTAACCAGATTTTTAAGCTTGGTTCAAATTGTTCAGACTAATAGGGCTGGATTAAACTTCTAAACTAACAACTAACCTTACAAGGAGGAGGAAAAAAAATTTTTTTTGGGGGGGGGAAGAACTGTTGAATAGATGACTTACGTAGAAGGCAACAACAACCCCGGCAGTATAATCAGCAGGCAACTTTATTGAAGCGCTGAAGAAACCATGAAGATAAAGGTCATGTGACACAAATCCAGACCCTGTATACACACAATAAAAGTCGTACTCAGAAACCGTAACATGGACAAGAAAAAGAAAGTACGCAAAAACCCAAAAGAAGAAGAAGAAACACAGACCTGTTCTTTCATCTAGAGATAAATGAACCGATTCTCCATCTCTATGAACAACAAGATTATCATGCCCAAACAAATGGCTATATCCTTCATCAAAAGGCACAATAGGCAAGTTTCTGTAAAACCCAGAGGCGACTACAGCAAGAAGAAAAAATACTAAAACAAAACAACCCTTATAATATACCACCATTTTTTCTTTTCTTCTCTTTCTGTTATTGCTCTGTTTCTGTGTGTGTGTTTATATGTGCGTGTGCGTGTATATCTGTTCTTCAGCGACTTTAAATAATATCTCTCTGTTTATAAAGAAGGGGAAGATAGAGAGATTAGAGTCCTGTGTGAGAGAGAGAAAGAGCGAGAGAGTTACGAAAGGCTCGTGAGAAAGAAAGTCAAGTGGAGCTCATTTTATTGGTGACTGTGAGTACTAGTTTACTGACATTTTTAATTTTTTTTTTTTTTATTTTCTATTGTCTTCACCTTTTTATTTTTGTTATTATATTTATTTATTTATTTATTTGTTATTGTTGGTTATTTATAAGATTTTTCAAATTTGGGATTTTTTTTTTCCCTCAAAAGAAAAGATTTTAGTAGGAATCATGAAATCATGAAACAGAAACAAGAGGCATGAAGTGTTTGCCAACACACGTCCTGTCTGCGCAGTTTCTTTTTTTCTTTTTAATTTATTAATTTTATCTTTCAAAGTTGAGGAAGGATAACTCATATTAATTTGTAACTACATCGATTATAAAATTAAAAATCAAAATCGACATGACCTGTTTGCTTCTATCATGTATTTGTGAATTGCAAGAAACTCACTGTCATTTCAATAATGTATATATATTATACACATTATAAATGCAAGAGTAGTAACACACCTAATTACATAAACATCGGGTCTCATTTATCAATTATCATGTTGAAGTATTTTTTGAGTAACTTAACATTACAGAGATTAATAGAAAATGTTTAAAAAATGCAAGTTAGAAAAAAAATAATTTTTGAAAACATATTTTAATGAACATTTTAATATTTGTTAGAAAAGGACTTGTCCATACTCTTAACAAAATCCTTGTTTGTAGGCAGGTAACACATGGGGTAACTAAATTCTTAATTATACGATAAAACTATTTGTATAAACTATTCATTAGTATTTTCATACACGTTTTAAATACTTTTAATATCATGAAATTTGACGAGGAAGCCATGAAATCATGTTTTCCCCCGAGAATATACGAAATGATTCAATTTTAAAAAGTTGGCTCTAAAATTTGATCAACTTTAAACACTTTTTTTATATAGAAAATAAAATTTTTGAGGACCACTCTTTTTTTTAAGTAAATACATTTTTTTTACCTTTTTACCTACACGAGACTAACGAGAAAGGAATGAAATCATATTTTTACATATGCATATATGAAAATATGAGGTATTTTGCTATTAAAATTTATTTGAAAAATAAAGAATATAATTAAAGATAAATCTCTATATTTATTTATTTATTTTTTCTCATTTATATTGCGTGTAATAACTAATGAGTAAGTCAGTCTAAAGATTTTATGAAAGAGTATTAACATCATAGAAAATCATTATCTTTATTAAAAAAAAAAAGATAGATTTATTGTATATATTTCTTGATTACAATTATTCCTTTAAGCAATGGTTTAGCCACTTTATCCCTCCTCCAAGACTTTGAAATAAATGTATTCAGAAGCTTGAAAATCAAACTTTGAGCTTTGAATGAACTTTGAAGCCTTGTAAGAGGAATAAAGTGCCAACATTATTATAATCAAAAGCCAAGAATGGGCAAATAAATAAATAAAATAAAATAAAAAGTAGAGAACAACAGAAGGAAAAGATAACACGCACAATACAAGGAAGTATAAATCATTAGGGAAAAGATAATGATTATTGGGACTTTTGGGGGCCGAAAAGATGTTCTCCTTTAATAATATTTTTTTTTATTCTTTTAACGCATAAAGCAAATTACATAAATGGAAATTATGAATGGCGCGGGTGGTTTCGGTTACATTCTTGGTCTGGCTACCGCCCCCGCCGCCCCGTTCAGGCTATGAGCATATTACGGTTAAAATTGTTGGGTGGCATTTTCGTAAATGGACAGCATTAATGGAACAAAAGTGAGAAAAGGCTCTACGCAACGGTCCGATCAAACGAGAATTGTGTGGGTCCGCGTCAAAACTAGGGGAACCTAGGCAGTTGACCCGGATTGCCACGTGGCTGATTTTCAGCGTATAAGATAATGCATGAGGTTCTTAGTTCTTACGCGTGATCGATACTTTTTAAAATATGTCTATTCTTAAAAAAAAATGGAAAAAAAAAAATTCGCTCGTATTCAACTCAATTTAAGTGGAAATGAATTTTTATTTTTTGAAATAGGAAAAAATTACTTTAAAAAATTTTACGGAATTAATTTAAATAAAAATTATTAATCTTATAAAATGAAGTTTTTATAATCGATGGGATAAAAAAAATAAAAGATATTGTAGGTAAACTTTTTTTTTTTAAAGTTAAGTTTAGAGTTATTTTACTACCACAATTTTGGAACTTAAAATAAATTAAGATTTCAATAATAAATCATCATCAGTTGAAGAAGTACATCTATAAAAGTTAAAAAAGAAATTTTTTTTATCCTGCTAATATAATAAGATATAAATATTCGTATTATGTTCCTATTTTTTAAAACAAAATCAATTTTTTCTGTATTTTTATATTATTTTATATTACATTTATTATTTCCCTTCTGGCCTGATACGCACTAATGTTCACCGAGTTCTCCACAGCAAGCAGCGGTTCCTGATCTGACGTGACATATTCTCTGTCCAGGTCATCACTACTAGCCGTTGCCCCAGTTTCTGGGTCCCATTTCTGATGCTTGAGAAAAGATGAAAAAGTTTCACTTATACCGCAATCTATGGCCAAAAACCGACGTTAACGCCGTTAATCTTGGGGTCAATGTTAAAGTGAATATAAAGCCGATTCGGCGGAGTCTCGCCGATATAACATTATAACTGGCAAGTGTAAAAAGCTTTCGTAACGTCCGTCGGGAACGGCGTCACTTTACGTTTTTGCGGGCCCGATATATCACGCGTCAATTAAAAAAAAAAAGATTTGTTAGCAAAAAAAACTTAAAAAAGCTTTCACTGCCTTTTCATTGTTCATTGGGAAATGTGAACCTGCTTGGGAAAGGACTCAACGGCATTGTCCAGTGTCCACTGTTTTTGTCGAGTGTACGTTAGCGAATGTGGAGGGAGAACACTAACGTCCACATGAAGTGATGTGAAGGTGTATGCATGCATTGAATGGGGATATTAAATTAGATATTTTTACTGCATGGGGAACAAGGGATCTAGTGAGGGATCCCAGGTACATTGAGGAGGATGCTAATGCTAGCCTATTTGAGTTGCATTTTCGATCAAAATTTGAATCCCGAGAGTAGAGGTTGGATCCGCTAGCCAATCACAGCCGTTAGTTGAGAATAATGTTTTTGCCTTTTCCCAAATTGGAATCTTTTGGACTCACAAGATGATATTGACCAGATTTTTGGAGAGTGTTCGATATTGGTAGAATTTTCCATCACACGCCAAATAATCTGAAGTGGCAGTTTATGTGTGTATTAATAATATTATATATTTTAAATAATATAATAATTATTAATTAATAAATAAAATTAAAATAAATTAATTATATTATCTTATTAATTAATAAATAAATATTTTATTATTTAAAATAAAAAAATTTAAAATATATAACATTACTCATGTATATTACTTAAAAGAAGTTTTATACACTATATTATAAATGTCTAATTATTAAAAAAAAAATCAATCCAACTTTTAAAACGCTACGTGGAATATTTTTTCACCAAGTGGGTATCTTTGACTTGGGTCAATTATCCTTGTTGTGTGTGGATGTGGTTGCTATCGCCTATTGGCAATAATGATGATAGATAAACGAGCGATGTACATTTTCGTCAAAGACAGTAAATTGCCTAAAAGTTTTTTACTCGAAGGGCAAGACTCTGCATGAGCAAGAACCGAGAGCTCGGCCTTTTCCTTTGAAATTCAAGAGCTTGCTACTTGAGAAGGAAGAAACAGAATAATTGGTTGGTTAATTATTGTATAAATTTATGGCACATAAATTTTTGTTGACTAATGAATGGTTTGAAATTTGCAACCTTTACTTCTCCTTTTTTTCGGTAATAATGATATGGTCTAGATTCCAGATTCCCAGCATCACTATGCTATATTTGATCTAGATTACATCACTGTGCTATCTTTGATGAACGTACGGTCATGTCTCGAGCAATTGTTTCCAAGGAATTTTAAAATGTATAATATAATTAATATATTTATATATATAATTTATGTAATTAAATTTAATATAATTATTATTTATATAATATTTTTTTAATATATATATATATCATGATATTATTTATTAATAATATAGTTAATATAATACCTCTAATGTATTCTAAAATTTTTCATAATTTTTTATTATAAACTCTTTACTAATTTTTTTTTAAAAAGAAATCTTATTAAGCTCAAAAGTTGTTGATATTAGTCCTCCCAATAATTAATTTAGATTATTTTTTAAAATAAATGAGAAGAAAGTCACTAGATAGGTTGACACTATAGTGTATATTTATGCCATAACATCAAATTATAGTTATCTAAAACGAGTTGTAGAAGAATTTTCAAAATGACTGCAATTATTTTCTAAGAACTTTTATCCATTGCAATAGAAATGGTAAACTTTTATTTAGTCTTTGTATTCTGATGTTAGTATCATTTAAAAAATACCTTAAAAATATATATATTATTAATTTTTGTGGAAGCTCAAGTATGTCCAAAAAAATTAAATTACCAAATTTTTTGGACATTAATAAAAAAAATTAATATATTAACTCTTCAAAAGAATCTTCCAAAAAATAATATATATATATATATAGTTTTTATTTTATTTTTTAAGGTTAAATTGGTAATTTTTTCTTAATATAAAAAATATTATTGTAAGAGATTAATATTATAAAAATAAGTTAAAAAGAACAAAAAGTAATTAATAGTATGAATGTCAATAATTTAATAATAATAATATTTTAAGATATTTTAAAAAATATAGGAATTAAACGGTCATTAACCTAAAAAAATATAAAAATTAAACGAACTTTACTGCAATAAAAAAACTTGCAAGTGTGTAAAAGGAAACAAAGTTTTGCCCATGTTCATACAATATTAAGTAATAAATAGTTATCTCATTTAAGAAAAAAAAATAGAGAGAATATGTTTTTGTAGTTTAAGCACGTCGAAGAGCCTACAGCCTAATTTCTTTATGGATAATTTTATTCGGACTTCCTAACGTGTTATTGATGTTTGTTAATTTTCCATCATAAGACATAAATGAGGTGGTGGTATCCACACTCATCAAACAAAGCTCGCCACATGTTATTGTATTTTTATTTCTTTTGTCATGCGAATATAAATTAACCAAACCCTTTCTCAAAAGGTGGAGTTGAAACTTGAAACTAGATATATTGGGCGATTGTGGCTTGTAGGGGGGCTAAAAATAACCATAACAGCAAACTTCGAAGGGACAAAATTCTAAAGAAAAACAAAATATATGACCAAAACATGAAAGAAAAAAAAGAAAGAAAACCTTTCTTATACGTTAAAATTGATATAAAATATTTTTTCATAGGTCATGCAAAAGCCTTAATGAAGTTCTGCCCATTCTTACAAATATAAACTTTATTCCTCATACAACATTTGACGAGGATTTTACAGTTGAACCAATTTAACACCTGCAAATATTAACTGTTATAAACCCTATCAATATAATGGAGGTGAGCTTACACTGAATAAAATTCGACAACTAAGTCAAATAACACCAACAATAATGTGTCGTAAATTAAGGAAACGAGTTATCAAACCCCGCTGAAAAAAAAAAAGAAGTTGGGAAGCTCCGAAAGACGCAGACGGGTTGGTAACAGCACAGAAAGGGGAGTAAAAGAGCAAAAAAAATGTATTTAAGTTTTGTCCACTTCCTTTACTTTAAAATAAATTTTTTTTTTTTTAAAAGGTTCGAAAGATTGCGGGGGCCGAGGTAAAGGAGGCCGAGAGAAGGAACGATCGATTTGAATTAAATAGTGCACGTGGAGAGAATCCAGGACAGACTGGTAATATTAGCTACCCTGCGTGGGCATTTCAGTCAAATTGCAATTTACAAAAATATTTAAAATAAAAAGATTCGTTTGACGGGCCGGGGGGATGTTTGCCTGCCTTGTAAGAAATCGAGCCTTCGGTTTGTTTGTTTGTTTGTTTGTTTGTTTTGAGGGGTGGGAGGGGCAAATTCGGGTTTATCCAAATTCATATTGTTGGTGACTGGTGAGTGGTCCATGTTGTTCTTTACTTTGATCATAAATGTACCCCACCACCGGCCCCTTAATTCCATAATCCCGATTATGTCCTCTAATAATAATAATAAAAGTGAACTTAACAATCAATAATGATATTAATGCTTTTCGGTTGGGCAGATCTTACCTTCATTACTTTCTCAATTTCACCGTAAAGCTAAAGCCTTGTTCAAATCAGATCATTTTTTGTAGTCTTAAACCAAAATCGAAATGCGCGCAATATATTGAAATCATGTAAGCATACTATTTGATCACATGCGAGGAATAGGATGCTATTGATTCAAGTATTCAACGATATCATAGCTCTATTAATTTGATTTAAAGCTTTATTACGGAAGAACAACTTACGATATACCGAAGCGAAGAGGTCGATCAAACTCAAAATACAACTCGTGAAGAAATCACGAGGGCTTGTCGTCTGCTTGTATTATTTTTACAACTTGTTGTATCCAACTATCCTAATTAATTCTAGCATTAGGCAACTTCCTTTATTATTTTGAAGTCTAGCTACATGGACTCCACGTAAAAGCGTACTGTAATTTAACTACCGAACGTGTTATGTGTAAAATTCAAATAAACAAATACAGTTTAAAAATTCAAGTATTCTTAATTACATCGTACGTAAACAAAAAAAAAATTGAATATTCTTGTATCTTGAATCACTCAATCGTATATAAAATTCAAGTTTATAATTTACATATTAAGTATTGCCTTCCTCTTTCATGGATTATTATTTTATTTCAATGTATAGAATAATCAAACCATAATCTTTTTGTATTCGGAAGAAAACAAAGGAATCTCTAGCATACAAAGCAGGGAAAGAAAAAAATGGGTCTACCCACTAATATTTTATTGAGTACCTTTCGGCTCACAAGACTACAGATTAAGACAAGTATCGCCTGCTTATACCAATTTATTATTATTAATTTATTTTTATTACATGACCTGCTTATTCTACCGTCTTTTTTGTCCTCATAAAAAATTTTAAAATGCTTTGCCAGAATGTCAACCGACAGTGACACTCTCACCTAAATTGATCTCTCATGTAAAAACGACATCCTACTCTAACGGGACATGTTATAAGCCTCAATTATTTGTATTATCATTTTTATGTTCAATGAATCAATGCTGCTGTTATTTGGACTCGCATTTTGATAATATCAAATCAATATCATCACAAATGGTCCCATATAACACAATTTTACAATCAGAATTGCAGTTCATTAACGTAATACAATCAATGGTTATCAAAGATTCAAGATTTTGAGGCTGTATTTGTTGAAATGAATATGTATGTAAAGCAATGTGGTTAGTGATTGGTAATTAATTAAATAATTGGATAACAATACAGAAATAGAAATACATAAGATATATTGAATATCGTATTATCAAAATTAAATATGAATAGATTCCACCGAAGCTCTAGCAAGTAGCAATGGGGCCAAAAAGGAAAATAATATAATATCTGTGCAAGCGGTGGGGTTGTTCGCTTGATTCAACAACTCCAGCCTCCTATTTTATTTATTTTAATAAATAAATTAATTGGGTTATTTTAGTGTAGGTCCATTCACATCATTTATTCCCGACACATCAAATGTATAAGACAATTCTCAGCTCATTATCCTCTCCATCTCTCTCTATTCCCCCAGCTGGAGTTTATTACATATCTTAAGAGATTTTGTTTTCCGGTTAATCAAAGAGTCCAATTCCAATTGTTTGTTTAGAATTTGAAAGAACAAATTTCCAAAAAAAAAAAAAAGATTATTCTCAATGAATTTGTATACCGCGAGAAAAAAAAAAAAAAAAAAATGTTGATATCATCAATAATATTCGAATAGAACTTGCAAATATCCAACGTCCAGGTATGAGAAAGTTGCTTTCAATTGCTAACAAATTCGAAGAAGAAAAGGATTGAAACGAATATATGGGGTCCAAAGAAAGTTGCAGTCCAATAGCTAGGGGTGAGCAAACTGAGGAAAGCTATGGATGGTCCCATAGTGCATTAGAAAAATATAATGGTGATGATTCATGGTCTCTCTATGGAAGCTGTTGCCCTCAATGCATGAGAAGGATGTTTTAGGTCCTCTCACACGCGCACGCACACATACTCATAATATTGTGCTTTTCTTAATTTTTTCTCAATTAGTAAATAATCAATTTACAATTTAAGGTTTGTTGTTAACAATATTTTTAACATTGCCGAATGTTATGCTTTAATTGTTAATATATTTTGCAATGCTTGATTTATATTTATGAAACAACTTTCAAAATCAAGAAAAATGTTGATATGCTGCAATTTGGAAATAAACTCTAATGAAGTATTGTTTTATAAGAATGCTATCGAATAAGAACAATTTTTTGTGCCAAGCTTAATTAGTTAATCAATCAGTTGATGTGCACTGTTTCTTTATCTCACGATGACTTCTAGTTTTGTGAATTTCCAAGAAATTTCCTTCATGTTTTCACTTGTTTAATTTGGAAATAGCTAAAAAATTTATTGACATTACAAGCATGTGAAATTTTAAAATAATGTTATGGTATTGCAAATGTCACCCAATATTAATACTAAAATCTTCAAACTTAAATCATGATATTTAAGAAAGAAGAAAAAAATCACGTTTTGGCTTCATTTACTCATGCTTTCTTGGTCTTTTCAACTGATATTGAAATAGAGCAAAAGAAGCAAAATGGTCAATTAAAAATACCGCAGAATGTATGAGTCTTTGTCCAACACAACTCGACGCAAAAATATAAACAAAATTGAGATCAAAATCACGTAGCCGTCCTTAGTTTTGACATCAATTAAAATTTCAGCTTTCTATGGGCCAAATTTTAGCAGCCGAAGAGTCTTAAACCACGTACAAAATAATCTATGAAAATTAATTTTAATGGCCAGCGATAATTAGATAATGTTTTTTTTTCCTGATAAATCAATGGTCCATTTTTTGGGTTTTCTTAGTTTTGGCATGGTGTAGATAACACGAGTAGCTATCATAGTCATGTAAGGTACAAATCTTGTATGGAGTCGAAAATGGCCAAAAAAATATATACTAATTATGGTGACTACATAAATGGGAAAATCAGAGGGCACAGTCGTATTCGATTGATGTGCATGAGTATAACATCTATATATATCTTTAAATTATAATGATATGATCAATATCATCGACATCTAGCCAAGCCATTATCATTTTTGGCAGTTAACAGAAGAGTGGCCCCTAGCATTACACATCTAAGACGGCCTAAGAATTCAACCTTTTTCGTTTAAGAAAAACTTTCTTTCTTCTTTTCTAAAAATTACATTATAAAATCTAACGCTAATATTAAAAAAGTATTTACCCACTAACATAGACGTGGAGACTTAAAACTATTCCTACAAGTATGGAAAGAGAAATGGATTATCTCCAACAAAACAAGGAAAAGAATTATCAAAAATAACATATTCTAGTAATTTCTTATGTATATTTTGTTAATGCGATGTTTTAAATTCATAATGTGATATACTTACAATGTTAGTTAGAAATTAACTATATGTATAATATGTTTATAATTGACACTAAAAGTTATTTAAATAATATTACACGTTACAAATATGATATTAAATATCATTAAAAAGAGTGATGACAGTGTTATCAAATGGTACCATTAATATTCAATTAATGCGTTTTGCTAGGACTCGGTGACACAATGGAGAAATAATGATATTTTTGAAAGTAGATGTTTCTCTAATTACCAACCAATAAAAGGAGATATATAAAATTGGAAAACAAAAATGCAAAATAGAAAGCATGGTTGTTTACTTGCTTATTTATGTACATAATATGAGTTAGGTTGATGGGGTAGGAATTGGTTAGTGGTGGACTCTAGACAAAACCAAGTTGGCATACTATTGACAATTGAGGATTACAAGCTAATATGCGTGCAATGTTGACAAAACAAATCAACCACTAAGAAAAGACTATCTTGATAATTATTTCATAATTTGCTATAATGAGAATTGAGAACAATGATCCTTTTTAAAGCATATAGGTAAGCATATAAGGATACGGAGCCCATTTTGCCAATCAATTGCCAGGCTTGCAATATTGGGTATTTTTTTGCTGATTTTGGTATTGGGTAGTTACTTGTTGTGGGGTTAATTATTCTTTTGCATAACGTTGATCTAAATATATGGTTTGAGAATCAAATAAAGTAATAACTTCTTGTTTTAGCCTAAAATTAGATGGACTAAAAAGTGAACTAAAATAAAAAGAGATCTAGTTATCTAGACTTTAAATATATTAGCGCATGCAATGATATGCTTAACTGGGGGATAAGATGACAACAAAAGTACAAAAAAAAAATGAGTCAGGAAATAGTATTAGAAAAAAAAAAGTAAGAAATAGTTTATTAATATGAAGAGAATCATATTAACTTTCGGAATATATTAGTTTTCTTGGAGGTTATGGATTTTAGATCACGAGATCATCAAAACATTAAAAGGGATTAATATAAGCAAGAGTTGTGAAATTGTGTAACATTTTGAGTTTTACTATGTCCATTCGCATGATTCATTGGCATTGCCTAAAGTATAGTCTGTAAGGTGGACAATTTCATTGGAACTTGCTTCCATATAATCTTCTGAAGTCTGAAGTATAAATCATGCCAATTATGAACCATTATATTGAACATAAAATCAATATAGTTACGTGAAACGCACGTTTATTATCAAAAGTCTCCTAAAAGAATGCAAGCTGACAACAACTATATGCTGCATGATTTCCTTTGCTAATCCCATTAATTTAAAATAAAAAATAAAATCCAGCTGGTAATTATGACAAACAAATTTTCTCTTTTCAATTAAAAAGAAAAAAGAAATAGGAAAAATTGATATATTAATTTTGATATTTGAATGAAGGATTGCTTCAATGACTAATGCTTATATCAATCATTGCGAACCCTCTAGTAGTTCTTTTCTTGTTTCCCCCCATTCTTTAGTGTTTTAGTTTGAAATAGCAAGGCAATGAAATCATTAGGGTTCGTAGAGAAAAAAAAGGTGGTAACTCGAAAAACCCTAAATAAATGTGTATGTAATCACTATGGAGTGTGGTCCTTGATTGTTTGTCAACCCAAGTGCATGCAAAATCATAAACACCCATCAATATAATGAAATGAATTTAAAATATTACTCCAAAAGATCATGGTGAAAATTCCAGGAGGAAATTTTGTGTGTGGCCAAATGGGCGAATGATTTTACTCCTCCAATCCTCCTAGTCTGTGTTTGAGTGTTTTCGACACGGCAGCGTGCAAACCAGCACTCGTAGGACTAGGTAAGGAAGGTAACATTATCAAAAGTCAAGACCTTTTTAGGTCTGTAGAAATCTAAAGTGAGTGTTGTGATATGGGCCTGGTGCAGAAGAACTTCAGATTCTGGGCCTAGTTTGTTAACCCAAAGAGTTGACTATAGCATCTCTTCAAATCCCCTAGTGATCCCCGTGTAAACAGGTTTTCCTTCTCATTTTCTAATAAATCCATTCTATGTTTTTATAAAATCATCGCCTAAAAATTTGACAACATTATGTGAATAATCATTCTTTTTATTATACTAGAAACCGTCAAGTAGATTTTAGATAGATGCGACGACAACTTTATTTTCAAGTTGCATGTTGAAAGTTATTCTTTTTTTTTTTTTACACTAATATTACAATTATATTATAACTCATAATACATAAGACTACTATTAATATTCATAAATTAAATTATTACTTAAATTAATTTATATTAATCATATGAAGTATTGTCTAAATTTTTATCCTCTTCAAAATTCGAGACGCGTCTACTAAAATAACAATAATTAAATGATGAAAAGTAAATTCATGTCAACTAAAGGAAATTTAATCAATCTTATTCTTATGGTTTATCTTTATTTTGTTCTTTTTTCAGGTTACTGATTGAGTGCAAATTCTCCTCTACTATTATTTATTAAATTATTCAATTCAATATTTCTTTGGGAAAAGACCTTTGGATTAATTGTTGTGCAGAATAATGGTCGTGATTTAAATTAAATTTTCTTCGAAAATGAGAAAGAAATACGTTAATGTGGGACGTTATTAAGAATAGTGAATTAAAGGATATTTACGGTATATAATGAAAAGATGAAAAATTTTTTAAAGCAGAAAACAAGTTTAATTTTATGAGGTTATTCTAGGAAATGAGGATTTTAAAGAGGTGTCAATAGCACCGCACAAACCCAAAAGACACTCATCCAATACAGTGAAATTTATTTTTATTTTTTTTTTTTTTTGTGGCATTGATACAGATTTTTTGTCCATCCTTGATAGACTTTTGGTTTATGTTTTATTATTCTATAAAAATTGACTTTCAGCAGACAGATCCCATCGTTTAAGCATTAGTTTTCTTCGAAGTTTTGATTTTGATATTTTAAGCTTTGCGTTTACTTTTTATCTTGTAATTGGAATAAATTATTAGAATTAACTAAAATACCCTTTATTACTTTTTGTTCTTGAAATTATTTAATAATAAATAACGATAACAATAACAATAATAAATAAATAAATAATAACAATAACATTAAATAAGAAAATAACAACAACAATAGCAATAATAATAATAATAATAATAATGACATTTTTAAAAAACAATAAAATTATTGAGAATATTTTCGTCATGGGAAGAATGAGGTTCTGATTCCTAATCCCTTTAACTGAAATCAAAAATAATGTATCGATTACTGAATTTTGTGTGAGATCCATACTTTTTATTCTTATTCCTATACTTAATTTAACATATAAACATAGTTTTGATTCTGATTCTACCATTCCCCTTCCATAAATATGAATACACCACAAATATTAATGGATTAGGTAAAATAGGTTTTGATGCTTAAACCCCTAAACCCCAATGGAATATATTTTAATGGGTTGACCTACGAATGACCCGACTTGACAACCGTTTTTATCATGTAGGTCGTATTGGTGAATCGTGTGAAATTTTGCTGGGCCTCATCTACAAGCCACTCCAAAATAAAAAAAAAAAAATCTAGAAATTTTCATCATTAATATGCTTAATTACACACTTTCAAGTATCAAACAAAGGCCCATATAGATTGATGATGGGCTCTCCTGGTTCCCTGATATCTCACAAGACCATGCTTGGAGCTGTCTTTCATCTGAAAGTTAGGACTCTAATTAAGTAATTAACAATGAAGCAACACCAGAATGACACATTCACCGAAATTACTAGAAGAAATTATTAGAAGGTACACTTATAAAAAAAAAAAAAACGAAAGAAAATAATTAGAAGGTACAAAAAGCGAAGGTCATATATTAGAAGGAACAAAGTAAAATCATTAAAAAATATGCAGTCTATAAGTGTATTGAAAAACAGTTGTGGGCGTAAACTAAAACTGTGGCTGCGATAGTCATTATACAGTGTAAAAAAATTCTCTCTTGGGATTCCTCATACCTTTACCTCTTTATTAGTCCCTCTGTAGTACTTTTGATGCTTAACTAAAGCACAAAGTTTCCCTGATATACCAAACCCAACAAGCCAAGCAATGCCAGGAATAATACAACTCTCATTTCACTTTCTCAAAGAGATTTCTAGTCATTCAATCAAGCCAGTATTTAAGCAGAACAATTTCGCTAAGTACCTTCTCAACTACTTGACACTTTCCTCCCAGCAGCAGCAGCCATGGATTATTCTATTGACAGGGTCTCATACAGGCGGTCAGCCTCTCGTTTAACTATAGGCGCGCACTTGTTTGGCATATTAGCCATCATTCTTCTGCTCGTTTGGTTGCTGCATTATCGAGGAGGAATCGAGTATGATTCAGACGATCTAGATCGCGTTTTCAATGTACTTATAGAAGAATCCCTCCATTCAACAATTTCTTACAAATGTTTCAATGTACTTAAAAATGAATTCAAATCAGTGGATACTACGAATTAATTATTTTGTTCTTGTCTTTATAGGTTCACCCATTTCTTATGTTCTGCGGGTTTGTGTTTCTTGCTGGTCAAGGTATGCGCTTTTCTACTAATTTTGCTAAATCTGATAATGCTAACTAATCATTGCTTCTTGTACAAGTTTCTAACATTTTTTAAATTTGGCGCATTGGTAGCAATGATGGCATACAAGACAGTGTTTTCATCGAGAATAGTGCAGAAGACTGTTCATATGATGCTTCATCTGATTGCCTTTTGCCTAGGAGTTACCGGCTTCTGTGCTGTTTTCAAGTATCATGATATGGCCAATTTTACGGATATGTATAGCTTGCATTCTTGGATTGGGATGGGCACCTTTTGCTTGTTTGGCTTACAGGTAAATTGAAAAAAAAAAAAACAAAAATTGTTTCCTGATGCTTGGTACAAAAGTTATTGAAATGGAGCGAGTTTATTGTTTTGCAGTGGTTGTTTGGGCTCTCTACGTTTATGTTTCGAGGACCAACACAGCAAACAAGGGCAAGAATGCTACCATGGCATGTATGCGGGGGTAGGGCACTATTGTACATGGCGGTATGCTCTGCTCTAACAGGATTGATGGAGAAAGCTACATTCTTGAAACTGCAGCACCAGCGTGAAGGTCGTTTGCTCAACTTCACAGGACTATCAATCCTGCTCTTCGGCATTTTTGTTGATCTCTCTGTCACTCTTGCACGTTATGTCTGATTATTATTACTACAGGGACACCATATTCTTTCTGGCTTGGTGTGTGATTTTTCTTTTGGGTTTATTATGTGCAATTCAGTTTGCATAGTATTGATGTTTTGTAACATCCATTATTACGATTATTCATATGTTTATGTTTTCCAATAAGTTGAACGGGAAGAGTTCATGTGTTGATTGTTTAAAGAATAGAAGCTCCAGAGTGAAGAATATAAAAAGTTCCCTTTGGATTAATTGATTATTATTTTGACAGCCCTAAAGCAGGATGCCCTTAAATCTTAAAGCACATTGAGCAATTTTCTTTTCTTTTACTTTTCCCTTCCGTCTCCCCCCTCGTTTAATTTAAAAAAGAAAAGAAAAAAAAACTATCTTCATGTCATTTATAATATTTATTCAGATTTTTCTATGATGCTTTATGAATTTTTACAGCATTGATATAATGTTGTTACGGACCTTTAGATTTAAAAATTTTAATAACCACTATTGATCTAATTTTATAGATAAATAACTAATTACTTAATAATTAATATTCAAGTTGCTGGTAATATGTAGGTTAATGGATATAGTTTTATTTTGTAATTAATTGATAAATATTTTTTGAAATCACCAAAAAAATAAAATTTTGAATTCTTAGTCTTAGTTATTGTCTATTTTCTTTCTTTCTTTGTTTTTTTTTTAAAAAATTACTTGTTGGCTAATATTAAGTTGAAATTGATCGTTGTCATACTTATTAATCTATTAATTTTTTGGTGAGAAAAGAAAATAAGATACTAAACTAAGATTGAGGTGTGCTAATATTCAAATATATTTTAAAAAAGAAAAGAAAAATATGAAAGTTTAGATAGACAATACTTATTTCTTTTTAATTATTTAATCTTTAAAAAATATTTAATTGATTACCGGTAAATTGAGATTTTAAATAATTGATATATTATCCTAACTAACTTCTAATTTTGTAAACCATCCATTAAATTTAACCGTACATATTTATGCCATTATTAATGTTGTAATTTTTATAACCACAACATGGAATGAACTAATTTATTTTTATTTCGTAAACCTCTTATCTTCCTAAACTTTAACTTCTACAGCCTAATATTAGTCGAAGTTGAATACAAAACAATTTACCCAAGTGACATAATTTCATTTGCAAACTCATCAAGTCATCATATAAACATAAAGAAAGAAATTGAATTCACAGGTTTCGGAAGTTCTATGTTTGATTTGTAATGGGTTTTTATTCATTCCTAAATTTACTAACTTGGAAGGCCAATTTTTTCCCAAATCATTGGACTTGCCATCTTAAATATAGCCGGCGGGGCGGTTTTTCCAACTTTCTTGTCTGGAAAGCAAACAAAACCCTTACTTTGTGCATTTCACATTAGAATATTGCAAAAATTTTCAAGGCGTTGACCACGTAATTTATTACAAGAGTGTACTCTGTTTTGTCCATCCTAAAACACTCTACATAGCTAGCACAGTTGTGATTTGATCAAATCAATGCAGTGAACTTAGGATAACACTTCCCCCTTCATGTCCTTCCAACACACATTAGCCTGCTAATCCCATGGCGCCGCGAAAAAGCAGCTACCAAGTCTCAGCAACTCCAGTTACAATATTTGCACATTTGTTGGTCATAGCAGTGACTGTACTTTTGATTGTATGGCTCGTAGACAAACGAGAAGGCCTCGCTTTCAAATCTGATAACAAATTGAAGATCTTCAATGTGAGTTCCTTAAACAAGTATATTGCCTTTTGCATATGAATGTGTGTCCACTTGCTTTATCTTCCTTTCGCTTTTTAATTTGCAGCTGCATCCACTGCTAATGATAATTGGATTTGTATTAATTGGAGGAGAAGGTAAGTGAACAATTAGGGATTTTATTAAAAACAATTTTTATGAACATAAAAAATGATTACAAATACTAACTGACTATAAAATGAGGCAGCTATCATGGCATACAAGACAATCCCTGCAACAAGAAGAGCGCAAAAGACAGTTCATTTGCTGTTGCATTTGATAGCTCTTCTGGCTGGAATTTTAGGGATTTATGCAATTTTCAAGTTTCATCATGAATCAGGAATCCCAGATATGTACACTTTACATTCTTGGCTTGGCATGATTACGATCTGCTTATATGGTTTGCAGGTAATCAAGTATTTTTAAACATTATTAAGTGCTGACATCCGCATATTTTATAATATAAAATTAAAAGTACTACCACCATCAGCCAGTAACTAGCTTCAAAATCTGCATTTTAAAATGTGCGGACTCCTAGCTAGGATTGCAAATGAAGAGTTGACAGAGCCTTTGTTTGATAAAATTTAATTCAATCGTGCAGTGGCTGCTTGCGTTCTTCTCATATGTGTTCCCAGGTGCACAAATGTCAGCAAGAGCTTCATTCTTGCCATGGCACACATTCTTTGGGCTGGTGATTTTCTTCTTGGCAATATGCACAGCAGAGACGGGGTTGGTTCAGAAGTTCATTTTTTTGGGATTATCTCGGGACCAAGAAGCACTTATTGTCAACTTCACCGGATTGTTGATCCTTCTTTTCGGAATCAGTGTTGGCCTCGCTGTTGTTCTTCCAACAACTTATTAATAAACCTAGCTAGTCATATTATTTATCTCTAATTTTAACTAAATATTATTGTACCTCTATTTTTTTTCCCTTATCGGTCGGACAATGTTTATATTGTAAAAGAACGAACATAATAAGCATTTTATGGTCCATTTGTATCCTATTCAAAGGATATAGCTTTTTACAATTTACTCTAGCAGTCTAACAAAATCTTTGGTAAAAATATTAGCTTATCATACAGGACCCCAAAATATATACTTAAAATTTTTAAACTATACCTTCGTGATAAAATTGTCGAATGGGTCAACCCGACGTGTTGTATGCAATCTTGTAGGCTTCCCTCAGCCCATGGACCACAACAAGAGTAGTGTTCACATCCAGCTCTAGGTAATGACAATGGACCTATTTCGTGTTTAGACCCATGGTAGTGATAATTGACCCTTGATATATCTTACCAATCTTTATTTTTAATTTAATTTATTTTAATTACATAATTACCCTTATAAAAATATTTTTTTATTACTTTATCTTCTCTCTCACATCTCTATCTCAAACATAAGTATCCTAACCATCAAATTTTATCTCTTTTACCACTAAATTTACCATCAACATCAATTAGAGATTATTCTTATGAATCTGAAGAGTTGTAATTCGATTAAAATAACTTATTTTATAATTGAAGAGACTTAATTTTAATATTTTTGAATCAATAAATAATGTGATACGATTATTATTTTTTTATTCTCGATTGTTTAAAGTCATGATCAAGCACTAGAGGCCAATAAGAGAATAAAACAAATTAAAAAGAATATTATAAAACTTGTACCAATAATTAATATTCACTTTACTTTTTTCTCACTTATGCTTCTATTGCACCTCTTAGTTGAGTTTGAATCTATCAATGCAGTTCTTTAGGAATTTTATCAATGAACATTTTATTTTAATTGATACTATTTAAATTTAATGAGACGAACATTCCGAATGTTAATATTTTGATTTTGGATCGTGGATTATGATTTTGAAATATTTAGTTAATTGGATATTAATTTTATTATAATTATTAGATTTGATTTTTGTAAATCTAACTATTTTGTAATCTTAATTTGATTAATTAATTTTTGTTTCAATTAAAAATATTGTGTTTTGTAATTTTAACTTGGTGATAATAGTGACGATAAACTTAAAAGTAATGAAAATAAATGGTGAAGATGAAGATAATACTTGAGAGAAGGTAATAATTAGTTTTAACGAAAATAATTTAATAAATTAATTAGATAAACTGTAAACTGAAGGTTGAAAATATAAATTGAAGAGTTAATTATCACAGCTCTGTAGTCAACCACGATTGATATTATCGCAATAATTATGCTTCATTTTAAAATATAAATACAGAATTCGACTTAATATCTTTCATAGCACGTCAATAGATATGGTTTTTTATTTCCCAATTGCATCTATCATTAATATTCAATCAAATGTATGCTTTGTTAGTAAGATGATACTAATCTTTTAGGTTTAATGCTGTCTTAATAAGCATACGATAAGGTTTATTATAAATCACAATAAGAGGACGCATGAACCAAAATCTCACCACACAGTCATACACAGACTCCAATTAACCAGTAAGTGGTTGGTCCAATTGTCCTTGTATTCCAATCAACTTAACTTTTTTTAATTACTCCACTCAATTATTATTAAAGTATTTGAATTAAAAAGTCAAGAAGCCGTGATCAATGGCATCTCAATGGTCCCAACATAAATTGTGGGCATAATAATCCTGAGTGGCTCATTACAATAATATTCTCAGATAACAAATTCAACGGTGTCAAATCAATTCTCCTTTTTTAATTCTTTCATTTTCTTAAGCATGAAAGAATAAATTTGTGTGTTTGTTAGATGCTAAGAATAAAAAATATCATATTTTGTAGTTACATAACAAATGTAGCAACAAGGGACAGGACGGATTTAGATAATTACGGTGTGTTTATTATATGATGAGAATTGAAGGTAACAAAGAGCTGGATAGATCTAGATAATTATGGTGTATGGGGGGTGGGGGAATCAGAATTCAATATATAAAATATTAATGTTGTTTATTTGTTAAAATAAAAGAGAGAATAAAAATAAAACATATGAAGTTTTCGTATTTTTAGATTAAAGAATGAGAACTTAATTCTCATTGAGTTTTGGGAATCAAACTCTCCTTCTATGAACTCATCAATTTATCTATTATTTTAACTCTTTCATTTCCTTGAGCATGAGAGAATATATTTGTATATTATTTGGTGCTAAGAATAAAATATATCATACTTTGTAATTTCATAACAAATGGAGCATATGTTTATTAAATGATGAGAATGAGAGCAATAAGGAACTAGGCAAATCTAGATAATTATGGTATGTTTACTTGAGACATAAGGAAATCAGAATATGTACTAAGAATGGTTGACGATGTGTATTTGATGATAAAATAGAAGAGGAAACATGAATGAAATGCGTGAAGCCTACATACTTTTAGATTAAGAAATGAGAATTTAGTTCTCATATGGGGTAGATAATCAAATTCACATTTATTGAGCACACCATTTTACCCCACTCAAGTTTCATAATTCAACTTTTGTCCTCAATTAAAATATTATTATTGTTATTGTTATTATTCGTATTTATCTTATTTTTGTTATTATTCTTATTGTTTATATTATTTAATAATAATAATTAATAATGAAAATAACAACAACAATAATAAATAATAAACAAATGATAATAATTAATTAAAGAAATTTGAATAACTTAAAATAATTTATTATGATTCTTATACAAAGTAAATACATTAATGAGAATACAATTCATTATAATTTCGATTACTATTACTCAAGTAAATAATTTATTATTATTTTTATTTTAGCCAATTTCAATTTCAGTCTATTCTAATTATCAATTGATAAACACATAATTAATTCATTGGGTAAAATTATAATAAAAATTAAAAATTTATAAAATTGACCTAATATCAAAATTCAAAGTTTTCTAAAATATTAATATGAAAAAAATTATTGTTTTTTAAGTGGAGGTTAGTTGTCCACATTAGCGTCTAACTATCAATGTATTTTGTGCTATTGTGGTCAAGCAATACATTTATTGTTGTTTATTTCTTTGATTGAATAATCAAAATTCAAAATTGAAATTATTAATAATTTTTACTTCATATTTTGTAGATAAAAAATAAAAATTAATTAGATGAACTCACTTGAAAATGAGTTTGGAGAATGAGAGTCTGATTCCGAGGGATTAGGAATGAAACTCTCATTCTAATTATTTTAATTTTAATTTATTATTTCTCTTACAATCCATTCTAATTAATTTAATTTTAATTTATTATTTCTCTTACAGTCCATTCTAATTAAGGAGCTGCTAAGTTACAACTTGCTTCTCTCACATGAGCACTATCATAATGGTGGATTGATGCTGTTCACGAGAGAGAGGTAAATTGTAACTTAGGCAAATCCTTCTAATTATTAATTAATAAATAAATTATTAATCTTTTGGCCCTTGTTGACTGACGACTGACCAAAGGATACAATCATTAAGCATCTCAAATGTCTGTTATAAAATAATATGGACAAGGCAGGGGAGCTTATGAAATTATGAGTTCTACATTGATGTTAAAATACCCAATAGTTTTAGTTTTTTTCCTGATTTGTATCAATTATCAAGCATTTGACCCATGACTCAGGGCAGAACAAATCAACCATTTATTTGTTGCCATATTGCACTATTGGGATAAATTGTTCTTCTTCAATAAAATAATTTGACGTATCCCATATTTATTTTTGATTATATTATTAAGAACAAGCATGTAAATAAAATGTTACATGAAACCCATCAAAGTGTGTGTTTAGTGTAGCTTATTTAATGATTATAAGTATTTATTTAATTATAAAAATTCTTTTTAAAATTTTTGTTGTGATTGGTTGTATTTTGAATAAAACTCTTAGAGATTAAAAAGTTAGTTTAATTTTATGTGTGAAGCTCAAATTTTAAACTTTTACGAATAAGAATTGAAGAATTTTTTTTTTTAAACCTTAAATGATCTAAAATACTATTTGTTTATTTATTCTTTTTATAACATAACTTTAAAATATTTATTTATTAAAATAATTTTATAACTTTTAATTAAAACTATAATACATTCAAACAATTAATTTTTTTTTTTAACAAATTCTACTAATAAAAACTCTACTTTAAGTAAACTTTAATTGAAATGTTAAATCAGACAGAGCTAAGACTTTTTCACTTGGTGCGAAGTGTGAACAATAAGTTCCCGGAGGTTGCAGCATTGTCTCAGCAATACATTGTTTGTGTCAGGTTGCTAGGAAAATTGTGAAAGAAAAAGAAGACTGTGTCAGAAACGTAAGAGGAACAACCCATTTGTTTTACAATTTAGAAAGCAAGCAGAATCCAGAATGGTGAAGTCAAGAATAAATTACAAACCATTAGCATAACTGTATCGAAGAAAGATGAAAATTTAAAAGAAAAAAAAAAAAAAGAAAGAATTCCAAATGCAAAACTAAGAACTACACCCACTGCTGCTTTGTGGCTTCCATTCTCTCCAACAAACCAGCAATATCAGCTTGCATTCTCATCTTCATTTTGAAGTAATCGCAGTGTGAATCTTCCAAAACCTTCAGTTCTTCAAGTTTCTTCCTTCGCCTTTCTTCTGTCTCCCGCAAACACAGCTTCGAAAGCTTGTGGGCATACTCTTCTTCCAGCTTCTCAGTCCTGGCGCAAATCATCCGTTTGTATCCATCCGCCTCTCTTCGTGCTTCATCTGCCTTGTTCTGGAACATTCTTGCTTCGGCTTCTTTAATACGCACAACACTTTCCAAGCTGTCAAAACCATCATTCTTTGATAACTTATTACCCAACTGGACCTCATCTCCAACCTTCAGGTCACCTATAAGGTCTTTCTTAAAAAGATCATTCGACATTGAATCCTGCCGTCCACTTGAAGAGGTCATATTGTAAATGGTATATTTTGGTGGTAATGAAGTGGCCGGTGGAATTGGAGTTGCATCTTTCTGGACACTGGCTTGAGTTACTAAGTCATCCAAAGATGTTCCCGAAGCATTATAGTCTGACAAAGAATCTGAGTCTAGTACCCCAAAAAGGAACAAAGTTCAAAAGAAAAAGGTTAAATGTGCAATCATCAAAATGAGCCTTGCATGTGGGCGAACTAAATCAATTTGAAACTCCAAGAAAAACAGGCTTGGCAATCTAATAAAAAGCTAAAATGGAAATGAAGCTAAGACCAGAAACCTAAATAGCCAAACATGGAAAGGAATAAACAACATGACCCCTGCTTCAAGCTAATAAACATGCCCTACTGTTCTTATGGCACTCTACCTGGTTTTGTCCAGTCAATGCCGCACATCATCAGAAGACATATTATCAGATGAACACCAAAAAATCCTTTGTCATTGGTTGTATTACAGATCAGTTCTCCATATATAGCAAAACAACAAATTTATTTTTCATCTTCCGGTTGAGAAATTTCTAATAGGTTGCCTAAGACGATAGCCATATCTGGTTTCCAAATACACAGCCATCAATGCAAGCAGCAAGACATATTGACCAAAGCTATCTTCCAGAGGGTGCATCAACAGTAACAAGATGTCGTCTATTAAATTATTACCTAGGCTCCTTCCAAATCACAGTAATACCCTTTTCGCAAATTTCTGATAACAATTGCTTTTTTTTAATAATATTTATACTGTATATGATTATGGGAAACAATTTTTAGCTCCAATCTATTATTTAAATACCAAAACTGGCGGTTTCTTTAGTGAAATTCTGGGCATTTTCTAACTTCAGTGGATAATGCAAGGCGCATTAAGTTTCTAGAGTTACACACACCTATTTCTTCTTTGAAATAATTAATGATTTTTTTTTCCTCCAGGCATTATCTACAAATTTGCTTCTTGATAATAAATGGTTTCTCCAGTGTTAGCCTAAGATGTATAATTATTTTCCAAGGTCCCAATTATTCAGATTCTCATAAAAAAGACTTGTTAAACCATGTCTGTTCAGGTTTTAAAACAACGAATTTAACAGCAACAAATGGAATATTCAAGCTTGTGGATACCAGACCAAGGATTTAAGAGAAAGACACATATGCAGAAAATAAAAAGAGAAATGAAATAAAATTGTATACCACATAGGATCGAACACAACAACCAAGCTCAAGTAAAATATCTCTACATTTTCAAAATCCAAGCCAATTCAAATGCTTGCAATTGTCTCTTTCGCTCATTATTTGCTGCTTGTCTCAATGATGTTTTATCTCATCAGGTTAAAATTTATGTCCACTTGCTATTGAGTTCTCGCATTTAATTGGAACTATTTTCCTATAACAAAGATTCCTCTAATATTAGACCTTTTGGTTGATGAATGAAGTTTGGTATTTTCATAGCCGTGTATTTATAATATTGCACTAAACATATGCGTAACTCATAACGGTCAGCATTTATGAAACAATTTCTGAAGTTTCCCTTAGCAAGGACATTTAAATTTAATATTTAATCCAACAGTTCCTTTCTTTTCTTTGAACTGCAAGAAAATAGTAATTGTGTAAAGTCAGGAGGCTTACTATTGAAAAACCGAATAATGAAGTTGCAAGCATCCGATGGAGACATCACTTTATTTTCCAGCTTGGAGACCAACTCAGCAGCTTTCTTTTGCAATTCCTTTCCCTTGAAATCATTGCTTCCCTTGAAAATTTTTGTTACACAGTAAAGTTCCTTGATGAAAGTGTCTAAACCCCAATGCTTCGCGCAATGCACAAACACATCCTTAACGAACCCAAACATCTCCGAAGCATGACCACACCCAATACAGTGGAACTGCATCTCAGAAGTTCCTGATGGCCCCTTTAAGCTTGGACCAGGCTTAATCAGATTCCTCTGAATACCACAGGCAGCATGGCACCAATGTGAACAAACATCACAGCCAACCCAACTGCAAGTATTGCTAGCACAATCAAAATTCAGACAAACCGGACACATACATGAGCTGCAGAATCCTTTATTTGTGGAGCAAATTTTACAGTCACAATCATCAACAGGCAATATGCTTTTACAATTGACATTCCTACACCTCGTACACAAGAAAATCTCCACCAGCTCTTTTACAGGAAGCTGAATTTTAGCAGACAAGAAGCTTCCAAGCCCCATTTTCACTGCAACCAATATGCCTAACTGATCCTTGTGGCATTTTGAAAGAGTCTCCTTGGAAAGATCAGATCTTCTTTCAAGTCGTTTTTTCAAAGCTATCAATTCTTCTCTCTTCTCAGGCATCACAAAAAGATTTTTCAGGTACTCCTTAACCGACTCAAGAGTCTCATCCGAAAGCTCTTGAATTATTTGAGCCATGACAGGAATAGCCTCTGATACAATCTCTCGAAGAATTCTCTCAGGTCCAGAAAGCTGTCGAGCTCTCCCTCCATCTATACTATCTAAACCTCTTAAATTCTCAGAATCCTTCTTCCTCGAATCCCCTGAATTCGTTTCTGCTCGCGGACGAGCAGGCAATTCAGATGGAAAAAATGAAAGATTATCAGAGCTAGTAGGCTTATAAAGACTATTATTACACGGATCCTTATTCAGCACACGACTACCCTGTATCATCGAAAATCCACCTCCTCCTCCTCCTCCTCCACCACCACCATGATTGTTCAAAGCAACAGAACCATCTCCAATAGGCCTAAACCGACTATGAACTGAGCCGTTAGTCCCCTCACCACCACACCAAATCTGATCATCTCTACCTACAGAATACTCGTAATACTCAGTCGAGTTATGCGTTAGCGAACAACTAGGATTATGGGAAAAAGGATGGGAATACGAATACGAAAGTGAAGCAGCAGTGAAATCATTGGAACAAGTGTTATCCCTCGAAGGTGCCAAAGATTGAATACTCCTTGTAGGCATTGGCCTCTCAACATTATTTTGCAAAGCATTTGATGCGGTTAAAGAAAGAGACACATCAGGCAGAGATAGAGATAGATTAAGAGTCTCTAACTTTGGTCTCTTCCCTCTATTAGTAGTAATATTCTCTCCTTGAAACTCCTCTACTTCCTCTTCAACTAGTCTTTTAGAAGAAGAAGAATTAACTCCGCTGTCATTCAAATTCAAGAAATCTCTCTCCACCCATTTCTCATCTTGGTTTGAACTATCCATAAAGGCTACCTCTTTACCCTTTTGAGAGCAAACAAGCTTGGAGCTTTCACAAAGGTACCTGAGGGTGAGCTCTTGAGAGCCAGAATTATGAGGGTTCTTTGAGGGTTTTGAAGGGAACCCATCAAGATTCATGCTCGACTCTTTAAAAAAATCAAGACCCTTTTGAGAGAGACTCATTTTCTCATCTGGGTTGCCTACGTTTTGCTCTAAAACCTTGTGATTTTGACGTGAGAACTTGCTGCTAACGGAGTTTTCTCCATCACAAGGCAGATCACCGGAGAGATCTTTCTCTTCAAACATGACCTTTGTGTACAGAAATCAAAATCCCAAAAAAAACCAAAAACAAAAAACTTACTTTTGAGAGAAATGAGAACTGCAGGTCAGGTTTCTGAGGGGTAAAAATGACAATAAAAAGAAACTGTCGGGGGTATGTTTTCTTTTCACCTCACTCTCTCTCTCTCTCTCTCTCTCTCTCTGTGTGCCTGCTGCTGCAACAAACGACTGGACGCTCCAAAGCGTTACATTACATTACACGGATAACGAAAACAAAAACTAAACGGCGATGTCTTTATGTTTTAATTATATTTTTTTCAAGCGGGTGGGCACTACGAATTGACATTAGTGACCCTCTAATGTTGAAGAAATTACTTGGAGTGGCCCTAAGGAAAAAAAAAATACACACACACACAAACAGACAGAGTACTGTAGTTTGAGAAAAGAAAGCAAAAGTAGTACAGCGATGAAGTATGACTTTTTTCTTGTTTTGGCCGTTGCATGTTGATAATATTAAATTATTAATATCCCCAAAGATCAGCAAGCAAGCTTAGAATTTGTTTTTGAAGCTTCCTCCGGAGTCCGGTCAAAATTATTGCATTCAAGAAAGTCCGAAATGGGACGTGCCCATCGTTCATTGATTTTTCAACAATATCTTATCATTATTTTATTTTTATATATGGAGGGGTAACACTCAAGAATTTTCCTTCGTAATAGTGACGAAAAATTTGTACATTTATTTTTAAGTAATAATTATGATATAAATATTGTATCGTATAATTGTTTTTTTATAATTTTAATTATATAATTATAAAAAAATATTCTACAGTATTACAATATCTTTAATATAACCGTACCCATATTTTTATAATTTTGTAAAGCTTTAATTGAAGAAATCTCATGCTTTTTATACATAAATATTTTTAGATTTTTGTTTTTTTCCCCTTCGTATGATCAATAGTCACTCACATGACTAATGACTTGACCGTTAACATTTAACCAAATTATTTTACCATATATCCAAAACCTTTTTGTCATATGTCTTGCAAATTAAATCTCGTGGCAAAAATGTTAAAAAATATAACAAAATACTTGTTGCGTTGTAAGGTTGAAGTTGAACTACGTTAGACTTGACCCGCACAGTTTATAAAAAGGACCCTGTTATTATATACAGATAATGAAGGTTTATCTTAAAATAATGGGCATGGTCAATAATGTTGAAGGCACCAGTTTTAGCTTTCATAAAGACTTTTATTATTGAAAGTAGTATTTGATTGATTTATAAACATATAAATCTAGAGTTCTAATAATCCCTATATTATATATTCTAGATATAGAATGTAAACATTAAATAATAATAATAATAATAATTTGACAATCGTAGTAAAGCTGTAAGAACATGATATTTGATGAGGTGCTGGTTCAATTAGATCGAAGCCTAATGAATTTGGCAGGCAGTTGAATGATTCGAACCAGCATAAAATGATTTTGAGGAAAAGTCAATTAGTTCACACGTTTTTTTTTTTTTAAAAAAAAAAATTAATCCAGATTCTTGGTCAACAGGCTGCCTTCAAAAGACAAATCCGCGTAAACCCAGTGGTTGTGTTCGTAATCTGAACATCATCAAAACTGTACCTAACTTGTGTCTAAATTCAAACGAAATCACATTCACATGCATGAGTTATAAGGTACATGTATAGACAGTTTCGTTTGGCTGTTTGTTTGCTTGTAATAATTAAGTAAACTGAAATTTCATCCCCTTAGGATTTAGGCAGACCAATGTGAGCAAGAACTTCATTTTCGTGGCTTTAAGCGTTTTATTTGTGTTTCTAATTATCTTGAAGGTAACACTTATTCGATATTTTCCTCGTTTATTTGGTACGATAAAGTCTTATATACAGATAATTTTGTGGACCATTCATTAAAATTATATCGTGTATGTCAAAATATTCCTTCTCACTAATTTTAATCTTTATCATGGTTTATTAATTTTAAAATAATTTTCTTTGTGATAAGATTTTATCAGATAGTCAAATGAACTACAGAAAATTGATTAGAGAAAATCATAATCGATATTAAGAGTTTTTGTCCCATGATCCTTTCCTATAATAACATTGAAAATCATAATCATACTATTTGGAATTGGACATAGGTGTTCAAAAAAGTGGCTGAAAAGTTTACGCGGCAACGGCTAGGAAATTTCCCTTTTTGGATTTTTTATTTTTATTTTTATTTTTAATTTTCAACTCTTTCAAAGAAGTAATCTTTTTGACTATTTTGTATTAAGCATAACGTTGCATTCATGATGAACATGTATATAGGTTCGTTTGCGTATGTTCTAATGTTCTTAACTTATCATTAATATTTAGTTAGCAAATTAACGGCTATAAGCATGTTACAAACTTTTCTGTTATACTATTAAGAGATTAACACACTCCATCAATTACTAAAAGATCTTTTGGGCAAACAAACAACTGTGTACTCTGGACTTTGAAAATGAATTTGAGATTAGACTATATTGTTCAAATTCAAACAATATCTAATTCAATATTAAATTATAATTAACAATGCAATATATACTCTTAATTTTAAAATATATGTCGACATTAGATAATGACTCAATCAATACTATATATTACACACACATAGGTATAAGTTACAGATCATTGGCTTAAAATCATTGGCCTAAAACATTTTCAATAATTAACATTGTACATGACATATGTAGGTTTCAAGCTGCAATATTTATATTCAATATGTAGATGGGATATATATTTAATTCACAAGCGTTGACAATATTAGAATTTGAAGACCGTAGATTTCTCTCCTAGAAGAAATTGTTGGCCGATTTTTGCAGCTGCAAGTTTTCCTGCCGGCCAACCAATATTGGACTTGGTCAGGTCATCATAATTGATTGAATACGCGAAGAGTAAAAATACTTCCCATGAGTTTGAATTCGCATACAGATGATTAAATGCACGATGATGACAGATGATGATGATGATGTACATTGACCTACGTTTAAGGGTCAACATATATAATTTATTGAAGAGAGCATCCTGCCATTCCATCGCTACATGTATGTCCAACTACAAGCAAACATACCATATGGATATGATATCAAATAGTTTATAACTAACTCCCTTCACTTCCCATTTACAATTTACTTTGAATATCGTTGTTGCACTTGCACAGATCAATTATGTGGGCCCATACGAGGGCCCTTTCACCAAGTACAAAGAGTGGACTTACTGGCACCCCTTACAAATTCGCATCAAACTTATTTTCTTGTTATTTTTTTTTAGGCAGATGATTACTTTCTCTTTATTATATTTAATATAAATTATTTTTTTATTTTTTAATAATCAGAAATTTTTTGGATAATATAAATTTATAATATTATATTTATTTTTAAATACACTTTTATTTCATTTATTATAAGTTAAATAAATTACATGAATAGAAATTAAAATAAAAATTTAATTATTAAAAATAAGATATATATATATATATATATATATATATATTTTTATTATGAACAAAAAATTTAATATAAAATATTTTTCTCATACTTTTTCATTTTATAAATATTTTCCCATAATAAATATTTTAAATATTTTAAAATTAAATGTAGAAAGCACAAAAAAATATTTTTTATTTATAATTTTTTTATTTATAATTCAAGTTTCTTATAATTTTTTTTATATTTTTATCATTTTATAATAATTTTCTTATATACTTATCATAAGAAAATATTTATAAAATAAAAAAATTTAAGAAAAATATTTTGTTATTATTTTTTTACATCAAAACATATATTTCTTATTTTTAATATTTAATTTTTTTATTTTAATTTCTATTCATTCGATTTATTTAATTTATAATCAATAGAATAAAAGTACATTTAAAAATAAGAGTAATATTGTAAATTTGTGCTGTAGAGAGGTTATTAATCATTAAAAAAAATAGATGATAAATAGTATATATTAAATATAATAATGAAAAAATTGACAATCTCTCTTCTTTTGAAATTAAAATTTAGTTATGTTGTAACTACTATATAACAGAATATTTTTTTATAATTATACAATTAAAATTATAATATATTTTTTATTATTTATTATTTTAAATATATGTTTATAATTTCGACTCTACCTTATAATTTTTTCAACGTAATTATGACCTTTGAAACAACATATCTTTTTATTGAATAACTTCTTTTATTGGTACGAAATCATTCACTTACCATCACTAATTTGAAAAAGCCAAATTATAAAGGAACATCTGGCAGTCTCGAAAAGAGTCAGATGATGCCACTTGGGACAATGACTCCTTGGTCACTAAGAGTCAAGACACCAACTTAAGAGGAACAGAAGGCTAGGAATAAAGAATCTAAGCAAGCTGTGCTTAAATCTTCTGAAAAATTGAATTATTTTAATTACACCAGTCCATACGGCCTTTGATGAAAAGCACAAAAACGTGATTCCTTAAAATTGTCTTTTGTCATTTATTATAAATTTAAATAGGAATAAAATTGTAATTATAATTGCAAGGTATAATAAGGAGTTTCTATATAAAATTGTAATTGTGTTTTAGGACTCATCATTTATATCACAACTCTAAGATCCAAATGTATTCATTATCATCATATTTCCTCTATTCTTTGGGCCCAAAAGTCTTCGAAAGTCCGTAGCAGCTTCCAACTTCATTTATTTATAATTTGGGGCTAATTAATAGTGTATTTACAAGTAAAAATCTAATGATAATAATACTTAAGATGAAAAAAAAAGGGAGTAAATTTAACATCTTTTCTCGAAGTAAAAGGAGAAGAAGCAACTAGGCTTTATTTAGGACTGCATTGTTAATTTAATACAAATTATGGGGCAAATTGTAAAAAGAAAAAGATAATCCTAAACTAAAAGCCTAAAAACCCAGACGCATTAGAAACCTCAAAAGATTAGAGATTCAATCAATGGCAACCGTAGGGCTAGGGCATGCTGATTCCAACCAAAACGACAGCTCTCCTGTATCCTCTTCTGTTCCAATGAATACAGTGATGTTTTGTGCAACAGCAGGTCCATCAAGTTTGTTTGACAACAGAGGAAACACTTTCTCGTCCATCCATCTCTTTAATCCCATCCCATTATTTTTAGTTTCACCACACTCTTTTGCAGCCTTTGATGAAATCACCATCAATGCACTACTTGAAGGGCAAACGATGACTTGTCCTTTCTTCCCTCCGTTACTTGCGCCACAAGCAAACTCTCTCAACAAAACCCTAGCATTGTCATCCAACGACTTAAGCACCTCCTTTTCCAGCGCAATAATTTTTTCCTCGAAATTTTCATGAACAATATCCTGAGAATCACCGCCTCTCGTTGATCTCTCTGCTTCGTGTACAGCGGAAACAAAGTCGTCGTGCGTTACATCCAATCTTGTAGCCATAAAGGGTACCAACTGAATAAATGAATATTTCAATTCCATCTCCAACAGCGAGAGCCAATTATTAGAACACACGAAGCCGCAGCCGCCGCTGTGGTGGGCACCATAGCCATAAGCAATATTAATCTCCTTAACCAGCTGCTTGAATTCAACCAAAGCTCGCCGCAGGATGTATTTGTAAGTTTCCAACTCTTTACGATGATCTTCTGTAGAATATGTTAGTTCGCTTTCACAGGTCTTCTTGAGAACACGAATGAATCTCTCTGCCATTTTGAGAAGAGAAATTTGAGGTTGTATGTTATATAAGATGTTTGTTTTTGTAGTGCTGTGTGCTTCTCTTTTATTTATTTTGAGGAGATTTATTTCCTCCTTGGAAAAGATTCTTGAGGATTTACAAAACCAGAACCAAAACATAAATCTAAATAGCAATACTTGATGGTCAAGGAATAGCTGGATAATAAGCAAGTATATTACTTTGTCCTCAAGCAAATAATAATAATAATTATTATTATTATAATAAACAAAAATCGAAACTTTCTCAATATGCCACTAAAATCGGCAAATATTTAATGAAAAAATCTTTGCGCCCCATTTACTTTTACTATTTTGATTTAATTGGTTGAAAGGTACACGTGGCAAGAATTCAATAAATAAATAAAAGATTCGAATACACATAAAAGGTGCATTTGACATTTTATATTACATTGTATTGCATTGTATTAAAACATCGTTCTTAACTTCTTGCGCAAACCCATGTTTGACTTTAGTTTCTGGTTGCATTGCACCTGCATTAAAAAAGGAGCTAATATAAGATATATAATATAAACTCGTGGGGATATAATCTAGACTATATTATATTAAAATACGAATAATCATTTAACTTTTATTATTTAATAAATTATAATAAATTTGAATTTATTAAATATTAATTTATATTTATATTTACATTAAAAAAATTAGTTTAAATAATAATATAAAATAGTAATAAACCTAAATTTTTTACAAATGAATGATAATGCATTATTATACTGTCATTATATAGAATAATTACTTTAAATAATCAAAAGTATTTTAATTTTTTAATCATTTATTATTTAATAGATAAAGGCTAAATTTATAAATTTTATTTAATCATTTATTATTTACTAAAATACTAAATTTAATAATTTAAATTAATCAATTATATTCAACATTAATAAATAAAAAAATAAATTTATAATTTAACACTATATTATACAATTATATAGTATCATATTTTTATGTAATATTAAATTATACTATATGATAATATAATATTGTTAATAACATGACAAACTATTGTAATATTTTATTATTAATTAATAGTATATTATTAAATCATTTTATATTATAAAAATTATTATATAAATATAATTATTTCATACTTAATTTCAAAAATTTTAAAAAAATTAAAATATAAACAAATTTAAATAATATTATTTTATATAATAAACTCCATACACACCAAATACACTATTGCATTACAATTTAACACGATGCATCCTACTGTAATATATCATAATGCAATACAATTAAGAACGTGTACGAAATGCACCGTGAGAAGAACCTAAGACCGACTCAAATAATTTAAAATAATCTTCCTTGATTTTTTTTAACCTCTACTATAACATGATACCCCTCCAATGCGTATGAATTCAAAAGAAAATTTATAACTTGGGTTAAAATGATGCCACCATCTAGCATACATAACTAGAGATTGATTATTGAATATGCAGCTGGTTATTTTCTTCACAAACATGCCAATACCCATTGTCCAATGATGCCATCAGCTATTATATATTGTAGGCTCTGGTACTCTTTAATCCCCCAAAACTTCTTGTATATCAGCATCATCAACAACCTAGTATTTAGCACACAGATAGAAACATAAAATAAAATGACAATTAGAAACTTATAGTAAAATATTTAAAGAGCTTGAAGCCATTGCCAGTGCACATCTCACTGTACAGAGTGAATACTGTAACCATTATGTCTTAATAAAAATAAATCTAATAAACCAAAAATCAGAGCTTCAAAGTAAGATCTGGTGCAGATGAATCCGTCCTTGGTGGTGGTGGCATCGCTACAAAATTCACATTTGAACTTTGAGCAAAATCCAATGTTGGGTTACCCCTAACTGCCTCACCCACCTGCCTAAAACTCCCTGGCCAGAACAAGTCTAAATCATCATCTTCCATGAACATTGGCATTGCAAAGTAGCCTTGCTCAAATCGTGCTCCACCTCTCATATCTGGAGGCCTTTGTGGTGGTACGATACCTTGGTGCATTGCAGCATGAGCTTTAATCCCGAGGGATCGAAATGCAGAACCATGAAGTGGCAGAGATGCCAAACTAGTATACCTATCAGAGAATATACCCATCCGCATTGCACGCTTTGCCATTGTCCTTTCCCTCTTGTGAGCATTTTGGTGCCCACCCAGTGCCTGTGAACTGTAGAACTTGCGCCTGCAGTAATTGCAAGAAAAAACCCTTGGGACTGTTGCTGCAGGAGTCTGAGCTGCTGCTGCTACTTCACCACTGGTCTCACCTGTACCCTTCAACTGATCAATGTCACTGGACTTAAAGTGGAGAGTTAAGTCGAGTGAAACGGGACCAGGATCCGGATTTAGCTTTATAACATTTGAGAGACAGGACGAATTGGTGTCCTTAGAAGGACCTGAGGATGCTTCTTTTGCAGATATGTTGGAAGCTCCGTGGCTGCTTGCTTCTGAATCGTTCTCCAATTCCAAGTTGGAGTTTGGTGGTAGCATGTTTGAGTGAATTAACTTTTGAGAGTTTGTTACGTTCTAGTTAAGACTTCAGCAACCACTGACACAGTCATACAAATTGCTGAAAGAAATTGGCTCTGTACCTGCATGTATTACTAAATGGATTATTTGTTATGCAAAAGTGGAAGCACTACAGAGATGAAATAAAAAAATTTAGCACAAGATAAATGATAATATTCAAAGCTTGATCACCATACAGAAAGCAAACACCTAAAAATTCATATGACTCCAAATAATAGTTTAGATTCTAAAAGGTTGCTATATTGGTATGCCAAGCATTTAAATTTGCTTCACAAGAAAAATAACTAGAGCTTCATACATCTAGAAACGTTCACTTCCATAGACTCTGGGCTTACTATATGCTAGAAAACCTGACATTTTGAAGTGCAAAACTTGTCAACTCCAAAACTTAGGCAAAAAAAAGGTTGCGATCGTGCACCAGATCTATCCAGCAGATTCTAGAAAACAACTAACCCTCTTATTTGACAACAATTTTTACATGTCTCTAATTAACAATATAAACAATTTCAATTATATATCGCCTCCATGTTCTAAATAAACAACTAGCTTAGCGGGGATAAAATTGAAGTTTGAATATTGCAAACAAGAAAGCAAAAACTAAAGTTTCTTGCCCTGAGAAAGACATTTATGAGAACTAGTTCATGAGAAAATCCCTAATATTTTCCTTCCAATTCTAAGTTCCTTCTACTACATTTTCATGATTAAAATTGTATCTAGTGAAGGTTCAAGATCAATACAAGATTTTTGTCGTCATTGAGGATCAGGGAAGCCTAAAAGTCTTGGCCCTACACAAAAGTTAGATACTATCCTAACCGAAAGCTCAAACAAATTGACCACACAATCTAGTATATAGTCCTTTTATCTTTTCATTTTCTTTTCAAAGTTGGATTCCACTCACTTTTTCAACCTCAGATAACCTAACCTGCACAACAACACACATTCCACCAGATTGAATAGCTACCGTGTATCCCTCTACAAATGTCATGCAATAACATACAACTCTGTGGATGATAGCAAAAAGTAAAACAAATACACTTTGTCAATCCAAAGTCCACTCTACTACCAATGAAGAATAACAGTAGTTCAACACACAAAACCTTTTAAGGATTACTTCGGTTTGTTATAAAGAATGGGTTATAGTGAGATACAAAACAAATTACTACCAGCTTTATACAACTTACCTAGACATCTTAGGTAAGAATAAAAAAAAGTTTAATGATGATATTTTAATGCAGAAACAGAGTTCTGAGATTTTCAGACAAAAAATAAGAGAACTTGGAGGCATAACATTATGACCTTTGGCAATAATAAATAGACTACAGAGGGAGACCAAATTGATTTACAGAGTTTTAAAGATATTGGAAGATCTATAACCTAATTGCTGAAACCATGAAAATGAAATCAGCAGAGAAAATTATAATATAATCAAGTTTATTATTAGATACAGACATACATTAGCACGCTGGACAATGATCCCGAATGAGTTAGATGGTAAAAGAAGGTTGACACGGCAGTAATGGATCACTTGTAATGGAAAAAAAAAAACTTAATGAAGCTATAGTTTTCTATGTTACCTTTTTTGGTTGTCAGCATTTGATGTCTTTTAACTGTACAAAATTGATAACAATAACAGCACTATGAACACAGTTTTTTAGTATTTCAATTGTCTTTATTTCTACTCCTATTACTAGCTAATACTAATATGATGAGAGTACATAACAATCAAAACATTTTTGAAGTCCTAAGAGAGTAAAAAAAAGTATGAGAAAAATCATGGACACAAACAATGAAGGAATAACCAGATTTATTACCAAAATCTATGCATCGTCTATGAAACAGACACAACAGTAATTATGCAAGATGAAATAACATCTACGGAAATGCGGAAAGGATGCTCATACCGCGGGTCGTAAACTACAAGAGATGCACCAATTATACTTTTAAAAAGATGAGGAAGGCCAATTATACTTCAGTCCACACCGCCAAAGGAAAATATCCTACAATACACAATACTTTATGTCAAGACAATCTTTAGGGTAAAAAGTATGGGAAAAAGACTTTCCAGATAGACATTAATAAAATTCATTTCATGCATCAGAACAATCAAAGCTTGTCAATCACCAAAACCTTTGTTATAGATGAAATAAGCCTTGAAGTGCTACTGCTAAAATGCAAGAACCACATCTGAATTGGATCATCATAACAAGGGTATGATATAAGAACAAAATATGAGTCACTTATGACCCCCTCTCTTCAAGTATGTAAAGTTTCACAGTTCTTTGTATCTTCTTTCTCTCCATGTCCCTCTCTTTAGTTGCTTTCCCAGCTAGAAAGTGCTCTCTCAGCATGAATATTGTCTTATCTAAAATAATTCAAAAAGAGGGAATGATTGAAAAGGGAGGGGTTGAGGAGAGGAAAGTAACTATGAGAAATCTACATCATTTTCAAATATTCCGCCATTCATCTAAGTAATTAACAACCAAACAATACCTGAAAATTTTTCATTTTTCAAACCACATGAGATCTAGAAGAAGCCTCTTCCCATCCAGTAGTATCATAACCAATTGAGGTTCAAAACAAGAAGCAGAAGCAGACCAAACAGAAGCAACAGCAGCAGCAGCACAAGGGAATTATAGCAAAGTTTCAGAAAAACCAAATCCACTACAAACCATTTCGACTATATTAACAAATAAACTGTAACACACTTGCAAGAAAAAGCATGTAACAAATCTATAGCGTAGGAGATAGGTTTCTTACAAAGAATCTTTGATATTGCAGGCTACTAACTATACTTGAGGAAGTACTAGTATGCTTGCTTGCTTGCCTCCTTAGTAAAAGGATGAGTATCAATTATCAAAAGACAGGACAGAAGGGCTGTTGGTCCAAACAACTTAGTTTTTACCACAAATGGGATGGTAACAGGAGATAAAAAGAGAAGATAAAAAAATAAAGAAAGATGTACAAGACAATTATGGGAAAGCAGACTAGCAGAAGTTGGAGAAATGGAGATGATGGTACAAAGGTCAGAGAAGTCAGATAGCTAAAGCCTAAGAAAGCAGGCAAAGCAAAAAAAAGAAAAGCAGATAATACAGTGACAACTAAAATGTGTTGAATTTTGTGCTCTTCCGCTCTCTAAGAGCTCAAATCAATAAGTAGAGAGAGAGAGGGAGAAAAAAACAAGACTACAGAGAGATAAAAAGAAAGAAACATACAAACAGACAGGCAGAAGGAAAGAAAAGACTTGTTACTGTAATAAGTCTCACAAAAAGATACTTGAAATGTTGTGTAGTGTAGTGTGTTCCTCATTCATCATCATCTCCATTTACTTTGTATTTGATAATTCTTTTTCCTAATTCCCACTTGAAAAAGTAAGATAGTGTGTGGTCAGATTCTTTTCAAAACAGTACTCACCAAACAACAACAGAACTTTTTTTTTCTTTTGTCAGATAAACTCCCATAACATACCCATCTCTTAACACTTCACTTCTGCTATTGCATCACATGTACCTCCCCTATAACATATATAGCCCATACACTTGCGCCTCTTTAAAATATTTTTCATGTCTTTCTTTTTTTGATTCTTTTATTTAATTAATTGTTGGGACAGGCATAGCATATCATTAGTCATCTTTCACCCTGCAAGATAATGTGTTTGCCTCGTTTGATGTCACTGAGCACTTGGACAAGTAGTCTTTATAAGTGGCCATGTGGACCCACGTATTGCTTTCATATTTTTCAATTATTCTTGATAATTTATGCAACAAATTCAAATGTAGTGTGTGTTATTCTTCAATTTGCGTACGAATGATTATTAAAGTATTAATTAAGTACTCGAATTTTTCTTCTCAAACAAAAATATCAATATTAAACGTGTCCTTAACTTTTCATGTATGGTAGAAAAAATTATACAAAAAAGTCGATATATTAAGATGGTATAACCAATCAATCATATTTTATCATTTAATAAAATAAATAATCCTGATGATAGCTTATTAATAATTATATTAATTTTAACATTATGGGACTCACTAAATAAAAAAGTATAAAATTGATACTCTCATCAAGAGACTCATTCATTCTATCAAATAGGTTCACTAAATATACTACCTCAATGGAAATCATGCTAAAATAAATAAAACACAATGTTTTGAAGAATTCCAAGGAAAAAAATAAGAATTTTATTCAATAGGATAATTAAACATGTCCATAATTACTATTTATATAAAGCAAAATCCCATCTCAACAAGTAAATAAAGATTCAAGTTTCATTCTAAATAAGATTTTAATAAAAAAGACTCCCTAAAATATCATCTTATATCATCAGTTTCCTTCACTTGAAGGAAAAAAAAAAAAAAACTCATCATCGAGCTTTCTTTGATAGATGATGAATCATCATAAAGATGAAACTTGTTAATCAGAACATCCATCATCATTTTCTTCGTAAGAATCAACCATTGTTGATTTGCTCGTAGTAGTGAGAATCTATCTTTTACAATTGTATTATATGTTACAGTCACCATAATACCTCTACGACCTTGATCTTGATTCTTATTGTCGTCAAAACATTTCATCAACCACGTATTAGAACCCTGAGATTGAACTTAAAATTAAACAATCACGAATCAAATTCTCAAATAAAAGTTTTTAAAATAGATCTTGTATAGTGGCAATAGTAATTATTGCTACTACATATTAGTACCATGAAATTGATTTTGACTTTTATTATCGTCGAAACCTTCAATCAACCACATATTAGTACCCTCAAATTGACTTGAAATTGAACAATCACAAATCAAATTTTTAAATAGAAGTTTGCAAAATAAATCTTGTACAGTGGCTCTAGTAGCATGAGTTTTCATAATAAATTTTATATAGAACCCTCGTTCCCTAATCATCATCGGGAGAGTGGTTGTTTGCACGCTCGTTTGGATGGCAACTCTAGTAACTTTTGTTACTAGAGCTCTTAGTCTTTGATCAACGTCAACAGAGCGGTTAAAAAAGATTCTTGCTCTAATTTCAAATAATGTAGTGGAAATTATGGTAAAGATAAATGAAACACAAAGTTTCAAAGAAATCCCATGAAAATTAGAATTTTATTCAAATGGATAATTAAACATATTACATAAACATGCTATTTATATAGAGTAAACCTTATCGTCTAAATAATCTTAAATATGAAGAGGAAATTCCACCTTAACAAGAATATAAGGACTCACATTTCATACTAAATACAACTCTACTAAGAAAAGCTATTTAAAATAATAAAACTCTAAAATATCATTTTACATCATCAGCAGAGTATGCATGGCATACAGTTCTCTGAATAGATTACCACACTATTCTTTAGTGTCGAATTATCCGTAGTCACATCGCTATGATATAACTTAACATCAAAAAGATAATTGGGACCTAGTGAAGGTTATATAAAATTATGTTTATAATGCAATGATGTACTCCATTCTCTATTATAAGTTTTTAGTCTTTTGTTGCATTCTTTAAATTTTGTATTGACGCTCTCTAAATTAAAGGAGGGGGGGGGGATTGTTGAAGTCACCAAAAGGAATTATAAAATTTGAGATTTTTCAATAAGGAATGGTGCGGACTGTACGAGACAATGATGCGTTATTTTAGCTATTCAGTATAATATTCCTTTTTCTTTTCCGAAGAAAAATTAGTCTTCGAGTTACTAAATCTTATTTACATTTGCTTTATTTGAATTTTAATCACTTGTGGGGCCTTATCTTGACCTTATCACAATATAGACACCTACTCGGGACCCGAATACTAACTTTCAAAATTTCATAAATATCCTTAACGTTGAACTTAATATCAAAGTTTGTTTTTTTAAATATATTTGTAATTAAAATTTTGTAGAGACTTGCTAGACCAATACTATAAAAATCAACTTCTACTTTAATTATGTTACAATTGGATGGAATGAGGAGTTCCAACAATACCATAATTTGAATTTAAGTCGTGGGCTAGTAGCCAACGAACTTACTATCATAATCAGTACTTGGGATTCTCGAATTCATCAATATGTATATCCTCATAATTTTTTTTTTTAAGTTAAAAAAGAATGTCACATATGAATTGGTGAGAAATGACGATATTACTTTTTTTTCTTTTTCCTTTTTCTCTTCTGTTCTCCATTCATATGTCTCGTCTCATTATTGAGAATTAATGATATTGTATATTGCGCCTTAGTGTTTTTTTTTTTTTTTAATTTATAATTTGGAGGTTTCGGTGTCTTTGATCTTAACATGAATTATTGTTTTTATTAGGCCAAACATTTCTTTTTATCTTTTTCGGGGGATGAGATGTTAGAGCATACTTAATTAATTTAATGACAACATCCCTAGCTAATAGACATACATAACAATTCTACCTCGGTAACTCAAGTTCGAGTGTGGAGGTTTAAGATCGTATGTTCACGTGAGTATTTATAATACATAAGTATATTTGATATTATTGTCCTACATCCAACAATATTTTTATTTTTATACAATCTAGGATATTTATTGGACTCTGTCTGGTTAATTGTGATACAATATAGTCTTGAATTTTTTAATTCAGAGCAAATCATATATATATAATTTGATTTTTTGTCTTTTTGGGAAGAAAAAGAGTTTCTTCACACATACACACGCACAAAGGGTCTTGAAACCATTTCCGAGTTAGTAGCTTCATGCGACGAAATTTGATGGTTCTTTCGTTTTCCTATTTTTTATAGCAGACTTGAGATTGAGTGGTTGAGAAAGTTAATGTGAACATTCAAATCCCCAAATGGCCGTATATTAAAGACTTCATTGCAAACATTTCGTAATTGTAATATAAGGGTGAGAGGCTGAGATTTGTGCAAATTTATTGAGAGTTTAAATACAGCAGGATGAATGGTTGAAATTTGTAGACAATTTGGAGTTTATTGGAAGACAAGCTCAAAGGTCTGTTGAGCATTAATATCGAAAATGTACTTCCACTCATACACGAGTGGAGATTTGTTCCGATAAGGTTCGAGGAAATTAAGCTTCCATGGACTTGGATCACCGCACTCCCATCATAACGTGGGTTATCGGTGCATAACAGCATGAGCATAACAACGCCTAGTGACTTAAAAAAGGTTATTGCAATTTTGTAGTTTATATATATCAAGCATGCATCCAAGCTCAATTTTGAAGCGCCAGCTCGATTTTAAACCAGAAATTGACAGTCATAAATCCTGCATTATCTTCCTATTCATTTTCTTTTTCTCTTCTTCTCACTTCACCTTATCTTCCCATTCAATTTATAAATATAAAAATCCATGTTACATTCATAAAAAGCCGAACCTAGGTAGCTTCGAAACGGCCTAGTTTTTTGTTTCCAAAAAAATCGTTCACAGGGGCACAAAGCCCCATTGTTGTTGGGCCTTCTCCAAGATTTGATATACGGCCGGTGTTTATCGAAATGGGAGTAGTAACCGATTTATTGATCTACCACTCTATTACAAATAACAAATCCATTAAGTGGGATTAAAATCCTCTCATTTAAGCTCTTATTTAGAATTGGTGTATAACTAAGATTTAAATCTCACTTTTTAATTCATTAAATATAATAAAATTTAGAAAAATTATCAATACATCATTTTTCTTTTGTCATATGTATATATAATCACTATAAAATTTTAATATGTTCTTTAGACCATATTTATTTTTAAACTTATATCACTCAACTACTTTAACATAAAAATAATTAGTTTATTCTTAAATGAATTAAAAGATTATTTTATTTTATAATTTTTTTTAAAAAATTATAATTATAAGAATACTATAAATTTAATAAAATTAAAAAAATTTAAGATGTAAATTTTTTATAATTACAAGTTATTTAAAAATTATCATGTTAATTTTTAATTTTTTTTTGTAATGATAATTCCATTTAACTCTTGTAATTAAATTAACTATATGGAAGTTTACAAAAATTAAAATGAAAAGAAAAACTTCCTATAATTAGTATAAAATTTTTTATAATTAAAATTAAGAAACTTCTTTATACAAATTAAATAAAATTATAATTATAAAAAAATTAAAATGATAATTTTTTAAAAAATTATAATTATAAAAAAATTAACATATTTGGATTTTGAGATTTATTTATTTTATTAAATTTGGAAAAATCTTGTAATTATAATTTTTTTATTTTTAAAATTTTGTGAAATAAATAGTATTTTAATTTATTTAATAATAAAATAATTATTTAATAGTGTAAAAGTGATTAATTGATATAAGTTTAAAAAATAAAAGTAGTTTAAATAATATGTTAAAATTTTATAATAATAATAATAATACATTGATAATTTTCTTAAAATTTATTTAAGAGAAGATCAAATTAACATACGAGAACACTCTAAAATCTAATCCTTGAACTAAAAATCTTGATCGTTCTAGGAAGTGCCCATCAACGGCCAGTTTAAATTCCCAAGAAACTTGTTAGAAACCCAAAAATTGCTTTAAGGAATTGACATACTAAAAAAACGCATGATTAACGAGAGACAGAAGCACCCTCACATTGTGGCGTTTGCTGTGTGTATTGGAAGCCATGGGATGAGACAAGTGTGAGAATTGAGATGGTCCCCTCCAGTGGGCACTGGTTAATGGGAAGCAGTGGAAAGCTTTACTTTCTCGGGAAAAGAGACGTAAAGGGGACGAGCAATGATATTGAATCATTCATGCTGGTGGTGGAGGACTTGTAATTTGGAGTAATTCTAATTATCTATCTTATTATTATTATAGCCCTGACCAGACTATTCTGTTGCTTTTTTTCCCCTTAAATTTTGTCCCTTTATATGCACGTCATCTTGTCCTTGCCCTTCGATGATCGTGCCTTTGGCAGTATTTTATTATTTATCAACCTGGGGATTGATCCTGAAATTTTGGTTAGCTTTGGAGTTTAATGTTTGATTTGTAATTTGTTGTTATTTTGTTACTTGGCGTAGTTTTTGTTTTTTTCATAAATCATAATGTAATTAATTATGTGGGAAACCGTTTATCTGCATAAAATGGGAAATTAATATCCCTATTACGGTTGTTCAGTGATCACGTTAAGTTTGCTTTTTGAATTTGAAATTTATTGTTAATCTTAATTTGAGTTAAGTATTTTACAAGATTGCAATGGATAATTATTAGATTAAAATTAATCAATGTTAATCATATCCTCATATAAATGCACAAGTTCTTGTTTTTTTTTTTTTTGAGGGAACACAAGTTCTTGTTTAATAATAATTTTCTTTAATTCGTGTTTAGGGGTAAGGCGGATACACCTGTGAAGGCTTGAGAAAAGGGAAGCCCAAAACTCTTAGAGGTGCAACGGTCGTGAATGCATTGTGCACTGTACCACCGGGATTGCGGCAGAAAGAGGAGATTCTCTGAGGAAAAATAGATGACCAAACAGAAGTTGAGCCAGATATGTGGGCTTGGCCATGTGATATGACAGTCTGGTCTGGCCTTACAGTTGTGCCACCATGACCCCAAAGATAATTTCGATTTTCTAATCAAACTTTTGCAAAATATACGTACAAACTTTTGTTAAGTTATAATTTGTGTAGTTTATCATTTTTATAAAATATATAAAAATTAATAATGTGATAATAGGATTGATTGTCATGCCATAAAAATTATAAGTTACTCAAGTTGTAACTTAATAAAATCTTATTTAAAATAGTGGATAAAATAAGTCAATTATCTAACTTGATTGAAGCAGATGATTAATTTTGTTATTGTTATGTAGGTCAGTACTGAGTGCTGACCAAGTCTTAAAATTGAATAAATTTGTTTGGGAAAAATTTAGATACCAACTTAGATTAATAATTTAGTGAGATGTGACAAGAAAAGTCAGTCATGTAAAATTATTTCGTTTGACTAGAATATCATTAGTTTACAAAAAATTGAGAGGTAAGTTCCTCAAAGAAAATGATAGTTTAGGCAAAACAGTGTGGTCGCTCGTCACCATCAACTCCACCTCTAACATCGATTTTAACTATGTTTTGCTGAACTCATTTTACTCGAGTTTGGTGGTCTTCATCTTCATTTTCATCCCTTCTTTTCTCTTTTTATTAAGCATTCAACTCACTTATTTTACCATCCTCTGATCTACACCTCAAACATAATAAGGGAGCTCACGTTCCTCCATCCTTCTTTTAATTAATCCACTTTATTTGTTTTAATCCGGCTAAAACAACATGTTTTTGTTTTTTAATTGAACGGACTACCGTTAAATGGGCTTTAAGCTCAGCAAAATTATGTCATTAAGAGACCAGTCTATTCCAGTACTATATAATCTTTACTTACAATGGAGTGTAAGTGCCGAATTAAGCCTAATTGATGGGCAGCCCACAGAACTAGATAGCTTAATTAACAAGGTCAACCAAACTTATTACTTGTACCAATTGCATCCATGCTTTCTTATTGCTCTCACTTTTATCTAGTCATATTCACCTTTAATCTAATCCCAACAAAATAATATCATCATTCAGTGAGCCCCCAAAATACCGAATAAAATAAATTTCAAGTAGATTTATTTAATTAACCACTTAATTTCGGATCAAAAAAATAAAAATTTAAAAAATTATCATTCAAAAAAATAATTAATAATATTATCTGTTGATCAACCATATCACAAAATTCACTAGACATTGATATATATGTATATACGTAGTCATCACAAGAGAATTTAAAGCCAACTTTTCTAGTGAACTTTGATAATTAATGTCCTTAAGTCTTAATAGTTAAATCTATATGCAATTCAATTTGATGAGGAATCTACTAAACTAGTATCATTATGGAACTTATTCCTAATAGATCAAAATCATGTGAAGGGATATATGATGTATCTTCCTTTATATTTTTGTTGAGTTTACGTTTTTTTATAGAACTTTTAATCAAATTGTAGTACACAAAATTGTCACGCTACGGTGCCATATCATTTGACTATTTATTTCAATCTCTCTCTCAATAAAGTGGAACTTTGAGTTTGGGATGCCGAATGCTCGCGTAATTAATTGCAGCAGTGAATTCGAAAACAAATCGCATACACTTTACATAGATGATTATTTTATCCAAAAGAAAGCCAATATTCTAATATATCGGTCCACCGAAATGATTATACCATCTTATTTTTAAGTCGTTTTCAAATAATTAAGGACAGCACTGAAAAGTTTATGGGTGACTCTGTTAGCTCAGCTAATCAAGCATTGATCCCCTTCGCCTTCATTTTTTATGTGGTTATTTTCAGGGTTGGACCCATTAATTACATTTGACTCAATAAGTTATCGATACTATTATTTTCACTAGATCCGATTTGAATAATCTGAGTAATTCCCACTCAATCTAACTTAAATATGATTTAAATAAATAAATTTATATTTAAGTAAAGTTTATGCTAAGCTTAGGTTTAAATATTTTTTCTTATGTCTAGGACACATGATTTAGTTAAGGTGCACTAAGTACTGAGCTAAAGTGATATGCATAATAACTAAAATGATAATATGAGTAATAATAGGGAGAATTCAATAGAGTCCCCTATAAGTTAATATAGTGAGTTAATATATATTTAGAAGTAACTCAGGTATATTCAGAGAATAGCTGAGATCATTTCACATAATACTTAGCATAAATAGAATAGTTTAAATAAATTCATACGTGAAACACAATCTCGACTTTAAATTAAAAATATAATAAAACAAATATAAATATAAATAACACATGATGCTTATATAGTTCAGGCTTTAGCGTACATCAATGAGAGAAAGTTATTACTAATCTAGTATATAAATGAGAGGTTACATAAGATTTTGTATTATCCAAAATGAATAACATAAGCTAGATAGTTATGCAGATATGCTTGATACTGATAAAGATGAAAATGGTTAATAAAGTTATGGAGAGTGATATTACGGTGGAGAAGACGATAAAGATAAGATTGGACAAAATCAAGTTTGGGGTTAATCCAGTAGTAAAAAATTTCATTTGAACTCAACCCGAGCTTGTAACCTAATTTTATCCGATTAGAATATCTTCAAATCTGATTAAATCGAATCGAATTGAAAAATTAGATTGAGTTCAAATCATATTAGATTCATATTATAAAATAATTGAATTAGTAAGTTATTCCCTAAATTAATGTAAATTTAGTAATTTACATTAAAATTTCCATCAAAATTTCAAAATAATAATTCGGGTTCGGGTTACTGGGTTAGAGACTTGCAGTAGAGCTTGGAGGAACTTGGTGAATCGTGATGATGGAGGCGTGGAGCAGCAGATTCGGTGGCTGTGTCTGCAAATAATGATCGGTGGTGACAGTGGGCGTGGTGTGCTACATTGGTGGAGTGGTGGATTGGTGGTGTGCTGCGTTGATTTGCTTCCACACGAGGCTCTGGTTTTCAAGAGTGAAGATTAGAGAATGGAGATTGGAGTCTAAAGATGCTGAAGCTAGGATGGAGGTGAAGAGACTAAAGAGTGAGTGTGATTAAGAATGTGTGATACGTGTGAGGGACTGCAGATTGTGTGTGTGTTACAGGAGTTCGGTTTATTAATTTTTACTTTTTAATTTCATTTTTTTAAAAGTTAAATCTAATAGAATTTTTGAATTAAATCAGGTCTAACCCGATCTGATCATGATACGATCAGGTTGGCTAATATGCATCTGATCGGATTGAATTAATAATTTAATTTGATTTGAACTCAATTTTTTTCAAATTATGTTGGGTTGAGTCGAGTTGAGTTAGGTCAGATTATTTGCCTAACCCTAGATAAATGTGGAGAATGAAATAGATTTCTAAAAATAAAAAAAGTGGACGATAATCTAAAAGATGAAGAGAGTATAGAGATGAGAAGAGAACCCATCAAATATGGATTAAATAAAATATTTATATAGTAAAGATTAGTACTAAGAAAAATACATAAAAATAAAATGTGATTCTTAACTTAAAAAAAGAGGGAATGTTTTTATAGTCAAAGAAAAAGAGTCAATAATATTTTTTTACTATATTTATTATTTCTCATAAATATCTTAAAAGTATCCAACATTGACTATTGATTTTTAAATCTATCCAACTAATAAATTCTTTAAAATTAGATTTTTATATTGTTCTAAGAATTATACCTATTTTATTCTTGTAAGTATCTGTGTGTCATTTATTTATTTATTGATCTAAAAATTTCATTCTAAATTTACTCCCAAACAGCTATATATATACGGACCATATTGGCCCTATTAATTACTTTTACCCAATTAGTTATCAGTAATAACATAGGCTACAGTCTTGAAGCTCTTTCAATTTTATTTTATTTCTTTACTTCAAGGTCTTACATCTAATAACCAACAGTAATAATAACATTAAATAAATAAATAATTGTCTTATAGATAAAAATAATGACATTTATGCAATAATAAAAGTTGGTGTAAAAGTGACAGGGACCCAAGTTAGCTCGAATCAGAATCCTATCGTCTTGTAATTGCTGACCCATGACAATAATAAGGGTAAATGGCTGGTCTATGATGTATAAAGTGCATTTCCTTTTTCCAATAATTGATATTTTACTAAGTTGTTGTTTATTTTTTATTTTAATGATTTAATTTTAATTAATTAGTTCATTAAGTTTATTTATTTTTTAATTTAATAAAAAATTTTCGGTCATTAAATTATCAAATTAATTTTTTTTATTTTTTTGCATACGAATAATATTATTAAAAAATATTCTTCAAAATATTCTTATCTAATTAATTAATTTTAAAATAAAAAATTGGATAAGGATGAGAATTTACATTATTATCATTTCTATAACTTGTGATAAAATAATGGTAGACTAATATTATTTTTATCCTTTTTTTTCAAATTATCATTATTTATCTTTATAATCTTTTTATAAATATTTTTCACATAAAAACACAATTACAATAAAATTGGCTAACATATACTAATTTAGATTGTATTCAATTATAGTATATTGTCTTATTTAAATTATTTGAGATGTTTATTATTTCTTTAACGTTTATAATTTGTAAGGGCACAAATGTAAAAATATTAATTTTCAAAATTTTTAAGTTAAAAAAAACAATTTAGTATTTATTTTTAGCAATTTAGATAAAAAAATAAATATATCATTCAAATTTAAATATTTAGTTATATTCACAATTCAGATTAATTTATACCTATTTTAGACAAAAAAAAAAACCAAACACCACATAAATTAGAGATTAATTTGATTTCTGTTTCGGTCAAACTATATATAGCACAATTCATATATTTAAGCCAATGATGATCGTACATCTATTTATAAAATTTTGAGTGGAATCTATTGCCTAACATTTATGAACAACAGAGTCAAATGAACAACCACACAGCCATAGATGGTTTGTTAAGGTTGAATTAAAAAGAAAAATTATCATTCTCATACGATATTCACGTGTTTAAAGTGTAGGTTAACCAACCAAATTTTTTGGATTTTAATTTTGGGATGATTTGATCATATAAGATTCAAATCAAATAAAACTTTAAAACTGATTAATGACGAGTACTTAATCTAAAAGAATTCAATCTTAATTAATTTTTTACTTTCGATTAATTTAAAAGATTTAGATATTATTTGGCCATAAGTTGCTTAAAAAACAATCTATTTATGATCTCATTATTTTGTTGATAAGTATCCATTTAGGGTTAGTTTGGAATTGTATTTACTGATTAAATAAGTTATTTATACTGTATGGATAAAATAATTTGTTGATTAAAAAAATAATTTAATATTTAGTAAATTGTATTGTTGCGGTTGCTGTGAGTTTGAAAAGCATATTACATGATTTTAGTAAATTTTATTATGAAAATATTGTTTTATAATATAACGACTAAAATAAATATAAGTTTAAATTATTTTTAATTTTTAGATTATGTTTAATAAATTATTTGAAAATACTTTTTTCTTTAAATACATAAGATTACATAAAGTGGAAAAAAACTTAATTAAATAAAATTTATTGAACTTTATTGTTATATAATTCAAATAAAATAAAAGTAATATTTATTACATTCATATTAAATTAATATCGGAAAGAATATACAATAGTTGTGCGGGTAATTCAGTTATGGTGGTAATATAGTATCTAATAATTTATATATTTAGGTTTACAAAAAAATAAGGTATAATAGCTATTTTTTTTTTTGGTTAAAATACTAAGAATATAATAAGGGCTTTAAAAAAATATAGTGGTTTATTTAATAAACTGTTTATAAAAGTAGAGTGCCGCCTACTTTTAAAAACTATTATCAAAATAGAAAAAAAATTATGAAATAAGGTATTTTTACTAAATTACCAAATATAATTTTTATAAAAAATTATGAAATAAATAATTTATTGAATTTGAACTCCAATTCTAAACATGCCTTAATCTAATTTATGTATCAAGATTCAAATTTTGTTTTTCCATCCAACAAAAGTTGATAATCTAATTTAAATAAATTAAATTAGACTATATTATCTTATATTTAAATTTCAGTATTAAAGAGCTTAACCAAATTTTATTATTCAATTAAAAAGGCAAGTAAAGAAGGAATCCGGAAAGAGTCAAAGAAAGGCCATCATAGTAGCCTTGTAAGAGAAATAAATAATAATTGTAATCAATACAAAGCGTCAAGGAACCAAAAGTCCTGTGACTTAGAAGAAAGGGAATCGTATCTTTGCCCAATTGGGTTAGCAGGATTTACAGCTCCTTTGACAACCAAAATTAGAGAGAGACCCCAGTCAATTCCAACCTTCATTTTCTTTTTGACAATCACAATCATATTCATATGGTTATGTTATGGCTCCATACTCCATAGGATATGAAAGGCTAGCACTTCCTTGTCAATTAGATAAACTTGAGGCACGTTATGGTCCATTTGATTCACTTTTTCTTTTTTTGTCCTTCTACATATTATGTACAAGCTGTGTTTACGGAGACCCTGCTAATCGTGTGTTACGGAACCACTTAAATATCTACACTAAAAAAGAACGGTGCCTGTTTTCAAATTTGGTATTATTTTAATATAATTTTTTGTTCATAATTTTCAAAATAGTGAATTAAAATTTATATTTTTATATCTTTTACTTATCCTTTACCATATTAAATCTATAACATAAATATATTTTATACCTCTTTTAGCTTTAACATTACGCCTTCATATTTCAGTTCTTTTATTAGACTCTGACCTATGCTAACTTTATCTTATTATTAAATTTAGTATTTACCTCCATAACCTTGTTCACATTTGAGCCTAATTCTTGCACCGCCCCCTGCTCATAATAGTTATGCAGATTACGAACTTCCCAACTCCCAAAATGTGTAGGATTATGATTATCCAACGGAAGAGTGCGACATTAAATTTTGGGATGAAAAGATTAAATTATTAATTTCTTTTTTTATATTGATATGTATTACTATAATTATAAGAATGCTACTAATAAAATAATCATATAAAGTAGCTATTATCATAAAAATATTTACAATGATGAAATTTATTTTGAGAACAAGTTGATAAAGTTTAGTCTAAATTTTTATCTGCACCTAATAATCCAATGATACTTATTCTATCTACGTGAATAAAATCTACTTAAATTTAATTATTTAATTGAGAGAAGAAAATTACACTGAGTCCTAAAATTACATAAGGACACGAATGCAACGGTTTGACCAAGTGGTGATTAAAATATTATTATTATTGTTATTTATTATAGCAAAATATTAATTGAGAAATCTCATATTATTGCTTTAGTATACAGCAATACTAAATGCTTTATAGCCACTGGATTACAACTTACGAGAGCTAATGGACTCAAACCGCAGAGCTTCACATGGCTCAATGAGGACTAATGAAGGGGACCACAACAGAGCCCTAGGCTCTAGCAGGCATGCAAATGAAAACTCTTTATTTAAGGGGGGGAGGGAGGGAATCGATACCATATATATCATTTGGATTTTAAGGCGTGGTGATGTTGATAATCAGCAATTAATAAATTATTGATCATTCGGATTCAATTTTGGGGTTTGCCTATCCTTTTATTTTTTATTTTTTGAAAAAAAATTATATTATTTGGATATTGTAACGTACAGTTTGCGACTTCCAATAAATATCATAAACAAATTTTAAGTTCATACGATTTAGAAAAGATTAAAAGTTTGATGCTTAATAATAGATCAATAATTGACTTAAAATTTAGCGTATTAAACTCCAAACCTCCATCTAACCATCTTTATATAATTAGACTTGTATTAAAGTTGAATTTTAAAGATGGGTATATATATATTTTCATATATTAGTGAACAGAGATTTTCCCCTTTTTATTGATGTACAATTTCAAATTATATTTGGTCGGCCTTTAGATTATATTATTAGTGTATGTATTCAGATTCTCAGTAAATTTTAAATTGTGATATTAGTAGAACAACTCGGATAAAAAAATAATTACAAAATTTTAAAGTTATATTATATATCATACGCTTACTAAAGAGCAAAACTTGTGTGTTACTGTCACAGCACCTTAGCGAAATAGTTCCTTAAGGCTTTGTCATAAAGCTGAGTAGTGGATCTCCAACATGAGATTTGCTGTCTTTTTTAAAATAAAATTTAGTATGATAAATGTGAGACCCACCAATGATCTTATATTAAGACCCACTGTTTTATCGAACCAAAATGGATTATCCCACTACTTCGATATACTGATCTGCTGGAAAAATCCCACGTAAATATTTCTCCGTGCGGAGATCCCAACAAAGAGAGCAGAGAGAAATGTTGAGGTGGTCAGGGAAGCGAGCACCTGGTGGCTGGTGGCTGGTGGCTGGTGGCCATGTGAGTCATGGTCATGGGCACAGCGTGCATGCAGCATGCACAGAGGAAGAAAAGCGAGACATGATTATTGATGATCAAGTCATTGAACACAGCACGCAACACAAAGGGCTTTTTTACTGATGGAGAAAGATCGGTGTGACCACAAACATGCACATGGCCTACACACTTAACACACTTGGTGTGGTGTGGTGTGGGCATAAGAACAAAGAACTTGCTTGCATTCGCCTATTTAAAACCTTTTTCAAGTCTTAACCCCCCAAGAAATTGCTTTCATGACAAAATCCAAAAGAAATTTCTTTTCTTTCTTCACCTTTTTTTTTTAGCTTGCGTTTAAGAACAAAAAATAATAATAATGGTCCCCATGAAATCTCCCATTTATTCTATCAAAAGATTTTCTTCCGCCCAGTTTTTTCCCTGAAGAAATTCCAACGTCAGTTTACTATTTAAAATCCCATTTCAAGATAGAGCTATCAAAGTCATACCAACTACCATTTCAAATTGCGATTTTGTTATTCAAGTTCTTCAAGTTTTATATTTTTATTAATAAGAACATAGTTTCACACATCTTATTAACAAGTACCTAATCCATAGAGATAACAAATTGACCTACAAATTTGCAGAAATTCAAAATTAGAATTTCATTTCATCATATAACTCATACCATAAAACTTAATAACATAAAGCGGTTCATTACAGACTTTTAGATCAATTTACATTCAGTCTGTTATGATAAAGATATTGGACAGTGTATCGGGATATCAACAATGAATATCTCCACCCAATGTACATACAACTTATTAGAGTATCACAAAAAATACTCTTTAACTCTTTTACTAATCTCTGTCTTCAATGTTGGATTTATCAATTGATACAGTATTAATTCTCTTATAGGAATTCACCTAGACAACTTGTAATTTTCAAATATGAAACTCAAAATTTTAAAATATAAAATCTCTTTGTGATTCTACTAGTATATAGGGATATTCACGGTCTCTCTTTACAATAATCTAGGAGAATATTTTTTTTTTAAAAAAAAAAAAACTGTAGCAGTTAAAATTTCCAAAAGTAAAGTGCGCCAGAACTTCATTCATAGACTCGTGATTGGTTTTTAATTCACTCTATAAATCAAATGGTTTTACAATAATTAAATTGCCTTAAAGATTTGCATTAGGGTAGCGTGTCGGGATTAGGGGTAAACACAAAAGGACTATACACTTTTTTTGCGTTGAGCACAATTCAATAAAAGTTTCAAACGTATGACTATAGTGAACCTTATCTATTAACAATTCACATATACACGGGTCAATTTGGGCTAATAAAATAAGTTATTTATACTGTACAGAATAAATAAATTGTTAATTAAAAAAATAGTTTATTATTTGATAAATTATATTATTGTGGTTACTATGAGTTTAAAAAACAGTTTATATGCATTTGGAAAATTTTATTATGAAAGTTTTATTTTATTATATAATGATAAAAATAAACATAAATTTAAATTACTTTTTATTTTTAAAGTATATTTGATAAAGTATTTTGACATACTTTTTTTTAATACGTAAAATTACATAAAGTAAAAAAAACTCAATTAAATAAAATATAAAGAATTTCATAATATGCTTACGTAAAATATGATAAAAAATCATACTTATATACAATCCAAATAAAATAAAAAGCAACAAGTATTATAATCACATTAATTTGTTGCAATAAAATTCCTCAAATTTTTTAATATGGCATATAGTACAAATCAATGGGCAATAATATATTAATACTCAAAATTTTAAATGTTTATCATTCTTATAAAAACATGAATATAAAAAAATATTCATATTATATAAATTAAACTTTAAAAATCATAATTATAAAATTAGAACTTATTAAATCAAAACTAATTTGGTATTGAAGAGGACGTATGTAGTTATAATGGTAATTAGATTATGACAGTAATATGATATCTAATGATTTATATACTCGGGTTTATAGCTAAGTAAGATATAATTGTCTTTTTCTTAAAATACTAAGATTATAATATGAACTTTAAAAATGTGTGGTAACCTATTAAATAAGCTGCTTATGAAAAATAAATCCCTACCTACTTTAAAAAGCTGCTAACAAAATGAAGAAAATTATGAAATAAACAGCTTTTGTAAAATTTATCAAACATTATTTTTGTCAAAAATTATGAAATAAGCAGTTAATTGAATTTCAATCTCAATCTCAAACTGGACCAAAGGCAGCTGATTAAAATGAAAAAGGGCAAAAATAAATAAATAGTTAATCGCATGCTCAATACTCGACTCATCAAGAAAACTGATCATCAGACTATCTTTATGGATCAATATCTAACTAATAATATTATAAAGGTTACTAATTAACTAAATAATAGTTTATGTAGTTTCAAATTTTCAGAATTTTTAGATACAGATCATAAAATTCATCAAATTCAAACTTTCAAAAAATAAATTTTTTCCTTGTATAAATTTAATAGCTATGGCATTGTAAACTTTTAGTTGGTTTGGATTCAATGAAGATCAATTTAAGTAATTGGAAAAGGGTAATAGAAATTTGGATGAATCACAAAAATACTATAACCAACATTAATACACAATTAATCAAATCATGTTCATAAAAGATTGGAAGGAGAAAAAAAAAGTATACTAAAGATACTTTTATGGTGCGTTTACTAAAGTGTGATTAGAACAGACTTGAATTATAATGGATAGGAATGAAAATGAGTTGAAATGAGAATGGAGAATGAGAATTAGAATAAGTTATTACTTGAACCATATGAATCATAATTAGAATCAGAATGAGCTGGATTGCTATTAATGTGTTTACTTTGTCTTGAAATTGAAATCAGAATTAGTTAGATTATAACAAATTGCTGAAATGAACTATTGTCAAAATTTTTATTTTATATTTTAATGATAGTGATTATTTAAACAAAAATTATTATTAAATAATAATAATAATAATAATAATAATAATAATATTTGAATGAATAAATGAATAATCACAATAATTAATATATTATTATAGTTAATTAATTAATATACTATTATAATAATTATTGATATAATAATGATAATTGTTAACAATAATTAATAATAATTATTATATTAATTAACTATAATCATATATTAATTATTGTGGGGGAGGGCAAAATGGTCAATCAAGGAATGAGAGATTGATTATCAAGCTCCCTATGAATCAATCTTCCATTCTTCATTTCCAAATTTGGGTGGACCCTATACTTTTGATTTCTGTTTGTATTTTGTAAAGTAAATACTATCAACGATTTCGATTCTCTAATTCAAAAAATAAACACACCTTTAATAAGGACATCTCTATCAACAAATAATGTGCACAGTGTATCATAAATTAAAGCTTTATTACTTTAGCCTTTTATGCCTTTACATATGCTTGCACAATTAGGGTGCGTTTGACACATTGTATTGTATTATTTGAATGCTAATGTATTGTATTATATTATATTGCATTAATAATGTATTATAATATTACTGCACAATGTTTAGTATTATATTGTATTGTATTAATTTTTTTTTGTGATCGATATAAATTATATATTATATTATATAAATATTCTATTTTATATTAATACAATTAAATTGTATTAATATTTTATATTATTATTAATTTTAAATTAATATTATTCAAATTATTCATATTTAAAATTTTATTATTGGTTATATTAAATTATATATTTATTAATTTATATTAATAATTATAATATAAAAATAAAAATAGAATATTATATTAAATTAAAAAGTTATATTTATTAATAATAATAATAATTATTATTATTAAATCAAAAGCAAAAGAAAAAGAAAAGTAAAAACAAAAGAAAAGAAAAAGAAAAAACGAAGAAAGCTTATACGGCAACTGCCGCATAAACACAGTACCTTATACATACTTATTTCAGTCAAACATGTTATTGTATAAAATTAATATGATACAACACTTTAATACTATAACTAAACACACCCTTAAGGTTAATTATGTTGATTAGGACAATAATAAATATTGTACTTAAACCAAACTAATATTTGAAAATTTTCTCTTATGAACCTTGCAATTAATTTCATTAGTTGAAGGAAACCATACCATAATTTGAATAGAATAAAAAATTATAAAATCTCCATCATGAATATTTAACTAGAAAGTCATTTCACTAATGAATATTTGATATCATAAGAAAATTTTTACACTTGCAATATATAAGAATAAGAATTTGAACTTTCACTTTTTTGATGTATACGATGCGTATATCAATATTATATATATATATATAAACCTATAAGTCATTGCACATTTGTTATAAGATTAAAATAATTACTTTGTAAAGGGCTGTCTTGAAATTCGGTTTTGAGGGTAAAATGGGATTTACATAATTTCAAAGGGAACGAATCCCGCCTTGTCGAAATGTCATTATCGCAAAGATTTGAGATTCTGAATTTTGGACTCCTGTGTCCTCATTTTCTTCTATTAATTAATCATTATTTTTGTTTGCTTTTATATTCAATTTACACATGCACAGGCATATTCTCTTTCCTCTCTGTGCGAGAAATAACTCATAGAATAAGGATTTTCTCTTATTTATTTATTTTTTTTAATTTTTTAAATAATTAATTAAATATATGATAATTAAATTAATTTTTTAGTAATTATACATATTTAATTAATTATTAAAAAATAAGAAGAACTGAAAAAATTAAAAAAAAGATCATAATCTTAACTCATAACCAATTAATTCGATTGGTAAATTTCTTTTTAGTGAAATAAAATTTTACTTTGGGTGTGGATCATAATAAAAACATTAAAAAGTTGAAAGTACGCCATAACTAATTTTTCCAAATAACATCAAAGATATGACCAATCTCTTAAGTGCACATTTGCTTTTTAGCCTAATAAATAGACACCATGTATCATAATATAAGCAACCGAAAAATAGAACCATAAATTCAAAGACTAGTAATCAAATTCACATAATGATTAAGAAAGGTACATTTAGAGAAGGATAATTGTTAAAGTAACCTACACCTATACACAAATAATATAAAAAATTATAATATGTATGAGATTTATATATATTTTTATAAAGAGGGTAATTTATATAAACAGTAACCCTCAGGGAAGAGGTCAGAGTAGGGGGACACATACATAGTCACAGTCACGGAGTGCGGTGTCAACTGTGAAAGGTGTGTCATAAAAAAAAAAAGTAAAAAAAAAAAAAAAAATAAAAGCGAGAGAGAGAGAGAGAGAGTATCTAATCGTTAACTGTTAACGTGGGGCTGTGTCGAGAGGGAGACAAGGGACAATTGCGTATCTACAAAAATCTTAAGAATTCGATCCATTTTTGCTTTAATAAGCAAGAAAACATTAAACTAAAATAACTTAAGGAAATAATTTATAGTTTAATCAGTTTTCTTGCAATAACAAGGAGAAATAAAATAAAAGCCACGCAGATGACCATTCAACGAAGACCAAACTGTGGTCACCATTATTCAATGCACCAACACCTCGCTGCTCCTACCAAATCTTTTCACATTTATATCTAGAAGATTTTGTTCTTTGCTCAGTTGTGCTTCGCTGTTTGTGTATTGAGTTGTGTTTTCTGGTTCAATAATTAATTTTTGTGTAGTGTTGGAGTTTGATCTTTTATTTAGAAAAAAAAAAGAAAGAAAACAGTGAACGTGCTCTTACTTTGTCTTGTTTCCTCTTAACTTACTGAAAAAAAAAAAGAAAAGATTAAAAAAAATTTCACGCTTGAAAGAGACCGTGATCAGTGTGTTCTGTTGTTGTTAGTTTTCTAAACTAATAATCCCCGTTTCTGGGAATTTGAGCTGGGTTCTTGTTTTCCATCTTTTGAGAGTCATGCTTGTCTCTCTGAGTTTGGGAAAAAGTTTCAATCTTGAATTCTTAAATATCGTTTCTTTTTCGTGAAAGTTGTGTGCTTTGTTTTGAATCACGCAAAACAATGCTGTGGCAATCATAACTTAGTTCGAGTTTATCATTACCTTTTTTTTTTTTGTTAATCTGATAAATTGAGAGTACTTTAGAGAAAGTTCCAATTTTTATGCATGATTTTAATCTTCACTTGAGGCACTTTTTTTTCTAGCTTTAGATATGAAATGGGTATCTAACAAAGAACAAGAAGCACAAGCAGAAGCAGAGATCTTGTCGTAGTGTTCCTTTTTGTTGATTATGGGTCTAAAGATGAGAACGAATCACGGCCACTCAGTGGCTTTGAAAGTAAATGAACAAATGGGGACCAAAAGAGGCTACACATTTATTCAGTCCAACAGAGCTTGGCTCCCTAAAGCCTTGATGTTGTGGATTATGGTTATGGCATTCATCAGCATGTCAATCTACAGAGGTATGGATGAAGAGAACAAAATCAGGAGGAAGGAAGTATTGGGTAGCATGTGTGATCAGAGGGCAAGAATGTTGCAAGATCAGTTTAATGTTAGTGTTAACCATGTTCATGCTCTTACCATTCTTGTCTCCACATTCCATTATTTCAAGAATCCATCTGCAATTGATCAGGTTTGTGCTTTTTCTTTCTCTTTGCAATTTTGAGTATTTGGTTTCTTTTCGTTGGATTTGTTTTGGATTTATTTGACTATTATGAAAATTAACCTGTGCTTTTTCTTTCTCTTTGCAATTTTGAGTATTTGCTTTTTTTTCCGTTGGATTTGTTTGACTATTATGAAAATTTTGGAAAGGGAGTTTGAATTTGGAAATTTACAATTGACATTTTCCTTTATTAAAAGGGAAAAAAATTCAACTTGAATGATATAGTTCAAGACTAATTTAATTTATACTTTGTGGCTTCGGAGTAAATTTGGGGTGATGGATATGCTTTTACCAATGCAGGACACATTTGCGGAGTACACTACCAGAACAGCTTTTGAGCGGCCATTGTTGAGTGGAGTTGCTTATGCACCGAGAGTGGTTGATGCACAGAGGGAACAATTTGAGAGGCAGCATGGAATGACCATAAAGACAATGGAGAGGGAACCTTCGCCAGTACGAGATGAGTATGCACCTGTTATGTTTTATCAGGAATCTATATCCTACATAAAATCACTTGACATGATGTCAGGGGAGGTATGTTGTTGAATTTTAATCTTTAATTGCTTGTTTTCTGATGTAAATTAAATTATTTTACTGTATGCCATATAATCAGGTGTTTAATTGGACTTGTAATTTCTGCATTGCTTGATATAGGAGGATAGAGAGAACATTTTGAGGGCTAGGGCTACTGGGAAAGCAGTGCTAACAAGACCTTTTAGGCTGTTGGGTTCTCATCATCTTGGCGTTGTGTTGACGTTTCCTGTGTATAAGTCCAAGCTACCACCAAGTCCCACTACCGAAGAGCGCATCGACGCAACAGCGGGGTAAGCCTCGGTATTTGTCCTGATAATTTTAAACTTGGTGTATTTTTAGTTTAGTTGGAAATATATGGGACTAATGGAAGACCAAAGCAAGCCAATATGGCGCATTGGTGTTTTAAAACAGATGCATGGCAATGAGAGAAAGTTTCTCCATAAAACTGTGAGAGTATGATGAGCCAACATATGAAAAATTCTTGCTGAATTTTCCTACTCAAATCAAATTACCTGCTAGTTCACTAGTATACCCTTTGAGGACAAGTTAAAACAGTAATTTTGATAACAGAAAAAGAAATTCGCTCATTTTGCACCTTGTTAGGAACTGACTCACATAAGTAGGCGGAAAAACTCATAGCTTTTCTTAATATATTTATATGAATGAGAAAAAAATTCTTTGCTATTTAATTAATATCCTACCAGGGACATTGACACCATCACTTTTGATACCAAGCCAACTTCACTATCGATTCATTTCTGTGTGCATCCATGTCCTCTGCTATAATTGCAGTACTCAATACATGACTTGTATTTTGAAGCCATCACCTTGTTCACTGGCAGCAGCCTTGGCTTTCAAATTCAAGTTTATTTGTTAATGTGTCCAGATGCCCATAAGTTTAATAAACTTCTTATTGAAAACAGATACATCGGTGGACCTTTTGATGTGGAGTCCCTTGTAGAGAATTTGCTTGGGCAACTTGCTGGTAATCAGGCGATTTTGGTTAATGTTTATGATATCACTAATGCTTCTGATCCGTTAATCATGTATGGTGACCAAAATCAAGATGGTGACATGTCTCTTTCGCATGAGAGCAAACTTGATTTTGGAGATTCTTTCAGGAAGCATAAGATGATATGCAGGCAAGTGCATCTAGTTAGCGGTCATTATTTGAAAATGTGCATGTCAGAGTTCCAGGAGTTTCTGATCGAGATATTGATTACATTGAACTCTATGCAGGTATCATCAGAAAGCATCTACACCATGGACAGCACTGACCACCGCATTCTTTCTCTTTGTGATTGGTTTATTAGTAGGTTATATCTTATACGGTGCAGCAATTCACATTGTTAAAGTTGAGGACGATTTCCATAAAATGCAGGAACTGAAAGTTCGAGCTGAAGCAGCAGATGTTGCCAAGTCCCAGGTATCATATCTTATATTATTTTCAAACACAGTTCACCTATGGTATAGCAACAACTTTACCTCACCTAATTGTAACTTGTGCTCATGATGCCAGTTTCTAGCTACTGTTTCTCACGAAATTAGGACACCCATGAACGGCATTCTTGGTATGTTCCAAATCCTTTTTATAACGTTTTTTCTTCTAAAAATATTAAGTTTTCTCAAGGCACTTGAATACCTTCTAATCAGGGATGCAATTGTATCTTTGTGATTTTAGGAATGCTTGCTTTGCTTCTAGATACAGATTTAAGTTCCACACAAAGAGATTATGCTCAAACTGCTCAAATTTGTGGAAAGGCACTGATAGCATTAATAAATGAGGTTCTTGACCGAGCAAAAATTGAAGCTCGCAAGTTGGAGCTTGAAGCTGTTCCTTTCAACCTGCGAGCAATACTAGATGATGTTCTCTCTCTATTTTCTGAGAAGTCTCGAAACAAAGGCATCGAGGTAGCCTGACAAAATCCTAATGAATGCTCATATGTCTCTATCATCATTTTTCTTAATTTGTTGCCATGTGACATAAAGCTCTTGTAGTTTATGATAACTGCCACATATTTTTACAGTTTCGAATTGACTTGGTTTTTTTTTTTAATTCTCTTTTTAAATTTCTGGGGTGTTTCGACATATTTGAATGGTGGCAATTGGCATCTACTCAAATGGGGACATGAAGCTGGCAGTATTTGTTTCTGATAAAGTTCCAGAATTTGTTATTGGGGATCCGGGCAGATTCAGACAGATCATTACAAATCTTGTGGGGAATTCTGTCAAAGTAAGTGTACTCTCACTTTGACTGTATCTTACAATTCTCTTGTTGCAGTTGATTTATTGATGATTGCTTTTATTTCCCACCATTACTGTCATTTATTAATCTTTCCAATTCAATTACTTGATATATTTCTCGATACTAATCTTTGACAGTTCACTGAACGAGGGCATATATTTGTTAAAGTTCATCTAGCTGAACGCACAATGGTTAAAACAGATGCGAAAGATGAATCTTTGTTGAATGGAGGATCAGAAGACGGTGCCTGTAGGTCTGGCACCGGCCAGTTTAATACCTTAAGTGGTCTTGAAGCAGCTGATGAGCAGAATAGTTGGGATAAATTTAAACATTTAATTGATGCTGAAGGCTTCCGGTCTAATGCTTCAATTATAAACATGATGGCCTCTAATGGAGGCTCAGAGGATGTAACTTTGATGGTATGTGTGGAGGATACAGGAATTGGGATTCCTTTGTCTGCCCAGGAGCGGGTTTTTATGCCCTTCATGCAGGCAGATAGCTCAACTTCTAGACATTATGGAGGAACTGGTATAGGCTTGAGCATCAGTAAATGTCTAGTTGAGTTGATGCGTGGTCGGATAAGCTTCGTAAGCCGCCCTCAGGTTGGGAGCACATTTTCATTCACTGCAGTTTTTGGGAAGTGCAAGGAATATGTATTTGAGGATATTAAACAGTCAAAATCTGAAGATCTTCCTTCTGGTTTTAAAGGATTGAAAGCAGTAGTAGTTGATGAAAAACCAGTCAGAGCTGCTGTTACCCAATATCATTTGAATAGACTTGGCATCATGGTCAAAATATCTAGCAGCATCAAGGAAGCATCTTCCACTGCAAAAAATGGGTTAACGTCGTCTGGGTAAGTTTTCTAGTTGAATCTCATTAATTCTGAGGAAATTTGAAAAATGCAATAAGATGATACAGACTACTCCATGACTTATTGGTCCACTGCTGATGACGATGTTTGCCTTTTAGTGTGATCTCAAAATGAAAATGGCAATTATTTCCTTATTTTCTTTCACAATCTTTCATGCCACTGTTTGTAGTTCGAGGCAGGAAGCATATTTATTAGACTAGGAACATGTATGATACATTTTCACTTGAATGTTGACTTTCCCTCCTTAAATTTGCATTAGAGTTACGTAGTTATTTTCCAAGCTTCAGATCAATCATTGTGATTAAGAATTTAAATTAAGCATTATCTGGCATTCCTTGTTTCTAATAGAATTTCTGGAGTTGGACAGAATAGTTTTCCTAGTATGTTTTTCCCTCCATCTTTTTCCTTCTTTTTGAATTCACTTGGAGAATTAGAGAATGCTATTTCCCATTCTCCTTCATCCTCTGGGAATTTAGTCTTTTCAGTCTTGAGTAGAAATGTGTAAATTGTACTATACCAGACTCAATCTACCTGATATCTCAACGGAGCACTTTTTTTATGCCAGGCGCTTCTGCTTATGTGCTTGTTATGATTGTTTATGTGTTGTATTTACGGAACCGAAAGAATAGCTGCCTTTTCTTACTTGTTAACATAAATAATTGAGCCTACTGATTGGCATTCCTTAACTGAATATGGCAGAGATAAGTTCCAGCCTGATATCATTCTAATTGAGAAGGACTGCTGGATTTCTGGTGAGGATAGCGGCTTTAATGTTCAACTATTGGACTGGAAGCCAAATGGACATGTCTTTAAGTTGCCAAAACTGATCCTTCTTGCAACCAATATTAGCAATGATGAATGTGATAAAGCCAAGGCTCGTGGTTTTGCAGATACTATGATAATGAAACCTTTAAGAGCAAGTATGATTGCTGCTTGTCTTCAACAGGTTCTCAGCACAGAGAACAAGAGGCAAGCTGGGAGAGGTGTGCCCAATGGATCTAGTTTCCATCAGGGTTTGCTTGGTGGCAAGAAGATTTTGGTTGTTGATGACAATGGTGTAAACCGCATGGTTGCTGCGGGTGCACTGAAGAAGTTTGGGGCCACTGTAGAGTGTGCTGCCAGTGCCAAAGCTGCGTTGGAGAAGCTTCAATTACCACATTGTTTTGATGCTTGTTTCATGGATATTCAGATGCCAGAAATGGATGGGTATGTTTTCCACTCTTTAAAAGGCAATTTCTTTTTCATATTTTGTTTCTCTTCATTGATCTTACATAGACATCCTTCTTATATATGTCGAAAGAGTTGACACTTGCTTTTATTTATGTGCCATTTTGATGATAAATTGGAGCTCTGTTTAATATATGCCATACAAACTGGACCGTGTGTCACATATACATTCTGTTTGAATTACTAATGGGGCATTTTGACTATTGTCTGATGGAAATAAGTTTACTTTTCTATGGGGATCAATATCAGAGCTATATAGCTTGTTGAGTACATGACATCATCAGAGTGGTTTTACTCTGTTAATATTCATATGCTGATGCTTCTTGATGCAGAAATCATAAACTCCGTATTTTGTTTTATCTCTAGATAAAACTAGTTTATGTTCATATACAAATTTTTATATGCAGAGATTGTTTGTGGAGGATGATTTTAATTTCATTTATATTTCTTCTCCTTTCAGGTTTGAGGCAACCCGTCGAATCCGGAAGATGGAGAGCAAAGCAAATGAGCAGATGATAAATGGTGGATCCTCGGTTGATGGCACTGCCAAAAAAGACGAGTTGCACTTGCCAATATTAGCCATGACAGCTGATGTAATTCATGCCACATTTGATGAGTGCCTGAAATGTGGAATGGATGGATATGTTTCAAAGCCATTTGAGGAAGAAAATCTCTATCAGGAACTTGCCAAGTTCTTCGAATCCAAACCCCTTGCAGGCGCATAAAAAGAGTTCCAAACCTCCTGGGAATCAACTAGTTCCATGTTGGATAGATTTAGAGGGTCTACAAGCAGCACCAGCAATTTTTTGATAATCTGCTGACTTACTTTGGGTTTCCACGGATGGCAACAACAATTGGTTTTCTTGGATTTTTGAAGATTCTTGACCGAAATATTGCTCAGAGGTTCTTCTTGTTATTTCTCTAACCAACTTCTATTAACTTGACTAGAATCCAAGTACATGTATACATACTACAACAAACCACCCTTTACCCATTTGTATGTATAGATCCTTGGAAGCTTTGAAAGTCGAAAAGGTGTATATCTATTTTTGAATGGCTTTTCTTAGGAGAAAGGGGTAATGGGTTCTATGACTATCTTGATCTGTACAATTTTCTCTGGTAAAATACTTGGTCCCTAGACATTTTACGTATTTGAAATATGAATTGCTTTGGTGAAACAATGTGTGGGACTTCAAAGTCTTTTCTGAAACTTTCAGCATTCATCAAAATTAGGCCGTAAAAGCCCGACCCGACAAAAAGCCCAACGATTTTATGTCGGGTCGGGCTCATTCGGGCCTAGTTCGGGCCAAGGTCAGGCGGTCGGTCAACATAGTAAAATAAATTTTATTTCTCTTTAAGTTCAAATTTAATACTTAAATAAAAACACATAAAAAAAAACAACACTTATGTCTTATACAAATAAAAATACACAATCTCATAATTCAATAACACAACCTAACATTAAAAATAAAAATAAAAACTCATATCTTATACAAATAAAAACACATAATTCAATCCACAACCCAACAAAAGAAAAAAATAAACTACTCCAATGCTTGCGGGCTACATTTTTCTTCATCTATAAATTCCTCTCCAGATAAAAATTTCATCTGTCAATAATTTTACCTATTAAAAAAAAAGAAAATGAGAAAATAATTTAAGTATTATTAAACCAATTATTTAAATATTTTCTACATTATTTCTATAATTATATTTGTATATATAATTATATTTATACATTATACCTTTGGAGCTAGCCCATAGCCAATGTTGAGTGCACATAAGCGCTCCAATGTCGTAGGATGAAGTCTACTCTGATGTGGACTCAAGAATCTACCTCCAGGCTAAATGCAGATTCGGAGGCAACGGTTGTCACGGGAACAGCTAAGATATCCTTAGCCATCCGAGCTAATACTGGGATATTTGCCTTGGTTCACCTTCCACCAATTCAAAATATCAAAATCGAAGTGGATTTGACTAAAGGCTCTTCTAAGTATCTCTCAAGATCGGACTTCGACACCATAGACTCATTATTTTTGCTTGCAAATGCCTCAAACTTACTTATATCAAAAAATTTACATTTCGCCTTTAATTCACCATCAACAATTACCTTTGAGAAGTGTTCCCAAACATGAGAAGGTTCTTGCCCTTGCTTTCTTTTATTACTACTTTGTTGTACACCATCATCATCACGGGATGCCTCTTCAACCACTTCGATCTCTTCAATGGCATCATCTTTATTATATTTACCTTTATGTAAATCCGATATCGGTGTATCCGAATTTGACATCATGACCTAAATTAAATGTGTAACAATTCAAAGTTAATTTATAAACTTAAAACATAATTAAACTAAATTTACAAAACAGGTCAAACATAAACAATTAACTTAAACATAGCTGAAAAATAGCATGAATAAAAAAAATACTAATAATATCATATGAGGTAACATTTCAGTGGGCTCAATGTGAATAAAAGCATACAGAATGAGATAAGACTTTCTGTTTTGAGGTAATAATAATAATAATAATAATAATTGGCTAATGGTGCAGAGGCATATGAGGTATTATGAGGAATTCCAACATTTCCAGCATACAAATTGTGAGTTATAGATCCATGATCAAGAGAAGCAGCACTGTAGTGAAACCAGTAATGAAACCAGTAATAAAACAAATCTGATAAATAATCTCTTTACCAATAATGAAACCAGTACCAAATGCATTCTTATTACCATAAAAGCTTTTAAATTTTCCAGTATTACCATTCTTCTTATTATTATAACCAGATTTGTTATAGTTTTATCCTTTTTAGCACAATTAGCACTCATATTATGCATAATCCTAGTCTATAATTTTCCTCTACTCATCTTTAGCCTAGTTCCATTATAATAATAATGAAACCAGTAATGAAACCAGTAATAAAACAAATCTGATTGTAACATAAAGATCTAACAAGCATTTGCTACAACTCAAAGGATGATTCACAGTGAATTATCATTATCCACTTTGGAGAAATTTGAGCCATTTTCTGTAACAGAGCAAAACAGGGGAGGTGATAACTGCTAAGAGATTTTCAGCTAATGGTGGTTTAAAAACAGATAACTGATTTTCATAAAGCGATGACGGTTTAAAAGCAGATAATCATGATAAATAACAAAAAAATCCTTCAAATTTCATAAAGCGGCGGTTTAAGCGGTAGACTCAACGATTTGAGTGATTTCCCTTTATCGTCGGTTTAAGCGTTGTGGCTCGGCGTGACTGAGCAGTACTGGTGGTGTGGGCGTACGTGGAGTCGATGGCTCTGGTCTGGTGGAGTCGCTGGTGTGGTCTAAGCGTGATGGCAGCACTGCAGTGGTGTGGCGCTACTGTGGAGTCGTTAGCTGGCTGGTGGAGTCGCTACTGTGGCTCGGCGTGACTGAGCAGTATGCTGGTAGTGGGCGCTAGTAGAGTCGTTGGTCTGGACTGGAGGAGTCGTGGCTGTGGCTCGGCGTGACTGAGCAGTACTGCACTGGTGTGGCGCTGCTGTGGAGTCGTTGGCTCAGGTCGGTGGAGTCGCGGTCGTGGTCTAGCGTGACTGAGGCAATTGCAGTGGTGTGGGTGCGTGCTGTGGAGTCGTTGACTCAGGCTGGTGGAGTCGCGGGCCTCGCGGTACGTGGTCTGGCGTGACGAGGCGGCCGTGGTCCGGCTGTGGTTTGGGCGTGTGAGCGGTTGTGGTCTGCCCTGTGGGTGGTTTGGGGTGGCGTCACCGCGTCTGTCACCGCTGTGGTTTGGGTGTGGTTTGTGGCGTCACCGTGTTTGTCACCGCGTCTGTCACCACTGTGGTTTGGGTGTGGTTTGTGGGTGGTTTCACTGGTTTGAGTTTGACGGAAGCTATTTTGCACTTTTGCTCTGTTAGCTTAGCTCAAATGGGTTTACACTTTTAGCTAGGGTTTCACTTTCAATTTGGTGGCGTGGGCGTGGAGCGTGTGGTGTGGACGTCACGTGCGGTTTTATTTTTTATTTTTTTAAATACATTAGCGGGTCGGGCCGGGTCATAGAAGGCCCGAGTCCGAGCCCGAATTTAATCGGGCCTAAAAAATTAGGCCCAAGCCCGAATTTTAATTTTAAAATTCATTCTAAAACCCGGAAAAATCGGACCGGGCTACTCGGGCCAAAATTCAGACCGGACTTTTTTGCCATCCCTAATCAAAATGTGCCAGGGCCCAAGGCGGCGCATTCGAACTTGTGATCTTGGTCCTGAACTTGATTGAAAGATTTTCATAGAATCAAAGTGCCACCATTTACCAGATCGAGAAAGCACATAATTTCTCCACGCCTTTTACAGCATTATCTTCATGGATTTAATTTAATAAGCTAGTTTTCCCATAAAAGCTCTCAAAAAGTTGCTTTTGAAATTCCCATCAATAATTGACAAAGGCATATTATTTAGCATATACAACTTGCTAATGCTCAACGTGCAAATATCCTTTGCTTCTAGAACTCCACTAAAAAACTGGTATATACCGTTGAGAAAGGAAAAATCGATGGGTGATGACTAAGCATTATTGTTTACCCTTTTAGAAAATGAATATGGTAATAGGAATTTTGTTGTCTGAAAATCAGAATGTTAAATGGGTTGTTAATAATTATATAAAAAAAGGCTATTTAATAAGCACATACTAGAGCAGTCAATTAAACAGACTTGATTAGCCAAGCCTGCAGGCTTTAAAACTTACGCCTAGTAGGCCCTATGTGATGGGCCTTTTAACCGGGCTTCTACAGAGTAGGCTAAGCCGATCATGACCGTAGTGGTAATAGTAAGTTTCAAGCCCAACCCTGCATGAACAGAACATTTATAACAAGATGTAATGACTTGACAGTGAACTCAAGTACAAGAAGTAGAGTTATATTAGACCTCAATGACTCCACAGGCCGCCACTAGAAATCAAGCAAATCTACATTGAGTTTAGTAAATGAGATACTCTTACATAACAGATGCTTAATTATATATTAAATAGTTACCAAATTCTAGATTACAGTGACAAATGAAATGCGAAATTACAAGAAGATTTAAAATAAAATAAAAATTGTAAGAATGATGTATGATAGATTATCTCCTATATGTTCAGCCATCAAGTATTGAAATGTTGAATGAATATGAGCCACACAAAACTTGAACCATGTTTCTTGCATCCAAAAATTATTACTAAATCCTCAGTCCATGGCCACTTGATTTTGGATGGAACAAATAGCCCTAATTACAAGTTCCTTCCCTTTCAATAAGTTTCAAACTTTATTTTAATTTATTTTTTGTTTACATTTGGAAGTTGATCACTTAGTTTAGCAAATCAATATAAAATTTAACGTATAATGACAAAGGTGAAGTGTCTTGAAAAAGAAAAGAGATCCCACCAACATTAATATATACATATACATTAATAAAATCAAAAGGAAAAAACGCATGGTGGTTTTGTATGCCAATCTTATAGCTAACTTTGTTAAAGCACAAATAGAGTAAAGACATTTTTTTAATGATAAGAGACCATATGCATGTTTTCTGCAAAATTTGTCAGCCATGGGAAGACCAAAAAAATTGATTATTTGATGCATATATGTAGACCGCATATATGTAGACCACTTGTCCTCATACCAAATGTTTTGTACAGTAGGGTTCCATTGGACCACACAGGTTTCCAACTAATATATTGATTAGTGAAGGATGTGATGAAAGGAATGATATCAAATTTATGCATTTAATTCGCGTAAAAAAAAGTTTATGAATTTAATTTGCGAAATCTTAATTATATATTTGACGCTTGACTTCTAATGGCGCTAACTAGAATTAACAGTGACTTTTTCTGCTTCTTAATTACTCTGTCTGTCTAATGTCTATACAGAAGTAAATAAAATTTGCATTGATTAGGGTTAACAAATATGATCGGCTGGCAATGTTAAAATAAAGAAGGTTATACAAACGGCAAAGTTATCTATAGGTTTATATAGATTTCCAATATCATACTATATGATTTGCAAATATTTACCATATTCTATTTACTATATATATGGGTTAAAGTGATTAAGTATGGGTAACACATGAAAGTCGAAGTATGTATGTTATGTTATTCGATACAAACTTTCTTTTTCTAGGATCTATTGTGCCAATAAGTAAAAAGATTTCTGCATACAAGAATAAATAAGTTTTTTTTAAAAAAAAAAAAAAGAAAAGGGACGGGTAAACCTAAATACAATTTTAACCCTCTTTCTTACTTTCAAGAATTAAACTCGAACTGCCATTCAGCGGCTCGTTAAAACGAAAATAGTTACCAACCTGACTACGCCATGGGGATACAAGAACAAATAAGTTGATAAGATGAGAATTTAAAAAATTGGCCCTAGTCAACTTACTGTTAAGATATCCTAATGGGTTTCAAACCATGCTTTAGCCAATCATCCAATCAGATGAATAGTTATCTCTTACTCACCATGAATCTTTAATTGAGCACGTAGCAATTGCTTGTAATTGTTACCCCTAAAAAAAAAAAAAATTGCTTGTAATTGGCTCAACCATATATAGTTAACTTCAGACTTTTTATATATAGTTATTATAATGGAATCTTTTTCTACTTTGGATATTCTTATTATTTTAAATGTGAATTTAGAGTTTCACACCGCTATCAAATGATTTCGTAACATTGAAAAAGATTTTCAGCAGTTTATAATGTTGTAAATTCATTTAACAACGGTGTGAAATTGTAAATTCGCATTTTTAAAAAATACAAGCGCTCACGACCGAGAGTGATTAATAATAACGATCACGTACACTTTGTTCCAATTCCCAAACAAGACATTCCATAGAATCGGTCCCCATTATCAAAGGAGCACCTTTCCTCCATTTAGAAATACTCTATAATTAAACAAACAAAATATATAAAATCACAAACTTGCTTTGAAAAAATCAAAATCCATATTACAAAGTAAGTTTTTTATTGGCTACTAATTAATTAATTATATCAGTACACTGGCCCTAATAGTATATATACGACAATTTTATTTTTAAATTTGCAAATTGGTACTAGATTGCATACACACACACACACACTATATGTAATGTTTTCAATTTAAAGCCTTCGTCATTTGTGTGTTACCTGGCTCATCCCACTACATAACTGTCCAAAAAAGAAACATTAGGTAGACCCTTACCTGCTTAAAGTATTAGGGTTAATTAATTTATTTCTTCAAAACTTGACCTAGATCACACAGCATCTTTATTAGTTTTGAAATTATGTAAACTAAGGTTTTCCTCACATTTCATGAAGTACTGGAGTTGAGAGACATCATTCTTAATTTCTGCATTAGATTTTCAAATAATCTCAACATTCATCAACATACCTTAAGACCTTAGCCATGGATCTAGAGCTAACCTTGAAAGAGACTATAACAGTGAGACCATATGAACTGCAGGCAGCCAATACACAAACTATTGAGCTCTCTGGTCTTGATAGGATATCTCCTGCAATGCTCTACACCGTCTTCTTTTATAAATCCCGGCTGAAAAATGATGGAGAAAGTCCTGTTGAGCTCGAGAGAGCGAAAAGGGCTCTCCAAAGGGTGTTGGTTTCGTGGTATCCAGCAGCAGGTAGGTTTAAGTTCAATGAGACCACAGGGAAGCTAGAGATTGACTGCAACTATAAAGGAGTCACCATGATAACTGCAGTGACTGAATCCAAGCTTCAAGAGCTTGGCTGCTTGCATGAATATAAACCTTGCTATGAAAGCTTGTTCCTAAACTCTCTTAATCCAGCGATGTTTCGGAAAATCCCCTAGTCCTTGTGCAGCTTTGAATTTCTTGAAAGAAACCTAGTTTTGTTTAACTTTTAATTTTCTTAAAGAGCGAAAAAGACTGAATAGTTTTTCGCTTCATTTTGTAATCATTTTCATCTAAGTTGTTGCATCCCCGCTTATCTTTGTCTTGGAGTTAGCTTGACTCATGAAAGAAATTAAAACCCTTACCCTAGATTGAACCTTGACCTCCTTTTATAACCAAGTGGATTCTTCTGTACGGATATTTTATTTCGCAAGTTTATATGTTATAGATGGTATATCTACATGCAGGCTTCTTTAATTACTCTATTATAATGCTTTTCTTTTTCTTCTTTGCTCGTTATATAGCCCTAAATTTCCACGAGTCTTACGTAAAAAAAATCGGATCCGGCCCGGATATGCAAAGATCCGGAAGATCCAGATCCGGATGCAATTACATCCGGAAATACGAATATCCGGATCCGTATTTTTTAATTTAATTAAATTTCAATATAAAATATAATAAGCTAAAAAATTTAAAAGTATGAATTTATGATATTATTGTATGTTATCCATGTTGAATTGTCCATTGTTGAATTATTAATTATTGAATTATAAATTTATAATTAGATTTTATTTGATATTATTAGGTAAATTGTGAATTTATATTATTTTTTATGTTTAATTTATGTTGTGATATATTTAATTATAGATTATAATGTAAGATGTTATTGTATGTTATTCATGTTGAATTGTTAATTATTGCGCTATGAATTTATGATTAGATTTTATTTGGTATTATTAGATAAGTTGTTGAATTTATGTTGTGATATTTTTAATTGTGAATTTATGATGTTATTGTATGTTTTTCATGTTAAATTATTAATTATAAATTTATGATTGTATTTTATTTGATATTATTATATAAAATTTTAAAATTTTAAATTACTAAAATTTAATATTTACAAATCCGGATTTTGCCATCCGTAAGTCTTAGTCTTTTCAAAATTTCCTTTTGGAAGATTAGTAGGTTTGCTTGTGGGGGAATTTCAATTGGTATTATTCGATGGGAGCATTCAACTTTCTAGCATCATGGGCTCATGTATCAAGTGGAAAACATGAGTCTGATCTTATTTTCCCTAGCCATTCAAGAGATGCTCTACTGCATGCAATCTCTTCTCCTATTTATTCAAGCACTGCTGCTTCAATATATGAACAAGACCACGTTGCAGCCATTCAAGATCTATGTCGCATACCTATGCAGGCCATGGCCTCTGATGACAGATGCTGGGAAACAGCACTGTCAAAATTCGGCCAGATCGACCCACAAGGTGAGCTTATACTTGTCACACTAAGTGTGAAGAAGGAAGTTGTAGATGCTTGGAAAGGAATAGCAACTGAAAGCCGCAAACTCTCAAGGTGCTCCACATTTGATGTCCAATATGCACATGTTTGGAAGGTAAATTTTCATAGTATATTATTAAATATTTTATAAATAAATACGTGGTGGCGCGAAATCTTTAAAGGATCAGCACAACTCAAACCAGCATTAATATTAAATCTTAAATTCTTTAAAAATTTTGTTGATGACTAATGTCCACATGGACATTAATATACAGGCAAGAGTGATGGCTCACCAACATATGCTTGCCTTTGTACTTGCCTCAGTGTCTTTACTCGAAAAGCCTCTTCATCAAACAATTCAAAGGATTCAAGAAGCCAAAGATGTTATCACCGATGAATATATCAAATTATACACAAAGGCCCTCGAGTACTCCTCGGATAAGTTTTTCCCCTCTATGAGAGAATTGACTATCATAACCGATTGGCTGAGATTTCCTTTTCATGCCCTTGATTTTGGATGAGGACCGAGACTTTCTGGTGTAGCTATATTAGCAACTCCTTTCCCGGAAACTGCTTTCATAATGTTAAATCTTGAAGGAAGATACCTAGTTTGACGACTTGGAATTGGAAAAAAACACGCGCAACATCTCATCAACAACTTCAATAACTTTAATTGCTGATCATGCATGCATAATATGTATATGTGTGTGTGTATATATATATATTATTCTTAGGTGCACGTACCATTTATGCTTTTTTAATGCGAACACGCTGTTTAATCTATACGATTTAATAGAGTTAATTTTTAATACATTATAAAGTTATGCAGTTTAATAACGTTCTTCATTGACTTTATTAAACCACACGGTTTAACAGCGTGTTCACATAAAAAAAAAAAAAAAGACGTTTAACTAGAGAAGATCTATATATATATTAAATTTGTTTGTGACATTAATATTGTTACAAATTCTTGATTCGAAAACATGTAAATTGCCTTCCTATTGCTGATGTTGTTAGTTGTAATATATTGTGCATATATGATGTCATTGATGTGTCCTGTAGAATAGAAGTCAATGTATAAGTGAAGTGGTGTTTGTGTCATGTGTTGCAGCATGTTCGAACGAGTGTTGAAATGTATATACAATTCAATTTCTCTACAATCATATTATCACATCGAACCTAATAAATCCTTAATATATATTATTACTTTAAAAATAAAATAAATTCAATCCTAATCGAACAGAACAATAAACAGCATTCACAAGAAGGCTAAAAAATTCTTTAGTGGTAGCTTGTGCCTTAACATATATGTCATCATAACTCACAAGAGAGTTAAATTTAAACAGGAAGATTACAAATTTTCCCCATATTGAAATTAATTTATCTTTTTTACTATTTTCATAATAGTAAAAAATTCTTTGACACTATAGTTTTATAATATTTTTATTATACTATCCTAATTTTTAAATATATTTTTATTCATATTTATTATATATAAAAAAATTAAAATAATAAAATTTAAGTACTAAAAATAACAAATATATGTTTTGATGTGAAAAGAATAATAATAAGAAGATATTTTTATTGTAATATTTTATTTTAATTATTTATTATAAGAAATTTTATTATTAATTTTTTATTCACATCAAAACTTATACTTTTTATTTTTAGTACTTGCATTTTCTATTTTAATTTTAATTTTTATGATTTATTTAATTTATAATAAATATGAATAAAAGTGTCTAATAGAATATTAATTTATTTATATTAATTTAAGTTTTGATGATTTAATTTATAATAAATATGAATATGAATAATTTATTTCTATTTAATTTTTATGATTTATTTAATTTATAATAAATATGAATATTAATTTATCTTTTATACTATCATAGGATTATTCGTTATTATAAAAATAATATGAAAATAAATAATATATATTAATTTAAGTAAGACAAAGTCCCTTATAAATAAATAAAAAAAAGGTGTCTAATAGAATATGTAGACTTGTGTTATCCCAACGTGTCAACGTGGGAGCATGTTTTCAAATTTCAATCAGTCAAGACTTCATTGAACAAGGTTTTTTTTTTAATGTTAAAAAATAAAATTTGGACGGTCATGTAGATGTTGTATTATATACATCAAGCAATAAAAACTTATTAAAATTCCAGGTTAGTCAAAAATGAAGAACATGCAATGCAGTCTCTCAACACATGGACCACGAAGGTTGAGGCAACGGCGCACAGACAAAAATTCAATTGGGTGGCTTCGAATTGAAATTGAGTAATTGACAACTTTCAATTAATTAATTTGAATTTCAATCCCAACTATCTCAATCACCAACCTGTCAGAAATTCAACACTTACAATTTATGTTGCATTGTTTCTAGCTTCCCTCTTCCAAATGCCAACCAGAAGAATTAAATGTTGTTGTCTTTGTGGGATTTTTAAAGCAGTTGATGAGTGCAACAGTAAATTTGGCACTTATAAAAGATGGGGGGTGGGTTTTTTCAGATGAGGAGGCCAAACAATTACAAAGTTTTGTAATTGTTGTTATTGAATAACAAAAAATAAAAATAAAAATAAAAATGTAGCGTCACTTTTTAAATGATACATGAAAAGAATATAGCATAAAGTAGTAGTAAGTAGTCGGCTGTTTAAGTCGGAAATGCCTCGAGCAGAGTATAGTTTTTGCAAATTGAAGCTAGTAATAAACAAAAATTCAAATCTAACCACTACGAGCAAAGTTATTTTGATCAAATGATACGTTATGTAAAATAAAAGATTGTAATATTTTTATTAATCTTGAACGAATAGCATAAATGTTCCAGAATTTTTCCAGCTGTTTGCACTTTGGATTTATAGAAAGTTTTAATGTTTACAGCTTGCGTCCAAAAACCATTGGATCATCACGGAATCCGAATCCACTCCTGCACAAGACAAATCATTATTTAAAAATAAAAAATAAAAAAAGAAAAAAACTATTTTCAGAGATTTTTCAATTTTTTTTTCCTTTAAAATGCTGTTCCTCTTTTGGGCTGTAGTAAACTAGAATTTAAGTTGACCAAAACGATGATTAAGAAATGATTAAGGAGTTGAATTAATGGAGAAATTCAGAAAAATGTTAGAGGCTTGTAAATGCTTACTGAACAGCCAGTCTTTGCTGTTAGGTTGACAAATATGCCCTGCACTTCACCGCACAAATTGCTAAGTGAAATCATTATAATATCAATATGCCAAACCAGACAAGAGTGAAGCAATAAGACTCTGTGAATAGGGATGGCAACTTAATTCGGACTCGGCTCGGACTCGGACGAACCCAGATTTTTTGGACCGGGTTCAACCCGCACCAGATTAATTTTTTTTTCAGAATCCGGATGCGAAAATGGAAATCCGGATATTTCCGGGTCCGAGTTCGGGTTTAAGTGTTCCGGAAATCTGGAACCCGGACCCGAATTTATTTATTTATATATTAATTTTTTAAAAATATTTAATATAAATATAAATATATATATATATATATTTTTTTTTAGTCAAAAAAATTATTTTTTAAATTATAAATAATTATTTTTTATTTTAATTTAAATAATTTTTAACAAATCCGGGTTTAAAACCCGGAATCCGGAAACCTAGATTTTTTCGGGTTAAACCCGGACCGGACCCGGATTGAAAAAACCCGAGTTTTAATCTGGATCCAGTATTGAAATTCATTATCCGGGTCCGGATCCGGAAAGCCCAAATTCGGACCCGGACCCAGAAATTGCCATCCCTATCTGTGAATGAGAGGACTGTTATTTTTATGTTTACAACGCTTATTTAAACACGAATTATATAAGTAGAATATAAGATATTGCAAATTTAATATAAAAATTATAAATTAATATTAAATATAATATAAAATAAGTAAATTAATATATGAATAATAATTTAGTATATTAATAATAGTAAATAAAATAAAAATTTATAAATATAACATAAAATTTATAAATTAATATTTTATTAAATAAGATATGATTTAAATAAAAGAAACATAATAAGCCTTATAAATAAAAAGTAAAAATAAATAAATTAAAATTAGAATTGGTAAATTAGTATATTATTAGTGAACAAAATAAAAACTTACGAATGTTACGTATAACTTATAAATCAATAATAAATGTAAAATAAAATATTAATTAATATAAATGAAATACAAGTCTTGTAAATAGAAGAAGAAATAAGTAAATTAACAAGTAAACTAACATATGAGTAGTGAATTAAAGTATTATTGTTAAACAAAATAAAAATTTACAGATATAATATAAAACTGGTAAATCAACATTAAGTATAAAATAAAACGTAAATTATGTAAATGAAACATAAGGTTTGTAAATAGAAAGTAAAATAAGTAAATTATTATAAAAATTATTGAAAAAAATAAAAACTTATTATAATAATGATTACCTTATATATTTGTTGATTTTGTTTCTAAATTAAATAATGATAGTTTTTTATTTATGTAATACATGTAATGATATGTATGAAATTTTATTAAAAATAAAACTTATTTTCAAAATTAGATTTTGAAAAACTATTTTTTTTATGTTTTTCAAAACTATTTGTAAGATAAGATGATTATATATATATATATATTTTAAAGGAAAAGGGGGCGAGCAAGCCCAAATATAATTTTTTAACCCCCTTCCCATCCCTAAGAATTGAACATGAGCTTCCACGGCTCTACGGCGAGCATAATAACCAACCCGACCACACCCTTAGGGGCAGATGATTTTATATTATTGTAAACCTCTTCGATAGTAACTCTAAATGATCTTTAAGTATAAGTAAAAAAAAAAAAGTAAAAAACAAAATGAAGTATATGTAAAACAAACAATTAGATCTAATTTTATTAATATATCATATATGTCTAGTAACATAACATTTTTTTTTTATCCACATCAAGAAAAATAATTTTGCGCAATTAACATGTGTAGTAAACAATACTATAATATAAAATAAAAAAAATTATGAATGTCATAGAATGAACTCCTCCTACTCCTCCTTCTCTTATCCTCTATATAGCTCGTCGTTGGTCCTTGTACACTTATCGATGAGTGCCCGCTGATGGCTCCGCTTAGCATCACTGGTGTAGACCTTAGCCTATACAAAATGAGATTTTCCTCCCCACTAGAACACTCCCTTATGCTTTTGGAATGGATTGAATCGGTTCACTGGATGGAATTGGAACATGATTAGATACCATATGAGCAGGCCCGACAAAACCCTTGTATAGCTTCTTCGATTTTTCGATAAAGAGAAATATGGCCCACGGTGGTTTAGAATTTATGATCAAACTAATTTAATAAAACTTATTTAAATTATTTTCAATAAATTTATTTTAACGAGTGACTTTTCCTTTGTTTAATTCAATTAATGAATAAATTATTTTTTGCTTAATGAAAGTTTAATATTGGTTTATAAGTTTTATATTATTTATATAATTATTTTAAAAAAGTTTAAAATATCAATTTAGAAAACTTATATTAATTTTCTTATTTTATCTTTTATTGATAATTTTTATATGTAATTTACAAAATTTATATTTATCACGACACGATAAATTTTTTTTTTTTTTGTTAATAATACTGATACGATTCAACCACAAGTCTATTGATATTTATTGTAACTAGAAATTTATTGAAATTAAAACTAAATTAATTCTATTAATAATTGATATTAACAAGCGTTGGATATTTATGTGAGAATTGTAGTACTGTATATAAATTTCCATTTTTAAAAAAGAAAACGACGGAAGGTGATCCTTATTAATTTAGAAAGAATATGAATTTACCAAACTGTGGCTTGAGCATCGTATAAACCTAAAAGGAAGAAAATATACATAAATCTTGAGATAAATGGAAATAAAAATTGAGAGAATGGGAAAATCTCATTGTCAAAATCTAGAAGGTATAAAATCTTTCTTTTACGAATCCAAAATATTTGTCAAAAAAATTTCACATTTATGGTTTTGCATTAATCGGAATATATGATGAGATTGGGAGAATCAAAATTAGGCAGCTGGCGTGACCATATCAAACAGCTGCTTTTCCTTAAGTATAAGGTGTTTGTAAGTTGTAACGACTTCCAATAACAAAGACCAAAACTGAAAGCCGATGAAAACCTAGTAACGAAAAAGTGGTGCACAATTTCAAAACGACACACCTTTAGGCTTTATTCCCCAATATTTTAGTTTTGAGGCTATTATAAGGTATTGGCACACTTACTTTCAACTTGGTGCTTGCTATTTTTAACCCTATGTAAATAGAATAGACTATAGAGAGAGACAAAATTACGATAAAAAAAGAGTTATTATGTTAAAAGTAAAACCGTAAACTTGCAGCAAGTTAACTTAAAATATTGATTACAAATTTATGTGACATATCTCATCATGTGATCGTATCACTTATCACAAGTGTTACAAAATGATTATACTAATAATATGATGAGAATTAAGAATTCTTTAAACCTACGTGACTAATGTTGACCTCTTATTATAGTTAAAAATTTTATAAGTTGAATTAATTGACACCTGTTAATATAAAGTTATTTTATTTGAAAAACAACTCATACCAATGAAATTTGTATATCAAGTAACATCCAGATTGATATGATTCAACACAAAATGGAACATTTATAACCTCATCGTGTCATGTACCTATTCTATATACATTGTTGTATTATAGCCAAACTCAAAAATGAATAATAACTGAATACACTTCCGCGCACGATATAAGATAAAAGGAGTGGTCCATTGCAGTCAGTGTCAGGCCATGCTGCAGGCTGCTTGCTTGATGGTCTCGAGTCCAGGTCCCAAAATTCCCAAGCCATATAAAAAGGTGGACCCCATTTGCATGTGCCAACTCATCTGTGTTCACTTTCATTTTCTTTTCTTTTTCCTCCAAACACACTGAAAAAAAAAAATCCACGCCTGTATCTCTCCTCTTTTTAAACCCAATTTTTTATTTTTCCATTACTTCCCTCATCTCCGCCGCTTCGTCTGTCTGTCACTCTCTCCCTAACCTCTCTGTGAAAAACACGCATCACTCTTTGCAAGGAATTAAAAGAAGATGAAATTTCAAACAGACAAATAAACAAACACCTTGCATTCAATGCTTGTAAAACCCTAAGTAAAACCAATTTTTTTTTTTTTTTTTTACAAAAAAAGGGGAAAGAGCAAAGAAAAGAAAGTTTCGCCTTTCTCTCATCTTCCTTCACTCTCTTCAATTTTCCCCAGAAATGAAGAAACCCCACCTGGGTGTTTCTCTTTTTCTCCTCTCGCTTCTCTCTTCAACCCTCTCAGTTGATTCCCAGTCCAGCTCAGATGCCGCAGCCATGCAAGCTCTTAAGACCAGCCTAGGAAACCCGGCAAGCTTAGGCTGGACCGACCCGGATCCGTGTAACTGGAAGTATATTCAGTGTAGTTCCAGTAAACGGGTCACCGGGATCCAAATCGGCGGACAAAACCTCGAAGGAACCCTCCCTAAGGAGCTCAATAGCCTCTCTTCACTGACAGTACTAGAGGTGATGAGGAATAAACTCACAGGGCCGATCCCAAGCCTTTCTGGGTTGAGTTCTCTTCAAGAAGTGCTTTTTGATTACAATAATTTCACCTCCGTGCCATCAGATTTCTTCAAAGGCTTAACGTCCTTGCAAGAAATAAGCTTTGATTATAATTCGTTCGACTCTTGGGTAATACCTGAAAGCTTGAAAGATGCCACGGGTTTGCAGCGTTTTTCTGCAAATGAAGCTAACATTACAGGGACTATTCCGGATTTTCTCGGGGGAGATACGATTCCCGGACTGGTGCATTTGCATTTGGCTTTTAATTTTCTCCAAGGTCCAATTCCATTGAGTTTTGGCAAGTCTTCTATTCAGACCCTTTGGTTGAACGGGCAAAAAGGTGACTCAAAGCTTAATGGATCAGTTGCAGTGATACAAAATACGACTTCTTTGACTCAGCTATGGCTTCATGGTAACTCTTTTACGGGTCCTTTGCCTGATTTATCTGGGCTGAGTAGTTTGAAAGATTTCAGTGTGAGAGATAATCATTTGACGGGTATTGTTCCTTTGTCTTTGGTTAATCTTCCTTCGCTTGCTGTTGTCAATTTGACTAATAATTTATTTCAGGGTCCGACCCCAAAGTTTAGTTCTTCTGTTAGGGTTGATATGGCAAAAGGGTCTAATAGCTTTTGCTTGGATGATGCTGGTGTAGCTTGTGATGGGTGGGTTACTGTTTTGTTGTCAATTGTGGAATCCGTGGGTTACCCAACGGAGCTTGCAGAGAGTTGGAAAGGAAATAATCCTTGTAATAGTAACTGGAAGGGTATCTCGTGTGATGCTGGAGGAAACATTACTGTTGTCAATTTCAAAAATTTGGGGCTTTTGGGTACAATTTCTTCTAATTTTTCTAAGCTTACTTCCCTGAGGCAGTTGATGCTTTCAGGTAATGAACTTACTGGTACTATACCAAAGGAACTTACAACTCTGCCTAGTCTTCAGATGTTAGATGTGTCAAATAATCATCTTTTTGGTAAAGTTCCAAATTTTAGACAAAATGTGATTGTTAAAACTGATGGAAACCCTGATATCGGAAAAGATAGTAGTAGTTTTACTCCTAAGCCACCTCCTGGGAGTTCACCTACACCACCCGGGGGTGACAGTGGAGGAAATGGTTCCTCTGATGGTGGGAATAAGAATTCAAATACAGGAAAGATTGTGGGTTCTGTAGTTGGTGTTGTTTGTGGCGCGTTTATTGTTGGATTAGGATTTTGTTTGTATACCAGAAAACGGAAGCGTTCTGGTCGGGTACAAAGTCCAAATACTGTGGTTATCCATCCTAGTAATGGAGATGGAAATGCTGTTAAGATTACAGTTACAGAGTCTAGTGTTACTGGCGGTGGAAGTGAAAGTCAAAGTCTCACAAGTAGTGGGCCTAGTGATCTTCATGTGGTTGAGGCTGGAAGTATGGTGATTTCAATCCAAGTTTTGAGGAATGTAACTAATAATTTTAGTGAGGAAAATGTATTGGGAAGAGGTGGTTTTGGGACTGTGTACAAAGGGGAACTGCATGATGGGACAAAGATTGCGGTAAAGAGGATGGAGTCAGGAGTGGTGAGTGAGAAGGGCTTTGCAGAGTTTAAGTCTGAGATTGCAGTTCTTACAAAGGTTCGACATCGCCACTTAGTGGGCCTTCTTGGCTATTGCTTGGATGGAAATGAGAGGCTTCTAGTTTATGAATACATGCCTCAAGGGACCCTTAGTAGGCATCTTTTCAACTGGAAGGAGGAGGGATTGAAACCACTTGAGTGGACTAGGAGGTTGACAGTTGCCTTGGATGTCGCTAGAGGTGTTGAGTATCTACATGGTTTAGCACATCAAAGTTTTATTCATAGGGACCTCAAACCATCCAACATTCTTCTTGGTGATGATATGCGGGCTAAAGTTGCAGATTTCGGATTGGTTCGTCTAGCACCAGATAATGGAAAGCATTCAATTGAGACCAGACTAGCTGGAACTTTCGGCTATCTTGCTCCAGAATATGCTGGTAACTAATTCTATTTATTTCAGATTGAGTTGAAAGTGTCTGATTGACATTCTCTTTTCCCCCATTATTTTTGTAAAGGTTTAATCTTCCTCCCACACAAACTGCCTAGAGATTTTTATTATGCACTGTTAGCAACAGGAAGGCTTTACTGGATAGGATTAGGATGTTTAGTTCGACTGTGGAGGATGCAGCTAGATGGTAGCACTTCTCTTTTTTTTTTTTTTCCCCATTTTTACTGTGTTTTAATATTCATATTCACTGCATTTTAATATGTCAGAGGTTTCTTTTAGTTTTCCAACTGTATAGAATTGATTTGTGTTTGGTGTTTACTCTTTTTCTTTTTTTTTTTTTTTGCTTTCCTGGTTCTAAAGCTGAAAATTTTGGTATGACTTGGCAGTGACTGGACGAGTGACTACAAAGGTTGATGTGTTTAGCTTTGGAGTTATTTTGATGGAGTTAATCACGGGTAGAAAGGCACTTGATGAAACCCAGTCTGAGGACAGTGTGCACCTTGTAACATGGTTCCGCAGAATGCATATTAACAAGGAAACATTCCGGAAGGCAATTGATCGAACAATTGAGGTTGATGAAGAAACACTTGCTAGTGTAAGCACTGTGGCTGAGCTGGCTGGTCACTGCTGCGCAAGGGAGCCTTACCAAAGGCCTGATATGGGTCATGTAGTTAATGTACTCTCATCTCTAGCCGAGTTGTGGAAACCAGCAGAACCAGATTCTGATGACATATTTGGCATCGACCTTGACATGACTTTACCGCAAGCATTAAAGAAGTGGCAGGCATATGAGGGAAACAGCAGCATTGGTGACTCTTCTTCTTCTTCATTCCTTGCCAGCACAGATAATACACAGACTAGCATACCCACAAGGCCATCCGGATTTGCTGAATCATTTACATCAGCTGACGGACGATGAAGGAGGACAAGAAAGGAATGGAAGATTAACGGTTCTGAGAGGTTTTCTTTGTTCATTCTTTATGCTTCTTGGTTTTCTCTCTTTGTGAGGCTTGGTTCTCTTTCTGCTATATTCTGCTGGAGATGCCTTAATTCTCCGCTTTATTTCTGTAGTTTAAATATTTTTTTAATGTTTTTCTGGTGTTCAGGGGTCCTTGAAAATGCAAATAGACAGATACTTGAGCAAGAGTTGTTCTTTAATGTTCATCTCTTTAGTGCTTTATTTACAAGTAGTTTACTCCTAATATTTGGTGTCATTCATACTGGAATTGATTTTGATTCATTCAGCTTTTTATTGCCTTGACATGAAAAAGTCTCTACTCAATTTTCATTGGAAAGCTTACAATGAAATTTTTGTGCATGCTTTAGCTAATGCATGTGCAGTACCTTTTTGCTTACTTGTCATGCATCCACATGGCGCGACTCTATTTGGTTGGAAAAGATAAATGTGGATCCTCAGTTGACGGTGTTTGGGATTCATTAGACCGGGCAACGCAACCCCACCAAAAATATATATATATATATATATATATATATATTTAAAATTGAGATTGAATAATTATAATTTTTAAATTTTAATATTAAAGTGTTTAGTAAATATTAACTTATAATTTAGAAGTTATGTTAATAAAATTTTTTATTTATATAATAAAAAATTTATTATATTTTTAATAATTTTATTAAAATTATTATTTAAAAATTATATTTATTATATATTATTAATTTTTATTTTATAATTATAATTTTTAAACTATTTTATCACAATCTTAAATATACTCATAATTTATTTTACGTTTATTTTACACTCATGGGCAATCAGCGTTCAGCAGGTCCTAGTAAAAGAAATATTTATGCTTGCATTATCACAAAGTTTAGGTAAACGGATGAAGACAACGAAATCAATGGAGACTCTCTCTCCTGAACAGCTCATCCTCACCGACAACGTCCGATAAATCCATGTCATGTGTTTTGTTTGATCTGCATGATTATCTGACACTTGTCTGAATCAGAATGGTTGGTTTTGTTTGATATGGCTGCCAGCTGCATCTCATTTCCCATTGCCATTTGGCGATTTCTTTTGCTAGAATATTTTTCTCCAACTCGTAACCGCGTGGGGACGTTCGTCACAATTTACACATACATCACTTGGGTGTAGTGACTTCTTTCCTTTTTCTTCATTCCATCCAACAAGCAGAAACCTCCATCATTTGATTATAATTATAAAAGATTTAGTGGTTCAGATGATTACCGTGCTGTTGAGTGGTGACTTAGCATGTCAAATTCTAATTTCTTATTCATTGTTGCCCAGAATAAGCCGGATTTTTCAAAAGTTTTGTCTAATAGGATTGGTGTTTTATTTTGACGGACAGATGTCCCTACTCCCTATGGTCATGGTCATGTGTGATTATTTGTATTTTATTCTTTCTACTTAGCGGTGGCCGTGTGTGTCCATCAGGACAACAGTTTGCCCAATGCCCATCACTGAACGTTGACTTCTCTAATCCTTGTTCAAAGGTTTGATTAGTGTTTAGATCTCATTACACGTTTTGAATGTGAAATGTAGGGTGTGCCGGTGGCGGTGCATGTGATTATGGCCTATTTGGCGTTGAAGCGGTGTAGTTTATGTTGCGAGTAAGTATGTGATATTATTGATTTTTCATACTGTATAAGTGATATTAAATTAAATTAATTTTTAAAATATAATAATTAATGTTTATTAAATATTTTAATATTATATTTATTTAACTATCTAATCTCAATCTAGCCCGGCTTGAGTGGCTTGAGGGCTTTTGATTAAGCATTTCTTCGGTACAAATAGAACTAGGCTGCTTTTCACATTTGTGACTCATTTCTTTAGGATGGCTTATTTTCAAATAGTTTATTTAAGACTATTGAGCTAAGCTTTTCCTTTTTTTCTCTTTTAGTTTTTCACTAACATTTTATAGTACTAATGTAAGATTTGTAGTAGCACACGCCACACGCAAAAGAAATTGCATTCAAACGTGTGATTGTATTTCCTTAAAAAGGGCTAAATTTCAAGTAATAAGTAATCAACACATTAAATTCGTTTAGTGTGTAAGCAATGAACTGTACACGACTTGGTGGAGTATGCTTATTACGTCAATTGAGTTGGCTGTCAAGCACTTGTTCATCTTCCTCTGCCCGGATGCACTTTAACTTGGATGCATGGCTTTTTACATTTCTTTCTTTATTGTGATTCCAATCTTACGTAAGTATACAGTTATCTACTTTTATTTTTTCACCTATAAACACAAATATGAAAAACTCCTTTTTGAATTTGGCCCTTATCTATACATTTTTACGTAATTTATAAATACTACTTAAATCTTATAAATGCCCAAAACAAGAAGATAATTCTTGTCTTTATTCTAGATAGATAAAAGGTTTATGAGAAAAAAAGAATTAAGGTCATTCTATGATGACGTTATAAAAAATTATAAATTACAACATTAATAATGAGATAAATATATATTGTTAAATTTAATGAATGGTTTACAAAAATAGAAGTTAATTAGGATGATATTTTAATTATTTAAAATCTCAATTTACCATATATCAATTAAATATTTTTTAAAGATCAAATAATTAAAACGAAACAAGTATAGTCTGTCTAAACTTCTTCTGTATTTTTCTTTTCTTTATAAAAATATATTTTAATATTAACACACCTCAATATTTGTTTATTATCTTATTTTCTTTCCTCACAAAAAAGCTACTAGATTAATAAGTATGAAAACGATCAATTCAACTTAATATTAGCCAATAAGTAATTTAAAAAAAGAAAGAAAGAAAATCACAATAAATAAAATTAAGAATTCAAAATTTTAATTTTTTGGTGATTTTAAATAATATTTATTATTTAATTAAAAATAAAATTCTATCCATTAACCTACATATTACCAACAACTTGAATATTAATAATTAAGTAATTAGTTATTTACCTATAAAATTAGATCAATAGTGGTTATTAAAATATTTAAATCTTTAGGTCCATAACAACTCCATTATCTCAATGCTGTAGAAATTCATGAAGCATCATAGAAAAATCTAAATAAATATTATAAATGACAGGAAGATAGGGGAATTTTATTTTCGAATTAAACGGGGGTTCATATACAACGGTAAAACGACAAGCAAGCCCAGGTTTTGGTAGTTACTATGTGTATTGGGCCCAGGACTGTTGGACGTGCATTTGAGGCTTTTAAGCTTGTACTTCAAAACATGAATGAATGAATCATGAATGAATATGTGACAATAAAGAAGTCATTATGTCAAAATTTGTTAGTTGAAAAAGATTTTACTTTTTAGAACACAATTTCTCAAGCTCGAATAAGTTTATTTCTGAGAAAACGGGTCGGACTGTCCTGAGCCGGGTCTCGCATTCCATTTGTTTTATGACTGGCATGGCTCAGTTGTGCTCGAGGACTTGACTGCAGCGAGCAGAAAGGTGAGCTCGGGTCTCGACTAGTCTTCGAGCTCCTCGTCCTTGTCCAGCCTTGACAGGGCCTGATGACCTCAAGCAAGCAAGAGAGCTCGGAGCTCGGACGGTTCTGAATTCCTCGATCTTGACCAGCTTTGACGTCTAGTGAGGCCGTCTTCGTGCCGGCGATCAAGACTTCTACTCGAGCTGGATTGACCCTAGGGTGTTTTATTCGAGCTGAAATGGCCTCGAGACCTACCCGATATTACCCAAAGAGATTGATTATTTACTTACTTTATAATTTATATGTCACATTTCTTCATAAGAGCATGTTACAAAAGGTTAGAAAAGAAAAGACAGCAAGTGTTGAGTAGTTATTAATAAATTCTATTGCAACTCAAAAAGAAAAGTACAAACAACAAGTGTAAATGAACCTACATATTAATTGATAGATCCCAATTAATGCTGGATATATATATATGAATAACTTCCATTACAACATATCCCATGTCAGGCCTCTGGTAGGGCCCACTTGATCCGCTAGCTCAGCCACAGTGCTTACAGGGTTTCTTCGTCGGGCTGAGTTGTTTTGTCTATAGCCATTTGGAATGTGTCAAGGTTTGTACGCATTTTCCGGAACCAGGTGACAAGGTAAATGATATATTCAGGATCAGAATGGGTGGCATCAACAGTTCTTCTACCTGTGATTAAGTCCATGAAGATCACTCCAAAGCTATACACTTCAACCTTTGCAGGTATTTCGTCCAGTCACTGCCAAAACATATATGTGTAATTAAACCATGAGGTTTAGGACAGAACTGAGACAATATAAATGTAACAATTTCATAATCTTGAAGGCAGTGGCATGCCTAGCAAGTAGCATAAAATGAGAAGACTCATACTCGACTCGTATGTATTATGTAATGTTCAGTTCTGATTCTGTAAATATACATGTATGTATGAAAAGCAGCGTATAAGTATGTTTTGTATTTTCAGTTCACAAAAGTTAAAGCCTAGAGAGAAGATAAATTTTTTAGAACAATTTGGGAATCCAAAACAAATTTTATACATCTCATTTGGTGATAGCTTGCATTTTGATGCTTAATTAGAAGTACATACTGGCTAAGGCTTGCAGGAAGTAAAGATCTCGAGCTACAGTTAGCATTAATAAATTGAGTGAGTAAAAGCTAGACATGTGCATTCAACTAAAAGAATAGGAATCTTAGGGTACGTTTGGAATTGAGGTTGGACAGCTGTAGCTTTTAAGTTACAGCATTAAAGTGTTTGGTAAATACTAGATGCTATAACTTTTAAGTTATATTAGTTATGTTAATATGATTTTTCACTTGTATGATATAAAATATATTATATTTTTAATAATTTTGTTAAAATTATTATTTAAAAATTATATTTATTATATATTATTAACTTTTATTTTATAATTACAGCTTTTTTTTTCTACAGTAGCTGTAGCTTCAAAGCTATAGCACCTCAATCCCAAACATACCTTTAATATTAGTTACCTACATAATCTGGAGCAAGATACCCAAAAGTTCCAGCTACTCTAGTCAGGATGGAATGTTTTCCGTTTTCTGGAACAAGACGAACCAATCCGAAATCTGCAACTTTAGCTCTCAAATCATCTCCTAGAAGAATGTTGGAGGGTTTAAGATCTCTGAATAGAACTTGGATGTGATAAACCATTTAATTACTCAACACCTCCAACAACAACCATGGCAATATTTAACCTTGTATTTCCACTTAAGTGGTTTCAATCCCTCCTCCTCCCAGTTGAACAGATGCCTGCTAAGGGTCCCCTGGGCATCAGTTCATAAACAAGAAGCGTCTCATTTCCATACAAGCAATGACCAAGAAATGCCACCACATGGTGGTGTCGAACCTTTGTGAGAACTGCAATTTCTGTTACAGCTCCTAATTCCATCCTCTATTCCGCAACCTCAGTTCCATCCTTCAATTTCCCTTTGTACACAATTCCGAAACCACCTCTTCCCAATATATTTTCCTCACTGAAATTATTAGTTGCATTCCTCAAAACTTGAATTGATATAGCCATATCTCCAAAGTCAACAAAGTGAACGTCGCCAATCCCACATATTCTGGGTCTAAAAACTTGGTTGGTACAGTTTCGGGAGATTTTTTATTTCTGACATACAAAGAGACACCCAATCCAACAACAAATAAACCACGGAAAGCACCTATCACTGAACCCAAAATTATTCCAGGAAATTGAATCTTACTCCCACTGCCGGGTGGTACCCAGATGAATTACTTTCTTTTTCAATATGAGGGTTCCCATCAGTAATGACAACCGCATTTTCTCCAAAATTTGGCACTGTACCGTGAAGATGATTGTTCGAGACATCTAATGTCTGAAGACTGGACAGAGTTGTAAGCTCATTTGGTATAGTACCGGTGAGTGAATTATTTGAAACAGTTAAAAGTTTGAGACCGTTTGTTTAGTAAGAAAATGAAGATAATTGAGCAAGAAAATAAGATACTTCCAGAATCTATTTCAATCAATTCATCAATTGTAATTTATACTTATGAATCTGTACAAGAGCTTGCCTTGTATACACGTGAAGTTGGCTTCAACTAATTAACAAACTAACTATGATTATTAACAAAACTAACTATAATTATTTACAACTAATTATAACAAACTGATACTAATAGTCACGTGTGCAAGCTTCTATGTAACTGTCAGGTCCAAGCTGGCATGCCATATCATCAATGTGCATCAGTCTGTTATGGTTGCTATGATCCTCTGCTTTGCTGCTACAGCTGGCTCCCATGCTCACGTGGGCTTCCTCAACAGAAACTAATACCGGTAATGTTTGGAAACTAATACCCGAAAGCCCCAAATTTTGGAAACTAATACCGGTAATGTTTCCTCTAATATCACATGAATTTCCCTTCCAATCGTTATAGGTGGGACAAGGATCATTTTCTTTCCAGGTAACCCATGGATTCCGTGATTTACAACAAAATATTAACCACAAACAAGACCAGGATCATCTAAGCAAAATTATACCCAGTTCTCATATCCACAGTAAGTTCTGAACTATTAAACCTTGGTGAAGCAAATTATTAGTCAAATACATGATTATTGAATGAAGACACAAGGACAATAGCTGACAGCTTATTATCTCCCAAGCTCAAATCTTCCAGACTTGAAAGATTAGAAATATCTGGCAAAGGGCATGTAAAAATCTTGTCATGAAGACAAATGCGAATCAAATAATTCGTGTATTGAAATACTTGAAGTGACCCATTGAGCTTGGTGTTACTCCTTTGGCCATTCAACAAAAGGGTCTCAACTGAAGACTTGCCAAACCTGGATGGAATTGTTCCTTTGAGATAGTTGTTGCCCAGATCCAAAGAGCTTAAGTGAGGAAACGTATCTGTCCCGGAAAAATGGGGAATGATCCTGAAATATTGGCCAAATATTGGCCTCGTATGCAAACTCCAAACTCCTGACATCTTTCAAACTTTCAGGTATTTCCCATGAAGAAATTGGATTATTACTTTAGGCTAAAATGTCTTAAAGACGTTAATCCTATAAAAAAATCAAGAGGCATGTATGAGAAACTGTTGTTATTAAAAATCACAACTTGAAGATAACACAACCCAACAAGACTTGGAATTGGTCCCTGTGAGATGGTTGTTTCCTACGTACATTACTGCCAGTGAAGAGAGGTTTTTAAGGCTCGGAGGAAGTGTTCTTTTCAGATTTTGGTTTTGGAGCTCGACATTGGTCACCTGACCGTCATCCGAGCAAATAACATGACTCCATTGACATGGGTCCGGGTCAGGCCATTTTAAGTGATTCCGGATTACAAGGCTGGCTTTCAGATCTTGCATTACTGCGGCATCTGACCCGGACTGGGTTTGAACTGACACTGTGAAATAGACAAGAAAGAAGAAGGAAACAGACAAACAGATTGCCGTCGTTATTGGGCGTGATATCCAGCTCACGTCACATCATCTCCATCTCCAAATTCGATAAAGATTCAAAGTGACTAAATTTGCAGTTAAATTTAAATAAAACATTTTTTAAAAGAAAATTGATATTACCGTTTTGGAATGCCATCGAAGACAACAGCTTTGTTTCCAAGTCGGCAATGGGGAGAGCAAATTATAATGCAATATAGTTGTAAAGCCGGAAAAAAATGCTGGGCCGTCCAATCGACTGTCTCTATGCTGTTAGTTTATTTATTTTTCTTTCCAGCATATGTTGTACACGCTAACAAATCAAAGACAGATATGATCCATTTAAAAGTATCGACGTTATGTACTGTTAGGATGGAGTTACAATGATTGATCTTCACACTTTAATAGAAAAACAGTCGTTAGTTGATCTATGAACTAACGAAGCTAAAAGATACCATTAAAGAATCAAAAGAAGAACAAGACATATTGTTGATGCAGTTTTTCCCGCGTGCCTCAACAGTGCTTCGAACCTTCAAACAGTGCCTCCAAGCAGCTCGAGCAGGACCCTCTAAACCTTCTGCTCGCGGATACAAATAGCACCTCGATCCTTCTGCTCGCGATAAGCTAGATCTCGAGCAGAAGTGTCTCCTTCGTCCTGCTCACTGCCTTCTTCGTAGCAGTAATCTCCTGACTGCACTCACGTGAAACCGGGTCGGGTCGCCAGGCGTGTCCGCGAAACCCTCCGACGCTCAAGTCGAGAATCGGGTTTATCTTTTGATATCTCCTTAGCGAGGAGACCGGAAAGATGAAAGGGTATTATTTCGCCCCTTTTTGGATCGATATGGTGTTTTCGGAGAATCAAATGGAGAGATTTTTGAGGAAGAACTCGTTTGAGCTACATGATCCTTTTGAATGAAAATTGCCAACCTCTTTTTGGTTCAATTCTTCCAACCCTCGTAACGTTCTCCTTCGCTTCCTTTTATACTCAATTTTTCCCGCTCTTTCCTTTCCAGTCGTCCACTCCCACGCTAGTGGTATCTCGGTCCCTCGACGATACGGATTGGCGGAATATTCCTTAGGGATGAGCTACTGTCCTCTTAACCCGATTCACGTGGCTGGATCACCATGTCGGCAAGTGCGTTAGGAATTATGACACCTTGGAAGCATGTGCCGCCCACTAGTAATGATGATCTCCATCGCACCATGTGGGACCCCGGTCGGACATGAAAGGTGTGCCGAGATTCGAAAAACGGGTCGGGTTGCCTGGCCTGGTCTTGCTCGGATGTGCTCGAGGATCCCTTCGAGCGGGAGAGATGTGCTCGGCCTCGACCTCGACCATCTTTGACCCGGACGAGCTTGAGCAGAGCGAGTGCTTAGCTCTCGACCTTGACCAGCTTTGACCCGGGACGACCTCGAGCTGGTGATGGAGTGCTCGGGCTCGAGCATATCTGAATTTCCTCGATCTTGACTGGCTTTGACCAGAAGGTATGCTCGGGCTAGTCTGTCCTCGGGGTGTTTTGCTCGAGCTGGAAGGGCTTCGAGGGGCCTGTCCGATATTTACCCCAACACATATGTTGTCCTTGGAGGACAAGGCCGTTGAGGCTCGGGAGTGGAGAGACTTGGAAAGTGCTTGGGTAGTCGCCGGTATTAGTCTGAACCAAAGAGCACTTCGAAGCCGGCTTTATTTCATTACGGTGATTGTACAATTGTTCAATCTAGCTCTCGTTACATGGAACAAATCTTTCAAATACATTTTCTTTAATTCTCACTCAATAAAGAGAAATTAACTTGTGATGTACTTGAGAACTCTGATGGAGATTGTTTTTAGAAAGTTTAAAAATGAATTTGAAAAGTTATGAAAATTAATTTTGATGTTTGATAATTTTTTTAAAAAAATTATTTTTAAAGAAATTTTTCAAAATCATAATAAAAATTATTTTTATTCCTAATATAATTCCACATATGTCCTCACCATTATTATTATGATTTACATATAAAATCTAGAAAAAGTTTGGGAAATTTATAAAAATAGTCAAAAAATTTAGTAAATTTCTAAAATAACCACATAAATTTTTTCTATCATACGTAGTTATACATTTCTTTTATAGACTTAAATACCCTTAGATCTATAATCAAAACCAATAATTCACACATTCTCAACTAAAACTCTTCAAAATCCAGCACACTCTAATCCCTAAAACTCACCCACTAATCATCAACTCATCGATTAGAAAGCAAAAAGTTGAGGTTAGTATTTATTTTACACAATGTGTAGTTTTATTTTTTGATTAATTAAAATTTATGAGTTATTTGAGTAAAAACAAGTTTGGAGACGAACCCAAAAAATGTGCAACAGTGCTACAGGCTATCGTGCGACAGACACCTATTGCAAGTGCGATAAGCGCCTGTCGCATGGTTGGACAGAACCTATCACCGTGCGACAGGTGTCTGTCGTAGGGTTGGACATATCTTGTCTCCGTGCGACAGGATCCCGTCGCATGGTTGTCCGACTCATGTCTAAACTCTAAATTTTTTTAAGTACTAATTTTTTATTTCTTAAGCTTAATGGAGTTAATTGTTCTTCAAATGTGTTTTGATGGATTATGGGAAGAATTAACAGACGGTCATTTTGAGTGTAGAAATGGAAAAAATAGAACTTTTTTGGTTTTAAAAAACTGTACATTTAATGTATTTCGTTAAAGAGTATATGAAGTTTTACAAATAAATCCGAATGATTACAGCATTGCATTGATGACAACTTTACAGTCTAGATGTTCTACCCAACTCATATGTTCAATACATATGGATATAGTTGATGATGAAATGATAAGAGTTTTGATACACATGAGCTCTAATTCGGTGAATGAGGGGTGCATCCCTGTTTTTATTAGCAAATTTTCTAAAGTAAGAAATCAAGAGCATGTTGAAGAAGAGAGCGTCGTCACATTCGCAGCTATTGATGAAGAGGTGTTACTGCTGACGACCTCAGTGCAACAAGGTTACTCTCCTTTTCATTACAATGATGATCGCATTAATGACACGAATAATACAATAGCAAATAACATTAATGTTGATTCATACTATAGTCCAATTGACGATGGGGACGATGATTTTGGGTATGTTCTTATTCATGATGATGATAATCATTTGGATAATACTTGCGATTATAGGGATGATGGGGATGGGGATGATGGAGGTGATGGAGATGATGAGCATGATGAGGATCTAGTTGGTGATAAGGAAGATTTGTCTCACTTTGAGAATTGCTATGATCTATGCCAAAGTCGGTCTATTATTCCAAGACCCCATTCGAAGGGCGTAGAAGTTGATCCTTTTGTAAGTATTGCACCAGTTTTGCCTTCAGACTTGGTCACTCCAGACTTTGTTAGAAATATTGGGTGTAATGATATTTGTGTGGGCAAGTTGTTCGATTCTAAATATAATTTAATGTTAGAATTGAGTAAAGTTTCCTTGAGGGATAAATTCGATTTCAAGGTTGCAAGATCTACATCGACACATTTCGAGGCACATTGTACTTTAATTTCGTGTAAATGACATCTTCAGGCAAAAAGAGCATCAAATGAAGAGAATGTACGTTGGGTAGTGATGAGATGTGGCAACATACATACGTGTCGTAATGAGCCAAGGGGCCTTCATCAAGCAAGGAGTCGGGTTATTGGTCATAGCATCGTGGATAAATTTATTCAGGAAAGTGGATATACACTCCAAATGACATTATGACAGACATCCAGTAAGAATACAATATTCGCTTATCATATTAATAAGCTTATCGGACTAGAGAATTTGCTCTTGAGGTGATACGAGGAAGTCAATCAGAATTATATAATTTACTTCCCAAGTATTCTCATGTATTGGAGAAGGAAAATTAAGTGCAATAACTGCTCTTAAATTGGATGGTAATAATAATTTCTTATACTATTTTGTGGCTATTGGATCCTACATCAATGGTTTTTTACAGAGCATCAGACCAGTGATTGCAGTGGGCAGTACTCATCTTAAAGGGTTATATCGCAGAATAATGTTTGTGGCAACATATTTAGATGAAAATAATCAATTGTATCTGATCGCTATTGGGATTGGAGATTCCGAAAATAATAAATCTTGGGAATGGTTTGCAATGAATTTGCATGGAGTAATTATGATATTCCATATTTAGTCATTATTTCCGATCAATGCAATTCTATTCAGAGAGCTGTTATGAAGATATTTCGTAGTGATACCCACGACATTTGTTTCTATTATGTCAAAGGTAATGTCAAGTCAAAATTTAGAATGTCAAAAGCTCTTTGGGATAAGTTTGAGCCCACATTTGTAAATGCAGCAAAGGAATACAGATTTGAAGAGTTTAGATCACAACTTGAAAGGTTGTAGGGAGTGCATTCTAAGGCAGTTGATTACTTAGAGAATAATGTGGACAATTGGCTACGATTTCAATTTGATGGTAGGACGTACAACATTCTAACCACTAACATTGCAGAAAGTGTGAATTATTTGATGAGGAAACCTCGAAAATTTCCCATAACTCATTGGTTTGATCATTTCAGAAAAACATTGCAACAATGGTTTTATAACAGGAAAATAGTGGCAGAATCGATGAGTACTCCTTTAACAATGTGGGCAGACAAAGTAGTATCTGACAGAAAAGATCAAGCTGAAAGAATGAATGTTCGTCCGGTGTCTGAGCATAAATTCTAAGTTTGGGGTGGTGGTGTGAAGGAAGGGTTAGTTGACATAAGTCGCCAGACTTATAGTTGTAGAGTATTCCAACTTGATCAACTTGTATGTGATTATACAATAGTTGCTTCCTACATGCTTGAGTAGATTACATAGATCTCTGTTCTCAGTTTTACTCTAAGGAATTATTATTGAAGGTATATGCAGTGCCAATCAATCCGGTTGGTGATGTCTGTTTTTGGGAAGTTCCACATCACATCCAATAGTTGAAAGTAAACCCACCAATAGAAAAATCGACTTTGGGTCGTCGAAAGGAGCTTAGAATACTATCTGTTGGTGAGGATGTATGATGGAGAACTGTGATATGTTCTTGGTGCAAGGAACGCGGGCATAACAGAAAAAGATATAAGAATCCCATTGTGACGAATCGAAATTAGCGGCTTATTTTATGTTTATTATGTATTCGATATTTTAAATATGATGTATTTTAACTATTATGTTTATTATGTATTTGACATTTTAAACTGTCTTTATTAATATGATTGTTCATAATAAGTGTTGGAGAATTGTTAAACCCGAAATAAGATTAATCGCACTATAGTTACAATTGTTCAAATATATATATTTTACAATCTAATATCCCTATTAAATATGTCAACTGTAATTTTCTTACTAAAATATTGCCATGACTACTATCAAAATTAAATCGTATTTTGAACATTAAAAATATCGTAAATATTAACTTAAACACCCCACAATCGCCTATTTCGGGCTGTTGTTGTGGTACACTCTTATTTAGTATAAGTTTCCAAGGCTCTGCGCTCTGTAAGTCCGGTCGGATGTTGTAAAATCCAATATCTTGTAGCCATCGAGGAAAGATATGTTGAAGTGGCTTGAATAGTGAACCACTTGTGTATAAAGTCTACTCGGGCTACAACTCAATAATCGCCTTTTAAGTTAATTGGAATAAAAACCTACATACGGTAGAAAAAAAACACATATCCAACATTCTTATGTTAAAATCTTTGAATATAAAAGGACGTTTATTGAATTAGATAATAATACACACCATATCAATATCCGCGAATGGTTTTAATTTTGTGTCATCCCGACCATTAATGTAGCTCTTAAGACTTATGTAGTCTAATGAATCTATATCACAGTCATTGTTATTCTACTGAGCATTCAAGAAAACCTAATTACATCTTATATAAATACTATTACTTATTATAATATAATAAAACGATGATTATATATTTAAGAATGTTACCCAAAAATAGACATCTGTATGTGTGCAACCATGATATAAGTCATTAGAGTATTGTTGCTGTTTATTACTTATTAAACGGTAGTATTCATAGATATGCTGTAAATAACAAAGAAACCCGTTAGATTATGCAAGTATATTACAAGTAAATTAAGTAAAGACTAACAATAGTTACCTCATCCTCTAGCCATCACATTAACTCTCTCCCCAAGAGTATTCTAAAAAATTCCTTCGAATATCGAATATCACGATCAACTATAATGTTACCATCAAACCACCAAACAGTGTCGGATCCTCTATTACTCTTAGTAGATTTATATCCACACTTGTCCTTTCGTCGATATCGACATCTGTTGGTTCTATGGCCGGAAGACACTTAATGTTTCTTCCTCGTTTGTAAAGTTTGTAAGTAAAGACATTTAAGGGCATATGACTTGCTATACTCGCGGCCAAACTTACTTATGTCGGGAGGTACTTCCTTCAAAATTTGCATATTGTCATCGTTTACGTCCTCAGATAATAAACACAATGACAGCGGAGTGTGATCATAACAATCTCGAATATTATCAGGGGCCTAGTAATAGTAATAACTTATTAAATCACAATACATTTAGAATAATAGAAAAAAAGGAACTATGTAAATTGCTTACCATGTAAAGGTTTCTCATTGGAGTATCACTGTAATAATGCTTCGTTGAATTTTAAGTATATGAATTAATAAACCCCATTATAGATTTTGCAAACACTCTCGGTTATTTTCTAAACTGCCTTTTTTCATTCCACTCAACCTCAGCATCCGCCATTATCTTGGTTATTGTTTCTTTCATGTCAATAATAGAACGATCAATTTTATCCATTCTACGAATGACATAATCATACGAACACTTTGATTTCGACTGTGATAAAAAATAAAAATAAATATATTTTATGTATAACATCATTGTTTTAAAATAATTAAATGTTAAAAATAGCATTTAAAGCATCTAACTTCTCTTGCGGCTTTATATTTATGATTAACAGGCGACTGATCATCCATTTTATATTCATGATCAACTAGTGCATGATCGTCCATTTCATAATTATGTTCAACATGTGGCTGATCATTCACTTTATTTTTGTTGGGTGGCAAGTTAGGGTGATGCTGCAACGTTGATACAGCTGATTACTTAAACAACTTACGACAATTCAAGATTCAATATTAATATTATAATTGAAGTCAATTATTAATTCACATTATGGACCCAACGAGGGATTGATATCTCATAATCCTTTACGCTTATCTAAAATGACATATCTTTCTCATGTATAGTCGGATTGAGTATTTGTTTAACAATCCTCTGGTAATGAAATAACTGAAATTATCCATCGTGCAAATTATCTTGTACACCTCAGTAAAACTTAATACTTACGATACGTGTGTTGTCGTTGTAAAACTTATACACTTCAATAAAACTTATTTTCGAGGAGGAAACACCTGCCCATTTCGATATGCGAGGAGCTTTTTTTTTGTCTTGATGACCCACTTTTCTGCTATAAAACCATCAGTTACTTCAAACAGCCAAGCCTATAACATGTGAAAATACAAACTTAGGAAAAAATAAAAATACATTGTATAGAAAAATTCCATATATATTTGAAACACACCTGCACCCCAGGACAAAAGCCATAAATGTTGTACTTCACCTCTTTAATAGTATTACCTTGGAAAGCCTCTATTTTCTGGTTCAATGCAGTGTCCAAACTTTTATATACTATTTTCCAGGATAAACGACCCCGTGGAAGACTTCTAAAGTACTCAAGATCATAAACATAGTTTAACAATAACTAATTCAGTACACGTTCATCTTTTCTACCATTAAGTACTCTATCCGCAAAGTAATGTAGTGCGATTTTTAGCACATCAACATCATCCATGTCATTAAAGTTTAAATCTTCAAATTTTTCATCAAATTATTTAAGAGTAGAACCTAGATTACCTTTAAAGTACAAATCACGTAACATGTTATTCGCAGGAAATTTGACTTCTTTGTGTAAGTCGTATGTACCATAGCAAAGTCGTATAACTAAACATCATTCAACGATTGATAATTGTGCTAACTGGGCACTAAATTCAAACTATAGCTGATTTTCATCATCTTTATCACAACACGCTACTTGCCTAAGTGAAGGATTGCACCACTAAACACGTAGCTATCCATCTTTGCGAAATGACTAAATATATCTTTCTTGAATAATCTTAATTGTTGTTTTGTTAACTTCCTCTTGATAGTTTCCATCAAATTTTCAAATTTTGAGGTCTTTGTAATACGCTCGAGGAAGTGTTCTGCTTTTGGAATCTTTATCGTGCCTGGTTTCGTGGCCATTAAGTCCGTAAAAAATTTAAAATTTTAATTAGTTAATTCGATAATTAAAAAACACATAAAATTAATTCAAGAAAAAATATTAATTTAAAAAACTTGTGATATTGTACGACAGTGCTGTCAGCGACTCGATTGCACTGCTATGCGCGTGCGATTTCTACTCTCATTGCATCTACACTCCACCTTACAAGCACATCATCAACACCTTAATATTGCATACACCATCAACTATTTAATCTAGCCTAAGGAGCATTTTATCGAGCACCTCGGATACTATTATTTAAACCTAAATTTCATTTAACAATCTCTAATATTTATGGACAATCAATCCTAATCTCATCTATATGCATCTATATATTGATTTATCACTAATCAATTTTATCAAAATAGAAAAAAATTAAAGTTTACAAAGTGAAAATTACCAAAAATTAAGAAGAAAAACACATATAAAATATCAGAATTAAATTTGTCCAACCGCCGGAGATGAACTCACTCTCAAAAGCCCGTCCAACCGCTGTTGATTGTTGCCGGAAAATGTAAAATAGAGCTAGTGCCGTGAGGAAGGATTTTGCCGAGTTTTGGTTTGAGAGATAAAGGTATTGTGGCCAAAAAGCTTGGCAAATGGTTAAAGAAGAAAGAAATATTTGAGGTGGTTATTTTAGATGTTTATTAAAATTATTTGGCTATTTTTTGTAAATTTCCCAAAAAGTTTAGATGAGTGGTGAATCACGATTCTGAAGGCAGCAGGACAATATATGATTGAGCCTCGTGGTCGAAGAAAATATTCTACCGGACGGTTTGCATATGAGTTGACACATGATAAAAGACATTTCTCAATAATCTGTCAAAAGTTTGTGCCGCACTTGGCCTTACAATTCATGTAGCATTGTACTTTCCCATCCGTGTTGGAAATAAACAGTCGTCTTGGATTCAATTCCAACCACTAAATAACTTTGTTGCGGTTAGAAGGCCGTGGATTTGCTAGAGATTACTAACTTATGTCAAGGGATAGCAAATATTTTTCAAGATGGTCTTTCCAGGTACTTGTTTCAGAAAATAAAGAAACAGTATCTGGGATAGCAAATACTCTCCCTCAGTACTCTCACATTTTTCTCCCTCTCCAGCCTAGATGTCACCCCCATGCAAGCTCTGAAAGCCAGCATAGTAAACCCAGGAACTTTAAATTGGAGTGATCCGAACCCGAGTAAGTGGAGTAACATTAAGCCCTTCGATAACCAGGTAACCCATATCCATATAAGCAACCATAACCTGACTGGAAGCCTCCCTCCTGGCCTCAGAAACCTTTCTACATTGACAGTTCTGAATGTGTCAAAAAACTCTCTCACAAACTCGTTTCCAAGTCTTGACGGGCTCAGTTTTCTTCAAGAAGTTTACTTAAGTGTAAATCTATTCACATCCATACCCACTAATTTTTTTCGGGATTTACTTCTTTGAAATCTTTATCTCTTGATCTTAATCCACTCGGTTCCTGGGAAATACCTGAAAGTTTGAAGGATGCCACGAAGTTGCAGAGATTTTCCGCAAATATGGTCAATATTTCAGGAACTATTCCTGATTTTCTAAGAGGAGGTAACTTTCCAAGATTAAAGAATTTGCAATTAATTAGGAACAACCTTTAAGGACCGATTCCTTCGAGTTTTGGCAATTCTTCAATTCAAACACTTTGGCTGGACACACAAATAAGTCAATCAAATCTCAATGGATCACTTGGAGTATGACAAGACATGACTTCTTTAACTCATCTCAGCATTCAAGCTAATCATTTTACATGGACATTGCCAGATTTTACATGTACTATTCCTTCATCGTTGGTTAATCTTCTTAATCTTACTTCTATTGGCATAGGTAATAATTTTTTCCAAGGTCCGTCTCCAAACTTTAATACTCTTAAAGTTGATGTGGATATGACTCAGATGATCCCGGAGTCGCTTGTGATAGCCGTCACACTATTTTGCTGTCAGTTGCAAAAAATATGGGTTATCTGCTGGTGTTTTTGGATTGGAAATGATCCTTGTAATGGCATTCAGGAGTGGAAAGGGATCGAATGTAATGAAAAAGAAAACATTATCGTTGTTAATTTCCACAATTTGGGGCTCCGGGGTTCAATTTCTTCGGATTTTTCTCTGCTTACGTCGTTAAACAATTGATACTTTCAAATAATGCACTTAGTGGCACTGTTCCAAATGAGCTAACATCTCTGCCTATGCTTAAGATTTTAGATGTCTCCAATAATCTTCTTACTGCTAAAGTACCAAATTTCTAGCAAAACATGATTGTTATAACTGATGAAATAATCATTACCCAGGAGCACACCTAGATAACAATAGAGGCAAAAATCAATTAGAAGGTAGAGATAAGCATCGGAATACTGGAATTGTGTTGGTTTCTGTGTTGACCGGTGCTGCCTTTGGCTTGTTTATAGTCGGATTAGCATCTGTTATTATAAGGATAAACAAAAACATTCTCATAGGATTTATGGACTAAAAACTACTTCGAAGAAATCTCAAGATGCGATGACAAGTAACATCCAAATGCTTGGGGTTGGGAACAATGTTTTTTCAATTAAAGTTTTGAGGGAAGTGACCAACAATTTCGGTGAGCAAAACATTCTGGGAAGAGGTGGATTTGGGATTGTTTACAAAGGGGAATTACAAGACGGGACAAAGATCGCAGTCAAAAAGATGGAAGTCGAAATAATAAGCGAACGACACTTGAAACAATTCAAGTGTGAGATTGCAGTTCTGACTAAGGTTCGGCATCGCCATTTGGTGGCACTTCTCGGTTATTGCTTGGATGGTAAAGAGAGGCTTCTTGTTTATGAATTCGTGTCACAGGGAACACTCAATAGATATCTTTTCAATTGGAAGAGTGAAAGACTGAAACAAGAAGCGTGATTGGTCGAGAAGATTGATCATTGCCTTGGATGTTGTAAGAGGCGTTGAGTATTTGCATGGTTTAGCACATGAAAGTTTTATTCATAGAGATCTTAAACCATCCAATATTCTACTTGGAGATTATATGCGAGCTAAGGTTGTAGACTTTGGGTTGGTTCGCCTTGCTCCAGAGAATGGGAAACATTTAACTGAGCTAAGAGTAGATAGAACTTTGGAGTACCTTGCTCCGGAGTATGTAGGTAAATTTAATTTATGTTTTACATTTGTTTCATTTCTTCCTAATTAAAATATGCTAAAAATACAAAATACAACAACACAAATGTAGAACAAATGTTTTGTATTACCAGCGTACACATTTACATCTGTTAGTTTTAGAAAACAATGAAAAATAACACAGAGAAATTTGGGGATGTAAAATTGCATATATTTCATTGCTGCAATATCTGAATTTATACAAAGAAAGAAATAAATAATGCCAAAATATCTGCATACATATCAAAGATATGTATGCCATAACATAACATAAAAAACAAATTATTCCTGCAATCTTGTAGAATATTATTGACAGCGTAATCATAACTTGATGTTTTTTATTTTTGTTCAAATCCTACAGCAAATATAGCACTGTCATCACTCCTCCTCGCTATTTTTGCTGTAGACACCAATCCTTTTCTTCAACAATTTAAATATAAATTTTGATAGTCCCTTTGTCAAAATGTCGGACAAATGATCTTTAGTCTTGCAATGCACAAGCCTAACTTCATCATTCTTCTGGACTTCTCTAACAAAATAATACTTGATTTTAAAATGCTTTGTCTTTCCATAGAATCCTGGATTGTTAGAAATTAGTATAACAGCTTGGTTATCAACAAAGATTTCAGTTGCATCATTTTGGACCATCTTCAAATCTGTCATAAGCTTCCTTAGCTATAAAGCTTGATTGACTGCAGTAGCAACTGCAACATATTCAGCTTCGGCAGTAGACTAAGCTACAATTTCTTGCTTCTTTGAACTCCAACAAAAACAACTTGAACTAAGGCTAAATAAGTAGTCTGATGTGCTCCTCATATCATCACAAGATCCAGCCCAATCACTGTTAGCAAAACCATGCAAAACCAGCTTGTTAACTTTCTTAAACTTTATTCTAAGATCCAAAGTTCCCTTGATATACCTGAGCACCTTTATAGTGCAACTCACTTACACGATACATATATATGGACAATATACTTACAAAAAACATTATATAAGGTCTTGTTGCTGTCAGATACATCAAACAACCTATAATACTCCTGTATAATGCCTTATCAATCTTTTTAGTACTGTCATTTTTACTAAATTTCTCATTTTGGGCCAAAGGAGTACATATTGACTTACAATCATCTATGTTAAATTTCTTCAGCACTTCTTTGACATACTTTTGTTATCCAATGAAAATTCCTCACTGTGACTTTTGAATCTCCAATCCTAGAAAGAAAGCCATCTCTCCCAAATCAGTCATTTCAAATGCTTGCATCATTTGAACCTTAAATTGCTCCACTAGTTCTACATTTCTTTCTGTGACAAGAAAATTATCAACATAAAGTGAAACAACGATTAATAACTTTAATATACAAAGTTGATTCACTCGTGCTCTTGTTGAAGCCTATCTTCAGCAGATGATCATCAATCCTGCTGTATCAGGCTCTTGAGGTCTACTTCAAACCATATAATGCCTTTTTGAACAAGTACACTTTCTTTAGATCAGCCAAAAAATCCTCAGGTTGCTCAACAAAGATTTCTTCTTCTAAGTAGCCATTTAGAAAGACTGACTTCACATCAAGTGGTAGATTTTTCATTGCTTTGGTACTGTAAGTGCTAGAAGCAATATGATGGTATCCATCCGTGCTACAGGTGCAAAAGTTTCTGAAAAGTCTACACTAAATAGTTGAGTATACCCTTTTACAATCAGCCTTGCTTTGTATTTGTTTACAAAACTATTAGCATTAAGTTTGGTTCTATAAATCCATTTCACACCAATAAGCTTCTTGTGTAGTGGTTTGCCCACTAACTCCCAAGTTTGATTCTTATAAATCATCTTCATTTCATCTTCTATTATTACAACCTACTTTGGATCCTTAACAGCCTCATTATATTCTGCAGGCTCAAGCACAGCCATATTGCAATTTTGCTAAATTTCTGTAAGTGGTCAGGTATCTCTTATGAGCTTATAATCAATTATATCATCATCTTGCAATTATGATTCTTTTTCTTCTAAATAAACTTGTTCAGGTTCTGCTGGAACCTAATTCCATCTCGCTGCTTCAAATTTGACATCTCTCCTTATTATGATTTTTGCCCATTACAGGTTGATAAACTTTATAACTTTTGGTGAGATTGCTGTATCTTACAAAGACTCCGTATTCAAACTTTTGATTCAACTTCCCTCTTTTTATATTTGAAACATGAGTGAAACACAAACAACTGAAAACTCTCAAATTATGAATTGAGGGTTTAAAACCATACCAGGCTTCGAAAGATGTTTTTCTATTTAAAGCCTTTGTTGGTCACCTATTTTGCAGAAATATAGCTGTATTGACAGCCTCAGCCCAAAACATCTTTGACATTTCCTACTCAAATAACATACATCTAGCCATCTCCATAATTATCCTGTTTTCTCTCAATAACACCATTTTATTAAGGTGTATATGTGGCTGTAAGTTGATGTTCAATCTTGATGCTTTGCAAAACTTAGCAAATTTATCAACTATATACTCAGTCTCATTATCAGACCTAATCACCTTGATTCTACAACCTTTGGTTTTCAATCTATATTTTAAACTTCCAAAACACATCAGCAACTTCAGAATTTTGTTTGAGAAAATAAACCCAACATATTCTGCTAAAGTCATCAATAAGAATCATAAAGTACCTGTTACCATTTAAAGATGTAGACCTTATAGGTCCACAAACATTAGTGTGGATCACCTGAAGCTTCTTAACTACTCTCCATGCCTTATTGACAGGGAATGGCAATCTGGCTTGATTTCTTAGCTGATAAACTCCACACACTACTGCCCCTTCTCTATTAAAAGTCATTCCTTGCACAATACTATTTTTCTGCATGTAATTTAATGCGGGATAATGAAAATGCCCTATTCGCTTATGCCATAACTCAGCCTGTTTTAAAGCACATAGATATACACTAGATTCATCCTTGTTCTAACTTAAATTGAAACTTTTGCTGTTCATTTTACAGAGAAAAAACATTATACCATTTGGGTCAGTAATGACACACATGCTATTCTTAAATACAATAGAATAACCTTTTTCAAGCAATTGTCCCATACTCGGCAGATTTTGATCAATTTTAGGAACAAGTAATAAATTAAAAATTAACGTTATACCTGCTGAGCTTTTTATTGCAACAGTCCCTTTGCCTTTTACCTCAATATACTGCCCATTGCCAACTTTTACTTTTGACACCTCTGACTTATTTACTTATTCAAAAAGAGATTCATCAAAAGGCATGTGATTTGTACATTCACTGTCTATAAGTCAGTCATCACTTGAACTGCTATTTGAAAAATAAGACATAATAAAAAGTTGCTCATCCTGTTGTTGATCCACTGCTTGAGCTTGATGTCTTTCTTGTTGTTTGTTTTTACATACCCTCCTCATATACCCCATTTACTTGCATGCCATGCATTGAATGTGATGCCAAAACCAACATTTCTTTTGTCAATGAGAGGTTTTCTTACAATAAAGACATGGTAAATGCTTGCCTTTACTGCCTTCATTAATGCTGCTTTTCCCTTTCTTGTAATTCTTTTATTCCATTGTCTTTCTTTAACGCCATTTTGTGCTTGATCAGTTTCCTTCACTTGAAATGCTCCTTCAACAGTCTCCTCATTTCTATAAGCTCTCCTTTGTTCTTGAGCTTGCAGTGCATTGATGAGCTCTCCTAATGTTATTATTCTCAGGCAGGGACACTAGAATCTTCTCTACAATTCTTCTGTCAGAAAGCTCTTCCCCGAGCATTCTAATCTTATTGGCAATCATCTATAACTTATCTGTATAGTCCTTAAATACTTCTGTCTCCTTCATTTTTTGCATTTCAAATTCCATTTTCAAGTTCAGCACCTGCATGTGTTTTGTCCTGATGTTCTCCTAATAATCTGCCTTCAAAAGATCCCATGCCTGTTTTACCATTTCACAGGTCGTAATCTTTATAAAAATTGTCTCTAAAACTGCATAATGGATGCATGTCTTAGCCTTATGTCTTCTTTTTCTTTTATATCTGTTATTCAGCTAATGGTGAATCTTCGGGATCTGCTTCCACCAAGTCCCATAAGTCACATGCTTGCAGGTATGACTCCATTTTCACATCCCATACTTAATAATTTTCACCTGTGAAAACTGGAGGTGTAGATAAGAAACTATTTCCTGCCATACTGAATTTTAGATGAAAAATTAAGTGTTTGATTTGGTCTAGGAAGTCACACTGGATACCCTCACACATTTTCTAAGTCCTTTAAGAATAAGGGCTTTGATACTATTTTGTTGGTTTTAGAAAATAATGAAAAATAACACAGAGAAATTTAAGGCTATAAAATTGCGTATATTTCATTGCTGCAATATCTGAATTTATTCAAAGCAAAGAAACAAACAATGCCAAAATATAAGCATACATATCTTTAACAGATATCTAATAACATAAATTAAAAAATAAATTGTTTCTACAATATTCCATAATATTTTGTCCAAATCCTGCAACAAATATAGCATTGACATCAACATCTGATATTGCAGTCCTAATACACTGCAGTTGCTATTTTCGCTGTTAGATTTTACATGATTAGAGGCTTAGATTGAAATTAATAAAAGGAAAATTTTCTTTTTTCACAAATAGCCTCCAAAAGTTTTAACTATCATAATTAGTCAAACACAAATGGTTAGAACCAAATTGCCCCTCTTATCTTCTTCGTTCTTCGTCACTGATTTAGTAACTCTCTCCCATCGCGTAATCCACCCATCAACGACGGAAAAAAAAATCACTAGTCAACTCCAACGTAGCATATGTCAGTGAGTTGTTTAATTTTTTTAAGTAATTTTTTTTTACTAAAATCGTTCTGCCCATAACGCCAGTCGGGGTATATGTCGCATCAAATTTCTGGCTGTAGTTTTCTGAAATTTGGTGTGACAGATAACCTGTGGCACAAAATTAGGTTGCAGTTTTCTGAAATTTGGTGCGACAAAGTGCCTGTCGCACCAAATTCCTTGTTACACACTCTTTGGAATTTTGTGCAACAATTTGCCTGTCATATATAATTTGTGCGATAGGATGCCTGTCGAACGAAATTCTAATGTGACTAATAATTTTTTTTTTAATTTAACATAGATTTTTTTAAATTTTTTAAATTATAAACTGTAATTTAGTAATGTTACATTTGTAACAGAAACATGGCATATTTTGAGTATGTACCAGGCATGATGCGGATACCTTACACTGATCATTTTCCTAGGCGTATTACAAGTATGTGTAAATTAGATACAGTCATAAAAGCCATTGAGGGAAAGTTAATAAAATAATAGTTGCAATTATTTAAAAAATATATATTTGGGCATTTTTTGGAGTGTCGAAACTTCCCATTCAATGGTGTTATTATGCATAATTTGTTGCTTACAGAAGTGGCATGTAATAAGAGAGATCAATTATAGTTTGAAATTGATGAGTATTTAATACGCTTATCAATTGGAGAGTGGTGTTTAGTTACGAGACTTTCTTGGGGTGAAGACATTGTGCCCAAAATGGCAAAAAAGAATCATAGGTTGCTTAATACGTATTTTGATGGTTTGTTTCGTAATTTAAATCTCGGAGATTACGACGAAAGATTTGGTAACTTAGACTTCGACGCTATGGACAACATTGATGCAGTAAAGATTTCACTCTTTTATTTTACAAATAGAGAACTAAATGAAAGAAAAGTTTTTAGTCAGATTAATTTCTTATTGCTTAATAAAGTGGATGACATTGATCACTTTGGAAATCGTCCATGGGGTCCTTTGTCATAGAAAATGATATACAATAGTCTTGACAATGCATTGTACGGTAAAATGGAGAAATTTAATAAGACTCGCTTGGAAAAGCCAAATTATAATAAGTACAATGTTTCCAGCTCTACATTTGGAGTTTAGGTATGTTAAGATCGCGCTCTACTTAAATTATTTTGTTCAATAATTAGTTAGATAATAGTGAATGTTTAATACTTTTTTAATATTCTCACTTTACTTGTTGTAGGTATGGATGTTCGAAGTGATTGGAATGCTACCATCACAGTGGGTCGTGAAAACCAAAAAGAAGATTCTACACATCGTGCAATGGAAGCCCATTGCTTCCTCTAAAAGAAACTTCACTTAAGTTTATTCATTGTTCAATGATAACTCTCGTCTTTTAAGTAATATATATTGATAATTGTATATTACTACTTTTCATATTACTAAATAATACTAGATGATTATACTAATCTAAAATTTAGGTTGAATTATAGTAGGAAAATGTTCTACAAACCATCGATCCGAACTAAAAGGAGAAAGCCAAAAAATATTGACAGACTATAAAGATTATGTTCTACATATCCCAAGTTGGGTCTGTAATATGAGTATCATTTAGTATTTCATACTAGATGATTATAAACGGCTCTTTCTTTAGTAAATTATTTGCCTATTTTAAATGCTTCTTTGTACAGTATCAACCATCCATTAATGCGTCTCCCATTATAAAGTAAACATAGGAGAATCAAAACACCGCGAGTGCCGCTATCCCAATACTAAAGGCAAAAAATTTTGTTGAGGATGAGCTTCTTGTAGATGATCATCATGATCAAACATACGAATCTAATGACACATATGATTCAGATGTTATAAATATTTTATTTTCTTTATATATATATAAGTCATTTTAATATTCTCCCTTATTAAATATATATATATATATATATATATATATATATATATATACTTATAATTTTTTTTTATTCATAATAGTCAAGGACAAAATATAATAATGATTATATCATTCGACGGATGGATAAGATTGATGGTTCTATATGTGAATTGAAGTCGGCTTTTGAGGCAGAGCGTAAAAAATATAAAGAATTTAGAGAAGCGATGATGGGATTTATTGGTTCATATACTGAACGTTCACACAGTCCTTCTCTGACTACACACTCGTATACGGTGAGCAAATTTAACAGTTTTTTTTCTTTTTTTTAAAGGAAAGAGGGGCGGGTAAGCCCAATATAATTTTAACTCCCCCTTTTCACCCCAAGAATCGAACTCGAGTTGCCACGGCTCTATGGCCAGTATGGTGACCAACCCGACCACGCCCTTAGGGATGTGTAAATTTAATAGTTAACTATTGCGTTCTTTTAGTTTTTAATTCGATGTTTATTAAATATATTCATCCTAACAAATAGATAGGCCCCAGATGATTGTGGAGTCTATACTGACGTTGAGAATCAGAATATTTCAACTCTTATGTCATTGTACAGGATGTCAGCGGGAAGAGCGTGCAGATCCTTAGGGAGGTACCGCCAGATATTAGTAAGCTTGGCTGTCCATACAGATGGTCTTATGTCTTTAATAGTTCGTATTTGATTCCTTCATTTAAGAGAGGAAGGAACATGAATCCTCTACCTACACTCCAATTAATGGATCGTCAGATTGACGAACAAATGAGTGTGGATATAAATCCACTTTAAGGACTGCAAGATCCAAGTGTATGCAATGAGTTCGACCGGTGGTTTACTGTTAACATCACAATGGATCGTTCAGTCTCATACTCGCACTTGTTTTTTCAAGTACTTTTAAGTCATACTTCAATAGGATGACTAGCTGACGAGGTAATTTTTTTAATATAAATTCATTCCGTCGTTTGTATATTATGATTGTATTCTAAATTGAGCAGTGGTTTTCTATTCTATTCATACACATCATATTCATGAGTATTTACACTTGATCAGTGAGAAGCAACGGCAGTATCCAAATGTATTGTCTCAGCAGGTCACGCATATAGACACAAATTTTTGGGTGTTTAGTTTACAAAATGTATACTCATCGTATTTACAACTTAAATTTTGTTAAATTCTTATTTCTTATGTATATGATATTCTAGGTGTTCTTTAAGCAGTTATGAAACAACGGAAATTAATCATTAAAATATAATAATAATTTTAATAGCTATATTCGTGGACGGGAGTTCATAATGTCAAAGCGGCTGACAAATGTAGATATAGTATGTGAATATTTTTTTTATTTTTTTACTGTGATAATTTGGGCGTAAGAAACACAGAAAATTAACGAATATTTTTATGTATAGGTATTCATTCCTGTTAATCTTGGCAGTGATCATTGGGTACTAGTCCGAGTGGACTTTCGTACTAACAAAGTATGGATTTATAACTCATTGATGATATTCCACGACGATAAAATGTACAAGGATCAATTTAAGTCATTTGAAGTCATATTCCCTCAATGGCTAGACTATGCTAGATTCTACAATATTCGACATGACCTACAACGGGCTGACTACAGGAAAGTCGTTGCAGTTAAAGGTATCCCACAACAAGAGCCTTATAGTGGTGATTGCGGTGTATTTTTATTGATGGTTACTATGTATTTAATATTTGGACTTAAGCTCGATTTCAACAGTAGTAATAGGGCGTATTTTAGAAAAAAGATTGCTGTAGACATATTTAATCACGATATTAGATTATAAACCATTGTATTCATTCGAATGTTGATGTATTGAATATTTTTATCATTAATGTACTTAATTACGTTGAAAATTAAAAAAATTGGTATTACACATAATTGCAATAATAAATAACACTAAACAAATTGTATCAGCATATATTGTGCAATATAAAAAAAAGCATAAAATCAGGAGTACATTATTACTTGGAATAATGCAATTAACTTTAATTCGATATAATAGGATTTTTACATCATTTACAGTTATGTCCCGATTCGTTGCACCACCTACATTTTATAGTTCTTCGATTTACATCTCACCGACAGAAGATATTCTTACTTTTTTACCATGACAAGGTGGTGGTGCTTCTACTGGTAGATAAACTTGCATCTCTTGGATTTCATCTAGAACTTTCTAATCTATTACATCGCCAACCGGCTCCACTGGTTATGCATAAGCCTTTACAAAGATTCCTTGGTGTAAAATTCAGAACAAAGGCTTATATAATCCACTCGGACAGTTGAACAAGCAACAATTGCATGTGTATAGGCGAGCTGATCCAATTCGAATACGATACATGAGCAAGTTTTATTCTGTATATTAACTAATCTCTCCTTGATACCACCACCCAAAACATGGAATCGATGTGGAGACATAGGACGGACGACCATCCTTTCGACCCGAGATCTCCTCTCAACGACTATTTCATCTACCTATTTCGTTAGCCGAGTACTCATCGATTCAGGCACAAGTTTTCTATCATAAAACCATTATTGCATAGTTTTCCTAAAATGATCAATAAGATGAGTAATAAAAAATTTTCGCAGTTCCCTCATAAAAGAATTCACGCTTTCTGCGATGTTGGTAAGAATATTGTATCCCTTACCTTCGAACTCAGACCTTGCCCAATTATATATACTCATATTATTCTTCAAGTAAACAGCCGCACTAGAGTAGAGCATCCACAAAGCCTCAAGTTGTTTTCTAAATTCTTGTTGTCCATATGCTTTTGCGGTTTAATAAAGATAGGCTCGAAATCATCTCAAATAGCTTTGGGCATCCTGAATTTTTCTTTTATGTTACCTTTCAAATGGTAAAAACAAACGCCATGAGCAGCATTATGAAATACTTTAAAAACGATTCTCTTGATAAAAGTGCATCAGTCGAAGATAAATATTAAGTCTGGTATATCGTCAATCACTCCATGTAACTTCGTCATAAACCATTCTCAAGTATCATTATTCTCTGAATCCAAAACTCTAATGGCTAACGAATATAATTGATTGTTTCTATCTAAACATATTGCAACAAACATGATTTCTCGATATAGGCCCTTTAGACGAGTACCATCTACAACAATCACCAATTTAATACACTGTTTAAAATCCTTGACGGAAGATTCAAGGGCTACAAAGTAGTATAAGAATTTACCTTCCATATCTTGTTCAAGGTGAGTAACTGTGCCTTCATTTGCAACCTTCAAAACGTGAGAGTATTTGCGTAGTAAGTTATATGATTCTGCATGATTCCCTCGAACAATTTCAAGACCAACTTCTCTAGCCCGATATACTTGCTGGTAGTTAACTGGACATTGTATTCTTGCTGCATGTCAACTCTGATATCATTCAGAGTGTATATCTTTTTTTTTTCTAGATATATTTATCCGCGATATTATGACCAACAATTTGGCTCCTTACTTAGTGACGGCCATCAGACAACACCTCATTATGACATGAATGTATATTGTCAATTCTCCTAACTACCTAATAAATATTCTGCCCGTTCGAAGGTCTCGTTGCTCGAATACACTAGTTATATGATTTCGAAGAACAGTGGGCCTCGAAACAGGTAGTTGTGGACCGTGCAATCTTGAAATCAAACTTATCCCGAAGGGCAACTTTGCGCAATTCCAATATTAACTCATTCTTCTCAGTGAACAACTTTCCCATACTAATATCATCTGAATTGCAACATCTAATAAAGTCTAGAGCAAACAAGTTTGATGGCACAACTGGAGCAAAACTTATAAGAGGGTCAACTATTGTCCTTATCAAACGGTCTATTGGAGCAATAGATTGATTGTTCTTGCTATTAGTAGCAATACCATCCTAACGCTCATCCTCATTGTTAAAAGGAATATCAAAAGGACCAACACCCTCATATTAATTAGACTACTGCAGCGAGTGGCTCTCATACTATTATATACCTCCACACGAACATTATCTACTTCTGTGTTGCCCATATTGCCATTAGGATCATCATTGTCATGGAAATAATTGTTGTGAAATGAAGAGTAACGTTCTTCTAATGATGTTATTATTGGTGTTACCAAGGATCACCATCAGACAACACCTCTTCTCCAACATCAGTCAACGCAATGCCGTTATCATTATTGGTGTTATTATTTTCATGGAGTGAAGAATAATATTACTGCAATAACGTTGTCCTTGGTAACAACTTTTCTTCAACATCGGGGACAAAGACAGATTCTACAAGTGCCTCAATATCTTGGCTCGGAACTCTAGGAGATGTGGTAACAAATATAGGAATGTATCCATAATTGGCCATATCAGAGGCTAAATGTAACATAACTTTGACTATTTCATCATTATATATGTCCATGGGCAGTGAATATACACGATGAGTTATGTTATTAGATCTCAAAATTATCTTCAACATGATACTATATAACACAGTTCAAGTATAATTAAATTCACTAATCCTGAAATGATTAAAAAAAATAAGTTTATTATACAGTAGAAAATATAATCATTAAAAAATAAAAATATATAAAAACTGCATTTAGGTGGGACATGCACCCTGTCGTACCAAACCTCGTGCGACAGGGTGCCTGTCGCACGCACATTAGATGCGACATACATCCTGTTGCACCAAACCTGGTGCAACAAGTAAGAAAGTACTCAGCTTTTCTTGGCGGCACATAAACATAACCCTAACGTTGCAAACGCTTCTTTGCACATTTTTAACATTTCATTATGTAGACTGCAAGACAGAAATTCATAACAGTTATATAAATATTTATAGAATTAACTTAGTTTAGCTTTGCTAGGTTTTTAATAGATGAATACAAGGATGCTAGATTTTTACCTCTGGACTTTACTATTTCGTTTTAAATTGTTGATAAAGATTAAAATTGATATGTTAGTTATAGAAAAATGGATAAAAATTGGAAGGACTTTTGTTATTTCGTTTTTCAGATCGCTATGTAACTTGCAGGGAAGATAAAGGCTTGTAGAGAAGATGAATGATCAAAGGAATAAAAATGAAATATGGATGGTAATTTAAGATAAAATGATTTTGTTTAGCTATTTTTAATTGAATATAAAGTAATGGTTAATTTTAAAAATTTAAAATTTGTAATAACTATTTGTGTCGATTTTGCCTTAATAAAATCCATTGATAAAGATGTCTTAACTAAATAAATCAGAGCCCTTCATCTTGTTATTTCAGAGCATTCCATGTGTCTCTTCTAGAAGACGATTTCTGAGCTGATCCAAAACCTTTCCTTTTTTTTTCCTTTTAATAGATCTACCTTTCCTTATTTGAACAGATATATTGTTGAAATTTATTTAACGTGTACTTTGGCAGTGTCAGCGAGGGTGACAGCAAAGGTTGATGTGTTTAGCTTTGGAGTAATACTAATGGAGTTAATAACTAGTAGAAAAGTGATGGATGAAAATGATGACTCTGATCCTGAGAATATTGTGTACCTTGTCACATGGTTCCGAACAATGCATTTAAACCAAGACACATTCAGCATGGCCATAGACGAACCAATCGAGCTCAACAGTGGAACTCTAGCAAGTGTAAGAAAGGTGGCTGAGTTGGCTGGCCATTGCTGCGCGAGTGAGCCCTACAAGAGACCTGACATGGGTCGTGTTGTGAACATGCTGTCATCTATAGTGGAGCTGCGAAAATCATGCCTCGGGCAGATTTTTTTTATGTTCTCCCAAGTCATAATTTGACATGCAGAAGCTGAAAGAGTTAAAAAAAGGTCATAAATGGGACTGTTTCTTTAAAAAATGTCGTGTTATGAAAGTCGACATTTGTGAAATGCTTTCGGCAATGGCAAGTCTTCTGAATGGTTGTGTCGATATTGAGAGTTGTAAATTAGGCCCAATTTGAATAGAAAACTTATCACCCCATGCCTTATGTTTTTCGGTTACAATCATTAATCATGTTCCTACAGAAAATATAATTGATAAAATATTTATCAATCACTTTGAAGCTTAAAGAATTGTAGAGTTTTAAAAAATGATAATAATTTAATATCGATTTTGTTTGATGAAAAATATAAACTAGTGATTTGAGTGCATCTAATAAACATATAAAACCAAGACGGTGAATGAAAAGTTGTACCCTTTCTTTTCTTAATCAGTGCTTAAATAAACTAAACTATGTGGTTTTATCCTAATTACAGGCTTCATCGGCTCTTTTCTTAGTGGTATTGTGTGTCTTTTGGGCGTGCTATCTTCCTTGTAGGCAGGAGAAAGGTCCGTGCCATTGTTAATGATACCGATGTAAGCATAGAAAAATTTAACTTTTGCTCTGCTTTGGCGCATTCATCATAAATGTTAGTTCAATTGCATGCACTTCCTTAAGATTTACGAGGGACTTTTGCTCCCACAAGTTTATGGAGAGGGAAGCTGTGTGGCTGATTGAATGGCCAACATTGGCGTTCGCTAACAATTCCTCTCACTGGTTTGATGATCCTCCTACATCTATTATTGCAACTTCTTTCAAAGGTCTATATGCCTGTACCCTTTTACCGGTTTAGGGCTTGGATTTGAAATAAGAAACCAGGCCGAGGAAGACAATGGGCATGACTTTGACTGCTTTAGGTTAACGAAAATTCTCGCACAAATGCTTCAAAAAGTTGTCCATACATATACTTCCACAGCTCATTATTTAAACGTAGGGATAACAAATTAATGGGCCGGGCCATGGCTTTTCAAGTCCAATTCCTTTGACAACCCATTCAAGTTTCGAAGGTTGCGTCGCGTCTGGCCCGAGTTTCAATAAATTTTTAAATAATTTTTTTAAATTTTGGTTAATTTGTAAATTAGTAATATTCAATAAATTATTATAATAAAAAATTAATTAAAGTAAATGAGTGTCTCAAAACAAAATACTAAATAAAGAAAATAAATATTACATATATATACATTTTTTGTACTGAATTATAATTCAAACATTCTCTTAATTAATTAACCTTACTTCTTGTCACAACAAAAAATATGACTATCTAAAACTTAAAGTTAAACAATTAATTGACATTTTAATAAAAACTTGATAGGGGAATTTGAAATTATTGAAAATTAATTTATTTTTTAATTTATAAATTTAAATTCAATTATTTAAAGATATTCATAGGTATAAGTTAACCCAGACTTTTTTTTTAAAGCTTTCATCCAAGTCCTCTCACAACGAGCTTGAGATTTTTTTGCTCATATCTAAGCCGTCTTTTTTAAGCTCTCATCCAAGTCCTCTCACAATAAGCTTGAGATTTTTTTGCTCATATCTAAGCCGTCATGTAGAGGGTCGAGTCTAAGCCCCCAAACCTAGGCTTACCTAGCTTAATTTTTTTTTTTTTCTAAGCCTAATTAAACGTCTGTACATAACATTAGTCACTAAGAACTACACCATAAAGTGAATCAGCAGTTTTCCTGCTAAATGACATAAAATAAAGGATCTTAAATATTGGTTTTGTTATTTTGTTCTTTTTGCTTTCTCATATTTTTATACCTGTCCGTATAAGTACAACAAACACAACTAAATTTGATAGTTAGATCACTCTTAAGAAGATTAATTAAATTGTTTCGTGCTTATCTTTATTTGATATGATGGTTCCCAAAAAATAAAAACAGTAATGCTTAAAAAATATTTTACTTTGTATACATCATTATTCATATGCGATTATATAATTTGTTGTTTTGAAAAACTTTTTTCATTAATTACTAATCACAATTCTTTGTTAGCATTATAAAAACAACCTCAATCCTCTGAACAGGTGGACGATAATAACATTGAGCCTCAAGGTTGTGTAAATTATTCAATTTAATTCGACTATTTGTCCCACTTGCCCTTACGATCTAAGTTGTAGGCTTGTAGCATTGTAATATGCTCTCCATGTTGAAATAAATGGTTGTCTTTCATTTGAATCCTAAACTCTATCCATATAACTTTGTTGTGGCTTAAACCCCAACTTTTGAAACTTGTAGCCTTGAATTTGGAGATTTCATGAGCTCAGGTTACTGAATTTTTGTCAAAGAATAGTACATATTCTTCAGGGCCGACTTTATTCCAACTACTGTTTATAGATTGCATTTTATAATCCTAGGAAATTTTCCCACTTCTGAATTTTCTTAGAAAATGAATGAACTGTACCTGGGTATTTTTCTTATTTTCTTTCTTCTATCTCCGAGTACTCTCTCAGTCTTCTCCCTCTCCAGCCCAGATGTCGCAGTCATGCAATCTCCGAAAGCCAACCTAGAAAGCTTAAATTGGACCGACCCAGACCCGTGTGAATGGAGTCACATTACGTGCTCGAATAACCGGGTAACCCAAATCCATATCAACAACCAAAACCTGACCGGAAGCCTCCCTCCTGACCTCAAAAACCTCTCTTTATTGGCAGTACTGCATGTGAAAGGAAACTTTCAGTCAGGGCCGATTCCGAGTCTTCTCAGGCTGAGTTCTCTTCAATACGTTTCCTTGAGTAACAATCAGTTCACATCCATACCCACCGATTTCTTTTCCTGATTAACTTCTTTGAAATCCATAACTCTTGATTTTAATCCATTCTGTTCCTGGCAAATACCTGAAAGTTTGAAGGATGCGACGGAATTGCAGACATTTTCTGCAAATATGGCTAATATTTCTGGAAGTCTTCCTGATTTTCTTGGGGAAGATAACTTTCCTAGATTAAGGAATTTACAATTAACTGGGAACAATCTTGAAGGACCAATTCCTTCAAGTTTTCGCGAGTCTCCAATTGAAAAGCTTTGGTTGAACGGACAAACGAGTGATGCAAAGCTCATTGGATCACTTGAAGTGTTACAAAACATGACTTCTTTAATTCAACTCAGGCTTGATTTTAACCATTTTACAGGCCCTTTTCCAGATTTTTCAAGGTTTACTAGTCTGGAAGAATTGAGTTTGAGGAGTAACGAGTTGACGGGTATTGTTCCTCTGTCTTTGGTCAACCTTCCTAATATTACTTTGTCAGTTTGGGTAATAATTTTTTCCAGGGTCCTTCCCCAAAGTTTAATACTTCTAGAGTAAAAGTGGATATGACTCCAGGATCAACTAATAGCTTTTGCTTAGGTGATCCTGGTGTTTCTTGTGATAGTCGTATCAATATTTTGTTATCAATTGTAGAATCTATGGGTTATCCGCTGGTGTTTGCAAAGCGTTGGAGTGGAAATGATCCTTGCGATGTCTCTCAGCCATGGGGGGGGATCTTTTGCAATGAAGTAGGAAACATAACGGCACTTAATTTCAAGAATTTGGAGCTTCAGGGTACAATTTCTTCAGGTTTTTCTAAGCTTACATCGATAGAAAACTTGATCCTTTCGAATAATGCACTAACTGGCACTATTCCAAATGAGCTAACATCACTGCCTAATCTTAAGATGTTAGACGTCTCCAACAATCATCTTTCTGGTGAAGCACCAAAATTTAGGCAAAATGTGATCGTTAAAAGTGATGGGAACCCCAATATTGTAAGAAACAATAGTTACCCAGGCGCACCACAGGACAACAGCGGGGCCAAAATCAAAGAAAAGTTAGAGGTAAGCATTCGAATACTGGAATTGTGTTGGTTTCCGTGTTGATTGGTGCTGCTTTCGGTTTATTTATTGTTGGATTAGGCTTCTGTTTGTATAAGAAAAATAAAAAAAGCTCTCCTAGGATTCATCGACCAAAAATTGTTTCGACGAAGTCTCAAGATGCGATAACAAGTTGCATCCAATTGCTTGGGGTTGGAAATATTGTTTTCTCAGTTAAAGTTTGGAGGGAAGTGACCAACAATTTCAGTGAGCAAAACATTCTGGGAAGAGGTGGATTCGGGACTGTTTACAAAGGGGAAATTGTAGTTCTGTCTAAGGCTCGGCACCGCCATCTGGTGGCACTTGTCGGTTATTGCATGGATGGTAAAGAGAGGCTTCTTGTTTATGAATTCATGTCGCAGGGAACACTCAATAGACATCTTTTCAACTGGAAGAGTGAAGGACTGAAACCGCTTGATTGGTCGAGAAGATTGATCATTGCCTTGGATGTTGCAAGAGGCGTCGAGTATTTGCATGGTTTAGCACATGAAAGTTTTATTCATAGAGATCTTAAACCATCCAATATTCTACTTGGAGATGATATGCGAGCTAAGGTTGCAGATTTTGGGTTGGCTCGCCTTGCTCCAGAGAATGGGAAACATTCAACCGAGACAAGAATAGCTGGAACTTTTGGGTACCTTGCCCCGGAGTATGTAGGTAATTTAATAGTTTTTAGATCGGTCTCTCATTGTTTGTTCATTAAACTGAAAAATATAGCTGAAAATGAATTTATTTTACATGTTCTTTGGCAGTGACAGGTAGAGTGACAACAAAGGTTGATGTGTTTAGCTTTGGAGTAATATTAATGGAGTTAATAACTGGTAGAAAAGTGATTGGTGAAAGTGATGATTCTGATCCAGAGAATATAGTGTGCCTTGTCACATGGTTCCGAACAGTGCATATAAACCAAGACACATTCAGAATTTTGTTACAACTCATCTTTGTCTCTTGAGAAGCTACATACATAAAACTAAAGCTAATAGTTGTCTTTATATAGAATATTATTTAAAAAGAGTACTGATATTTAATTCGAAGAATCTAATACAATCGCAACAGTACAATTATAAAATCATATCGTAGAATAATATTAAATAAAAATCTAACAACGTTTTTTTAGCTAACACTATAGCGCCGTAAGGTTTACAATGTTTTTTTTTTGTCACCTTTGCGTTAATGTTAGAGCTCTTTTATCATTTTTTTGTTTCTTTTTTTTTTTTTTTAAATTAGCATGGAGCCTAGTGTAATGTGTGGAACTAGATAGTATTTAAGTAAACTCAAGTCATTTTGCGTGTAGGCAAAAAATGAAAGAGAAATTCTGTAGTATATCTCATGTTTCACGTCGTAGACATAGAACCATATATTAATTTGTATACTAGAAATTAAAAGAGGTTGTTCGACTTCAGCCAGATAAGCATAGTTATATATATGTTGTGCGCAAAATACGGAATCAAGCACACTAAATAATTATAAAATTAAATGACACAAAAATTTAACGTGGTTCGACAATTATGCCTACGTCCACGGGAGCAAGAGAAAATAATTGTATTATTAACAATTATTTATAGTACAATATTTGAGTAAAGAAAACTCACTTCCCGTAATCCAAATACACCCAGTACTCTCATACACACTTAAAAGAAAAATAACTCTCAATTACCCACACTCTCCAATTACTCACTCTCACAATAATTCTCTAATGAATTATTTCTCTCTGAATTTGAAACTTTATCAAATTCTCTCAAGTTTGGGATGCCTTAGAAATGAATAAGCACTTGTTATTTATAAGAAAAGCTTCACCAACCATGCAACAAAAGTCTTCAATAATTAGTAAAAAATTCAACAATTTGGCACCATTTTCTTCACCAAACTCTACCTAATTTGACATCTTTTTCTTCATCAAACTCTACCTACCAAATTAAAAGTTTTGCATGCTAATTGTGGTAAACATGTTACCCACATGTTTGTTGACAATTGCCATTTTAGCGCTGACTTTTCTACAATTCTCCACCTCGGCGAAAATTTATCCAAATCTGAGCCGACTACTAATGAACCATCATCCCCAAAGCGGCTACATTTCTGTGAATGCCTACATACCTAAAATTTGGGATCAAGCCAACCGTAGTTCAAAAATTCTTCAAACTTAACACATTCGAAGAATTTGAATTAGTTTCAAGCAATATTGAAACTTAATTCTATAAATCACCTTTCGTTAACATATCTGATGGGTTATTCTTAGTATCGATCTTTTTCAATAACACATCACCGCCCTCAATAATCTCTCTCACATAATGATATTTCACATCTATGTGTTTCGTCCGAGCGTGATATGTTTGATTCTTCGCAAGAAATATTGCACTCTGGTTACCACAGAAAACCTTAATGTTTTCTTGGATTACCCCCAAATCACCTAACAAACCTTTCAACCAGATAGCTTCTTTTACAGCTTCATTTGTTGCCATGTACTCTGCTTCCGTAGTGGACAGAGCAATTGTCGATTGGAGAATCGACCTCCAGCTAATCGGACCTCCACCCAATGTGAATACGTAACCCGTTGTTGATCTTCGTTTGTCTAGGTCTCCAGCGAAATCAGAATCACAATACCCAATACATTGTTGACCACAATCCTTCTTAAACAATAACCTAACGTCAACTATCCCATATAGGTATCGGAGAATCCACTTAACCATAAGCCAATGGTCTTTACCTGGATTATGCATGTATCGACTAACCATACTCACAGCTTGAGATATATTGGGCCTTGCGCACACCATAGCATACATAAGACTACCCACAGCACTAGTATATGGAACACGAGCCATATAATCGTGCTCCTCTTTAGAGCAAGGACATGAAGAAGAGCTTAATTTGAAATGAGGAGCTAGAGGAGTATATACCAATTTAGTTTTGTCATCTATATCAAACTTTTCTAGCACCTTCTTCAAATAAGACTTTTGAGTCAACCACACGCTTCCATTCTTTCTGTCTCTGGGAATTTCCATCACAAGTATTCTCTATGCATCACCCAAATCTTTCATCTCGAACTCAGAAGTCAGCTGCTTCTTTAATCTCTTAATCTCACCTCTATTCTTCGAAGCTATAAGTATATCGTCGACATAAAGTAACAAATAGATGAAAACTTCATTTTGTAGTTTTCTAAAGTAAACACAATGATCATGTTCACTTTTAGTGAATTTCTTCCCTTATATAAATTGATCAAATCTCTTATATCACTGCCTTAGTGACTGCTTCAATCCGTACAAAGATTTAATCAATCTACACATATGATTCTCCTTTCTAGTAACTTTGAAACCATAAGGCTGAGTTATATAGATTTCTTCCTCTAAATCTCCATTTAAGAATGCTGTCTTAACATCCAATTGATCCAAGTCTAACTCATATTCTGCTACCAAGGCAAGTAGGATACGAATGGAAGTATAGTTTACAACTGGAGAGAAAACTTCATTATAATCAATACCTTCCTTCTGAGCAAAACCTTTTGCTACGAGCCGAGCCTTATATCGAAGAGTTGATTGATTTGGAGATCCTTGCTTCTTGGTGTATACCTATTTATTACCAATAGCCCTTTTCCCCTTAGCTAACTCCACAAGTTCCCAAGTCTGGTTATGATGAAGAGATTTCATCTCTTCTTCCATGGCTAACTTCCACTGATTACTTTGACTGCTGCGTAATGCTTCACCGAAAGTGTTGGGAATGTCATCATCAATAACTGGAAGTGCATAGGCTACCACCATATCTTTTGCAAGCTATCCATGTTTCTTTATCACTCTTTTTAGCCTCCTTATTGCTATAGTCTCATTTTCATCATGTACATCTTTAGTTGTTTCTTCCTCTTCTGGGACATCAACAGAAACAACCTCTTCTTCAACTCTTGGTGTCACTTCTAAAGTTGAACTCCTTTCTATAGAACTAACTAGTACATACGGAGTTGCATCAAACTCCACCTGCTGCAATGTCTCATTGGTCTTGTTCTTTACCTGTTAAGAACTTGGAGCCTTCAATATAGAAGCTTCATCAAATGTAACATCTCTGCTATACACAAACTTTTATCTTTAAGATCCCAAAGCTTAAAACTTTTAACTCCACCTTTGAATCCCACAAAGATAGTTTTTCTTACACGAGGATCGAGCTTATCATTCTTTACATGATAATAAGCTGGACACCCAAACACACGAATGGAATCATAGTCTTGTGCGTGTTTTCCTGACCGCATCTTCATAGAAGTTTTACCTCCAATTCCAGCAAAAGGCAACCGATTTATTAAGTGACTTGCGTAGCTCACAGCTTTAGCCCAAAACTTATTATCTAAACCAGCATTAGATAACATACACCATACTTTCTCCAGTAAAGTACGATTCATATGCTCAACCACACCATTCTGTTGTGGAGTATGTCTCACTGTGAAATGTTTTTTTATACCCTCACTCTGGCATACTTGCAAGAATAGATCATAAGTATATTCACCCTCATTATCATATCGTAATACTTTGATCTTTCTGCCAGTTTGAGTCTCTACCAGTTTCTTCCATTTCACGAAAATCTCTAGAACTTCATTCTTTACTCATATGGTGTACACCCACACATGTCTAGAGAAATCATCAACAAATGTAACAAAATAATGGCTTCCATTAATTGATGCAGTCCCCATACATCACTGTGAACATACTCAAGGATCTCACAAGTATCGTGATTAGCCGTACCGAACTTGACCCTTGTTTTCTTGCCTACTACACAATGCTCACAGAAATTTAATTTATATGTTTTGGTATCTTTTAAAACCTTATGCCTCATCAGAGTTTGCAAAGACTTCTCTCCAACATGCCCTAGTCGTACATGCCATAACTTGGTAGCGTCACTGTGCACCTTAGCAACATTAACTTCATCAATAGTACCTCCCTTCAAATAGTACAAATTGTGACACCTGACACATTGCAGAATCACCATAGCTCCATATATGAACTTCATTGTTACTATTTTCAATGGTAACCTTGTAGCCTTTAGCTTCCAGAGCACCCATAGAAATTAGATTTTTCTTTAAAGCTGGAACATATCTAACCTCTTTCAGTTCTCTGATCATTTCATCGAACATTTTAAGTCGAATTATTCTTATCCCCATTGTGCAAAAAGATTGATTATTTCCCATCACAACTGATCCAGATTCTAAATTATGAAAATTTACAAACCATTCCCTAATAGGACACAAATGATAGGTTGCTCCGGTATCAAGTATCCACTCACTTGTACTAGCCACATATGCTGTAGGCATAATACTTAGTAAATAATTAGAGTCATCATCTTTCCGTGCCATGTTTGCTGCTACTGGTCTTCCCATCTTTTTTCTGAGCCTTCGGACAATCTTTCCTCCAATGGCTCTTTTCATGACAAAAGGCACACTCATCTCGAGCTATATTTTTGCTTTTCGATTTGGACCGAGAATTCTTCCCACCAAGTTTCTTCTTTTTCTTCATCGTCCTTTCTCTAATTATCAAAGCTTCAGACAATGCTCTTTCGGAATGTTTGTCATTATTCTGAATCTCCAAATTAGTCAATGATGTACAAACATCTTTGAAGATGATCACGCTTTTTCTATATATCAAGGTAGTCATAAAATGACTATACTCTTCTAGCAATGATTGTAGCAGAATCATAACCTTGACTTCATTCTTAATATCTTAAGACATGATCATGCATGGACACGCCATACTTCATTTGAAAACTATACACCTGGCTCATTGCATGAAGACGATTTTCAGGACTTTTCAGCAAGTACTTTTCTTCTAATATACGCCATAAAGTTATCGCACAATCCTCATCTTTCACCAGATATTTCACCTCTTTGGTAAAAAAAGATCTAATTTGACCACAAGCTTTTTCGTTCATACGATCCCAAGTTTCTTCATTATACAAGTGTCTTTTATTTTTTAGAACAACATCGAGATCGATTTGAATAAGGGCATCCATAACTTCACGCCTCCACATGCCAAAGTTGATTTTCCCATCAAACTTTTCAACATCGATCTTCTGGCCTCCAATAATAGGTATTGCATGACGATGTGATACATCTCGCCTCCCACCTGTAGTGTCTCCTGAAATAGTTTAGGTAGATCTCTCCCCAATTCTGGAAGTTTCACCTTCTACCATTTTCTCAACAAACTATTCACACTTGAAAAACAGTCTCTATGATGTTAATTTCGCGTGAATATATGCACTAAGAAAGTTCCCAAGAGAGTGGAGGGGTCACAACGGCCACTTAAAACCCAAACTCCTTATACTCTTATCGTCTTGTTGACAGAACTTTCCTAGACATGCATAAATATACACCACTTACAATAGATTGTCTCTAAATACAAATGGTCGTCTCTACCGTATGTATAAATAGTACTATATTTTTAAATAGTACTAAATATATAAATTGTACGTACCTATGATAGTGTAGTATACGTGAACAGCATCGTATACCCCAAGTACGAACCTTCGGCTCTGATACTACTTGTTGTGCGCAGAATACGGAATCAAGCACACTAAATAATTATAAAATTAAATGACACAAGAATTTAACGTGGTTCGGCAATAATGCCTACATCCACGAGAGCAAAAGAAAATAATTGTATTATTAACAGTTAATTATAGTACAATATTTGAGTAAAGAAAACTCACTTCCCATAAACCAAATACACCCAATACCCTCATACACACTTAAAAAAAAAAAATTCTCAATTACCCACACTCTCCAATTGTTCACTCTCACAATAATTCTCTAATGAATTATTTCTCTCTGATTTTGAAACTTTATCAAATTCTCTCAAGTTTGGGATGCCTTAAAAATGAATAAGCTCTTGTTATTTATAAGAAAAACTTCACCAACTATACAACAAAAGTCTTCAATAATTGGTAAAAAATTCAACAATTTACCACCATTTTTTTCACCAAACTCTACCTAATTTGGCACAATTTTCTTCACCAATCTCTACCTACCAAATTGAATGTTTTGCATGCTAATTGTAGTAAACATGTTAGCCACATATTTATTGAAAATTGATATTTTAGTGCTGACTTTTTTATAATATACACATAGTTTTCGACCATCTGGATATCAACCTACATAATTTTATTCCCATTCAAAAAATGAGTTGGGTTCGCAATTAATAATAAGTATGTACGTTAATTGAACTTTTGATGAGTCGTTAAAAGAAGAAAAATCAATTTGTAATTGGAAACAAAATTGTGATTATTATGGGTACATTCTTCGATTGCTGCTGATCACTTTTAGATGCTTGACGTCTGTTGCTCATTTACATACTCTCCAGACTACACCTTTTTTTTCAAATCTCAAAGGTGTAATATGAACGCCTCAATATTAATAGGTTTTTGTTTGTTTCATTTCTTCCATTTGAACTGGCCCTACATATTTTCTTTCAACTTCATACTAAAGGATTCTTAGGGAAAAAAAATCATGCTAAAAGCACTACTATTATCCATTTTGTTCTTCACACTAAAAGACGTGGGATGCGCGTTTGGTACGCGTAGGATATACCAAATGTGTAAAATTGAACTCATTAAACAAACAGAAGGAAAGAAACGGGATAATAACACATCTACGTTCTTAATTTCTTAAGACAGCTTTTGATCATTTGTATCAAATAGGTTCCCAACATGACTAGAATACCCTTACGTTCTGCGCGGCCAAGTGATAACACTTTGAGGGTAGTTCGGTAGATTCCAAAGAACCAAGAGACCAACTCGAAAGGATTGATTAACTATATTTTCTATTTATGAAATAAAAAATAATTTGGCCGTGGATGCAATTGTATTTCTATTTCTACACCACATAAGCAACGAGGAAACACGACGCAAACCAAACACGTGGCTAATTTAACTAGCAAAGTCACTATTCAGCAGGTCCACATACTCGTGCGTTGACCAACCATTTTCTTTCTCTCTTACTTTTTGAGGACATTCATTTACGAGTTTAGAATGACTCAAAATCAAATCACCGTCCATGTTTCTCCTATATATTTATTTAAACACACTCTTACGGAATGATAATTAATTCCATTCCTTTCTAAAGCACATAACAATATAACTTTCTTTGCGTCGTTCAAGAATTAAATCTTGCACGGAATAACAATGATTGCTTCATGGAGAAGACTAAGAGCTGGCGGGCGTGCCAGGAAGGAGCAGCCGGCCGGTGGAGAAACCGGCGCAAGCTTAATAGAAAAAGATCCGATGACGACGACTCTACCGACTGGGATTACGTATGATCGAGTGAATATTAAGATTGAGAATGAGAGAATAATTCCGGTGTGTTCGGTTGAGGTTTTGGAAATCAATTCTAAGATTAAGACAGCCTGTGAAACACAAGATCAAGTTGGGTGCAAAGACTTGGTGGCAAAGATCAAGGAGTGGGCCAAGGAGAGTGAGAGCAACAAGAGTTGCATTGTGGATAACGCAGCTGTAAGTGTTTTGGCAGCGGCGTTTGAATCATTCTCGAAAACATGTTTGGATGAAAATGTTTCCGTTTTGGAGGAAATATTGTCAACTTTGATTTTGTTGTTTCCTCATGCGGGCGAAGCGCTGACTTACTTGGGATCAGCTTCGTCTATGGGCTGCATGATTTGGTTCTTGAATAACGGAGATTTGTCGACGAGAAGAAACGCCGTGCTAGTGTTGACAGAGCTCGTTTCCTCTGATTCGGATCAAAGAAAAGTAAACGTGTTATCGGAGAATGAAGGAGCCATTGAAGCATTATTTAAGCTGATAGAAGAGCCCATCAGCACTTCTGCTACTAAAGCTGCTTTGGTCGTCATCTATCATACGATCATATCATCAGCTTCAGTAAATGAGAAACTAATACAAAAATTTGTCGACATGGGGTTGGTTTCATTGCTGCTAGAAATGCTTGTTGATGCACAAAGAAGCGTATGTGAGAAGGCGTTGAGTGTTCTTGATGGAATTTGCAGCACCGATTATGGGAGAGAAAATGCCAACGATAAACCTTTAACAATGCCGGTTATAGTGAAGAAAATACTGCGTGTTTCGAATTTGGCAACAGAGTCATCGGTCTCCATTCTTTGGAAGCTATGCATGAATGAAGAGAGAGAAGAGAAAACTGCTTTTGTTGAAGCCCTTCAAGTCGGTGCTTTTGAGAAGCTATTAGTGCTTTTGCAGGTTGGTAGCGCTGAGAGCACAAAGAAGAAGGCGAGTGAGGTGTTGAAGCTGATGAATCTTTATAGAGATAGATTGGAATGCGTTGATGGTTGGACAAAAAGCTTGTAAAACTTTTAATTCATTTCATAGTTTTAATTGTAAAAAAGAGTTACAAGTGTTTCAATGCTGTTTTGAATATTCATTAATAAAGAGGTACTTGAAATGCTATTTAAGTGTTGGTCGGGGGATTTTTGACATGGAAAAGAAAGAGATGTAAACACATCACACATGAAATTCTTATGATGTGTTTGAGCAACCGTGACAATGAAGACTTGGTATTTTGTTTCTGCAGTGATTCTGCTCACTGAGGGGATAAATCGAGAGGCGCCTAGGGTTGTGTTTTGGAATAATAAAGAACCGATATATAATACATGTATATTACATACATGCATTATCATTTATAAATGGTTAAATATCTGTGTTGCATGCAATTGTTTTTATTTGATGTCATGTTCGTTATAAGACATGTATGTTATATGCATATTTAAATGTTTTGAGTAAATCCCCCAATTGATTCTATGGATTTCAAGGAGCTCAAAGCGCCTTTTTAATTGTATCTTGTATTTTACTAATAAATTGTGCTTAGGAGTCCTTCAACTTGAAGCTCAAATTTTTAGGATTGAGATATTGTAATTTTTTAACTTGTAACTAAAAATTACAAACTTAAAATATAAATAAACCCAAACAAATTGCGAATATAACCGAAGTAAAAGTATATGTTTATGAATATACTGTGTACTTCCAAAATTGAGTACAAGCAAACAATTGCATGGAAAAATAACATTAAAATGTTAGTAAATTATCGGACATTAATCTTATATAATAATTAAATTACATAATTTTATATTCTAGTCTGTTGGATTAAATTTGTATATTTTAGGCAGTTGGATTAAATGAAATTAAATGTTTATTATTGGTATGAAAACTTTAAGTCCAAAATTTAAGTAAAATCATCTTCACACATCAGAATTTTTTTGGGTAATACATAGATTCAATAGCTGTCTCTGATTTATTATTCTAAAAAATTTATGAACCAAATGCAAGCAAACAGGTCAGAATTATCAGGTTGATATACAAAATAAGATCTTAAAATCTGATCAATCGAATAAAATCGTATAAACGATTTTCGCTGATTAGGAGATATATATAGACACACACAAGACCGGGTCAACGTAATCTCTAATATCACAGAATTTGTTAGGCTGTCCTCCATTTTATTAATTTTACAAAGCAGGTTTCAGTATCAGATATTGTATATATCAAAATTGTTAGAGTTACATTAAATAAATAAATTCCTATCAAAATTGCTAGATAGGAAAATTGGTTAAATTATCAAAGATTTTTTTTTTTAAAGAAATGTTTATAAATGTATAGGTTCAAATTGGTCACTTTGACGAGATGGGACTAAATTTGAATAATTGATGTGCCTTGGACTACAATCTATTTAGTTTTTACTGTAATAATAAAACTCTACCGTTTTGTGCAAAATATCTTTTAAGACCTGTTTGAAATTATTTTTGAGAGATTTAAGAGTTATTTTTAAAAAATTAAAAGTTAATTTTAATTATTAGTAATTTTTTTAAAAAAATAATTTTGATAAAATCACTATATCCTACAGTATATATTAAAAAAATGAATAAATAATTTTTCAAAAGGTGGGACTATTTGAACCATTTGAAATACTCATTAGACCCACTTTATTATAAAAAATTTTATTACTAAAATGCCCCATATTATAAATTACTATTATGAACATAATATAAAATAAATGAAAAAAATTAGTTCATACTCCCTTTTAAATCCATCTGTTCTAGAACTAATTGAAGATTAAAGAAAATTATTTTATATTTGGAATCAGCCAATAATCTTTTTTTCTAGGCAATCTTCTTTGAATTTAGGCTTCAAATTCTCTTGTTAGTCTTTATATGTGTGTGTGTGTGTGAAAAGGAAAGAGCCATGAGCGTGAAATCGCACTACTAAGAGCATGAATTTTGATGTTTAATGTAATTACAATTATTCTTTTATTATATGTTGTACATTTTTAGGCATCTTATTATAGTATGTCTGAAATTGGAAGGAATATTTGCATATGAAACTGTGGAAAGAATACAGAGAGATGGAGCCATGGGAGAACATTTGCAAAGAAAAGGAGAAAGATTTGTAAAATCGCAAAACAAGTTGCATAAATGTTATAATTTAATATATACATATTAAGGGTATATTTGGTATTAAAATAGGTTTGTAAAATAAAATATAAAATTTTAAATTTTGTAAGTAGATCTATTAAATAAATGAGTTTAGTAAGTATTTTGACGGGTTCAAATAATTTTATTATTTTTTAAAATATAATTTTATATTTTAAATAATTCCGGATATATTATAAAATTTGAGAATCGGTTTTGTATTATATTCTCTCTTCACCCTAAATTTGATGAAAAATATAAAATAGTCGGTCAGTAAAATCACAGTTGTTAAAAAAGTCAAGATTAGCATACACACTAATTATTCAATCTAAATTTGTATTTCCTCTGCAAATTAACATTCCCTGTATACATATATTGCTGACAAAAACAATTGGCCCTACTTTTTTTGTTTATCGTATGTATATCCATGATTGTATATCAACTTGTACACGTGTATCCATCTGAATAAGTGAATAATTGATATTTTTTTTAAAACATGATGTAATAAATAACAAGAGTATGTACTTTTGACAATTTCTGTTCCGTTAATTGTAAATAAAATCGTGAAATATGAATAACATTCGAATGCCTGGCCGATTTTAGATTTATTTGCAGTGCGTGTTTATTATTTATATATACTTCTTTCTAGAATTTTCAACACTCTATTTTCCAAATCTTAACAGTGTAATATGAACGCCTCAATCAGAAATTTATGAGTTTATGTTTTTTTTTTTAATCTCCTGTGTTCCTTCCATTTCAGCTGGCCCTACATATTTGCTTTCAAACTCATGCTAAAAGATTCTTCGATGTAGATATTAAATTATGCTGAAAGCACTACGATTATTTTAATTAATATTGATCTCTTCTATAATGGTTAAATTTTTTAATCAATTAAAATATAACTCAAAACTATTTTTCATTGAAATTATTTATTCTACAATTAAATTACAACCTGCATAGAAAAATATGATCTCAAAGATTGTCATTTTATACATGCATTTCAATCAATTCATCTAAAAACACAAAAAAAAGGGATGTGTCACAATGAAATGATTTGGCTTAATTAGTACAATATAATTGTGATAGTAAATTCAATTCATCTAATGTTTATGTATTAAATAAATAAAGAATGCATGCGCTGCTTTCTTTTCTAACTCAAATTCTGTAATACAGTACGCGTTTAGCAGTCAGAAATCACCCAGAACCCATTTAATCATTTGTGCTGACAGATGGGGGAGCGCGTTTGGGCCGCGTAAGAAGATTATACAAATGTTTAACAATGAACTCAGCATGAGCAACTCCGTCAAGTAAACTCTAAAAAAACATAGGAGCAGGATAATAACATCTAGGTACCTAGTTTCTTATTTATTTTCAATTAGGGATACAGGTTCTTAACTTGTAATAAGTAAGTCCACGAGTTTAACCAACCTGAGTACCTGACTGGTAAAATAAAAAAATAATGGGGGCCGTTTAGTAGATTTGAAAGAGAAATGGGAAGAAATTGATAAAGGAGGAAAACATAGCTCAAAGCCACACGGCTGACTGTGCAGTTATCAATATTCGAAAGAGTAAGATAAGCTAAGTCAGCCAGTCCGCCGACCCCGTACGTTGACGAGCTATTTTTTCCTTCTTCGTAACTGTGTCAAAGGTTTGATTTATTCTAAAATAATTAAAGCACACACCTACATACCTAACAGTTCATTTTACCGGTTCAAGCATTCAACGGTCAAAGATTCAAATCCTTCGTTACACAACATTGATCTTAAATATCTTTGTATTATATTCAAATCTGAAAGTTGTATATTTTTTCTTTTTTTCTTTTTTTTTTCCAAGTTTTGAATGTTGAACCGACCGCGTTTCCCTTGTATATAAAACCCACCAATGCTCCTTCTATTCCCTCCTTAAGACACACAACAAAAACAAAAACTAAAACTAAAAATAAAACCTCCATTACATCAAAATTCAAAAAGCACAAGCAATAATTAACTTCTTGCATATTGCTGGCCTGCTTCTTTTGTTCAAGGATATATTATAGCTGTACTGAGTATATAACAATGATTTCATCATGGAAAAGGCTAAGAGGTGGCCGGGGCCGGCGTGCCGGCAAGAAGCAGCCGAGGGTAGAGTTGGAGCTGACGACACCGAACCACTTCCGGTGCCCGATATCTCTCGACTTGATGAAAGATCCGGTGACTTTATCCACTGGGATTACGTATGATCGAGAGAATATTGAGAAGTGGATTCATGAGAATGGGAACGTTACCTGCCCCATTACAAACCGAGTCTTGACGAGTCTTGAACCCATTCCGAATCACACAATCCGTAGGATGATACAAGACTGGTGTGTCGAGAACCGGTCTCACGGCATCGAGAGAATCCCGACGCCGAGAATTCCTGTCAGTTCGGTTGAGGTTTTGGAAACCAATTCTAAGATCACGACGGCTTGTAAAAGTGAGGATCAAGCTGGGTGCAGAGATTTGGTGGCAAAGATCAAGAAATGGACCAAGGAGAGTGAGCGGAACAAGAGGTGCATTGTGGGTAACGGAGCTGTAAGTGTTTTGGCAGCAGCTTTTGAATCATTTTCGAGAACGTGCTTGGATGAAAACGTTTCTGTTTTGGAGGAAATACTGTCGACGTTGACGTTGCTGTTTCCTCTTGAGGGGGAAGCGTTGACTTACTTGGGATCAGCTTCGTCCATGCGTTGCATGGTCTGGTTCTTGAAGAGCGGAGATTTGTCAAGGAGAAGAAACGCCGTGCTGGTGTTGAGAGAGGTCGTTTCTTCGGATCATAGAAAAGTTAACTTGTTGTCGGAGATTGAAGGAGCCATTGAACCGCTATTTAAGCTGATCAAAGAGCCCATTTGCCCCACTGCTACTAAAGCTTCGTTGGTCGTCGTCTATCACACGATCACATCAGCTTCTGCGACTGAGAAACCAATGCAAAAATTGGTCGACATGGGGTTGGTTTCATTGCTGCTAGAAATGCTTGTAGATGCGCAACGAAGCCTATGCGAGAAGGCGTTGAGTGTTCTCGACGGACTTTGCAGCAGTGATTATGGGAGAGAAGAGGCCTGCAATAATTCTTTAATAATGCCGGTTACTGTGAAGAAAATACTGCGAGTTTCAGATTTGGCGACGGAGTTCTCGGTCTCCATTCTGTGGAAGCTATGCAAGAATGAAAATAGAGAAGAGAAAACTGCTTTGTTTGAAGCGCTTCAAGTGGGTGCTTTTCAGAAGCTCTTGTTGCTTTTGCAAGTTGGTTGTGCTGACAAGACAAAGGAGCAAGTGTCTGAGTTGCTGAAGCTGTTGAATCTTCATAGAGCTAGATTGGAGTGCATTGATTCCATGGATTTCAAGGAGCTGAAAAGGCCGTTTTGATTCAAGATTACCAATTTCAACCAGACTTAGAGATTTTTTTTTTTTTTTCCCCAAAAATTTATACAGTTCAATATTGTACAAAAGAACATTGATCAAACACATATAGCACAGTTCAGACAAACTCTATACATGTTCTATTCTTATCATTTGATTGAAAAACGAAAAATAGATTGAAGTTATAGATATCTGGTGTTTCGAATTTGAATGTTCTTGATTTCGAGCTGTGTTTGATGTTGCACAAAGTTGGGATGAATACAAGTGTCCTATAATATTAATAGTGTATCTTTTAATTTCCTAGTATGTTACTAGGGTAAAACCTTCAATTTAAACTTCTAACCTATAAAGGTATATTTGTGATTGAAATTATGTAGCTTTTAAGACTTTAAAAAAAAATTACTACCTACAAACATTATTATGTGATACAATAATAATAATATAGTTATTTTGAGAGTCTATGAAGCATAATTTGAAATTATATGTTAAAAAAGAGGTGAAATCGACCCTACATACAATATATATATATACACACACTTATGTATGTAATAAGGGTTAGTTTAGTAATATTGTAGTTTTTAAAATAATTATTGATTATTGTAATATATAAATAATTAGCTGAAAAAAATTAGTTAAAGATTTGGTAAATTTTTTTTAAAGTGCTGTGAATTTTGAAAGTAATCGTATATGTTTGACAAATATTATTATTGAACTACTGTAAGAATGCAAGTAACTAACATGGAGTTATTAATTTTATTTTTTATTATTTTAATATAATTGATAATAGTAATAAACTTTTTTAATTTAATAAATTTATTTTCTAATTAAATAAATATAATTTAAATTTTTATAATATATGTGAAGATATATATAAAATTAAATTAAGCATAAAATAGATTTTTAAAATTAAATTTTAAAATATTACCTTTTTTTTTTGCTTTTTGAAATGTCAACGTGATTTTACTAAAAATAATTTTTTAAAAAATTTACCAATTCCAAAAAACAGGCCCTCAATCGTTTAGTAGAAGGATGGTTTGTCCTGATAAAATTACAAATTGTACACGTACCAGGCTGACAAGGTAATAGGAGTATGGCAGTTATAAGTTATGAATCATGAATCTTATGTATTCATTAAATCAAATTTATATTTGAAGCAGAGGGATTCAACGTGGAATTAAAGGTTCATTATTCGTGTTATTAATTTCAAGTCTAAAATTAAAAGTAAATTGATCCACACCCATAAGATACTTTAGGGTTATTTAAATATATAAATAAACACGTACAGTGGTTGCCTCTGATTTTATTGTTTGAAATAATTTTTTGTTCTGGAAGCAAAGAGGTCAGAGTTGTCATGCTGATAATAATCAAAATAATATCTTAAATCTAAAAAATCAAATAAAATGGTATAAATTATCGGTCTTAGATAGTTTAACATGTAAGTCCGAGTCAACATTATCTCTAAAATCGCATCAATCATTTTCTAATTTCTCTTTTCCTCTCTCTGTCTTTGATGATATAGATATACAGATTTTGTTTTGCCTTACTGCTGTTATCAGATAGAACATCAATAATTGAATGAGTTTATCTCATGCCTTGGGAATCTTTAAATATATTATTCACTTAAAGCCTCAGTCTTTGGCTCTTATCTTAATAAAATATAACAACTCTCAAGTGCAGGTTGGCAAAGGCAGGCAGCAATAATTTAACGTATCTGCAATAAAAAAAAAAGTACACACTTTTTTTTTTTAATAATTATAGGTTATAAGTTAAAAAGATTTTATTTAATAATTGTTCCATAAAAATATTATAAGAAATAAATATAATAAAATTATAATATTTTCATTTTTTATCAAAATTATAATTTAAAACTCATATCTAGTAAACACAATCAACTTTAATTGTATTGCTGGAAATTTTGTTTTATTGCAGCTTAAATAATAAAAAAAGACACTACATAGTATAGACCTATAAATTTCTAACAAATATAATTTTATTTATCCGTCATTTTAAAGAGTAGTGGTATGTATTTTAAATTTTTATATAAAAAGTTTAACTTAAATAATATTTGTAAAAGATTATTAATTACTTCATGAATGCGACACATCACATATACTATGCTCTAATCACTTAATCAATTACATATCAACTACCATAATATTTGGTCAAATGCGGAATTGACGGAGACAAAGTTTATGTCGTTTATCATTCAACTCGTACTTGTGCTTTGCTCAAATTTATTCATAAAGCATTCAATGTAACCTAGAATTGACCGTAGAATTTTGAAATGAAAGAAAGGGAAACGGGAAGAGTTCGCTTCTAGTATAAAAGTAAAACACCAAAAATTACCTACAACTTTTGCTGACCATTCTAGCTTCTTTTGCGCTAGTACCAAACAGTTTTTTGGGTTTTCAATTTTGAATGGTGAACGTAAAAAATAAATGTACAAATTGTTATACTATTAAATCACCACATTTAACTCCATCAATGAAACATTATATGGTTGTTCGCACTATATGATTATAGCTAAGATTGCTGAAACTTAATTATATATCTTGGGTTAGCATAGATATATTTTTATTTCCAAATATTAATGCGCTTAAGAAAAAAAACCTGAATGTGATCGTACCATTACCGGCACATGGAACATGGCTGCGCTAGATGGTCAAGATCCGGCGCCTACCCAGGCCCTTTTAATAAACCGAAGCAAAATGTTGACCAAATGTTTGCACCGAAAATTTTGGTCGCATGAATTCCCACAATTTTGCAACTTTATTCAAAATAAAAGTATGAATTAAAAAAAATTATAAAGATGAATGGAGCCACCGAACTAAAGACAAAATTTCCATGCGATTAGCAAGAGGTCGTACGTGTTTATCATGATTTATTTTATCTTAAAACAAAGTCCTTTTCAAAATTTTTGGTGTGATTTTATTGTATTTTGAGTAGAATTTTTTAGAGATTAAATAAGTTATACTATCTATTTGGGGAATAAAGAGCAAGTCTGCCATAACAGAAGTCTTGATCACTAGTACAAAAATACCCCTACTCGATGTCAAAGCTGGTCATGATCAAGTGTTCAAAGCTGATCAAGCTCAGATGCTCGCATCCTGCTCGAGTAAAGTCAAAAAGAGCAGGAATGTCCACGACCCTCAAGTGAGCAGCACCAAGAATAGGAAGGGATCAAAGCTCGAGCAAAACTAAATCCAAGCACGGCAGCCCCACGCCTGTAGTTCAGGACGGTGAGTAGTTCTCTCCAAGAAGAAGAAAATAGCCGCCAGACACCCTCACACCATAAAGTCTCATTACAACAATCGATAACTGACAGGCACCCCCACGCCATAGAGTTTCGTCACTGTTACCAATAGCAGTCACATACCTCCACAGCATCAACATTTCATCACTGTGACCCATAACCGTCAGACATCTTCACACCTCCAAGTTTGGTCACAGTGACCCATAATCGTCAAACATCTCCACACTCACAAATTTTGTCACTGTGATCCATAACTGTCAGAAAGGCATAGACACAATCAATACAGAGGATGGCGCCCGAGTAAGGGTCCCAGATAAGAAAGGAGATAAATATCTGACAAAGGGTGAGAGAAGGGGATTCGATTCCATTCCTTTCTTTTTTCAACTCTCTATTTTTCAGTTTTTTTTTTTATTAAGAGAGAATTTAAAAGAATCAACCCGATTACTGATTTGAGTGTTAAAGTATTTTCGCCGGAAAAATATCCGGCGACCTCTGATATTTTCTCTATGAATACAGGCCAGAAGGTGCCATCGTTCCAGTGAATAAAAAAACGCAAGAACCAGCTGGAAATCCTGCTCGATGAGGGAGCGACCAGAAGATAACATCAACATCTTAGAGCGACCAGAAAATAACATCAACACTCTCTAGTAACAAAAACATTATTTATTTGATTATCTTATTTTATTTATTTTATAACATAACTTTTAATATATTTGTCCATTATATTAATTTTATAACAATTACTAAAAGCTTTCATTGACAACTAAACAATTTTTTTTTTATGAAAGTTCTACTTGTATAAGTTCCAATAATAAAAATAATGTTATTTTGATAAGTTATATTTTAAAAAACTACATTCTAAATGAAACCTTAGATAATTTATAATTTATATTGACGTCCATTACCATTTTTTAACTTTTAAGACATGTTTACTTTCAGGATTGGAGAATTATAATTAAAAATCTGAATCATCTATAGTGTTTGCTTCATAAAATAAGAATGAGAATCATAATTGAAATTGTTCGAGGCCAATAAATTTGGGAATCATTTTCATAATTTCATTTCTAAAGGGGTGAGAATCAAATTTTGATTTTCAAAACTATTCATTTTACCATCATTGAATCTTTATAATTCCTAAATTGCCCACAAGTAAATTTTATCATTTTACATTTTATTACATATAGAATTTATGAAAATACCCAAAGTTTTGTACTATTTACAAATAGGTAATTAATTTATTATTAATATTGTTAAAATTTATTTTTTATTATTATCGCAATCAATAATTTCATTGTTGTGATTGTTGTTGTTATTGTTGTTGTTGTTGTTATTATTATCGTCATCATCAGCATCAAAATTTATTAATTTTATTATTCTAGTTGTTACTCTTACTATCATTAATGTCATTAATATTATTAAAATTTATTAATTTTCTTATTTTTATTTATTATTATTGTCATTACTGTTGCTATTATTATTACTATTATCAAAATTTATTAATTTTTTTTATTTTGAATATTATTATTGTCACTAGTTTTATTATTACTATTATTGTTGTCGTCATTGTTGTTGTTGTTTTAATTAATATTATTGTCATTGTAACTATTGTTCTCTATTTTATGGCTATTTTTATTCTCATTATTGTTATTATTATAATATATACAAATAATAATAGGGAGAATAATATTAACAAATGACATTTTAGTAGCTTACAATAGTTAATTCCAATTCTAAGAAAAAATAAATACATTAATGAGAATATAATTCATTAGGATTCCGATCCCTACAACTCACGTAAGCAACTTATTTTGATTTCAATACTTCATTATGGTTCCAACCTATTATGATTCTAATTTAATATATGCACCATTAATAACAACTCAATTCCGATTACAACTCCTTTATTAATTTATAAGGTAATATTGTCCAGGGAATGCTAAGAAATATAATGACAACATATAGGTTAAGGGTCTGTATGGGATTAAGATTGGATAGTTGTAGCTTAAAAGTTATAATATTAAAATGTTTGGTAAATATTAACTGTTGTACCTTAAAAGTTATATAAATATAATTTTTTATTTGTATGATGAAAATTTCATTATATCTTTAATAATTTTTGTCAAAATAATTAAAATTATATTTATTATAAATTATTAATTTTTATTTCATAATTATAATTTTTTTCACAACAACTGTAATTGTACCTCAAAAGATATTGTACCTTAATCCCAAATAGATCCTAAATCTTTTTGTAAAGCAACGTTCACTACTAGGTTCGATTATGCCCTAAGTATGCAGAAAATTGTAGCCTGATCTCATGAGTCCGGCCAACTGATAGATGAAATATCAGTTATACAACCTGAGAGAGAGAGGTGAATTGAGTTTTAAAATTTAAGTTAAACAAACTACACAACAATTAATTTTAATGCCTTAATGAAATAGAAAATAATAAATTTAACAATGCTAAAAAATAAAAGAGTAAGGGAAGAGAGAGCAAACACAATGATTTTGACGTAGTTCGGCAATTCATGCTTACGTCTATGCCTCCAAGCTCACCAGACTTGAGAATTTCACTAAACAAGCCTCAAATGCTTCAACAACGCTTATAATTGACTTCTAAGGCATCAATGAACCTTTACAATAAGAGATTATCTCCTATCTCTTAACTCAAATGGTTTCCACACTTATAATCACACAATTTTTATAGATAATTCAAATATTACAATAAATACTCTTTTAGATTGGATATATAAATGATAGCTCAATGATAACTCAATATACGTAGATTTACAAAAATGAAAGCTCAAGGTAAGTTTTATTGACTAGTTTTAGCTCAAATGAGATTCAAAAAATTCTTAAAATTGAGTTTGATTTGAGTTTAAATAACTTAAACTTTCAAACTAGCCGTTAAAGATATTTTTTACAAATAGCCAATTAGCCACTTGCATGAGACAGTTAGCCGGTCAAGTTACCGTTAGAGAGATTTTCAAAATTTGGGTGTCGCCTGTTAGCCACTATAAAACAATCAACTAGTCCCTAACTTTCTAGAATTGAAAAACCAAATTTTGCCACATACGATTAGCTGTTGCAGTTTAAAGCGGTTAGTTGCTACTGTTCTAAAAATTATAGTTTATCTCTAAAACTTTTTTAAATTATATTATGAGCCAAAACTTTATAAAATTTTTCAAATAGGTATAGTTTCTAAAATTCAAACAATACTTGTTGATTTCAAAGTTCTTAAAATTTTTTCAATTTAGTCCATAACTTGAAAACAATATATTTCATGAAATCATTTTTCCTTTAAATATAAAACCTTTTTATTATGAAAATAATAATTTATTTAAAATGCCATTAAAAATAATTTGAGATTTTAAGTGCTTAATCATGCATACATATAATCATACTAGCATGACAATAAATATAACAAGAGAAATGACTTAAGCTAGTACCTTTGAAGTTTGTCCTTAACATCACGAGCTTTGTGAGTTCATCTTTGAGTGTCTTGAACTTGATCTCACATGTATGATTTTATCCTTTTAAGAATTAATGAGATTGTGAAATACATGCATTTTTTATTTTACTCATAACACATGATTTGTTATCATCAAAATAAAAATATCATATGATCATATAGATCAACAATAGAATTATTTAAGAGGTACAATAACATAAGGTTCTTTAAAGTTATACATATTCTTAAATAAAGACATAGCCTATTCATTTACGTCAAATAGGTTATTCGCTCACATACTCTCAACTAGAGCTAACAAATTTGACACAACCCAATTATTTGACATAAATAAATGAGTATGAGTCATCAATTTTGACACAATTATTAAATGAGTTTGGTCTGGGTCAACACGATTTTTTTCTGTGTGGGTAAGAGTTAAAGTTCTTGACGCATTTATCTAACTAATGACATGATTATATTTTTTATTTTAAATTAATTTATATACTTTTTTTTATCAAAACTCAAATATTGGACATAATTCTCTATTTTTATTTTTTTTAAGGATGAACATATACACATTATTTCATTTATAAAATTTTATTTAGATTTAGAATTTCAATAATGTAGATATGTAAATATATAAAATATTAGTAGATATGTATATTTTATTATATTGATATATAATATTATTTACATATATATAATTAAAACTTCAATAGTATAAATGTGTTTTATACTAAAATTTACATCAAACATTTGCATTTGTCATCAAACATTTACATTTGTCACATATATATATATATAGATATCTGTAAATGTTTGATGTAAATTATATATATATATATATATATATATATATATATTAAGTAAGTTATTAGTTAACCTGTTTATTTTTCATGTCAGATTTAGATTTCAATATTTTGATATGATTATTAAATGAGTTGTATTTGAGTCGACCTAAATTTGATACGACTCATTGACCTATTTTACCAACTTTACTCTCAACCATCTTAGCCATCTACTCTCTATAGTATATACCATGCAAAATTCTACGCCCATGCAAAAGATATTGAATTTTTTTTTTCAAATATCGAGTGTGTTTCTATCTTTGCAAGAGGTTCTGTTTTGTCTAGTACTCTCTTCTATTTTTTTTTAATCAGATTTCTGTAGTGCATGAGAGGAATTACTGACAACTAATCACTGATGGACTTGATATAAAAGGAAAATTAATGTTCTTATGTGAGAAATCATAAGTAGTAATTGGGATCCGACTAGACCCAAAATCACTTGGCCTGAGCCAATAAGATCAAAAGGCAACAAAAAAGAAGAAGAGAAGAGAAAACCACTTCAAATTCAAAACAAAAAACCATCTCCAACTCCCTTTTTATCTTTTAGCCCATGAAATTCTCAATATTGACAACCCTGCCACTCACCCAACATCTTCTGTAATTCACTTCAAACAATAACCTCTCTCTCTATGGTTCTTTTATCGCTCCATATGTTGTTGAATTTTGTTAATAATAATGGTTATTTGATTGTCAGTTTTTTTTTTTTGGGTGAATTATGGTTTTATGTTTTGGAAGTTTGTCAGTCTGATTGGATTTTGTATGTTGTTGTATTATACACTTGGTATACTAGCTCTGCTGACTTGAGTACCAATATATTTGAGATTAGCTCAATGAACAACCAATGAGCCTAATGCTATGGGCCGCCCAAATTGAGCACAAGAATGACCCAATGCCATAAGGCAAGATGTGTTAGTTTGGTCTAATTTCGGAAACTCATAGATAAAATCAATGATAGATAAACAAAAGATAGATGAATGAGATATCTTTTTTTCTCTAAAAAAAATGGAGAGAGAAAGAGCAGATGGATCCTATCCCCTATATCGAACACTAATTCCTATCTATTGATAGGAAGATCTTTGTCAAATACCAGACTTTGCCTTTTTTTTTTTTAGGAACTTCCACAAAACTTTAGCACACTTGTACATATACTAGAATTCTCTAGAATTTAGCACATGTGTATAGAATTGTCTAGGTATAAGATTCCCTAAAGCTAAGCAAGCCTCCCTATAAATATGGATTGACATTAGGTATTTGACCATCAAAGCATTGAGCAAGTACTCAAAGCACTCTTGTAAACTATCTTGTAATCTTTCTCTCAAGCAATACAATTTCCGCATTTGACACAATTACTCCTAACTCTTTTTTTCTTTAGCACTTTCGCAAAACCTCTTGACTTAACTATTGAGAAGCTCAAAGGCTTACTTAGTAATTTTCGACAAATGTTGTTTAAGTGTCGCACGAGTTTGCTGCACTAAACACTCATCCCGTGACACTAAGCTCAGTTCAGGACAAATATTATAAATTTCAACACTTTGCTGAAGTTTGGCTTGACAGAATAGTGAGATCATCGCAGCCTGAGTTTGATTTGGTTAGTGTGCTTGCAATAACACGAGGACAAAGGAAGATTTTACATGTCTCAAGTGTTTCGTGTTGTGTCATGTATTTAACATAGTGTGTTTTGTTTCAATTTTGTGCTTTTGAACAATTAGGAAGATCAGTTGTATCTGTCTTGACCAAAAGTTTGGAATAAATATCTCATCTCTGTAAAATTTTAACTTAGGAGTATTACGGTTATAGTAAAGTTTTGGAATTAAACCTTAATTCCATCATAAACGGGAAAGATGTGACTGGAAGAAAAATGAAATTGCCTATAATCTCGTTTGAGGTTGGATTGCTTTTAGATGAAATGAGCTAAGTAAGCTTTTAGTAAGCTGGCCTAAGTAATTTACTCTAGGTTCAATGTGTTTATATTCTCTTACTGTGAGGCATTACTATCAGCAATTCAAATTTGGGCTATTAGAAGCTGCAATCTACTTTATATACTTTGTGGGCTTTTCTTCCATTTAATTCTGTATGTAAGAATTTAGACGAGAAAAATGTTGAAGAAAAGTTTGATTTCAGGATTTTCGGTGGCTTTTACACTTTTGTTGGCTTTTGGTGGGAGACTTTCTGGAACTTTTTGTTACACTGGTATACTTAAAAGAAATCGGCGAAGCAAGAATGTGGCTGATAAGGAATGGAGAGAGTAATAGAGAGAAAGAGATGGGAGATATCATAGGATCCAGGGAATGCACAAGCTTCTAACTTATGAGAGGGAGTTTGTATTTGCCATGCTTTTGACTCTTGTTTCTAAGAACTGTCAGGATTCGTCTTATTTCTTTATTGATGTAAAATGTTTAGGGGTTTACGGATTGTTTGATATAGATGGACATCTTTGTGATTAGAAGGAGAGATGATCAAACTGGACTTTCTGATTAGAAGGAGAGATGATCAAACTTGCTTTTTCATGTCAGTTCTCTGGATTTATTTTGTTGAGATTTGGTTCCCATTTTTATCATTTTCCATGGACATTTGATCCACGATGCATCTCCTTTCTTTTTCCGTTTACCTATGACTTCGGTAATTCCTATGAGTTCGGTTGTGGTTTTGGAGATCAATTCTAAGATCACGACAACTTGTAAATGTGAAGATCAAGCTGGGTGCAGAGATTTGGTGGCAAAGATCAATAAATGGGCCAATGAGAGTGAGCAGAACAAGAGGTGCACTGTGGGTAAGGGAGCTGTAATTGTTTTGGCAGTAGCGTTTGAATCATTCTTGAAAACGTGTTTGGATGAAAATGTTTCTGTTTTGGGCGAAATACTGTTGACTTTGACATTGTTGTTTCCTCTTGTGGGGGAAACTTCGTCCTTGCGTTGCATGGTCTGGTTCTTGAAGAGCGGAGAGTTGTCAAGGAGAAGAAATGGCGTGTTGGTGAGAGCTCGTTTATTCGGATCATAGAAAAGTTAACGTGTTGTCTGAGATTGAAGGAGCCATTGAATCTATATTTAAGCTGATTAAAGAGCCCATTTGCCCCACTGCTACTAAAGCTTCGTTGGTCGTCGTCTACCACACGATCACATCAGCTTCTGCTACTGAGAAACCAATGCAAAAATTGGTCGACATGGGGTTGGTTTCATTGCTGCTAGAAATGCTTGTAGATGCGCAACGAAGCCTATGCGAGAAGGCGTTGAGTGTTCTCGACGGACTTTGCAGCAGTGATTATGGGAGAGAAGAGGCCTGCAATAATTCTTTAACAATGCCGGCTATTGTAAAGAAAATACTGCGAGTTTCAGATTTGGCGACGGACTTCTCGGTCTCCATTCTGTGGAAGCTATGCAAGAATGATAATAGAGGAGAGAAAACTGCTTTTGTTGAAGAGCTCCAAGTGGGTGCTTTTCAGAGGCTATTGTTGCTTTTGCAAGTTGGTTGTGCTGACAAGACAAAGAAGCAGGTGACTGAGTTGCTGAAGATGTTTAATCTTCGTAGAGCTGGATTGGAGTGCATTGATTCCATAGATTTCAAGGAGCTGAAAAGGCCGTTTTGATTCGAGATTACCGATTTCAACCGGATCTAGAGATTTTATTTTTTTTCAAATTTATACAGTTCAATATTGTACAAAAGCACACAGATCAAACATATATAGCACAGTTCATACAAACTCTATACATGTTCTATTCATATCACTTGATTGAAAAACGAAAAGTAGATTGAAGTTTTAAATATCTGGTGTTTCGAATTTGAATTTCTTGATTTTGAGTTGTGTTTGATGTTGCATGAAGTTCGGATGAATAAAAATGTCCTATAATAATGTGTATCATTTAATTTCCTAATATGTTATAAGAGTAAAATCCTTCTATTTTACCCTAAAAAGTATATTTGTGAATGAAATATTGTATTCCTTAAGATTTTTAAAAAAATATTACTGTCTACAAACATTATTATGACTTTATTACGCGTGGTTGACAGAAATCTAAGTTGATACGATAATAATAATACAGTTATTTAGAATTTACTAAAGATAATTTGAAATTATATGTTAAATAATAGATGAGATTTACCCACACTTTTATATATATATATAATTATTACACTAATATATTTATTGAGGGTCAGTTTAATAATATTGTAATTTTTAAAATAATTATTATTTTCTGTAACGTATAAATAACCAGCTGTACAAAGAATCAATTAAACATTTAATAATTTTTTTTTAAAGTGTTGTGAATTTAGAAAATAATCGTATGTTTTCAGTAAATATTATTGTTGAACTACTAGGAGAATATAAATGATTAAAATTGATTTATTAATTTTATTTTTTTTTTATATTCTCAATACAATTGGTAATGGTAATAATCTTTTTGAATTTAACAATTTTATTTTTTAATTGAATAAGGATAATTTTAAATTTTAATAATTTATGAAATTGAATTAAGTAAAAATTATTTATCAAAATCAAATTTAAAAAAAAAACTACTAATTTTCTACTTTTCAAAATGATGGAGTGATCTTAGCAAAAATAATTTTAAAGAAACTTTACTAATGAAAAAAAGGTTCTAAATAGTGATAGTAGTAGGGTTGGTAAATTGCGGGCTTGCGTTAACTTTTTCAAGCACATACCCAAATTCATTTTACTGTTAACAAGTTCAAATTCTCTAAAAGTTAGGTTTAATCCAAGTTTGAGCTTAGTTTACGCCTTCATTAATTTTTAAATAAATTTTTAATAATATTAAAAGTAAAATAAAATATTTAAATTAAATATAATTATTCAATACATAATAGACTAATAATCTTAAACACAAAATATTAATAACATAACATAATAAGTCACAAATATTATTATTAAAAATAAATTAATTTAATATTTACAAGCCATCTTTTTCCTCATCATTCAATTCCTCTCCAATAAAAAGTTCCACAAATTAATGAAAGATCAAAATTCTTTAATAATTCATATTGATTTTGATGTATTATTAAAGAACTGACATTCTTTATGGTTAAGTTGGTCAACTTTTCGATTTTGGGTGAATTAACAAATGAGAACCTATGACAAAAGAAGAGAAGAGTAAGAAACTATGAGATGCTTTTTCATAAATAATTTAAATATCAATTAACTTAAACATATTGATATTCCGATGAGTGTGGAGGAAGTGAACTGACATTATTGACATATTTAGCCGTTCGTTGTGTATGCAATTTAATAATTAATTAGTTAATTTAATTGCAGTATACGTGCTCTTCTGGTTCTGGAAGTGAGAAAATATTTAAAGCTTAAAATGTCACTATTCAAATTGGATCTCAATTATGAAAGCTTAGGAACAAACAAAAGAATTTTGGAGCAGTTGAATTTTGGGCTGGGTTATCGTGGCTGCCTGCTGGTTGCTGCGTGTTGGGTTATCGGTGAACGGTAATAGCTACAATTGTTGGGTGGTTGTGAGGCAGTGAGGGTGTTGGCTTTGCAATTGTTGGATTGGCTGTTTTGGATTTTTTTATTTGTTTTTTAAATTTATGCCCGACTTTTTTTTATGGGCCCTTAACTCTAGGCTTTATATTTCATGGCCCTTATCTATGACTTTACAACAAGTGTTAGGCTTAAAGCCCACGAGCTTAGGTCGGATCGGTTCAAACTTTTTTTCCAACCTTAATGATAGTCTCGCCAATAATACCACGATACGTCATTATGGCACTCTTCATCAAAACTATCTCCAAAGTAGCTCCTGACAAGGCACTAAAATCAGGCTTAAGGAAAGAGAACTACAAACATAACCATCTATATAATATTAAGTGAAATCAAGTGCTCCTCAACCTAATTGATTCATTTGAAAGATTGAATATACACTGCTAGTAAAGATTGTCTCCATAAGATAGTTGTCTAACCTAAACAAGCTTAAGACCCTTAATAAAAAAGGCCAAATTACTCCTAAAACCCGTATATAAGGAGAAAAATAATTAATAATAGTTCTTTAAGTGTAAAAAAATGACACAAATATATCATTAGAGACATTTCACCTCATAAGATCAGGTTAGTCTCACAACAAAATTAAGTTTACATACTCATAAAATATTCAAAATTTTCTCTTATTCTAGGGTTTCTTGAAAACCTTTTACCTCATTCAACTTTCTATTGACTTAACTTTTAAAATATTATGTGATATTTTTAACGGTCGTTTTTTTTCATTTTAAGTTCGTTTTTTTAAGATTGTCCCTAGAAAGCTATTTATGGGCATATCAATCTCTATTTTTACTAAAATTACTGTTGTAAATAAGTTTTCATAGTGTTTTGAGTTGAATCAAAATCAGACCAAAACACTTTTGATCAAATTTCTCATATTCATAACAGGTTTTGTACGAGGATTTATTAATTATCAAGTAGGGTTGGTAAAAGTCCGGGTTTGGGTCGATTATTGCCATACCCAGATCTGGCTCAAATTTTTTAAAAATTCGAATATTCTAATACTTGGCTCGAATTTACTATGAGACAGATTTTTTTTTGAGACTTATATACATATATATATATATATATATATATATAAATTTTATATCTATGAATATATTTTTATTTATTTTATAAATTTTAAATTTATTTTAATAAAATAAAATATGAAATATAAATTTTAAATATTTAAATTTTAAAAATATATTGAATAGATGTATCAAAAAATAAAATTATTAAAAATAAAATATAAATTTTAGATTTCTCAAACACTCGGCCCACGTCGCACGGATTTGGGGCCTATTTTGGCCGAGTTTACCGAGGGACTTATTTGATATAAAAGGAAATTTTATGTCCTTGTGTGGGAAATCATAAAATAGTAGCCCGGATCCGACCTGATCAGAAATCACCCGGCCCGAACTGATGAGAACAAAAGACAGCAGTAAAAGAGAAGAGAAGAGGCGACCATTTTCAAATTCAACACAAAAACCGAACAAGGGACCTGAAACCCTAACCCAACCACCATCTCCGACTCCCTTTTTATCTCTCAGCCCATGAAATTCTCAATACTGACAACCCTGCCACTCAACCACCCTCCTCTGTAACTCACTTTGAACAGTAGCATCTCTCTCTAGGGTTTCTTCGTCGCTCCGTTGAACAGACCGACGAAAATGTCTCTCCCTCAAATACAGTGTAAATATATGACAGAGGAATGCCTTCGGGAGTGGAAAAACGGAAACCCTAGCTTTAGAGTCCCTGACCCCGTCCCCATGATTCGGTTCCTCTACGAGCTCTGCTCAGCCATGGTTCGTTTTGTATAATATTCAAAGAAGTCTTTTTGTCTTGTTTAGAGTTGTGGATTCATTTAGATGAACTGCTTGTCGTTTGGCCTTTTCAGGTGCGGGGCGAGTTGCCGTTTCAGAAGTGTAAAGCAGCAGTGGATTCAGTGGAGTTCGTGGAAAAGCCATCTGATAGAGTAGTTGCCTCCACTTTTGCTGATATTGTAACTCAAATGGCTCAAGATGTGAGTTTTTTTTCTTGGTCCAACTTTTGAGAGAAACCGAAAGTAAGATTAGGTTTTTGTTTTATGCTTAGAGCTAAAAGACATTTGTTCTAGTGAGATTAGTACTTGACTCAGATGAATTGTATTACCAGGCTTCTGAATTTGTTAATAAAAATGTAACTTGTTTCAGGGCTTGTAAAAATTCTCAAAGTATGAGATGAAATATATTTTTATGTTCTCTTAGATGTGCAAGATTATTGGTATTGGTTTATTACTCAATTGCTATTTGAGGTTTTGAATTTTGTTAATAGGAATGGTTATTTGATTGTCAGTTTTTTGCTGGGTGGTTTATGGTTTTATGTTTTGGAAGTATGTCAGTCTGATTGGGTTCCATAAGTTGTCGTATTATACGCTTGGCAAGCTAGCTCTGCTGACTTGAATACTAGTATGTTTGATATTAGCTCGGTGAACAACCAATGAGCCTGTGCTCAGCTCAGGACAAATATTATAAATTTCAACTTTGCTGAAGTTTGGCTTGACAGAATAGTGAGATCATCGCAGCTTGAGTTTGATTTAGTTAGTGTGCTTGCAATAACATGAGGACAAAGGAAGATTTTACATGTCTTAAGTTTTTTGTGGTGTCATGTATTTAACATAGTGTGTTTTGTTTCAATTTTGTGCTTTTGACCGATTAGTAAGATCAGTTGTATCTGTTTTGACCAAAAGTTTGGAATAAATATCTCATCTATGTAAAATTTAAACTTAGGGGTGTTTCGGTTATGGTAAAATTTTGGAATTAAACCTCATTTCCATCATAAAGGGAAAAGATGTGACTGGAAGAAAAATGAAATTGCCTATAATTTAGTTTGAGGTTGGATTGTTTTTAGATGAAATGAGCTGATTTAGCCTTTGGTAGGCTGGCCTAAGCAATTTACTGTGGGGCATTACTATCATAAATTCAAATGTGGCCTATTAGAAGCTGCAATTTACTCTGTGCACTTTGTGGGTTTTTTCCCCCATTTAATTCTGTACATAAGAATTTAGACGAGAAAAATGTCGAATAAAAGTTTGATTTCTGTATTTTCAGTAGCTTTTACACCTTTGCTGGCTTTTGGTGGTACTTTCTGGAATTGTTTGTTACACTGGTTTACTTAAAAGAAATCAGTGAAGCAAGAATGTGGCTGATAAGGAATGGAGAGAGTAATAGAGGGAAAGAGAGGGGAGATATTATAGGATGCAGGGAATAGACAACCTACTAATAACTTCAAGTGATCTCATTCACCTTGAGATCTGATTTTCAATTTTTCACTAGAAGTTGCAATTGAGGTCTAATAAAACTCTAAAAATATGATGTAATTCTATAAACAAGCACCGCTGTATTGGTGTTTAATTGCTTATAAGCTGCTGTTATTTTGATTGCTTGTTTATTTGTTTACTCAGGCGGCCTTGATTATCTTTTTTAAAAGGAAAATAAGTGTGTTCTCAATTTTTGACTTGTATGTCCACTTAATTTTGCAGCTTACAATGCCAGGAGAGCACCGTATACGTCTGATAAAGTTGGTTAGTGTTGAATCTTTCTACATGTGCAATTTTTGTTGGCCTTTTTTTAAAAGCTGAATTCAGTTTATTTATATCCTTTGTTCTAGGAAAAGTGGCTGGTGGAGTCTGCATGGGTGCCACTGAGGCTTTTCCAGGAACGCTGTGAGGTGAACTTTGTTATATTAATAACTTAAAATTGATTTGCTGGTGATGATCTGGTCATAGATTTTTGTTTCTTGTTTTATCAAATCTTTCTGTGCCTTGCTTCACTAATAACAGCAAGGACTTAATATATGCATCATATTTTGTAGGAAGAATTTTTGTGGGAGGCAGAAATGATCAAGATAAAAGCCCAGGATTTGAAGGGTAAAGAGGTTAGTCATGATTGTCTGGGAACTCCCATTACTTCATATTTCACAATGTTTAAACTAATGTAATTTTTTATTGTTGTAAGGCTTACATGTAATGATGGTCGAACATCTGTTATTTTAGCTGCTTCTACAAATATGTTATACACTTTAATGTGTTGTTTTGAACTGTTATATGATGAGTTATATACTAAATGTACTAATTCTAATATTATAATTATTATTATTACTACTACTAATTCTTAGATAAATAGTTGAGATTCTACTATTTTTTAAGGAAATTCTAATAAAACATTATAATGTGACAAGCAAATGTAGGAGTCTTCTATACAAGTCCTTCAAGTTTGTTTGTCTGTAGTAATATTTAGCTGAAATAAGCAAGTTGGTGATGACTTATGAGCAGTCATATACAAGCACAATCATGAATTTGAAAATCTAGATTTATGCAATTGATGCACTTTTTCTATTTATTTCAGGTCAGAGTAAACACTCGTCTTCTCTATCAACAAACAAAATTCAACCTTCTACGAGAAGAAAGTGAGGGCTATGCCAAGCTGGTATGATAACTACCTAGTTAATATTTTTTTGGAAAATTTTCCAATGTATCTCTTGCTTGATCACCTCTTCATAAATGCCTTTTATTCTTATGGGTTTTTCTTTTATGGTGATTAATGACATAATTTATTTTCTTTTTTCTACTTATTGGTTAAGGGGCACGCCAAGATAAGCTTTATTTGCTTAAGTGCATAGGGAGATTGGCTTAGTGGTTGCATTCAACAATGCAATTTGCTAAAAGCCCTTTGCTCTATTTCAGCTCTATATAATAGTTTATTTGTAATTTTGGAAAAGTTTTTGTCTTTTGGTAGAGGAAAGAAAGCAAAGACTGTTTTCCTTTACTGTGAAGTGGAATTGAATTTGTGGGCTAGACTGCAAAGAACTTAAGATCGTATCTGTCATCCTGAATTCATCTTTAATAGTGCTTTTAGATAATAGTTGTCTTTGGTAAAGGGAAGTACGCTAAAACCTTAAGAAGATGCATTGTTCAGCTTTTTTATGGTTATTAAGGTTGGACAAGTAATTGTGTCTTAGTTAAGAGTAAAGAAAAAAGCATGGGTAGCTATTAGCTAACTTATGGGAGGGAGTTTGTACTTGCTATGCTTTTGACTCTTATTTCTAAGAACTGTTAGGATTCGTCTTATTTCTTTATTGATGTAAAATGTTTAGTGGTTTACAGATTATTTGATATAGATGGATATCTTTCGGATTAGAAGGAGTGATGATCAAATTTGCTTTTTCATATATTGGCTTTCTGGATATATTTTGTTGAGATTTGGTTCCCCCTTTTTTCCGTTTTCTGTGGGCAAAAGCCTTTCTATTTGAATTTCATACTATAATGCTTTCCTGTTATATTAGGAAAGGAGTGACCTGATCCACAATGTATCTCCTTCTGCTTCCGTTTGCCTATGATTTTCTTTATTCGTTTTCAAAATTCTATATTTTATTCACTCCACATAAAAGCAGAAGATTTTTCGTGAAGCAATTAAATAACCAGTTTGAGCCATTTTTGGTTGCTAGTTGGTTCAATTGGTTCTCAATGGGTTAACTTTTGAGCTAAATGATAGAAGTCCACTCCTGTTAGGATTGCTTGCTAAGCCTAGTTTTGGGTTTTAGCATATTTTATAGGCTTTACTTGTGCTAAATAGTATCTTTGCTGATCTGTAGGTCACACTTCTTTGTCACACTTACGAAAATGCAACTGAAAGTGCATCAGCAGCAACAATTGGCATTATTAAGGTTTTGATGTGAACTTCATTACGTTTCATTCAGTCTTTATCTTAATCCTAAAGTATGTCAAAGCTTTTCCTTTCTTTGATTTGCTTTGATTGATATAATCTTTGCAGTCTTTGATTGGGCATTTCGATTTGGACCCAAACCGTGTTTTTGACATTGTAAGTCTTAGTTTTTGGTTTTGTTTTTTTCCTTTGCCTAAACAATCAGACTATGTTAATCTTTCTATTTGCGGTACTTGGGAAATAATATAATGGATTTCCTTTGAACTGTCAGGTTTTGGAGTGTTATGAACTTCAGCCCAACAACAAAGTCTTTCTGGAACTGATTCCCATCTTTCCAAAGGTTTATTTTTCTAGAACAAATTCTTTCTGAATTTACAGAAAACCTTGGTTTGTTAATGATGTTGTAATGTTTTGCAGTCTCATGCTTCGCATATTCTGGGATTTAAGTTTCAATATTATCAGCGTATGGAAGTAAACAGCTCCGTTCCCTTTAGTTTGTATAAGCTCACAGCTTTGCTGGTGAAAGGCGAGTTCATTGATCTTGATAGCATGTAAGTAGTTTGTGCAGGTTTGTAGTTTTAAATTCAGTGATATATTGATCTTATAGTTGTAATCATTCAAGTAGATGTATATGGCATCTAATTATAATTTATCTGGGTTTTCTTACTCTAATCTTTCTGTAGGCTGCACTTTGGTGGTATTTGAGCAAAGTGATCCAAATTTCTTTTAAAATAAGTGAAAAAGACAAATTGAATTAATTTTATTCGTTTTCTTTACTCTAGCAAATCCTTACTGTGAATTGATAGGACAAGAAAAAAGCTTCTCAAATTGGCTATTTTAGTAAGTCTGAGGTTACATTGTTTTTGCAATGACCAAGGATAATAGCTGGTTTTGTTGCTCTAAATGCTATCTTAATCTATAAAGAAAAGCAGGAAATAGGAGCAAGGAGCTCCAGAATGCCTCAATGTGCATACTAATATGATTATGGGCTTTAATTGGAGTTATTTTGTTGTCTGAGATGTTTGGTAGAAGCGTGGTCTTGATTTTTGTTTGTCTCCCCATCCAAGCCTTTTCAGTATGTTTATGAGGTTTGATAATTGATTTCTCTGTTTAGATTTTGATAAATGATTTTACTTGCTTGCAGTTATGCGCATTTACTCCCCAAGGATAATGAGGCAGTTGAGCATTACAATGCTTTTTCGGCCAAGCGGCTTGATGAGGTATATACTACAATTGTATGCTGATGGCCTTTTGGTTATTGTATCTCTTGTTAGCTGAAAAACATTCTATGTTGGTATTGGAACCATTTGCACAAATGAATATGTAGGATTGCTTGTGTGCATACAATGTTTGATGCTTTTATTTTTTTCTCCCTCAACGTTATATGTTTTCGGCTAAGGAGCTATTCACTTTTTTGACTTATGACTTAATTGATTTAATTTCAATCAGTTAAGTCATTAAGTCTGTTTGTTTTTTCAACTTAGTGAAAATTTTCAGTCATTAAGTTTTTTAAGCCAATTTTTTTTTTTTCAGCTTTTCGTTTAATCTAAAAAGTCTGAATAATATCATTAAAAGATATTCTCCAAAATATCCCTATCTAATTAATTTATTTTCATCCTTAACTAAATAAGATTTAATAATTAACATTATTACCCATCTCTATAACTTGCAATAATATAGTGATAGACTATTATTATTTTTATCTTTTTATTTTCTTCAAATTAGCATTATTTATTTTTATAATTTTTATGAAAATTTTTCATGTAAAATTATCATAAACTACACTAAAATTGATTATAGTAATTTAGGATATTAAGGGATTTATTCAATTGAACATGATTTGTGTTATGATGATATATTATCTTATTTAGTTATTTGAGTTGTTTATTATTTGTTTCATATTTATAATTTGTAAGGGCATAAATGTAAAAATACTAGTTTTCAGTTTTTTTTAAAACAACTTAATATTTATTTTTAGCATTTCAGACAAAATAATAAACATATCATTCAGATTCAGACATTCAGCTTTATTCAGAATTCAGATTAATTCAAGTCTATTCAGATTTCAAACAAAAAAACAAATGGCTCCTATGTTTTGGGCACATTGATGAGCATTGATGAACATGAATAGCATTATTGCAGAAACTTGACTAGTTTCTTTTATTGATTTATTTGATGTTTCTCACTTGATCCAGATTATGCTTTATGTGGATTCTGTTTTTATTAATATGTAGACTTTTTGCAGGCTAACAAAATTGGCAAAATAAATCTTGCTGCTACTGGGAAGGATTTGATGGAGGATGAAAAGCAAGGAGATGTCACCATTGATCTATTTGCAGCCTTAGACTTGGAAAATGAGGCAGTCACTGAAAGGTCTCCTGAACTTGAAAATAGTCAAACGTTGGGCTTGCTTACTGGTTTTCTTTCAGTAGATGACTGGTAGGTTTTGTTTTACCGTTAATTTTTATTTCTGGGGCTGTTGATAAGTTCAATGCCTTGTTCTTTTCCTTGTATGTTCACCAGGTGAAAATTTCACCATTGATTTAATTTGATTCCATTGGTTCTTCAAGAGTTGTATTGAGCATCCTATTATTATATTAAGATTTTAATTATGTTGGCTGGGAGACTGCCTATTCATGAGCCAGATCATTACCTTTTTCATGGGATTCCTACAGAATGCCCTCCTGCCTACCTCTCCTCTGAAATTTAGTGTTCTGTTACACCCTCATGTACTGCAGATATATTTAGATGTGAATCTGTAAATGTGTGGTGATAAATTTGGTTTATTACCTCGATGGCTGTGGTTATAATTTGAGCATCAAATAGGTATCTTGTATGACTTTTTCTCATGCTGTCTTGCAATTACATTTATATTATTCATGTTCACAATTTTATGCAGTGGTTATCTGAGTATAAAACAGGTGTCTTTTGTGTGTGTGTGTGTCTCTCTCTCTTTTTCCTCTAATGGTGTGGTACAACTATTATGAGGAATTAGCATGTTGAACTGGAATTCAATTTTTATGATTTCTTCTCCTGCTGTCTTGCAATTATGTTTAAATTATTATATTCACGATTTTATGTATTGTGTATTATGCTTTTCGCAACTTTTTTGTCAGGTACCATGCCCATATACTGTTTGAACGTCTTGCACCCCTTAATCCAGTGGCACACATTCAAATCTGTGATGGCTTGTTTAGGTAAGTCTATAGTATTATTATTTCTTGCCCTTAATTTTAATGTAGTTGAGATTGCTAGTGTGATGGTTGATTTGTTCATGCATGCTCATATAGTCATGTTCACAAGGATACAGAGAAGTAGTAGTACTTTTTAGAGTTAATTGTGGAGCATTCTTCTGCATATTAAATTTCTCTGTTCCCCAAATATGCTTTGGTATGGAGAGTTTCATTTTTTGTTTTGACAATACTTGTTTTTGTTTCCCATTTTCAATGATATTTGTCTTAAATATCCAGGCTCATTGAACATTCAATCTCGTCAGCATATGATATTGTTCGTCAAACACATCTTCAGAGCTTTGGATCTTTCTCAGGAGCTGGTATCGATGCAATGGATACCGCTGATTTGACAGTCCATAGGTCTTTTATAGATCTTCCCAAAGCGCTTTTCGAGATGTTAGCTACCTTGGGACCTTATCTTTACCGTGATACTGTATTGCTGCAGAAGGTACATTTTTTTGCTTCTGATTTGCTACATGTGCACTTGCACATAAAAGATACAACCTTTTTGCTCATGGTGGTGGGTTGTTTGTTGTTCATGAGCAGGTATGTAGAGTATTAAGGGGTTACTACTTTTCTGCTGTTGAGCTTGTCAATTGTGGTGACAGAGCTTCAAATCCTGAACCTCTTATGGATCGAAATCAAGTTCCTCGTCAGCACCTAAAGGAGGCCAGGTTGAGGGTAGAGGAAGCATTGGGAGCTTGTCTACTTCCTTCTTTACAATTGATACCTGCAAATCCAGCAGTTGGTCAGGAGATCTGGGAAGTAATGAATCTTCTTCCATATGAGGTTGGCCTTGCACCAGTGCTATTTGGTATTTTCATTTGAGAATTAGACAATCTTGCTAGATGAATCTCATCTCCTTAGGTGCGATATCGCTTATATGGCGAATGGGAAAAAGATGATGAAAGGAACCCTATGGTTTTGGCTGCAAGGCAAACAGCCAAGGTACGATATTAGTATCTTGTAGAGTTACTTTGTTTTCTGCAATCTGGATGCCTTGAGATAATCTTACATTCTTTGTTGTTTTCAGTTGGACACAAGAAGGATTCTAAAACGGCTCGCAAAAGAAAATTTGAAGCAACTGGGTCGGATGGTTGCAAAACTAGCCCATGCAAATCCCATGACCGTGCTTCGAACAATTCTACACCAGGTTTTTATTTACAGCATAGGATATTTTTTTGTTTTCTATGGAAAGCCTGGAAACTTATATCTAACAGTGCATAATATTTTGCATTTTGGAATTTTGTAATGCAGATTGAAGCATATAGGGACATGATTACTCCAGTGGTGGATGCATTCAAGTATTTGACACAGGTATGAACTTTTAGCCACCTGTTAGGTTATTTCGTTAGTGGAATCTTGTTGGTAATTTTAAGCAAGGTCTCTAATTTATAATTTCTAAATTGTAAGAGAACAAGCTATAGCTTTTTAGAAGCTTCAAGCTTTCCTACTTTTTTTTTTTTGTTAAATTTATTTTAGTTAACAAGTCTTGTTTCCTACTTTTTTTTTTGTTAAATTTATTTTAGTGAACGAGTCTTGTTTTCTTCTTTTTTTATCTGCACACACTTTATGCTGCATTCCTTCGAAACTGTTGATTGTGATTTTATATTTTGTGCGGGATACTTGGAATTTTTGAATCCAGATTTTTTTTTTTTTTAAACAGCCATTGGATTTCAATCCAACATTCCAAGTGCGGATCCCACACTAGAAAATGACTCTGGCATACTTTATTTGTGATTCTGCATGTTAATTTTCTAACATCTTTAGTTGAATCCTCTTAATTTCTTGCTTTCCTTTTGCAGCTTGAGTATGATGTTTTGGAATATGTTGTAATTGAGCGCTTGGCACAAGGTGGGCGTGACAAGCTAAAAGATGATGGCCTTAATTTGTCTGACTGGCTTCAATCTTTGGCTTCGTTTTGGGGTCACCTGTATGTACAGTTTTCTTTGCAAAGCTTTGAATTATCTTTCATATTCATCTTGAATTATTAAGCATTCGGAACTGTTTCTTGTCTTTTGTTTTTTAAATTGTCTGTTAGCGGTTATAGTCAGCAGCTTGTTATAATGAAGAATTTATATGAAGAATTTCATCTTAAACTGATGCTACTGTTGGTAAAGAGGCTTTGAGTGTAATCCAGCATTCGGTATGCATGAAGTGTCACCTTTTCTAAGCCTTGTGTGCATATGTGCCGTCTTCTTTGTTGTTTTCCTTTCAATTGATTTCTGCTTATTGATGTGATTAGTAACAGTCACTTTATACATCAATTCATTGTGCATAGAGTCCAGAATATCCTGGGATGCTTTACTTCAGATTCCGGGTTGCAGATAAAACTTGGCAAAAGCAAGATGGCTGGAGCTGGGGTGGTTTTGGACATTGCAGATGTGTAAGCTCTGATCAGTTTGAACTCTTTGGCTTGCCAATTGGGCGGTGTGGACAGTTAGTTATATGTAATTGTCTGACAGAGATGAAATGTCATAGGACTGGGATAGTGATTTTTCTTGAACAGGGACACTTGTCAGGATCTCATTATTCAAATTCCCCTTCAGTTCTTTCTGTTTTCCATTTTCAATTTTGGTCTATGGGAGACTGAAGGGGAGAAAAAGTGATCCCTAGATCATTCAAGTGAGAATCCTAAGCACATGGAAATGGAAGATTATGCCTGAATTGAAATAGTTATTAGCGGTTAAACCATCCCTTCTGCTTTCTGATGAATCATGAAAAGTTTGGTGTTATTAATAGAGATGGGAAACTAATGGAAAGAGAGGCAGAGAATAAGCATGTTTGCACAAGAACATAATTGGATGGAAATCTGCCTGTTGTTGTTGAGGGATATAGTGGAGAGGTATGATTGTTGCAGTGTTCGGATGTGGAAATGGAGATTAGGTACACATCTTGGTACTAATTGCTTGGACTGACTGATGAAGATATGTGTGTAATTTCTACTGTTGACTGGATGCTGTTTGATGTGATTCATATTCTTAACTCACCATATAAATGATTAGGAACTGCTGTGTTCTTACAATTTTGCCTTGTGAAGAATCATAAATATAGGTGAGAGGCTGGAAGTGGCATGCAGGTGGTCTGGGTATTAGAAATTGTAGTCAACATCCATTCCTCTGGTGGTCTTGAGAGCTGTATGCTTCTTTCCTCTGATTTTCTGTCAGAACATTCCAGGAATGGTATATTTTTGTCCAAATCAGATTTTTAACCCCAAGTGTACCATTGATGATTTCTGTGAAGGAAACTGTCTTGATGAAAGATGAATTCTGCTGTCAGAGTAAATACCTCTGGTTTTTCTGATTCTAGCTGCATTAGCTGGTCTTGGATTTTTTGACGGTCAGGAAATCATATGGGTCTCCATGTTGCTGGTGAGATACAGTCTTTGATGAAAAGATATTTCCTATGGTCCTTCAATTTAAATCTGAGGGTGGGATTGAGGATGCTCTTGCAAATTAAGGAATATTTATCTTCTGTTGATGCAAGATCAGATATTTGAGGTCTATGATGTTTCTATTGAGGTCCATCTGTCAAAGCTGTCAAGTGTGTGAGGCTGTTCACTTATACAATAAAGATGGGGTAGTTATTTTTAATTGGAGACTTGATTTTTTTTTTTTTTTTTTTAAATTTCCTTGTTTTTCCTTCTATCGTGAATTGTGATGTTATGTAAATAGTGGGTCCAATAGCCTGCTGCATATAATATGTGTGGATTGTCAAAGAGAAAGTTGGTGGATAACTTGTTATTTAGAAATGGACCACCTGCATATGCTAGGGAGCTCACTCCCCTTGCCTACAGTATAGAGGACCCTGTTCAAAAGTTGGATGTATGCATACTGTTTGAACTTCTATAGATATGTTCATATTTATCTTTGTTTTAATCCTAGGTCTTGCCTGTCTCTGATATCCATTGATAATAGTCCAATGACATGACTGTGTTAGCTGAGACTCGGCATCTTAATGTTTCTGAGTGCTAAATATAATAAAATATGGATGGGTTTAGACAGGCTGGGGGACTTTTTGATGTTAAAAACAAAGAGAAAGATAAAGATAAATTTTGGATGTTTATATTGATTGCCAACACACAGGTGTGTATTTATCCGGTTTTAGACAAATATTAAAATGTTATTGTCATGGCATACGTCTAAAGAATCCTTAGAGAGCCTGTGAAAATGACTTAATTTTGTCATTGGAGAATTAATGTTTATTGCTAACACGTTTGGCAAGCTCTTTTTTGGAAAAGAAAAGATTATGGTGTTGAATCTATGTATATGTCTTCTAGATGGATCTCCTTAGCATAACTTAATAATTCTAATTGATGGAATGCTAAAATTTAACCTAGATATTTTGTGAATACAACTTGGAAAAAGATACAGGACAGCAGGCTTAATAGTTGATTGGTAGACTATTTAGAATGACCCTGAGGATTTTTGTTCCTTTTTTTTTTTCCAAGAATATTTGGAAGCTATGGTTAAACCATTTTAATTTTCATTGAAGTTGCTGTGCCTTTACAATGAGTTTAGCCTAGTGGACTGCTGGTCCACTTTTTTTTTGGAATTCATCTTTTGCATCAATAAAATTGTGTTGTTTCTAACCAGAAAAAGTAAACAAAAAGTGTGTTAGCGGTTAAGTTCTTCTTCTTTCAAAGAAGTTAAAGCTAAGTATAACTCAGATTAAGTTCTTCCTCTGCCTTCTATTTGCGTAAATCTCTCCCTTGTTTTTTGTGTATGTTGTGCAGCCTTAACCTCAGCCTTTATCAAATGTGAACCAAATTCTTTCCGAATCACTGTGTGAGTGGATTGAATCTCTCGACCTCTTGTACGGTTGGAGAGACCTAACTAATCAATCTAAGTGGTTCCTGTGCTGTCTATCCAAGCTTGGATACTGCAGGCTGCAACTACTTAAATAAGGTAGTGGAAGACAAAAAATAACAAGCAAGAAGAAAAGTGGATCCAAAGGAGCCGATCATTTGCCTCCATTAACATTTTCATAAAAAGTTGTTTTGTATTTTATTAACCATATTTGGTGTTTCCTACCCTGATTTAGAATAATCTGCCTCTGAGCTAGTTGTCTATTATAAAAGGCTCATTTCTCAAGCTTTCTGGGCAGGACTGCTACGTTTTTATAGCCTCTGAGTTCTTGGGCTTTCTTGTATAATGGTGGTAACAGAAGATATTGTTTCTTTATGCCTAAATTCTTCTCGGCTTCTGCACATTATATTTGAAATGGTTTCATGAAGAAAATGGAAGCCAATTCCAGCTCACTATCAATCACCAGCTGTACGTAGGGTGCATATCATGATGCAGTCATCCTAAAATCGCTTTTCTGGGTTGCTGCAATCATTTTACAGATATTAAAGGATGGTGTGATGACTAATTGTTAGGAATTCTCATTTTTGTAGTTCATCTGTCGCCTGATGGTGTTATGACTAATCGTGTTTGCCTTCCTTGAATATTATTTGGTTGCAGCATTAGGCCTGGACATAACAACCCTAAATAGTGCCAATTAATTTTCCCTTTTAAGGTTTCCTATCCTTTTTATTTGGCTTCCCTGCACTTTGTCTGGCAATAGTTTCATACTGAACCTAGAAGCTCACTCTTGTTCACAGTTGTGCTACCACCTCACATGGAACACATTGTGGAATCGTCAACATTTTTTTTTTTTTTTGGGGGGTGGGGGGTAGGAAACAAACAAACTAGTATTATTAATGAGAACAAGGAGTCCACAAAGAAAGAACATCCCCCAAACAAAAGATCACAGGTTGTGGAATCGTCCTCTTATTCTATAGAAAACTCTGCTATGTCCTTACCCAACGTCCAAGGATTATAACCACCACATTCAGATGCTCAAATAACTTTCTGGGCATTGATGGAAAATTTTGTAGAGTGGTGACATTGAATTTTCTGCTTCAGGTTTTTTTAAAAGTTTTTGGACTTCCTGTGCTGTATATGAAAATAGCTTCATAGTGAAATTTGAAGCCAACTCCTCCTTGTAGTTGATGATTATGCTATTATTGAGTCTGCATGTGGAAACTCTGTCTTGCTTCCCATGTTATTTCATGAAAGATTGTGGGGTGTATGTTGTTATGATGATGAGACAAAAATGTCATACTCCCTTTCTTTTTACATTTATTCAAACTTATTAAAGATCTTCATTTTTTTTTTTGAAAACATGAATTTGAAATTTGCATTTGTTTTATGAAATTTCTTGAAATTTTACGAAGTTCAATTTCCATATCACAGGTGCAAGAAGTACCCTTCAATGGAATTAAGGGGTCTTTTCCAGTATCTGGTGAACCAGTTAAAAAGGGGGAAGGGGATTGAGCTAGTTCTCCTACAGGTATTATCTTCTTTTGAAGGTTCTGCCACTTTGGTACATGCTTATGCGCCCGAGATCAACTGTTACATTTTGGAGTTTTATGATTAAATTAGGAACTTATTCAACAAATGGCTAATGTCCAATACACTGAGAACCTGACGGAGGACCAGTTGGATGCCATGGCAGGAAGTGAGACACTTAGGTATCAGGCTACGTCATTTGGAGTAACTAGGAATAACAAGGTTTGTGGAACTCTTCGATCTTAAAAATCTAGTTCAGCAATTTCTGGGGGAAAGAAATTCATCATTATGTTTTATATTGCTTGACTGTAGCATCATCTGAGTGTTGGATGACAATTTAATTAATTTGGGGTTAAACTTTCCAGTCTCTTAATTGGATCTAAAGTAGTTTACATTGTAAAATTAAGGGTTTACTTTGTAAAATTAAGGCACATTTATAAGTTTAAACTGGACTGCTAAATCTTTTCTGCACAACTAAGCTCAATTTAGCTGCCATGTACATAAATTTGGGATTTGAAATAAACATATTGTTGGTGTTCATCAAACTGAGGGAGAAAAAAAATGCTGTTGAGTTCATCAAACTAAGTTTGAAGATTTTTTAACTGGCATTTTTTCTTTAAATTCTTTCTCTGCAGGCTCTGATTAAATCCACCAATAGGTTAAAAGACTCCTTGCTTCCAAAGGATGAACCAAAATTGGCAATTCCACTTTTGTTGCTTATAGCTCAGCATCGTTCTGTGTAAGCTATTCAACTTTAATCTATATACAACCACTTGAATTTGGCGGCACTCTTTCCTAACAAAGAGATTCAATCTTATGGTGAAGGATTCGTGAAACCAATTTATCATGAAAACACGTTTCTTAATGCAGCCAGACCATCTTCATGTATCTATTGGTTTTCCTCGTTCCTCAGTTGTTGATTTTTTTTTTTTTTCTTTTTGAAATATCAGTTCAAACATTCTTTTAAGCTGAGTCAGACACACTCTCTTACATGTGTGTACACATATAAGTGTGTGAAAAATAAATATGGATGTATTTGTTTATGCATATATATCTGTGTGCTCAACTTGTAGTATTTTCATGTATGTACTTATGTGCTTCTGTAATGACTGAGGCAGTATGGGTTGGAGGTCAACGGACTTGTGGGATTGAACTATACTATTACACATAAGATTATTAAGAAAGAATATGAAAGAAATTGTTTAAATTTGAGTAAATGTGTGCATATTGTTAAATGCTTCAATCTAAAAGCTTAAGCTATCAATTGAAGGTCTCAATCATGTGACAAGTAGCCATTACCTAATAATTTTGAGTAATATAGATTTAGTTATGTGCCCACATCAATTGGAAACTAATGAAAATCAGGTAACGGAACATGTGAACAGAAATTGAACTTTGGCTTCATTGCATATAAAACAAACATAGCCATCCAAAAGCTTAAGTTGTTCAGTGTGCATGTAAGCTTTATATAAAATAGCCATGTTGAACATTATGTTTAATCTTATTCATTCTAAATTACATTACTCTTTTGGCTGGTTTATTCAATATAAATTAATCTTGTTTTCTCAAGCCTTTTTGTGCATGGCTTCAGACAGTATAAGTTACCGAAGTCACGTGAAGGAGTAGAACTGTTGGGCATAGCATTGCCTGTGCAATTTCCTGCAATTGTATATAAAATAGCTAGTCAGTCTCACACACGCGCACAACCCAAACACACACACATATTCTTAAGCTTTCCTTGGCTGGGGTTTTGTTCTGTATGATAACTAAGTTTATTTTATCTGGGGTTTCCTGCAGGGTTGTTATAAATGCAGATGCACCTTACATAAAAATGGTTTGTGAGCAGTTTGATAGATGCCATGGAACTCTTCTTCAGTATGTGGAATTCCTTTGCGGCGCATTAACTCCAGCTACCGCTTACGCTCAACTGATTCCATCTCTTAATGATATTGTCCACCAGTACCACCTTGACCCTGAGGTTTGCCTTTAATAACTCTGTCCTTCTCCTCTATTTTATCAAGATGTTTTTACTACTGGCAGCTAATAAGCTTTATCTATTATTCATCTTGCTGTTACAGTATAATAATTTATTCAGTGTCTATTATTTTCTTGATGTAGGTGGCATTTTTGATATTTCGCCCTGTAATGAGGCTCTTTAAGTGTCAGGGGAGTTCTGGTGTTTTCTGGCCTTTAGATAACGGTGAAGCTGGAAATAACACAACTACGAACTCACACACTGAACCTTCAGAGGATACCGGCAATGTGATTCTGGATCTTGGGTCTCAGAAGCGTGTAATGTAATAATCTTTAACCTTAATCTCATTTGATCTCTATCTTTGATCTCAATTGATCTCTGTTAGTTGATTGCCCTCTGGTCATTAGTTAGAATCTAAATCTTTTGATTTCTTATATCTCTGTTTGGAAAGGAGAAAAACAGAGTAGAGAACTGTAGATCATTGTGCACACATCATATACTTTGCGAGACCTTTGTATCTATTTTATTCCTTAAGTCTCTTTCTCGTTACTTTTCACTGGTAATATACTTATATGAATACATGCAGGTGGTCAGATCTCCTTGACACTGTTAAAACTATGTTGCCCTCAAAAGCCTGGAACAGCCTTTCCCCCGATCTCTATACAACTTTCTGGGGCCTCACACTCTATGATCTATATGTTCCTAGAGACCGATATGAATCTGAAATCGCCAAACAGCATGCTGCACTTAAAGCTCTGGAAGAGCTTTCAGACAATTCAAGTTCAGCAATTACTAAAAGGAAAAAAGACAAGGAAAGAATTCAAGAGTCTATGGATCGTTTGACAAATGAACTTCATAAGCATGAAGAAAATGTTGCATCAGTTCATCGGCGACTTTCTCGTGAAAAGGACAGATGGTTGAGTTCCTGCCCTGAAACTTTGAAGATCAATATGGAGTTCCTTCAGCGTTGCATTTTTCCTCGCTGTACTTTCAGCATGCCAGATGCTGTCTATTGTGCCATGTTTGTACATACTCTTCATTCCCTTGGCACACCATTTTTCAACACAGTGAACCACATTGATGTTCTGATTTGTAAAACCTTACAACCTATGATATGCTGCTGCACTGAATATGAGGCAGGCAGACTAGGGAAGTTTTTGTTTGAGACATTAAAGATTGCTTACCATTGGAAGGTAAATGACAATTTGAAGTTTTCCTCTATTGATTAAACATTTCTAATGGTTTTGATATTTCCATTTCATTTCTTGGATTTGGTCAATGCTCTGTCTGCAGAGTGATGAATCTATATATGAACGTGAATGTGGAAACATGCCTGGATTCGCTGTATATTATAGATATCCCAATAGCCAACGTGTCACATATGGCCAGTTCATTAAGGTGAATTTATGAACCTTTAATTACTTTAAAGCTTCCCTTTCGCTTATTTGACTTGCAGGTGTATATAAAACTCCTTGTTAGGAACAGCATGTCATCTACATTCATTTTGATATTTCTCAAAGGCTTCATCTTTCTGTCCTTGTTTGCTTCTTCATCTGTCTAGGCGTATTATGCATGATTTCAATTGTAGGTGCTAATATATTTGCTAGGCACACCTGACTAAGCTGACTGCTATGTGTATTTGGATGAGGAATTAAGTTAAACTGAATCATATTTTTTCAATTGATGTGATGAGGTTGTCATATGTTGCGAGCTTTTAGTTTCAAAACCCTGTGGAAAGATATTGTTTGGGCTGGCCTTTTCTGAATAATTTGAATCAATTATAATAAAAATGTGATGCAGTGATGGTAGCAACATCCATTTTTGCCAATATAGAGGAAGTTCTTCTTTAAAAGTCTTTTTTCTTTTTGTCTTTCCTTGTTTCCAGAGCACATAAGTCGTAAAGGCATATCCATGACTTCTGCTTACAATTAGCCTACGTGTTGGATCCCTTACTGTTGATTGAATGGTTTACTGTTATGCAACTACCACATTTGGCTGGCCTTTACTCACACACATGTTGGCCCATTTACATTTAAGATCCAAAAAGCAACACTTTAAATGGTGCCTCATTTTTCTGATGAGATTTCCAGGAAATTTGTGTGTTTATCTCTTTGGTGTGCTCTAAAAACTTTTAGGCTTCCTGCTAGTCTTTTGCTGCTCTTTTCACTTTCGACAATGTAATTTCCTCATGACTTATGCCGAGGGTATCCACTTTGCATCTCTATTTGTTGTGCAAAATGATTATGAAATGCAAGTTTTGAAAAAAGGAAATTATATGCCATAGATGGTGCAAAGAGAGAACTTGCTTTAGCATCTCCATTGTTGAAATCAATATATTTAGAGAAGAACAAAAAAATAAGATTGTTAAGCAAATTCCAATCTCTGTTTGTCACTTGTTGTAGAAATGACTCTGAATTACAACTTTGAAAAATTCTTATTCACATAGATTTAGCAAAGAAATCACTTCTTAGCATCTCCATTGTTGAAATAACTATGTAAGAGAAAAAAAAAATTCAAGATTTTTGTTTACCAAATTCCAATCATGTGTTTGTGTGTGCGCGTGCATGTGTATCTGTGTGTGCAAGGTGCATTTGGTTTCCGAGGGGTATTGCATGCTTCATTGAGTAAGGTTGCTGATCTTATTGGGACATAATTAGTTTAGTAATTAATGATTGGCTGTCGCTGCCTCTTTGCAGCATTTTTGCTCGGAATGATTTGTCATTTTCCGAACTGTCTTGACAATGTTACTCAATTTGCATTTTTGTTAATAGGTTCACTGGAAATGGAGCCAAAGAATCACGCGTTTATTGATTCAGTGCTTGGAATCAGCTGAGTATATGGAAATTCGGAATGCCCTTATATTGTTGACAAAAATTTCTGGTGTCTTCCCAGTTACTCGAAAGAGTGGGATCAATCTTGAAAAGCGGGTAGGAGACTGACATCAATGATTGTTAGCTGTTCGCCTTTCATGCTTTTTTATTTTTAATTTAGTTGTCATAAGTTATGCATTTCCTATTCCCTCTGTTCTGCAGGTAGCTAAAATAAAAAATGATGAGAGAGAGGATCTCAAGGTGTTGGCAACTGGTGTTGCTGCTGCTTTGGCTAATAGAAAAGTATGCTGCAACTTAAATTCTCCGGTAGATTGTTCATAATTAAACTTTTATTAACTTTTGCTTATTGTTTGCAGTCTTTCTGGGTTACTGATGAAGAATTTGGCATGGGATATCTTGAACTGAAACCAGCTCCATCACTTGCTTCGAAATCTTTGTCTGGTAATGTAGTAGCGGTGCAGGGTTCTGCTATTAATGTTTCTCAGAGTGAACCTGGCACTGGGAAAGCAGCTTCTGCTGTAGTGCAGCATTCTGATTCTGGAAATTTGGTCAAAGACTATATTTCAAGAACAAAACCTGCTGATGGGAGGTTGGAAAGAACTGAAAGCATCTCACATGTAAAAAGTGATAACATAAAATTGAAAGGCAGTTTATTGACCAACGGTTCTGATATTCATTCATCCATGCCCTCAACTGCTGTGCAAGCAGAAATGTCAAGAGTGGTGGAAAATCAGAAACTGGTGGATGAGGATGAAATCATGGCCAAAGTAGCTACGAAGAACTCAGCAGAGTCTGAGGTATTATCTGAATCTCATTGCTGCATGTGTAATAAGTTTTCTATGATTTAGTGGCATTAACTACTCAAAAACATTGAATTCAGAGAGATTTTAGCTTCTTTCCTTCAGAAAAAGGATGTATGAGGCACGTAGAGGGCTAGTGACCATCAAAGTATACATCTGTGGCATGATTATATGACTTATACAGAAAAGCTCATGTGTTGAATTAGATACATAATAGTCCATTCCTTCTGCCACTCCCTCCCTCAATAAGAAGGAAAGGGTGATTTCAATGGTTGAATGGAAGCAGTGAATGATCCTTCTGCCTCCTAATATCCTTATGTTTATCCAAAAAAATAAAAAAATCCACCTAGTGTTATACATGGACTATATTACATTCCTTTTGAATGGTTCAGTGCAAGTGCAAGAAGAAGAAAATAAGAACAAGAATTTTATAGACTAGATTATATATATTCTCAAGTGGTAAAGAAGATTCAGTCCAAAGTGAAAAAGATTTTATTCGATGTCTTGAAGTACCCTTCTTTTGAGCATTATAGATCTTCAATGATGTGATTCTAAACCCTGTAAAACATGCTTTCTGAATACCTTTTTTTCTCTCTCTCCCCTCTTTTGTGTTAAATGTTCACAGTCAAAAGCTTCAGTGAAACGGTCAGTGCCAACTGCATCACTTACAAAGGCACCAAAACAGGATCTTATCAAGGATGATAATAAATCAGCAAAAGCTGTTGGCAGAACTTCAGGCTCTTCCGCCAGTGACAGAGATCTCTCTTCTCATGCATCAGAGGGGAAGCAAGGTGGAGCAACCACTGTTTCTTCTGCAGCTGCAGTGAACACTAATTTGGTTTCAGCTAAAGGCTCATCTTCATCTTCAAGAGCATCAGATATGCATGGTAATGAATCTAAAACTGACAGTGGAGTTGCCAAGTCTTCTGAAGTAAGGTTTTCCACTGGTAAAAGCGATGGCAACGAGGGTTCTGATGCACCAAGGTCCTCTTCATCCCGAACCATGCATTCTCCAAGGCATGATAGCTCTGTTGCTGCTTCCAAGTCTGGTGATAGGCTTCAGAAAAGAACCAGTCCTTCTGAAGATCCTGACAGACCAAGTAAACGTTACAAAGGGGATACCGAATTAAGAGATTCTGATGGTGAAGTTCGAGTCCCTGACAGAGAAAGGTCGGTGGATCCTCGATTTGCAGATGTTGACAAAATTGGAACCGATGAACAGAGTATATATAGGACTGCGGATAGGTCAAAAGACAAGGGCAATGAAAGATATGAAAGGGACCACAGGGAGAGATTGGATCGTCTTGATAAGACCCGCGTGGATGATATCATACCTGAAAAACCAAGGGATAGGTCTATGGAAAGGTATGGGAGAGAGCGTTCAGTTGAGAGAGGACAAGAGAGGGGTGCTGATAGAACGTTTGACAGGCTTGCTGACAAAGCTAAAGATGATAGAAACAAGGATGACCGAAGTAAATTACGTTACAACGATTCATCTTCAGAAAAATCTCATGTTGATGAACGGTTTCATGGGCAAAGCTTGCCTCCACCACCTCCCTTACCTCCTCACATTGTTCCCCAATCCGTGAATGCTGGTAGAAGAGATGAAGATGCCGATAAGAGGTTTGGAAGTACCCGACATTCTCAAAGGCTCTCTCCAAGACACGATGAAAAAGAACGGAGACGATCTGAAGAAAATTCCTTAATTTCACAGGATGATGCAAAACGTAGAAGGGAAGATGATTTTCGAGAGAGAAAGAGGGAAGACCGGGAGGGTTTGTCACTGAAGGTATGCATTGAAGCTTATTGATTTCATTTTCATTTTACAAATAAGTTCATGGTAAAACTTGGAGGAATGTCCTTGTTTGATACTTTCATATGCAACTCTATTTGGTGGTGGTGTATAGCTTATGATTTAGATCCTGAATGTATCTTGTTTTTGTATATCCTGGTCCTTGAAGTGATTATAATATTGATTGGATATTGACCAGAAAAACTTCATCATGGAGCCTATTTTCGAAATTTCTTATTCAATGATTGTGATATCCCAGCAGTTTTTGTTCAGAAGTTGTGGGAAGACTGTTCTATAAATTGACACTTTCAAATTTGAGTGTTAAATGTATCGCACCCTTTCTTTTGTTTTGATCGGGTTTGAGTCAATTTCCTTGTAATATGCTTGTATCCGATCCGTGGACCATGCCCCCATAACGTTTACTTTTATCAACAGCATTATTTACTAGTTTTCTTAATTAGTTTATTATAAATTGCCAATGCACTAGGTAAACTATATAAAAATCTCCATGTGGTGGTTATTTAATTGGGCTAGGTCCTTAAATACTTGCCTTGTTAACGTGGTTCTGATTGCATCAGATTAGGAACCTAGAAAATATAATTATTATGACAAGAAGTGAGTAATTATCGAGATAAACAGCCAGTCTTCAGCCTTTTGATGTTATTGCATATATAGAAAAAATGTTAGCAAATTGCCTCTCGTTCATTGAGTTGTATCATATGTTGGATATTTCAGTCTAAAGTAATTTTACATGCCTGGCTATAAATACTTATGCGTTAAAACCTCAATTATTTGCCAAGTGAAATTGCTTCTTAATTTACCGTAAGACTCAAGTCTTTAGAATGCTAAAACATCTGTCGGAACGAACTAGTCTCTGAACCCTAATTGATTGGGTTTTCTGGAGTATTCTTTGATTAGCTTGGCTACATTTCATTCTAAAAACTGTTTTTGAATATGCTGTGGTATGAAAAGCATAATTACTGATGCTGCATTGATTGTAAGTGTCATTTTCTATTTTGGTTTCTGCATTAGTTTCATATTTTTCTTAAATTCGTGATTTGCTGGTTCATGTAGATGGATGAAAGGGAGAGAGAGAGAGACAGGGACAGGGAGAAAGCCAACCTTTTGAAGGAGGAAATGGATGCCAATGCTGCTGCCTCTAAGAGAAGAAAACTTAAAAGGGAACATCTTCCATCAGGGGAAGCTGGTGAGTATTCGCCTGTTGCCCCTCCCTATCCTCCCCTTGCTATTGGTATTTCACAGTCGTATGATGGAAGAGATAGGGGAGACCGGAAGGGGGCCACAATGCAGCGCACAGGTTACATGGAGGAACAAAGTATGAGGATTCATGGTAAAGAAGTAGCTACCAAGATGGCTCGTCGTGATTCAGAGCTGTATCCTTAAACTATTATCTGCTCCTTGGATGCAACATGCATGTCATTTAAACATACTATTACCTCATACATTCATTTTTATCTTTTTTTGGTCCATTTCCAAATCTCCCATTTTAAGAATTGCTTAGAATCAATTGGTCTGCTGCTCCTCTGATGGAACATGCACGTCATTTAAATATACTATTACCTCATATGTTCATTTTTTTTTTCCCATTTCAGAATCTCTCATTTCAAGAATTGCTAGAATCAGTTGGTTTGCTGCATTTTTGCTTGTGCACTTGTTTAAAGCAAAGATTGTTTGTGCCTATTCATACCTTGCTTTATGCAATATGGTTTGATTGGCTCATCCTTAATTGAATGAGAGCAATTCCAACTCAAAGATAATTATCATTGAGAATTTTTTAGCTTATTTAGCATTCAAAATGCACTTTGGCCCTACTTTTAATTCGAGCACTGCTGTTCTAGAACTGGCCAGTCCTTAACCTAGATCCAGAATGTATGAGCGTGAGTGGGAAGACGAGAAGCGGCAAAGAGCCGAACAGAAGAGAAGACATCGGAAGTAGTGTTGGACGGAAAGAGATTGCTTAACCTGTTTGTTTCCGCCTTTTGCTATTAGGCTTTGGCTGTACATTTCTGTTTCCTCCCTTGCTAGGTTGTTAGCTAAGTATACATAGAAACGAGTATGCATGAACTGGGATTGCCTGTTTTTAGCCCCATTTACTGGTTACTTGCAGCCAATCTGCTGTTGCCTGGCTTTTTGATTTGCTCTCAAAGTATGATTGCAAAGCCTAAAATGAGAATGAGACTGATGGCCACATACCCTGTATGGAATATTGTAAATTCAACCGTTCTTAATCAAAGTGCTTATTTTAAATGCTGTGTTATCAAAGTTAGTATAAAATCACTCAAAATCAAATCCAACAATGGCTTATACGAGCTAACAGGTTTTATTCCTGACAGGTTATAAAATCGTTTTCTTTGGATATGAGAGAAATTTAATTTCTGCTTCTATAAATTTCTAAATAATTCTTCTGTTAGGCGAATAAATAGAATACTTAATAATTTATAGAGACGTTGAATAAGAACTGATTCTCAGCTTTTCAAAAAAGAAAAAATTTTGAGGAAATTGAGAGCATAAATGTTCTGCTAAACAAATCAGGCTTAACACAATCACCATCTAAATTGTAGTTCAAGTTCCTAGTTTCTTCTCACTGCATAACACTTCAGGTGGAAGTGTAGGATTACTCTCATAAAAATCATGATAATGGATAATTCTGCTTATAACAAGGTTGATAAAAAGAGTTGACTGCTTTCCATTCGTTTGCATCTCCTCGAGCAACATTCGAGCATGGCATTGGCAGGTCAACAGAGGCATCAAGAATATCCTCCCAGCTGCTATAATTTTCGCTCTCTTCAAACTGAATCAATGCTCCTTCTGACTCTGCAAACCCATCTTCCTCAAACTTCTCCCACTGATCACTAACAACCACAATATCCTTCTTTGCTATCTGTTTGTAGTCTCCATCTTCTTCTGTTAAAGTTGCTGTCAAAGTTGATGGGGATCCTAACAACGATGATGGAGATGAAGTAGATGATGGTGACTCAGTTAGTTGCCACATCCCATTAAGAAAAGTCTCTAGAGCTTGAATATGTATCTGAGGAACTCGATCAACAAATGGATACTCGTATACTCCACAAAATCCTGACGCCTTACACCAATCATAGAACTCGCAGAGCTGGGTTGCTTGCGTGGCTGCTTTCTTGTAGATCCCAAAAGCCAGTATGCAACTTCTATATGGCATTTGAAACAGATTGTCCAACACCAAGACAATTTCCCTTCTATAAGTTGTGTAACAGAAGAAACTATCGCAAATGATATGTTTCATTGCTGTTTTCACAATGAAGCTTCTTGCTGAAGCCCCAGACGGCCTACAGTCCATGACCCTGTCAATCAAGCTTTGAAGTTTTGGCAAAACTTCAATCAGTCTGCCAACTTCTTTCATTTTATCAGACAAATTTTCAGGTTCAGGCACTTTTTCTTCATTGTATATTGCCTTGCTATCCAAGGGAACGCAATCAAGTGCTTCGTTGAGTAACTTAGCATATGATCTAATAAACATGGTGTAATCTTCAGGATTCGATGAGGATTCATCTCTGAAATAACACGGATACAAAGAAAACAGTCTGTTTGCTCTAGTCCACAGCAGCTCAGTTCGAAAAGGACTGTTCTCAGGCAATGAGCGAAGCAAGCGGTGAAGGAGAAGTAAACATTTGAGCGCAACACGCCAGCAATGGGTATTGCCAAAACGACGTACAAAGCTTAACACAAATCTGTGGAAATAAGGAGGAGAAATGGAGAAGATTTTCAGAAGCTCATTAACATATTTTTCGGACAAGGGCAAGTCATCCGGGGCTGTTGCCTTAATAATAATGAGATCAATGTCACAAAATCCTCCAGCAGTGGCGGCCTTAGCATAAACAACACTGCTGTGTTCTTTTACACGAGCGAAAAGCTGCCGGAGCCGCTTCTGCATGGTGATGAATTAATCAGGAGAGATTGGTTTCAGAATTCAGAACGAATAGAGATTGCTAGAGCACTGGCCTCCAGGGTTTTGTTAAAGGACCTAGAGAGGCCTAGAAAGTAACGTTATGAACAGTGAGCACAATGCCATACTTTGCATAGTGCATTGATAAGATTAATGTTTTTCTCAATGTTTAATTATAAGGACAAGAATTATGTTGTTGTATTGATTGCCCAAGGGCCAAGGGCAAGGACCAAGGAAAAATGTTTCATTATTTGCTGTCATTAACCAGATAGTGAGATAGATACGACTTAACTCAAATAAAAAGATACAAATCCATTGAGTTTTGCAATTTCGTATGTATACGACTGCCAGAACATATTATCAGTTGACTTACACACTGATAAAAAGTGCCTAAAATTTTATAATTTCTGTGAATGAAACGAGGGTCAAAATGTTAATGTGGTAAGGTTAAAAGAGTTTGTCGTCTAAGAAAGAATTGTAGAAATATGGTGTAAAAGCGTATACCTTTTAAAGGGTTGAAGTTTTGAAAACTTAATTTTATCGAGTAAAATTATGAAAAAGCCACATATTAACTTCGCCCGCCAAAAGCAAGATGATGTATAACATAGAATTTAAGAGCAAACATTGATTCTAATCGTCATTTACTATGAATAATTATAATACATGATACGAATATTGTGATATCAATTGGATCCTGCAGTACAATACAGCGATATTACATCACGTAGTACATTACAAAGTCACTATTTATTTTTACGTATAATAGTTGACGCAGCCTAATCTTAAAACATGTTATATACAAAATTCATAGGTATTTGGCTCGATATACGAAATATCAGTTTTAAAGAAGGATAAAATTTACTCCGAGAAATTCAAATTTTCAACTTAAAAATTAAAATAAATAGTGTAAATTGTAGTTGAATACTATTCACAGATCAATAGAAAATCAATATCAATTTTTTTTTATTCGATTGATTATGAAATAGATTCTTTTGTTCCATACCTGGTATATTCTAAGCAACCAAATCACTTACATTATTGTTCAGATTGAAATGAACCAATTGTACATAAGAAATTGAATTAACTTTAAATAATTATCAAAAAGTTACCAAATGTAACAATATGTAAGGGGTCTATTATATTGGAGATGTTCCAATGTAAAACACTATTTTATAATTACACAATTAAAGTTATAATATATTTTATATTATTTATTATTTTGATCGTATAATTATAAAAAAATAGTTTACGATGGAGCATCTCCAACATAACCATATGCTCCATCGTAGACCATTGCCATATGTAAAAATTTTGAAAAATGTTTCTCAGCTTTTCTTTTCTTCCATTCCTCACTATTTGAATTATTAATTAATAAGATATATGTAGAAAGAAGAAAACTAGATAATACTTTCATTATTCCTATAATTTTTTTTTTTTTACAATGTGAGTCCTTTATAATTTTTATAATATTTTATTCTATTTTTCTCCCAAAAGAAAAGAAAAATTACTTTGGTCTATTTAAAGTTTAATCTGTATATACTAATTTTTTTTCTATATCCATTTTTTTTAATGATAAACATTTAAAATTTTGAGTATTATTATGTTATTACCCATTGATTTGCACTATAGTCATATTCAAAAAATTAAGGAGTTTTATTACAACAAATTAATATAATTATAATACATATTACTTTTTATTTAATTAAAATTATATACAAGTATGATTTTTTTATCATATTTTATATGATAGATTATGAAGTTCTTTATATTTTATTTAACTGAATTTTTTTACTTTATGTAATTTTATGTATTTAAAAAAAAGATATGTCTATTTTGATCATTATATAATAAAACAGTATGTTCATAATAAAATTTACCAAATGCATGTACACTGCTTTTCAAATTCACAGTAACTGTAATAGTATAATTTACCAAATACCAAGTTGTTTTTTAATCAATAGTTGATTTTATCTGCACAACACAAACAATTTATTTCATCAGCCTCCGCAATCTCAAATTGGCCTTTTATCTTGGGTCATATTTTAATACGATAAAGAAAATGGAACCCTTGAAATAACCCTGGATAACCTATACATTCAATTTATATTAATTAAGGTCCTGCTTGAAATTGAAGTTAAAATTCAATAAGCTGTTTATTTCGTAATTTTTGACAAAAATAGTATTTGATAAATTTCGTAAAAGTAACTTATTTCATAATTTTTCTAATTTTGATAACAACTTTAAAAGTAAGTGGAAGATTATTTTTTATAATAGTTTATTAAATAAGTCACTATATTTTTTTAAAATTCTTATTATAACTTTAATATTTTAATAAAAAAATAATTATATTTTACTTTTTCATAAACCCTAACACATAAACCATTAGATATCATATTATCATCATAATTAAATTACCGCCACAACTGCTATATGTTCTCTCCAACATCAATTTAATATGAATGTAATAAATATTACCTTTTATTTTATTAAATCATGTATAAGTATGATTTTTTTTAATCATATTTTGTATAATAATAAAGTTCATTAGATTTTATTTAATTGAGTTTTTTTTTACTTCATATAATTTATGTATTTTAAAAAAATTCTAAACAATTTATTAAACGTACTCTGAAAATAAATGATAATTTAAACTTATGTCTATTTTAGTCATTATATAATAAAACAACATTTTTTTAATAAATTTGACCAAATGCATATACTCTACTTTTCAAACTCACAATAACTACAAAAACACAATTTACTAAATATCAAATTATTTTTTTAATCAGCAGCTTATTTCATCTGCACAATATTAATAGAATATTTAATCAGCCGCTGCAATTTCAAACTCGCCATAAATGACTAAATGTTAATATAAATTAATTATATCATAATTATTAATTGATAACTAATATTTTAAATATTATTTAGCAATTGTCGAGTAAACTTCTTTTTTTTTGTTCATTTAGTTATTCTTTATTATTTAGCTAATATTTTAAATAACTAAAAATATTAATGCATTAACTTTCTTAATTTTTATCATTAAATAATAATAATAATTAAACTTAAATTAGTATTTAATTATGGAAAAATACTTGTAATAAAAAAACATTTAAATGTTTAATTCATGATACTATAGTAGCTAATTTATTATTATACATAAAATTTTTCAAATCTAATTTACATTATTTAATGTTATTTATATTAGTTTATTAATAATGATGTAAAGTAACTATTCTCAAATTTTTTATTTAAATAATTCAATAAGCTAATAATACGATATGTCATATGTATTTCAAACTGGAGTATTAGACTTTGGCCACATCATTTATCTCTGAATGCATGCAAGATGCGTGTATATGTACGATGAATTTATAAACAACATGCCATACATAAAATTTAAATTAAGATTTTATTTATTAGTTTATTATTATAAGTAAAATAATTTAAAGTATCCAACAATTATTAAATTAAATATTTAATTTTCTTTTAATTTAATTCAATTAGTCGAGTCCAACTATATATTGTATAAAGCTCATGATAGCACTAAATTTCATTAAATTACCTTAATTTTACAGGAGAGAAATGTCCTTGGGGGTAATATTCCTCGTCAAGATTATTTTAGAGCAGCCATTTTTGGGGATCCTGATTCCCGCCCACCAAGAAGCAATGCAACAGATCCAAATGTATTTGATGTGATCATACGGAGGAGACAAATAATAAGAATGGACTCAAAAGAAAATCCACCGTTTGATTAAAGAGTGATATGAGACTTGTCCATCATAATCCTACCCCATCTTATTAAACCTAATCTAAACCAATTTTAGTGTACTCGATTTCGGCGTACAAAGCCTGCCCTCAAATTATTATTTTGCCCTATTATTAATGCAGTCATCTGGGTCATTTTCACCAAGTTTTGGAAAGCTTAATTTTGGAAATGGCAAGGAATTTGTTAACCTAGTTGAAGAGACTGATGCTATTGCCAATGGAAATTCGGACCCTTGATGATTTGGTCCTAATTTGAAACAATGAAATGAATCATTATAGATTTAATAAAGTAATAAATTAATTTCATTGGTTTATATGCCCAAAATATAATTTATAGTTTGACTGACACAAGAAATATTCATTAGCAAGATGATAAATTATTTTCGTTCACAAATATTTGCTAAGATTCAGGTCTCTTCGTATACATTACTGTCAAAATATACAATTATTTCAACAACAAAATGGCCCTACAAATTGATGTTAATTTGTACCCAACATTCAAGTAGCTTTTTTTTTTTTTTTTTTTTTGTCTTTCTGCCTTTGAATACATCAATGTTATTGCCGTATCCAACAATCAAAGCAGTTCTTTTGTTGTTGAAAATGTTTAGGCACCTCAACCTCAACATGATGGAATTCTGTAATTATACTGATTAAGCCAAGTCATCCAATCAATGCAATTAGTTGCCGCTAGGACAAGTAATAAACAATATAGAATATCTACCTATAAACAATAAGAAAATCATTTTCTTCTGAATTTGGTAATTTAGCAATACAGAATTACTCTTTTTTTTTTTCTTCCATCTCTCTCCTCAATTTCTGAAAGATATTCTCAACTTATTATTTTATTTTAAAATAAAAATATTAAATGACAAAAATTATTTTTACATCCAATTGTGGAGAATTTGATGTATTATTCGAATATGATTGGCTGAAAATATGACATTCAATGTAAGAATAACAAATAATAAATGTAATATTAAGAGAAAATTTTGTGTAGATAGCCTTTCGACAGTGGTGGGTACCCCTATTAAAATTAAAGATTAATGAGTCCTATGAGAAGGTGTGTTGCCCCGCACAAGTCTCTCTTAACGGTGAATTTGTGATTGCCTGGCTAATTCAACCATACAAATTACCACAATTAATCTACATTTACCGGTTACGACCAAAAAGAAAATAGGGAGACCACGGCAACAATGGTGGTACGTCTGGTCCATGTAGAAATCAGAAGTTAAAAGTCATTACTCTTGACAAGTAAACCTTGAAATGTAAGAAGCTTATGTTGGGATTATGTGTTCTTTAAAGCATATTGATTTTTTGATTAATAAAATATTTCAAGTATTTATTCAGATATTTTGAATTGCATTAATATTTTGAGTAAAGTCCATTTAATCATATTATATGTATTTATGCGATCACCATGTAGATTCGCATAAAACATAAATACAAGTTATTTTATGATTAAATAAATTAAGTTCACAGTTAATAAATAAAGTTGGGCACTTTATTTAGGTATAGACTGTAATAAATTCATTGAGTGATTTGTCTTAATCATATATGAATTTATTGATATAGTTTGTCTACATTGAACTGGATCAATATGATATTTAATTAACCTAGTAATAACTGTCAGACTTATTAAATCTCATAGGCATTGATTTACTGTAATCTTAATCTTGAGTTAGTTATGATTTCATAATTGTAGTTGTTATTTCATTTGAGTTACCAATAGGCATGACATACACATGTAGTCTAGATTACCCGGTATCTTGGAGAGAGCAATTACAAGTATTGAAATTGTAGATTAACAATATAGAATTTGTACGACACATCTCTTGATGGGTTTTCAGTACTTGATCATAGAATTCTCTGGTTAGAGTGTCTCAACATAAATAAGTATGTTGAAAGTGATCATTAGAGAAAACCAGTAAGTATCAAGGAAAAATATGTAATTAAATTGATTGGACAGTTGAGATATCAATTTAAATTAACGATGTGGTATAAAGGATTGTGCAGTAAAGATATCAATGTGGCTTGGGCGAATTATATTCGAGCATACAATTATGGAGATCAGTTCCAATCTTATAGTGAAGTAAAATTAGAATTAAATAATTATATTTATTTAATTACAAATTTAATTATTGTAGCCACTATTGTATGTTCCCAAATGATCACCGGGTTAGCTCATTTAATTGACAACACCATCACTGGACCCAAAAACAAAAAAAACTAGCATATTAGATGAAAATCATAATTATAATATTTGTTAAGGCCTAGTATGTTATATTCAAGTGTAAATGAAGGCTTGTAATATTTTACAAGGTGGTCTCCTAGTTAGTTACACATTCCTTCTACTTTTTGGTAAGTGTAGAGATAGTTAAAAGAGGAATTCTATTTTAAATAGAAATCATAATCATAACATAATAGGGTTTTTCATAAGATATTATAAAAGGGGCATTATTCTCTTAAATTGAGAGAGAGGAGAACCTTAGGGATTTTAAGAAAAATAAAGAATGCATCTAAGAGGAATTAGTTACAATTGGGGAGTGGTAAAACAGACGTTCACACGTCCAGTGTTGATCAAACTTGAGTCATAACCTGGAAGATTGTTTGGAGGCGGATCTACAACTTCCAATTGTTCATCTTCTCAAAACATCAAGGTATGAATTTCTAGATTACTTAATTCTTATATGTTGTATGAGATCGGTTCTAAAAGGTTTTAATTGAAAAATTAAAAAACTTAGTTTTATTTCCATCAATTGGTATCAGAGCTATCTCATAATAATATATAAGAATTTTGTAAGAAATCTATCTTGTTAATTATGTATTAGAGTGGCACAATTTATTTAGATATATATTATTTGTTAATATATGAATAAAGTATGCTTAGATTGTCTCAATTCATGGTTAGAAATTTATTTATATTTTATTTTAGATTTGTAACAAAAGAGGTAGTTTATTATCACCATATTTTCTTTTTAATTTAATTTTATGTTTTAAAATTTTTATAAGTCATCGGAGATTGTAATCCGTAAAATAAAATCAAAACATCAAGATTTCGACAAGAATGCACGAAATCAGCAAAACTAGTCGCAGCAGGACGCGCGCGTGCGCTCGCAGAAGGCCCCTGCACGCGCAGGCCCACGCGGACAGCAGGACGCGCGCGCAAGCAGCAGGTTGCACACGTGCTCGCGCAGGCTGCAGCTCACGCGGACAGCAGCAGCAACTGCAGCAATGGGCAGCAGGCTCGCGCGGCAGCGGCAGCAGCTGGAGCAGCGGGCAGCAGGAAGCGCGCAGCGGCAGCAGCAGCAGCAGGCCTCTCGCGGCAGCAGCAGCTATTCTGGCCCGACAACGGTGAGTTCTCGCCGGAGAAGAGACACGAACGGAAGCTTTAGTCTTTGGTAACGGCGGCTGAAGAAAACAAAAGAGATTAGGGTTTTGAGTGGTAATTATCACTCAGGCCCCTAATTTCTGTATTATTTTCATAATGGGCATATTTATTTTATTATAATACGTTTAAGTCTAAAAATGTTTTTGAGCTTGGTAAATCCTACTTTTAAGTCTAATAAAATTTAGGCTTAATAGATTAAAATGCATGGATATAGTTTAAACAAATTAAATTTATTTTTGGTCCAAAATTTTTATTTAAAAATTTTATTTTATTTTCTTTAAAATTAAAAATTTGGACCAATAATAAATTTAAAGCCCATATTGCCTAAAGCCATCAACAAAGATAATTCAAGAGAAGAAATATTGACATGAAGCCCAATGAAGATTAGGCTTAGGGTTAATATTTTTTATTAGGAAAACCATGAATTGAGATTATTTAATTTTTCTATATGTTGTGTTTGGATGTGAACATGCCATGATAACATGTCATATAGAATAGGTAGTGCCACTCTATGCATAAAATATGTCATTCATATAACATAAATTCATGCATATTGTTTGAAATTTACAAATGCTTAATAATATAAGATATCACTTAGATGATATTATAAGAAGCATGCAATTAACAATATATGTATGTTTTAAAAGGAAAAACCAAACTTTAAAATATTGAGTGGGAGAGGGAAAATTTAAGATAATTTTTCCACGGGCTCCATTGTTAGTTCAATAATAAAATTATATATATACCTCGACTTCATGATACGATGATGCTCTCTACGGAGGGTATATATATTAGACATTTTATTTGATGAACTTCTTTAAAGATAAAATTGAAATATTTTTTCAATCTGTTGATCACCCTAACGGTGGCTACATGATATGAGAAATACGTAGATTGAAACAATGGTTATACACTCAATAAAATTTGTTATTAACCTTCCAACGAAGCTCTGTTAACAAAATTTTGGCCCTAAAAGATAACGATAGTTATTTATCATGTTACGACATGAAAGTAAATAATCTAATAGTTAATTGGGTCTGGTAAGTGGCGGCATGACTTCCCCAATGGAGAGCTTACTAAAGCGGCACTAGATTATCGTTACAATAAAATAAAATGCATTTATGGGTTTTTGCATTTTAGAATTTTATTGTGAATGTTATATCAATGTATTTATGCATGTATGTTTTATTTTTCAGAAAATGTTTTCCATCAACCCACTGTTAATCATCCTGGTTAAAAATGAACTCACTGGTGAAAATTACTTAGATTGGAAACCCAATCTATTTAATATTCTCACTGTTAAAGACTACAAATATGTTATGACCCAACAATACCCTCCAGTACCAACGTTATACGATTATAAAAATCAGAAGGAGTTATATGAGAAATGGTGTGAGGCTAACAAAATGGCTAAGCGCTATATATTGGCTTCGATTTCTATGGAACTGCAGAACAAACTTCGAAGCATGGAAACAGCCATTGAAATATTGGCTAGTCTCCATCAGATGTTTGGGCAGAATACTGATTCTGCCAGAGAAGTAGCGTTAAAACGTGTCACTGACACCAAGATGGAAGAGGGTACAAGAGTTCGTGATCATGTCCTCAAAATGATGGACTATTTGAATGAAGTTGAGATTCATGGTGTTGAGATCAATGATAAAACAAAGATCAACATGGCGATTGAATATTTACCTGATACATTCAGAGAGTTGAAGGTCAGCTATATCTTAAGCAATAGAGATATGACCTTAGTTCAATTGATGTACGAACTACATGCTATAGAATAATATTATCATAGCAAAGAACTTCCTAAACAAGAATTCTCTTTAAAGCCTAAGTCAAAAGACAAGGGTAGGCAAAAGAAAATTGACACAAGGAACCTGTCTGCCAGAAAAGATAGCAAGTCGAAAGACAAATGCTTCAAGTGTGGACAGAAGGGTCGTCGGAAGAAAGATTGTCCTAAGATTATTAAAATCAGGTATAGGAAATCTTTAAGCTTCCTAATTAGTTCAGTTTTCCATTGATTAATGCAATAGTGAATTCTGAAATAAATAATTTTATTTGTAAATTCATTTAATTGGTTTTCAAGAAACCAAGAGATTAAGTGAAGAAAGCTTTAAGCAGCAGTAGAGAAAGATACTAGTTTATATCAGTTGAGAGAACTAGATCAATTTTATGAGACTTTAAGTTTTGATATTTGTCTTTATATTCCAAACATTAGAGGAATTTAATTTCGGTGGCTTGTTTTTAATAAACAGAAGCACACTGTTATTTTTTTATCCTCTGTTAATAACTCAAATTTATACTTTACAAAGACAATTAATATCATATAAGTCTATTGATCTGTTCAAAGTAAGATATAATGATAAAAGTATATTATTTATCTAAGAAAAGAAATGTTTTTCCAAAACCAATGGCACCTCTAATATTTATGCTTAAATCATATAAACTATAATAAGATTTCATGAGAATGATTAATAATAGGTCCTTCCTGATCTATTTGAGGTTGATCATTGATACTCTACAAATCTTATTTAGAAGAGTAATATGACAAGGTAACTCCTTTTGAGCTAAAAGAAAGCGTAATATTGTATTGCATGAAATTAGTGCATATAAATGTATGCGGACTAATTAGTTTACATGTAAATAGAAGTTATGGGTATTTTATCAATCTAATTGATAAATATTCATTGCATTTATGTTTGTCTAAGTGCGTCATGATTCCGTGTCTTTTGAAATTCAAAAGAGTACATGGATAAGACAAAGAAACAATTAGCCAAGAACATAAAAGACCTTCGATCCGATCGAAGTAAAGAATATCTCTCTAGAGAATTCAAAGTCCATTTGATTGTAAAAAAGGATAAACTCCAATTTATAATTAACATTGTGACATAATAGTGTCATTATATGGACAAACAAGATTCTTTTGAATAAAATAAGATATATACTTAGTGATTTATCATTTACCTTTTTTATTCTAGATACCAGTATTTAAAACTATATAGATTATTGAACTTAGCTTTATCTATATCAATGCCTATTACTCTATGGAATTATGGATATGTCACAAACTTAATTTGTGACGCATCTATAGTTGGAGATTCACTAGTATTTATACTAAAATTATAGGCAGAAAAGATGGATTCATGTTCAAAAGTATGCATGTTTTAGGTATTCTAAAGGAATAAAGGAAAGTCTAATTTATAGACCTCAAGATAAGAATGTATTTGTAAACATACGTTATACTTTCCTTGAGGAAGACTATATAAATGACTTATAACCTATGGTAAAACTAGAGAAATCATAAGTAAGGAGATCATATTGATGCTCAGTTTTCTATAAGCATAGAAGAGAGCAAGAATGGTTAACAAAAGGATTATCCCTGAACAAATTATCACTTTTAGAACCTCATCGTAGTGGGAGGTAGCTAGATTACCAGACAAAATATATATTATTGAGAGAAACCTATACGGCTATCTCATATGAACATGTATAAAATCCCACTAGATATAATGAAACTCTAATAGATAGTGATGTTGAACATTGGAAAAGGGCTATGAATCAAGAAATGGAATCTATGTATTCCAATAAAATCTGGGAACTTGTAGAGACACCAAATGGGGTAAAACCCATTGGATGTAAGTGGATTTATAAGAGGAAAAGATGAGTAAACAGAAGGATTGAAACATTTAAAGCAAGATTAGTAGCCAAAGGGTTCACTCAAAAAAGAGGGAATCGACTATGAGGAAATATTTTCTCTGGTTGCTATGCTTAAATCCATCAGAATTCTGCTCTCTATTGCTGCATTGCTAGATTATGAAATTTGGCAAATGGATGTCAAGACTGCCTTTCTTAATGGGCATCTTAAAGAAGACATCTTTATGCAGCAACCAGATAGATTCATACAAAAAAGCCAAGAACACTTGGTATGTAAGTTGTAAAGATCCATCTATGGATTGAAGCAAACATCCCAGTCATGGAACATCAGATTTGATCAAGTGATGAGATTGTTTGGATTCATTCAGAATATTGATGAACTATGTGTGTACAAAAAAATTCAGGGAAAATATGTAGACTTCCTAATTCTTTATGTAGATGATATTCTCCTTATCGGAAACGGTGTAGAAGTATTGACTACTATAAAGAGTTGGCTAGCAAAACAAATTGATATGAAAGATCTGGGAGAAGCTAGTTATATTCTTGGTATTGAGTTGCTACGAGACCAGAAGAATAAAACGATAGCTTTGTCTCAAGTGGTCTATATCAATAAGATATTTGCTAGATTTAGCATGGTAAATTCCAAGATTGGTTTGTTACCATTCAAACATGGAATTTTATCCTCTAAAGATTGATCACCTAAAATTTCTAAGGAGTTAGAGAAAATGAGACGAGTTCCCTACGCGGAAGCTGTAGGAAGTCTCATGTATGCCATGCTTTGCACTAGACCAGACACATGTTTTGCGATTGGGATGGTTAACAGATATCAATATAATCCTGGACCTGAATACTAGACTGCTGTCAAGCATATAATGAAGTATCTGAAAAGAAGCTAAGGATTATATGCTTGTGTATTCTGGTGATGAACTTACCCTAGTGGGTTATACTGATTCTGACTTTATGTTAGATAAGGATTCTGGAAAGTCTACTTCTGGTTATGTGTTTACATTAGGAAGTGGAGTCATTAGTTGGAGAAGTGTGAAACAATTATGTATCACAGACTTCACAACAGAAGCTTAATATGTGGCTACATCTTATGCTGCAAAACAAGCGGTATGACTCTGCAAGTTCCTTCGAGATTTTGAGGTAGTATCTGCTGCAAGTGCACCACTTAAATTATTTTTCGATAATAATGGTGCAGTAGCTCAATCAAAAGAACCAAGAAACCACAAGAAACAAAAACACATTTAGAGGAAGTATTATCTCATATGGAAATAGTGTAGAAAGGTTATAACTTACACTTAGAATCCTACAAGCATGTGCAATTTGCCAGATATGCTTTGAGAGCTAGTGGGAGATTGTTGGGATTATGTGCTCTTTAAAGCATATTGATTTTCTGATTAATAAAATATTTCATGTCTTTATTCAGATATTTTGAATTGCATTAATATTTTAAGTAAAGTCTATTTAATCATATTATATGTATTTATGCGATCACCATGTGGATTCACAGAAGACATAAATACAAGTTATCTTATGATTAAATAAATTAAGTTCACAGTTAATAAATAAAGTTGGACACTTTATTTAGGTATAGACTGTAATAAATTCATTGAGTGATTTGTCTTAATCATGTATGAATTTATTGATGTAGTTTGTCTACATTGAACTGGATCAATATGATATTTAATTAACCTAGTAATAACTGTCAGACTTATTAAATCTCATAGGCATTGATTTACTGTAATCTTAATCTTGAATTAGTTATGATTTCATAATTGTAGTTGTTATTTCATTTAAGTTACCAATAGGCATGACATACACATGTAGTCTAGATTAAACGAGTATCTTGGTGAGAAGCAATTACAAGTATTGAAATTGTAGATTAACAATATAAATTTATGCGACACATTTCTTGATGGGTTTTCGATGCTTGATCATAGAATTCTGCGACCGGAGTGTCTCAACATAAATAAGTATGTTGAAAGTGATCATTAGAGAAAACCAGTAAGTATCAAGGAAAAATATGTAATTAAATTGATTGGACAGTTGAGATATCAATTTAAATTAATGATGTGGTATAAAGGATTATGCGATAAAGATATCAATGTGGCTTAGGCGAATTATATTCGAGCATACAATTATGGAGATCGGTTCAATCTTATAGTGAAGTAAAATTGGAATTAAATAATTATATTTATTTAATTACAAATTTAATTATTATAGTCACTATTAGTATGTTCCCAAATGATCACTGGGTTAGTCTCATTTAATTGACAACACCATCATCTGGACTCAAAAACAAAAAACTAGCATATTAGATGAAAATCATAATTATAATATTTGATTAAAGTCTAGTATAGTTATATTTAGTAGTGTAAGATGTTAAGATGAATACTTTAAATGAATCTATCATACTATAGGGTTTCAAGATATTATAAAGGCTTATTCTAATTGAGAGGAGTACAGCATTACACTTCTACTTTTGGTAAGTGTAGATAGTTAAAGATGAATTCTATTTTAAATAGAAATCATAATCATAACATAATAGGGTTTTCATAAGATATTATAAAAGGCATTATTCTCTTAAATTGAGAGAAAGGAGAACCTTAGGATTTTAAGAAAATAAAAATGATCTAAGAGAATTAGTTACAATCGTGAGCAGAAACAGACGTCCACACGTCCAAGTATTGATCAAACTTGAGTCATAACCCTGAAAGATTGTTTGGAGGCGGATCTACAACTTCCAATTGTTCATCTTCTCAAAACATTAAGGTATGAATTTCTAGATTACTTAATTTTTATATGTTGTATGAGATCGGTTCTAAAAGATTTTAATTGAAAAATTAAAAAACCTTAGTTTTATTCCCCTTCAGCTTCAAAATCTTCTGTATTGTCTACAAAATTCAAAGGTTCATAATCTTCAGTATTGTCTACAAAATTTATAATGATAATACTAATTCTGTACAAAAAAATTGATTTAGAAGTGGTGTGAGACCTAACATAATTGTCTTTTCTTGCTTTGCTGCTTAGCAAGGGCAGACCTTATTCATCGTGGTTTTCAAATGAACCCACCGCCTTGAACCTTGACAGAAAAAAAAAAAAAAAAGGAAGAAAAAGCTCTCTTTCAAGAGTCAACGGTTATGCGTCCGCGCTGCGGCCGCCATTAAAACACCATCAACGTCCCTCATAATTCACACTACCAAAACAAACAAACAAGAAAACCTCACCCCCGAAACGTCAAAACCATGTCCCTGTTCTTCTTGTTCTTGTTCTTGTTCTTCATCCTCTCACCATCACCATCCCAACAGCAACAGCAAAAGCCTCAATACATGTCATCTTTCTCCTCCTCAGACTCCCCGTGGCGACCAAACCAAAACAGAATCCTCCTCTCTCCCAACTCCACCTTCGCCGCCGGGTTTCTACCAAAACCCAATTCTCGGAATCTCTTTACCTTCTCTGTTTGGTACCACAACTTGTCAGAACCCACCACCACCACCGTCATCTGGTCTGCTAATGACAAATTCCCTGTCACCGGTAACGGCTCTTTAGCCATTGCTGCCACGACAGGCCAGGTCCGACTACTCAACTCTTCCACCTCAAACTTGTGGCCAAATCCCGAAACAGCAACCGGCAATCCAAACTCTACCAGGCTCTTCCTTCAGGATGCTGGGAATCTCGTCTATGGAAACTGGCAGAGTTTTAATCTACCTACGGATACAATCTTGCCCAACCAGACCTTTAATGGGCCCCCGCTGGTCTCCAAAAACGGCAGATTTAGCTTCTTGAACGCTTCAGTGCTGGTGTTTGTATCGGCTAATCACAGTTACTGGAATAGCCGTGGCGTGTTTCAACAGCTTGACAATTCCGGGAAAGTGCTTCAAGAAAACCAAGAACCACTGATCGCGTCAGATTTTGGTGAGACCCGGTTACGAAGATTGATACTTGATGATGACGGGAACCTGAGAATTTACAGCTACGATGATAATGATGGTCGTTGGACAGTTGTTTGGCAAGCTGTGCAAGAAATATGCACAATTCCAAGCTTATGTGGTGAGAATGCTATATGCATGAACGATGGCTTAAGTTCTTCGACATCGTGTGTTTGTCCACCGGGGTTCAAGAACAGCACCGGCCAAGATAAATCTTGTCAAAGAAAAATTGAGCTCAAAAATCTTAGAAACACCAAGTTTCTACAGCTTGATTATGTTAATTTCTCCAGAGGGAGCTTGCCGGATCTAGAAGCTGACAATTTCTCAACCTGCGAAGCCAATTGCTCAGCCAACCCAAAATGCGTTGCATTTGGATTCAAGTACAATGGCAAACGCTATTGTGTTCTCGTGGACCAACTTTTATACGGGTATTGGTCACCTGGCACGGAAATGGCAACTTTTTTGCGGGTCGACGAGTCAGAAAATGATGTATCAAGTTTCACGGGCATGACCAATCTGTTGGTCACTACGTGTCCTGTGAATATCAGCCTCCCTTTGCCGCCTGATGAATCTAATACAACGGCCTGGAACATAGCTATAATAGTCACGCTTTTTGCTGCCGAGTTGATTTCCGGGGCCTGGTTTTTCTGGGCCTTTTTGAAGAAATACATAAAATACAGAGACATGGCTCGCACTCTTGGCCTTGAACTGCTGCCCGCTGGCGGGCCTAAACGGTTCACACACGCCGAGCTCAGATCAGCAACAAATGGGTTCTCAAATCTCATTGGAAGAGGTGGGTTTGGTGATGTTTATAAAGGCGAGTTGACCGATCATCGTGTTGTTGCCGTTAAGTGCTTGAAAAATGTTACTGGTGGGGACGCTGAGTTTTGGGCCGAGGTCACAATCATTGCCCGCATGCATCACCTCAATTTGGTCAGACTCTGGGGCTTTTGTGCTGAAAAAGGTGAAAGAATTTTAGTTTATGAGTATGTCCCTAATGGTTCTCTTGCTGATTACATCTTCCGGGCGGGTCCGAACGGGTCATCAAGGCCCGGCATGGAGATGGAGACGTCCGGAGTGGATCCGGATGATGGCGGCAAGCCCGTTTTGGACTGGAGTATCCGGTACCGAATTGCCCTCGGGGTGGCAAGAGCAATTGCATACTTACACGAAGAGTGTTTGGAGTGGGTTTTGCACTGTGATATCAAGCCGGAGAATATACTTTTGGGCGACGATTTTTGCCCGAAGATATCGGATTTCGGGTTGGCGAAATTGAGGAAAAAAGAAGATATGGTGAGCATGTCTCGGATCCGAGGGACCCGTGGGTACATGGCGCCCGAATGGGTTCGATCGGATCAGATTACCCCAAAGGCCGATGTTTACAGTTTTGGAATGGTGCTGTTGGAAATTGTAAGTGGGACAAGGAATTGTGAAATTCAAGGGTCCATGACAAATAGCGACGAGTGGTATTTTCCCAAATGGGCTTTTGAAAAGGTTTTTAAAGAGATGAAAGTGGAGGACATTCTCGACCGCCACATTAAGAATTCCTATGACAGCCATGTCCATTTTGACATGGTGAATCGCATGGTGAAAACGGCAATGTGGTGCCTTCAAGATCGGCCGGAGTTGAGGCCGTCAATGGGCAAAGTTGCTAAGATGCTAGAAGGAGCGGTGGAGATTACGGAACCTACAAAGCCCACCATATACTTCTTAGGAGACGAATAAGATTGTTATTAATGTAAATTAAGTTTCTGTTGTTTGTAGTTCATTTCTAGCTAGTAGTGATATTCAAATGATGGTGGAATTCCAATGTGTATCCACCGCATGAAACTATAAAATAATTGGAATGAAATCCTTTCCTCTTCATCCTATCAAATCATACGACTAAGAGCTTCAGGTGGTTGATTTCTTGTGGTATTATTATTATTCTTTTAATAATGCTACACGTTGAAAATCAAGATACAAAAAACAATGGAGCACCTACCAACAATTGTTATTTTTATTTGTTAGGTAAAAGTATATAGTTATTAATTTATAATTATGTTTTTTTTTTTGTTTCCAGAGAAAAAATTATAATATGTTATCAACATGAAAATATTATAATATGTGATGATGAGTCACACAACATAGAATATAAATATGTTTCAAATAAATTACAAATAGAATTTTGTAAGTATTTGGAAAATAAAGAACACACATGCTCAAGATTAGGTCGGATAAAACAGAAGTACTGATCGCTAATATAAAGGTACTATTGCTTGATATCAAGCTAGCTGAGATTAGGAGCTCGCAGTTTACTCAAGCTAAGTTAGGAAGAGTAAGAATGTTTACTGCAGCCAAACAAGCTCTCATTATATTATAGGCGGCGTCAATAATAAGTATAAACCAATCTTCGAGCCAAACCTAAGTGTGGCAGCTCGAGCTCATAGTGGGAGACGATTCAACGACTCTCTCTGAGAATATGAGAATAACTCCCACGCACAATCAATTCTCATCATAGTAACCAAGTAAGCGCCCCCAAACGGACGGGTACGTGAGAAGTGGAGAATGTGAGTTACGAGAGTAATGGAGAGGAACAGAAAACCCAGATAAATACCTCAGGAAAAAAGAAAAAAGGAGATTTGATTTTTTGAATAGCAAAGGAGCCAAAAAAGAAAGAGAGAAAAAGACAAAAAAAAATGGAATTAAATTCTTTCCTGTGTTTTTCCTTCTTTCGCTAAGAGAAAAACACAAGAAAAAATACTCGGTGATTTCTGACTTTTTTTTGTGAACACGGGATAGATGGCACCATCATTTATGTGATTAGAGAGATTCAAGAGTTAACTGAATAACACTGCTCGAAGTATTAGCGACCAAAAATCTGCATCAATATTTCCACACCAATTTAAAATCTTCACTCATTATCCAATAAACTAACACGAAATACTTGCAAAAAAACTATTAAGTAGTTAATGTAATTTGTTTGGACAAATTTTTTCTTTTGGAATTACATGATACTAATGCTTAAATTATAATTCATATTAAATGAGACAACCACTAATATTTTAAATCAGATAATTATTGGGACAACACTGCTCATATTTGCACATTCTCTAAGACCTACTCCACAAGTTAATATATTAAATCTTATATAATACCACCCAAATTTGTACTCTCTCTAATATTCGAGGGACACCTACTCCATTTATATTTCGTAAGGGAAAATGCTACTTTCACTCAATTATGAAAATATTTTAGGGATGCCTACTCCACTCACATTTTGTAAGAGAGAAAACTATCTTCACTCAATTATGAAAATGTGTTGATGGATGCTTACTTTACTTACATTTTGTAAAAGAAAATACTACGTTCACTCAATTATGAACTCATAATTAAGATAAGACATTAAACCTTCGTACTTACTTTTCAGGCTCGAACCCTTGCTCTCAATTATTATGAGAAATGACTAATGTTCGAACCCTTGCGCTCAAGTATTGTGATAAACAACTACCTTCACTCAATTATGAAAATATGTAAGGGACGTATACTACTTTCATTTTTTGAGAGAAATGATTACCTTCACTCAATTATGAAAATATTCGAGGGACGTATACTCCACTTACATTTCGTAAGGGAGAAGACTACCTTCATTCAATTATGAACTTATAATTAAAGAAAAATATTAAATCTTTATAGTTATTTTTCTGGAGGTTCGAACTATTATTTTCAAATATTATGAGAGTAAGAGTTCTCCTACTAGACTAAAGGCTTATTGGTAGATAAAATTTTTTTAACAAGTTTACTTTTGTACAAGAGTTTTTAGAAATAAACTGAATTACAAATTCTTAATTATTATGAAAAAAAATTGTATAAAATATTTGATTTTAAAAATAATAAAATCTCATAATTTAAACATTAGCAAATAAAACTCTACAGTGATATGTTCGAATATAAAGTAAGTATCCCTCGTTCAAATATCATATCTCGAGATGGAAAATTTAGGCAGGCAGAATAGGCAAAACTGAGAAATTTGAAGAGGAACAGAGAATTACCTGAAACGTGTCGGCAGGTAATTGGTCGAACTTCGTGGCTGTACCAATCGAAAGACACAACAAAACCATCACCGTCACTTGTTTCTCGTCGTCTACTCGTCTTTTCCAAATTTACCATATTTGTTACAGAGCAATGGGCTTGAGATCCTCCGGAAGAAAGCTCTCGTTCGATATTCTAAGCGAAGCCGCCTCACTAGAAGATGCCGCCGATTCCCGCCTCTTCCGCCGCTCCAACTCGCTCCCTACGCACCACCACACCGAAGTTCCGATGCCGAAAGATCGGAAGCGAAAGAAGCACAAGAAGAAGAAGAAGCAGTCCTCGCCGGATTTCGCCGTGATCTCCGAAGATCCGGTCTCCGATTCCAATGCGGAAAGCGCCGCAAGTGGAGTTGTTTTCGAAAACAGAAGCGACGCTAATTGCCAGAGCTACGTGCGGAGTGTGCGTGCAAGTAGTACCATTACAGTGGTGGCGTCTGAGAATGGTTATAATAATAATCTTAATAGTGGTGGAGAGTTGAGGCAGAGGAATGTAGCCGGGAACGACGAGGCGGAGTCGCGGGAAGAGGATATTTCGATGGACAAGCAACAACAGCGGAGTAGTGAGGCCAACGGGAGTGTTGTTACCAAGTTGGAAACGGTGGGGTCGTTGGATTGGAAGCAGCTCATGGCCGAGGATCCTAATTGTAAGTAAACAAAAGTGCACTTGCTTTTTTGCATTTATATTTTTGAATTATTTTTGTTGGTAATTTACAAGATTCGGTTTCATATTGATGCATTAATGGAGGGAAATTCGTCAATGCACCCTGGCGAATTGAATTACCGGTAATTCAAGCTTTCAGCCAGCCATAAGATTGGAGAATATACACTTGTCAATGAATAAACATAATTTGGTGATGGTGCTAAGATTGACTATCATTGGGATTACTTGAATAAACATATTTGTGAGAGTTTAGAGGCTATAGTAGCTTGCAATTAAATACATACATGGGGAATTACGGCGGGTGAGTAAGACCAATGGCTTTTCTAGTAAGATTGGATTGATGAAACCAAGTCCTTTATTTGGGAGAGAACTTGTGATGACTTAGAAAGGTTGCAACAAAAGGTTGGATTTGTGTATTTCAACCAAATTTAATTGATATGAGCTAGGTTTTATTTGAGTTATTTTATCTTTTTTGTATATTATGATAAATATGAGACTAATAATATCATTTCACATTTTTGTAGTCGCCTTTCATGAAATTATGGTGTGTGGATGATATTGGATGTAGTAGAAAAGTTAAAGTTTCTGTACTAGAAAATGGTTATGGTGGTTCTATAAAGGTAAATATGGTGCTAGTATGTTATTGATTGTGGGATGATGATAGGATAGCCGTTACATACATCATTATCTGATATTTCTCTGCTTTCTTACCCCCTCTGATTTTGGTGTTACATTATGCTGTCAGATATGTATCCTGTTGAAACATCCCCATTGAAGTATTTCATGGAAGAAATGTACTCTGGAAATTCATTGCAGAACACAACAACCCTTGGTGATGAGAAAGAACGGCAAAGAGTGTATGATACTATTTTCCGCTTGCCGTGGAGATGTGAACTGGTAATTTTGATTTTCCTTATATAACTTCATATGAAAATTGAAAAAGACAGCCTGAATTCTGAAATTTTTTATGTTGCATAATAAGAAAAGATAGTATGGAATATGGATAACTACTTTATACCACTGTGGTTGAGATTCTAAAATGCAACATTTTTGTTTTCAGCTCATTGATGTTGGGTTCTTTGTCTGCTTTGATTCATTTCTGTCATTGTTAACCATTATGCCGACAAGAATACTGTTGACTCTTTGGAGGCTTCTACGTACCAGGTTAGTTACATTGTTCATATAGATATAAATATCATTTTTTCAAATTTAAATCTGAATGCTGCATCTTAGCCAACATTTCATTAATTTAGCATAATTGCATATATATGTTTTTATTTTCTCAGTGTCTTCTGAAATCGTTGAATAAGGAAATTCTGTGCTGTTATTGTAAATATTTGGAAATGGTCGCACAGTCCAGTGAACATTTTCTTTCAGACAATAATTTCAGTTTGGGTCCTCTGGGTAGAGATTTTGCATATAAAAATCGATCATTAAAGATGTTTCAAGATTTGGTTTTTCATGTTGTTGTTATGACATCCTGATTGCTAATTTCTAGTTGTGAAGTATGTAGAGAAATCTAATTGGTCATATATTTTGTTTTTACAGAATATATTGGCCGTCTAATCTATCCATGTGTTATGCTAAAATATTTACAGAATAACCTAACCATGCTTGTGGCAGGCAGTTCATTAGGCCTTCTGCAGCTGAGCTTTGTGATTTTGCTTGCTTTGTGGTGCTGGCTTGTGCAGTCACCCTCTTGGAAGGAACAGGTGTAGTAAGAATTGTTGCTTAGTCCATATTCTGAAGCTCTTCTGTTTTTGTTTATTTGTTTATTTATTTTCCCTTCGAACACAGTAAATTAAGTTGCATGACATTTAGCCCCGCCATTAATCTGTTTGAACTTGCCCAACCATCTGTTTTAATTTTCCGTTAATTTAGTTGATTAAACTTCAAGAAGATAAATTTTCTCTTCCATGCATTCTCTGATTTATCTGTCTCTTCTCGTTCAGAAGTTATAAAGCAGAAGAATTAAGAAGAGTTGACATATTAAAGTAAACAACAATGGAGATCAATTTTCTCTTTTATGTATTCTCCGATTTAACTGTCTCTTCTCATTCAGAAGTTATAAAGCAAAGGAATTAAGAAGAGTTTCCATATTGAAGTAAACAACTGATATGAATTTTCTCTTCTATGCATTCTCCGATTTATCTGTCTCTTCTCGTTCAGAATTTATAAAGCCGAGGAATTAAGAAGAGTTGACATGTTAAACTAAACAACAATTGAGATCAATTTTTGCTTGCATTCTCCGATTAATCTGTCTCTTCTCATTCAGAAGTTATAAAGCAGATGATTTAGAAGAGTTCCTGACATATTTAAGTAAACAAATTAAGTTTAAAACTACTTGAACCATCAACAACCATTATTCCAATTAATGCAATAGGGGCTCAAAGTCAAGTTGAAAAAGGTTTGTTTATTTTTATTATGTACTTTGCTAAACTTCTAGTGTTATGTAATTTACCCTATTAGACGTCTACTAAAATCAAAGGTTATAACTGTTTCAGGTGCATAATTATGGCATCCACCAACTAGTTTAACCATGAGGCTAATAGTACTATCTTTTGTGCAAGTTCTTAATGTTTGTTTTTGTTCCTGCAGATATCAGCTTAATATATCACATGATTCGTGGCCAAGGAACTATTAAACTTTATGTGGTGTACAATGTATTGGAGGTGAGAGAATTAATTTAAAAACCTTAGATTTTCCTATCTATTGAATATGAAAATTTTTGGTTGAAAACAAACTATTCCTTAACTGAAAATCTTCAATCAGATAAATTGTTTTTAATCATTCATGACCAAATGGTGAACATACATGTATGGGCAAGAGATTGTGGTTTCATATTTCACAGTATATTTGCTTAATATATTTTTCCCTTTCGTCTGAAATATATTTGTCTGCTAGAATAAAAATGTGCGCAAGCTTATATAAGAAAAGAAAAGAAAGATTCTGGTCATATATAATGTTCTAAGAAGATTGAAATTAATATGAAAGTGTGATATATAATAGTGTTTGACACTAAGAGTTTCAGCAATCTAGAGAGATGATTAATTTCTTTGAGAATTTTAATTAATTTGCTTTGGGAAGGGGGTTCATAAGAAGTTTTGCCTTTATTTTGATTAGGAGGAATAAAAAAACAAACTAAAATTTACCCGATCAATTTTCTTATCCGAGTGAGAAAAGAAGGGGGAGCAGAGAGGGAGAGATGGCTTTGATGTTATTGGTAGGTATGTAATCATGGCAAGATCAAGGGGTGATTACCATAGTTTGAATTGGAAGAATTAATTAATAGTTGTATAGCTCAGACTGGACCTGGACTACCTATGATAAACCAGGCATTGACATTATTCTCTCATATTCTGTGGGTCAGCTGATTTCATCTCTTATTTTGCTGAGAGTTGTAGAATGAATTTCTTTTTTCCCTTTCTCTTTTCAGATATTTGATAAATTATGCCAAAGCTTTGGAGGAGATGTATTGCAAACACTATTTAATTCTGCTGAAGGGCTTGCAAACTGTACAGAAGAAAACATGAGATTCTGGATTTGGAGATTCATATCTGACCAAGCATTAGCAATGGCTGCTACAAATATCCTTATTGTTTCTAGCTTTTTCCTTATGCTGGACGCAAATTTTATTATGTCTATTGGCTCCTTGACACTTCTTACTTGTTCATTCTTTCATTTTATTAGCTCAGGCAATTACTTTATCAACTTGTATTGTTGCTCACAATAATGCCCTACTGGCTTTGCTGGTATCCAATAATTTTGCCGAGATAAAAAGCAATGTATTCAAACGTTTTAGCAAGGACAACATTCAGAGTCTGGTGTATGCTGGTAAGTTTACCTCTTTGCATTTGGCATTGTCCTGTGTTCTGTTGTATCTATAGCATATGGTATTGTCCCATGCATTTTGGTGGTTTACATGTTTTCTTCTGAAGTTTTGTTGTGCACTGCTTATGAACAGATTCAGTTGAGAGATTCCACATTTCGGCATTTCTGTTATTTGTTTTAGCTCAAAACATACTGGAGGCTGAAGGTCCTTGGTTTGAAAGTTTCCTTTTTGTAAGTTTACCTGAAAATATCCAGCCACTCAATACTTTTAAGCGGAAAGTTGCAGTCTTTGTTTGGTTTTCTTATATGTTTTTGTGTACTCTACAGAATGCTCTCTTGGTTTATGTATGTGAAATGTTAATAGATATCATAAAGCATTCATTCCTTGCCAAATTCAATGACATAAAGCCCATTGCATACTCTGAGTTTCTGGAGGACCTATGCAAGCAGGTATGAGCTGTATTGTTGTCACCATTTTTGTATTTATTAATTTGATATTTCCTTGGATACTTGGTTCATGTCAAAGAAACCATTTATTTTTCTCTCAGACTTTGAATATGCGAACTGAGAATGGGAAGAAGAACCTCACATTTGTTCCTTTGGCACCAGCTTGTGTTGTAAGCACTAATTACTGTTCTCAATAATATATATATATATATAGAGAGAGAGAGAGAGAGTGAACTTTTAATCAAGGATCCTTAACTATATAAAAGTCAGAAATAAGTTAAAAGATAAAATAACACAAATTTCAATATACTGACAAAATGCACTACATCAGAATTTGTGTTTTTTTAATCTTTTAACTTATTTATAACTTCTGTGTTTTTTTATCTTTTAATTTATTTATAACTTTAGTATGATTAGGAAGCATGGATCCCTGATTGGAAAATTATTTTATTATATATATATATATATATATAATCAATATTTAATATGATGGTTTGGTGTTTTTAGCATAAATATATATTATTATTTTTCTTGGATTTTAGGTTATCCGAGTGTTGACTCCAGTTTTTGCTGCTCGCCTTCCTAGCACTCCTCTTCCATGGAGGCTGTTCTGGGTTCTTCTCTTGTCTGCCATGACTTATGTCATGCTCGCTAGTCTGAAGGTGATGACTGGCATGGGTCTACAGAAACATGCCACTTGGTATGTCAACAGGTGCCAGAAGAGAAAACACCACCTTCATTTCGATTAATTTGTGAAGAGTTTGCAACAAACATATAGCTCAGTTTGCTCAGTGGCCAGAGTCTTGCACAGAAACTATGCAAGATTTATAGAGAAATCAATTTGTTAGGAGCATATTGGATGATCAGCAGTGGTTACATAACTAGAGCTGCATGTATATTCGGTCTGCTCAATATCACTTTTACTTCCTCCAATTTTGATACAGAGAACAGTTGCTTCAATGCCAAGCACATAGTGTATACCAAGAGCATCAAGGAAAATGTTTAAAGACAATTGAATTTGTTTGAAACCTAGCTACTGTAAAGAGCTAGTTGCTGCAATGCCTTCGTTTTTTGATGGTTTACTCTGTTAAGATCCACATTCATCTGGGTTTCACATAAAGTCCATTGAGAACGACCAGAGTCTGATCTGTTAATCTCCATTCGTGCGTGTAAATATATATGTGTGTGTATGTGTGTGTGTTGCAAAATAATAATAATCAAACTGATTCACAGTTTTGTAGAAAAGCTTGCTAATTTCGAATATATTCAACAATTAAAGAAGTAAAGACTAGAAAGGACAAAAGAAGCCGTAATTTGTGAGTAGATGATTAAGCTGTAAAGTCGAGTGCGTGAACGGTTTGCAACAGAGAAATTAGAAAAATTGAAAAGACAGGAGAAAAAACCAATCGCTAGATTTCAGTTAATGTATGATGTGCCATGAATGCCCTTATATTTACGAGTCTCAAAAGTGTTTTTATGCTATTCACACTATTATTATTTTTGATAAATTATTTTTTTTTATGATATTCACATTATGAGTTACTCTAGGTGTTCCCATTTAGAAAAATTTTTAATTGCTTTACACCGCCACTAGAAGCCAAAAAGGCAATACTATCCCTGCTTCAAAATTCAAACAAAGCAGCAAAGCTGCTTTCCTGCCATCAGACAAAAAGGATTGTTTAGACATTTACTTGCCTTGATTAACGGGCCTTTTTGAGACTCTTAGTTGCTTGCCATATTAAAAAGAATTGGATGGTGGAGAAATTTGAGGCTTGAGGCCGAAGGAAAAACCATATCTCCTTGGGTCAAACCTTGCAAATTGTATATATATATATATATATATATGAAAATGAAATCTTTTTGTGTAGGTAATTATTGAAATAGTTTTTCAAGTTAACTAATTATCAGCTATGGAAAATTTTTACTAGGTTAGACATAAATTTAATAGAATCTACAATCATAATCAAAACCCCTTTTTTTTATAATCTTAAAAATGTCAAAAATGTGCAGAGTTCAAATATAAATTTTAATCTTACCTTTTTTAGAAGTCAAACTCAAGTAAGTAGTAAAAAGTTCATGCTTAAATTAAAAAATTTTCTACAAAATATTATCACGATACACATATATTTTTATTATATACATGTTTCACACGTGATGTTGATATGAGAGGGTGGAGAGAATAGTTTTAAGTAATAACTTTAAAAGAACATATATGATAATAGTCTATTAGACATATTTGACGTGTTAATTATTTGATAAACATTTATGTGACAATGTGTCAATAGATGGGTGTACTATTTAATTAAATATACTTGAAATGTTCATCTTACTAAAGATATTCTTCCATATATATCTTTTATAACACACTTTTTTTGTTAATATTTTTTATTAGAATATTATCATTTTATCAATTAGTATTTTTTGACATATCATTTTACCAACAAACCGTTCAAGTTAACATATTTTTTTAATAGAAATTAGAGTAAAAGTCTATTTCACCTTAAACTCTGGAAGTGTAATTTAACCCTCTAAATACTAAACTACAAAAACATAAAATTAATTATATACAAAAAAAATACTTTTATCAATTTAACTATTTTATATATCTAAAATAATTAGTTGATAAAATTATAAATATTATACCTTGTGAAATTCGTAAAATACTGAATATATTGAAATTTTTAAAATATTGTTGTGACATCAGCAATTTATTAATGAAGTTAATAATTTAGTGGTAAAATAATAAGAACTGAAACATTAAGTGAGAAAAGTAATTATAAAAAAACTTTAATAATAAAATAATATGTTAGAAAATATTAATTAGTAAAATGATAATATCTATTTTCCTATTAAAATTTTAAAATATATTTGAAAAGATATGTTCAGTATGAACCTTTTTTTCCGACTTTTCAATCAAACACTAAACAATAAATAAGAAAGTAATTTCAATTATTTGAAAATCGGTCCTCATATTATAAAATAACATACTCATAATACCTTATAATAATTAATCACTTGCTTCAAGTAAATTCTGATTCAATACTTATAATATTATGTAAAAGGAAAACAAATATTGAAGATTCAATTAGTAGCATATAATGATTACATATGCATGGTTGACCATTGCTTTATGAACCCCACAAGAAAATCTTATGGCCTTCACCCCCCACCTTGCAATCTGGCATTATTACCGCTAAAAAAAAAAGGGTTAAAATTATTATTTAAAAAAAAAAAAACAGTCTAGTCTAATAGATTTTTTACCTCAGCGGAAATTTCATTTAATAGTAAAATAGAAAAAAAAAAGATAAATATATACAAAAATATGTATTAACCTTCCCGCCTACAGTAGGACACTGGACTCGATTGGACACTTCTCCTATTATAAAGTGCGACTACACTGCTTTTAATTAAAAATTTTCTCTTTCCATTTTGATCTATTCATTTTATATGAATAATAATTATTCATTCCTAATCTCTTAAATCTTACCATAATATTGATGCTTCTCTTTATTTCCACAATTCACAAACAACCCCACTTTGCAAATTTCTCCCTCCTCTTCAATTCTTAGACTTTTGCATTGATATTCATAGAAATACAAACAACCCCATCAGAAAACCAATTACAAATGGTACAAATTCCTATTAATTTCTCTCAAATTATATACATGTTTGCATTTTGCAAAGAAATTTTTCAAAAGACATTTGATTTTATTGAATTTGATGAGTTTCAAATTATGTAATTTGATGTGTCGATTTATGTTGTGCAGGTGGGATGCAGGTTTATAATTAAGAGTAAGAAGGAGAAGGCAAGTGATTGGCTTACAAAACTGCTGAAAAGCCAATTCTTTGGTCCGTGTATGGAGCATCTAGAACTGAAAAAGAATGAGAAGAACGTGTTCTGTATGGACTGTAATATTGGATTTTGTAGGAATTGTGAGGACAGTCACAGCCGCCACCGCCGCCTTCAGATCTGCAAATATGTTTATCAAGACGTCGTTCGTTTCCAAGACATGCAGAAACACCTTGACTGTTCCAAAATTCAGGTATCTTTATTAATTGTTCATTCATTTAATTACAAAACCATCTTGAATTAATGTCTAATGCTTTGTTTTACGGCTGTTTTTGGCTATAGTTTTGCATATATGCTATTGCCAATTAGTCTCGATTAGTGTACAGTTTATTGATAGGTCCATAAATTTTGCTCCCTTTTTATTTTATTTTTTTTTCCAGTTTGAAATGTATTGAACGATTCTAATTTTACAATCTTTACTGCCACTTCTGTACCCTATTTTATTTGTTTATTCATTTATTATTATTATTTTTTGGGTGAGTAGTGAGTTGGGCTATTTGATCTCAGAGCTTTGGTTCTATGTTTTCTGATTTTGTAGACATATAAAATCAATGGTGAAAAAGCTGTGCATTTGAATCCACGGCCTCAGTTGAAGGATGCAAAGCCATCAACAAAATCAAAGACTGGCGGTTCTTGTGAAGCCTGTGGAAGATACATTCAAGAGTTGCCCAATCGCTTCTGCTCCATTGCATGCAAGGTTTCGTTTATTTTAATTGAAAAGAAAAATCCCCTGTTTTAATTTCTTGATTGGTGCTAATATTCATGTGTGTGCATTAATTGTATTGTTGGAATCATTTTCAGCTCTGTGTTGTTCCACTGAGCCCTAAAGACCAAATCCAGAACAGCATTATCGCATTCCCAGTTGAGAAAATCTGGAATCAAGAATCAAGTACAAGTGAAAAGGAATCATCTCTGACACAGAACGATGCGGCGTCTGACGATAATCGATCCGGCGAGAATTCTGCATTGAGGCCAAGAACAAGTGCTCACAAAAGGAAAGGCATCCCTCGCAGGGCTCATCTTATCAGTTAAAACATCAAAATTTCCTCCTCAAATTCTTTTTACATCCCTTTACATTTTGGTTTCTGGCTCCACATGACTCAGACTAAAAAACCAATATCAGAACCACAGCTACAATAATCTAGAAAAGTGATGTATCTAAGTAATAATGTGATCACTATTAATGCTTAGAGCTTTCATTTTTTGTACAGTAAAAGAGAAGATCTTGGTATGATGATTTTGTTGATCTTTTGATGGAATTTTGTATCATTTGTTGAATTAAGCAAATGCTAGTACCCATCATATGTGATAAAATTTTAATATACTTTTGTTGGGGGATTTGATTGATTACATATTGGGATGGGGTCATATTCTTGATGGGAATGTTTAGCAAGGTATTAACATGGGTTGGTAAATTAATTTTTAATTTTGCTTTAATTTTCTAATCTGTTGGCCGTCAAAGGCTTTGATAGATTTGTCGCAATCTCTGTTCAATTCATGTGGCGTCAAAACTTGTTGGTCGTTCAATTTTTGGGCCCTCATTTTCCTGACATTATGGCATAAATGTATTGTTTAAATCTGTTTTTTATGAGAATGTGGCAGACAAAAAGAGCCACCCAAAGATGGTGAGAAAATAAGAAATTTATGTGCATGTTCCACATGGCCTTGGATTACTGTCCATAATTCTTTCTTTTTCCGCATATTCTTGTTCTCGAGGCATAAAATCCATAACTCTACGCTGCCTGACATTTTGAAACTTTTTTTTTAAATTTTTCGGCATGTTTGCACTTGCGTTAATGAAAGAAATGGTATAGTAATTTTTAAGGATGCGGTCGCAACTTTATTTTCTTATAAAATTAAATCTAGTCTAATTCATTAGAATCGTAAATCTGCTTGTGAATAGATTTGAATCATGATAATTCTCATTAGAACTGATATTATATTATATTATAATTGATAAAATTATTTCTATTTAATTATAAAATTTTATATATTTTTATGAGAACTCGAACAGTTATCTTTACAATTGTGAGGGCATGGTTCTGAGAGCCGATTCATTCTTTTTTTTTCCTCTTCACTTTAAAGTTTACACTAATAGGAAAATATCATAAGCTATCTACATTTGCATGTATGGGTGTCAGTACGTGTGGCTTTTTGTTTTCAAAAATTTGATTTTGGAATGTCATTTTCTTAATTAGGTTTCAAATAAAAAACCAACAAGATTGGAAGCTAGCTACTCTCATTTTCTAGTGTGGATATATATGAAGTTCATTCTGAATTCCTATCTTATATTAAAGTTCGAATCCCAATAAAATTTTCATAGATTATTATTATAAATAAATGAAATAGCATTTCACCCTTTAAAGTTCATATAACTTTTAAATTTCTATGCTTTGTTAGGTGATTCAAGGTGTGAACTAGTCCTAGAGATCTGAACGGATGATTTTTAAATAATTTTGTTTAGTTGATCATTTAAGTCCGAATTTTGGAAAAAAAAGTAAGAAACTAAAAAAATCAATTTAGAGCTAATCTCTTATTATTTTTTACACTTCTGACCACTCCTATATTTTTATGAAAAAATCATGCGAATTGGTTAAGAAATGTTTTAGGGTTCTTTTGTAACTATCATGCTTTAACTTAATTTAAAAAGACACCATCATAAAAAATTAAATATGAATTATAGATTGATTTGTATTTTAACTAGTATAATCATTACAAGAGTTTATGCTATCGATTCCATTTCACAACAATGGATCTAAAAAATACCTTGAATGAGCTACTAAATAAACTTTTTTTTTTTAAAAAAAAAATAATTGATTTGTTTTGAAATTTTGACTTCCTTTTTGGTGATAAATTACATTAATTGACCAAATAAACAAAATGGTGAGAGTTGTTCCCTCAAATTGAGAGCGATCATCAGCATTCAGCCGGAGGTGTGTGGCTGGAGTTGGGGAAAAAAGATACGTCGGATGCTACGAACTGTCATTCTCGTCCGACAAGTCGGACATTTGCCCTGATGGCGGACGGCATCGACAATGCAAGATTTACAGAAGACATGGCCGCACTTTGTGGAAGATTCTTCCTTCATTGTATCCAAACATATTCCACAAGTGAACCTCACCTCTCCCTCTCCCTCTCCTTCTCCCACCGCCACCCCTTGCTTCCCATTCCTTGTTTCACATACCCTACATTTCTATCATCGCCATTTTTTAACTTCAGCTTTATTCGCCTATTAATGAACTTCTTTCAAATGTAACTTAACAAAACCCTCGTGTAGTTGATATACATATATAGATTTTTAGTGAAAACATAATGGAAAATAAATTTTATCTCTATGTATTTAGTTTAAGTACGCATTTTCTCTAGTGCAGGCGTTAATAAAATATACATATGTAAACAACCGAAACGAGGGTGAAAAAAAAAAAAGAATTAAAATGATATGTATGTGTGTATTAATCTCACCTCTTTGTCATTGGGAAGTTGGGGTATGTCTTCTATTCCGTTGATTGATCGACCTTGAAAAGCTATGCGGCTGCTATATACTGTCAATTCAATAACAATCAACGAGAGATGTTATGTGATTACATTTAATATTACTAATTCTACACTTAGAATATATTTTCTCATCGTTAATTAGATTGATCTTTCAACAATAATAAGGTGACAAAATAATGAGAGAGCCAAGCAATTGAATTACCAGCTCTGGGTGGTCCTAGACGAAGTTCAAGATCTAATTCAATCAAGGGCCCAAATGATAGCGGGTGACGTCGTTTTAGCATGGTCTGCAAAACACACACACACACACACACAAAATCTTAATATATATAAAAATTAAAATTAATATCGATCATAAAAAATTGGACAAAAATTATTATCTTTTGTATAAAAATATGAAACAGTGGTGTCAAAAGTACCTTATACTTGAGAAATGAGAACTGCTAAGGAGAAATTTAGATCCAAAGGGAGGAGAATTTTTCAATTGATGGGAAGAGGCAAGTAGAATGCAGATTTTATATATAATAGATGGAAACTATTTTTCTGTATTTTTAATTTCGGGACTTTAATACAAAAATGATATGGGACAACTAAGTTTTTAAATGAGACAAATCATTTGATTTTGAGAATTTAATTAGAAACCAAAATACGAGGGGACCTAGTAGTTGCCATATCCAATGCATATTGAAAATGAATTATGACATATGGCTATGTGCCCAAACCCAATCTTGAAAAAATAATTAAGTTTTCAAAACATTATGAGTTGTTAGGGAAAAAGTTAAAAATATAAACTGAAGATATATTGACATTAGTATGATATATTGAAAGATTATCGTATATCAATAATTATATTTCTTAACAAGATATTAATGCCCTATTTTTGGACCAAAATTAACTTATTTTATTTTGTCAAACTATTTTGTTTCATACTCCGTTTATATCATCGACTGATGGTAAGTTACTAAGTACCAGGTCAAAATTATATGGTAATTTGCTGTATTATTCAAATTTAAGGTTATCATATTAACTACTAAACTGGGTTACTTGAAATGGCCTACTATATTAAATAAAATTTGTGATTGGCCCAAAATTATGTATGGTTTTTTTTTTTTTTGATATATTATAATTTTACTGATATATCTACAATCATAATTTTATTGGGATTCACCTATATCAATTCTACTAAAGCAAAGTTCAAAAATTTGGAGAGATATATGTTTGGGTAATATCGGGCAGGTTTTCTCGAGGTCCTCTCAGCTCGAATAAAATACTCCGAGGATAGCCTAGCTCGAGCAGAAGTCCCCACCAATGGCACGAAGACAACCTCACTAGGCGTCAAAGCTGGTCAAGGTCGAGGAATTCAGAGCCGCTCGAGCTCCGAGCTCATTTGCCTGCTCGAGGTCGTCCGCCCCAGTCAAAGCTGGTCAAGGTCGAGGAATTCAGAGCCGCTCGAGCTCCTAGCTCTTTTGCCTGCTCGAGGTCGTCCGCCCCAGTCAAAGCTGGTCAAGGTCGAGAACCGAGCACTCTTTTCTTGCTCGCAGAAGATAAGTCCCCGAGCACAACTGGGTTGCGCCAATCATAGGACGAATGGAATGTAAGACCAGCCAGGCGGCACCGACCCGCTTTCTCGTAATCCGCACACATTTTAATGTCTCAACCGAGGCCCCACATGGTATGGTGGTGATACTATTGCCGATGGTCGGCACATGCCCCTACTGTGTCATCATTCCTAGCGCACATGCCCGACATGGTAATCCGGCCACGTGAACCGGGTTAAGGAGATAGCCGCGCATCTCCAGGGAATATTACGCTAATCCCGTGTCGCCGAGGGACCCAGACACCTCAAGCGCGGAATGGACGATCGGGAGAGTAAGAGCGGGAAAAATAGAGTATAAAAGGAAACGAACGGCACGCTATAAGGGTTGGAAAAATTCATTCACAAGGGGGTTGGAAAAATTCATTCACGAGGGTTCGAAAAGAGACACGTGTTCTTCCTATTCTGATTTCTCTTATCCGGATTCTCCGAAAACACCATATTTATTCAAAAAGGAGGGCTAAAAATATCCCTTTCATCTTTCCTGGCTCTCTCACTAATGGAGATACCAAAAGAACAACCCGACATCGACTTGAGCGTTGGAGGGTTTTCGCTGAACACGCCCGGCTACCCTCGACCTCGTTTTCACGTGAGTACAGTCCGGAGATCTCCGCTCGAAAAGACAATGGAACAGACGAAGGAGGCAATCCCGCCGAGATCGAGCTTATCGCGAGCGTAAGGTTCGAGGCATTGTTTGAAGGTTCGAGGCATCGCTCAAGGCACGCGGAAAATCGCATCAACATCTTTTGGCCCGTCTCGCGGATCGGCACAAAAGCTCGATTTCTAATACATTCAAGATACACAACGCAACGATGAGGGAAACAACCAAGAGGAGTAAGTCCGTAATAATCAAGAACTTTGAGAGAAGTGGCCAATGAGGCCTGTAATAGGGAGATCCAGGAAAGAATGGATCGGATGGAGAAACAGATGGAGACTCGACTTCCCTATTGCAAGAACTCGTGGAGGACAGAGAAAAGCATGTAATGATGTCCCGAGTCCACCGTGGAATGCTCCTGCTCGGAAAATACGGGAGATGAAGCCCAAAGACCTAGGGCACCAAATGTCGCAGTGAGGAAGAAACAAACATGGAGGAAAGGGGTCCCGACAAGACTTACAGGACACGACCCCGACCTCTCGCGTGAAGAGTTGGAGGGAGAGGTGCGCAGTTGGCACAAGTCGTGGAAGACCTCCGGGAACCGGAAAGAGTCTAAGCTGGCGAATAATGCTGGACAACAAATTTCCACTCTCGACGGAGATCATGGGTGTCACAATCCCACGTGACTTTCGCTTCCCAGATCTGAAGTTCTCAGGGAAAAGTGATCCATTAATGCATATAGAGCTGTTCAACGACATGACAGAGGTGCAGGGTCTGTCAGCAGCACAGAGGTGCAGGGCCTTCCCACTCACTCTGAGGGAAGGGCAAGAGAATGGTACCGCAGTCTCCACCGGGAAGCATCTCGAGCTTTGAACAGATGTGTAGGGAGTTCATGGAGCAATTCTGGGCGCAGTGACCCCGAGGATGACATGATGGAGTCGTCGGGTAAGGCAGAGGAGGAGAATCTCTCCGGAGTTTGTCAAAAGATACCACAGATCGGCTTCTAGATCTTGGTGTGTTTAACCATCCCCAAGCTCCGAGAGGATCGAAGGATGGGATCCGGATGGGGAGACCGTGGTATAATCATGCGAGTCCTTCGATCCGCTTTGTATTCGGACGCGTATGAGCGTGTAAACCGGATATGGTAATCGAAGAAGAAAAAGCCGCCAAACCGAGGAATGAGCGAGGCAATGGAGCAAAAGGAAGGAGAGAGGGGTCTCGCCCGAGGGACACAAGCTCCAAAGGCGAGAGTGGACCGGGTTGCTCTGTACAACCCTTATTGAGAGCTCCCCACCGCGGATGGTCCCTCGCCACCTCAGCAGTCTCCCGGCCGGATCACAGAGAGTACAGGCATCACGATAGCCACACATCCCGCAACCAGCCACCAAGCAGCACTCGAGAGTGAGCCACAACAGTGGTCGATCGCTCATCGCCACCCCACCGAGAAGCTTCCCGAGGATAGGGCGATATGAGTGGTGGAACAGAGCCTCGCTACTGAACAAGATACAAGGTCAAGGTATCTCAAGAGATACTTCAGTACCCGAGGAACGAGGATCGCCGAGCCCTCCAACGCCGATGGCTAAGCCGCCAAGCAAGTGTAACAGGGCGGTTCGCTGCTTCCATGGTGACCACGGCCACTCCACATCACAATGCCGTGATTTGAAAAACCAGTGGAGGATCTAGTTAGAATCCAGTACTGGATGAGTTTGTTGAAGGAGGGCATTCGGTGGTCGAGTAGCGATCGAAGAAGATGACCGAGCTACTGAAATAGACAAGGAACCACCATCCACGAGGGTAATCTCTGGAGGGCCCAATGGCGGCGGAAGTTCAAATAGGGCTCGAAAAACTCATCAGATATGCCACGCCGGCCAAGAAGTCTTGTTCATCGCCCCTACCGCCAAGGCCAAGCGTTCTAGCAGTGCCAATTATGTGGACCGATGAAGACGAGGAAGGGGTGTTGTACCCTCACGAGGATGCCTTGGTGGTAAAAGCCAATGTAGCAAACAAGGAAGTTAATCGAATACTGGTTGACTCAGGGAGCTCGGTGGATATTCTCTTCAATCCACACTCGAGGATTTAGGAATAACAGACGCGAGCCTCGACCAGACGAGCACTTCCTTGAAAGGATTCGGGGGAGGAAAGCTAATACCACTGGGAATCATCAAGCTAGCAGTAACCATGGGCTCGAAGCCTATCGAGAAGAACATGATGCTGGATTTCATGGTGGTAGATGAAGCCAGCTCGTACCAGGCAATTTTAGGGAGGTCGTTTATGAGGATCAGCCAGTGCGTGCTATCCACCCATTACTTGGCCATAATGTATCGAGTAAATGGGGCCATAGAGGTCGTGAAAGGCAGCCAAAGGGTGACGAGGAGCTGCTACGCTGTAGTTGCCAAGGAAACCATGCAGATAACACAGATTGGACTCGAGGGAAATCAAGGAGCGTAGTGGAGCACAACTCTTGATCAAATACTTCCAAGAAGTTTACTTGTATAGTGAAGTGCTAATGTAAGATTTCTTCCCAAAATGGGATATGTAAAAGTATAAATGTATATAAGAATAAGAAAGACATTCATAATGTAAGTTCAAGATGAAGAGCAGAAATCAAGAAGAACTCCTCGGCCGAAGTCCCAAAGCCTAAGTCTTAGAGCGGACGTGCCAAGCTCGGGTCAATTGCAGTCCCGAGCAGTGAGTAACATCAAGAAGCTCGGTCAATCAGAGGCTCGAGCGAGGTTCAAGAGCTCCTCGGCCGAAGTCCCCAAAGCCTAAGTCTTAAGCGGATCGTGCCAAGCTCAGTCAATTGCAGCCCGAGCAGGAGTAGCAAGCAAGAAGTCGGGTCAATCGCAGCCCGAGCAGGTTCAGAAGAGCCTTCGCCGAAGTCCCAAAGCCTAAGTCTTAAAGTGGACTTGCCAAGCTCGGGTCAACTGCAAACCCGAGCAGGAGTAACATCAGAAGCTTCAGGTCAATCAGTAGCCCGAGCGTAAGTTCAACAAGAGCTCTCGCCGAAGTCCCAAAGCCTAAGTCTTAGAGCGGATCGTGCCAAGCTCGGGTCAAATGCAGGCCCGATCGTGAGTAACATCGTAAGAAGCTCAGGTCAACTGCAGCCGCAGCGAGGTTCAAGAGCTCCTCGCCGAAGTCCCAAAGCCTAAGTCTTAGACTGGACTGCGCAAGCTTAGGTCAATTGCAGTCCCGAGCAGTGAGTAACAGAGAAGAAACTCGGGTCAATCAGAGCCCGAGCGTAAGTTCAACAAGAGCTCCTGGCCGAAGTCCCAAAGCCTAAGTCTTAGAGCGGACTGCGCCAAGCTCAGGTCAAATGCAGCCCGAGCAGTGAGTAACATCGTAGAAGCTCGGCTAACTGCAGTCCCGAGCGTAAGTTCGAAGAGCTCTTCGCAAGAAGTCCCCAAAGCCTAAGTCTTAGACGTGACGATGCCAAGCTCGGGTCAATTGCAGTCCGGCAGTGAGTAGCACAGAGAAGACGTCAGGTCAATTACAGTCCCGAGCGTAAGTTCAAGAAGCTCCTCGCCGAAGTCCCAAAGCCTAAGTCTTAAGCGGATGGTGCCAAGCTCGGTCAATTGCAGCCCGAGGCGAGTAACAGCAGAAGAAAGTCGGTCAATTCCAGCCCGAGCGTAAGATGCACGGGTCAATCGCAGCCCGAGCGTAAGTTCAAGAAAACTCCATGGCCGTAAGTCCCAAAGCCTAAGTCTTAAGTGGACTGCCAAGCTGGGTCAATTGCAGTCCGAGCGAGTAACACCGTAAGGCTCGATCAATCGCAGCCCGAGCAAGAGTAACACCGTAAGAAGTTCGGGTCAATTTCAGCCCGGATGAGCAGTGTACAACAAGAACTCCTCGCCAAAGTCCCAAAGCCTAAGTCTTAGGCGAGACTGCGCAAGCTTAGTCAACTGCAGCCCGAGCGGGAGTATCACCGTAAGAAGCTTAGGTCAATTGCAGTCCGAGCGTAAGTACAAGAAGAACTCCTGGCCGAAGTCCCAAAGCCTAAGTCTTAAAGTGGACTGCGCAAGCTCGGGTCAATTGCAGCCCGAGCAGGAGTAACATGTAGAAGCTCGGGCCAATTGCAGCCCGAGCGTAAGTTCAAAAGAGCTCCTCGCCGAAGTCCCAAAGCTTAAGTCTTAGACGGACGATGCCAAGCTCAGGTCAATTGCAGTCCCGAGCAGTAAGTACAAGCAGGTAAGCTCAGGTCAATCGCAGCCCGAGCGTAGTTCAAGCAGCTCTCGCCGAAGTCCCAAAGCCTAAGTCGTTAAAGTGACTGCCAAGCTCAGTCAATCGCAGCCCGAGCAGTGAGTAACACCGTAAGAAGCTCGATCAACTGCAGCCCGAGCGTAGGTTCGAAGAGCTCCTGCCGAAGTCCCAAAGCCTAAGTCTTAGAGTGATCGCGCCAAGCTAGTGGTCAATTGCAGCCCGAGCAGTGAGTATTAAGAGAAGACGCTCGGTCAATCGCAGTCCCGAGCGTAAGAATTTCAAGAAGAACTCCTGGCCGTAAGTCCCAAAACCTAAGTCTTAGGCGGACGTGCCAAGCTTGGGTCAATTGCAGCCCGAGCGGAGTAACACAAAAAGAAGCTCGTTAATTGCAGGTCGAGCAGTAAGACGACGATCGATCAACCCACGTGTCCCGCCTTAAATGCGAAATGATCGAAGTGAGAGACAACCGGAAATGCGGGAAGCGTAAAAGGCCGCGAATTCGTCCATCATTAACGAGTTTCAGCCTTATCTCGCTTCACTCAAAAGACTAGAAACCTGGGGACCGGTGTTTGGGTAATATCGGCAAGTCTTATCGAGGCCCTTCCAACCGAATAAAATACCCCGAGGACAGCCTTAGCTCGAGTGAAGTTCCGACCACTGGCACGAAGACAACCTCACTAGGCGTCAAAGCTGGTCAAGGTCGAGGAATTCAGAGCCGCTCGAGCTCCGAGCTCATTTGCCCGCCGAGGTCGCCCGCCCTACCAAAGCCGGTCAAGGTCGAGGAATTCGGAGCCGCCGAGCTCCTAGCTCTTTTGCCTGCTCGAGGTCGTCCGCCCCAATCAAAGCTGGTCAAGGTCGAGAACCGAGCACTCTTTTCCTACTCGCAGAAGATGAGTCCCCGAGCACAACTGGGTTGCGCCAGACATTGGACGAATGGAATGTAAGACCCGACCCGTTTTCTCAGAATCCTGGCACACCTTTTAATGTCTGACCAGGGCCCCACATGGTATGGTGGTGATACTATTGCCGATGGCTCAGCACATGCCCCCACTGTGTCATCATTCCTAGCGCACATGCCCGACATGGTGATCCGCCACGTGAACCGGGTTAAGGAGATAGCCAAGCATCCCTGTGGAATATTACGCCAATCCCGACCGCCGAGGGACCCGTACACCTCAAGCGCGGAATAGACTGGCTCGGAGAGTAAGAGCGGGAAAATGGAGTATAAAAGGAAACGAACGGTACGTTACAAGGGTTGGAAAATTCATTCACAAGGGTTGGAAAATTCATTCACAAGAGGGTTGGAAAAATTCATTCACAAGTGGTTCCAAAAGAGACACGTGTTCTTCCTATTCGATTTCTCTTATCTCGATTCTCCGAAAACACCATATTTATTCAAAAAGGGAGGGCGAAAATATCCCTTTCATCTTTCCTGGCCTCTCACTAACGGAGATACCAAAAGAACAACCCGACATCGACTTGAAGCGCCGGAGGGTTTCACGAACACGCCCGGCCACCCCGACTCGCTTTCCGTGAGTACAGTGTCCGGATATCTCCGCTCGAAAAGACAATGGAACATGACTGAATGAGGCAATCCCGCCGAGATCGAGCTTATCGCGAGCGTAAGGTTCGAGGCACTGTTTGAAGGCACGCGGGAAAAACTGCATCAACAATATATATACTTTATCCATAAATTAGTGGAATAGAGACTTAATCCTACCCAATTATTATATATGGGATGTTTGAAAAAGCACATAATTATGAATTTGTGGCCAATTATTAGCAGAATTACATATACCTATTATTGTAATTTTACATAGAAATTGATTGATATTAACTAAAGTGACTATTTTTTTTTATTGCATAAGAAACTCAAAATATATATTAACGATGAAGAATCATTATACTTAAGTGAATTGTTGTCTTTCGAATAATCAAAAATCAAATTCTTTTCGTTATATACAAAAGTATATCAATTCACCTATCACCCCTCTAGAGAATCAAATTGGCCTTTACGCTCTATCTCAACAACCCCTCCCCAGCTAAGATTAATAAAAAAAATGATAATCTTGAATTTCCTTAAATGTTGAGCCAAGAGAAAAGTTAGCATATTGTCTAAGACATTTTGGTGGGAGGCTCCTAGGCCTTTACCTTTGAGTTCTCCTTGGGAGGATGCTTAGAGAGTTTGTGGTCGATAGTGGAATGCATGGACTTGATCGGAGAATGTTAGGGACTATCTTACAGTTATCCACGAGTACAATGGAGAAGTTGACATTTCCGCTCCAAGTCCCGATTGATACATGCACGCTTTGTACAGTGCCCACAATAGGCTTGGCGGGTGATTTCACCGCCTTTATAAAGCCTCTTTCTTTTGTAGCCTTGCGGTTTAGGCGCTTGGTTTTATCTTCCGAAACGAAGTCGTGCGTTGCTTCGGTATTCAACAACGCACGAATGAACTTGCCGTTGATAGTCGCACTTACGTATATAGGTTTTTTCTTCGTGCGTGTAGGTGGTTGGCTCTTAAGTGCTATAAGGCATTGAAAAGAACCCATGTTGGGTCGAGGTTCCTCCTTTGATAGTGTGCAGTGGCCCGTGAGCTGTGTGGCAATGGCATTAAACGACTTCTTCTTAGGAAAATCGCATACTTAATGAAAGCCGTTACAAATGAACCTTGCTCGCTCTTGCAGTTAAGAGGTTTTTTTTTTGCCTCCATTCCTTACAATTGTGGCCTTTATCCTCGCGACTCTCTTCTCACCTTTACCTTGGTTCAGCCTCTTGTTTTGGCTTAGGCAGAATAGTTAGCAAGTGATTCTGTAATAGCAATGACATCATTGAGGGATAGTATTCCATGCATATCTAGTTTTGCCTTAGGCCAATCCTTGAGGCCGTCTTCGAAGTAGAAAAGAGAGTCATTATCGGACATGTCATTAATCTCAAGTATAAGGATAGTGAACTCATTGATGTAATCTCAAATGCTACCCATTTGTTTCAACCGACGTAGGTGCTCTTACTTCATTCTCAACATTATTTGAGGCAAAGTGCTTGCAGAATTCTTGCTTAAAATCTACCTATGCATCAGTGGCGTAAATGCCCTCGCCAATCTCACAATGCTTTCGACACCACTATAGTTGAGTAGTGTCTTGGAGGTATGTGGGTGTTATGTTCACCTCTGATGCCTCGTCTAGCAACCTAATGGTATTGAAGTACTGCTCTAGCCCAAAAAGAAAGTTGTTTACGACAGTAGTATTGCATAGACCATAATATGTGTCAGGCTTCGGCACATCGATGTGTCGCACATCATTTGAGCTTGTGGAAGTCGGACTAACAGAGAGTGTGCACTTGTGTCACGTCCAATCCGAGCGGACTTTCTCTAATTTTGCATAGTCAGCTCGTAATTTGTCTTAAATGAAACTGCAAAGTTTTAGCAACTCTTCGTGAAATGCTTGAAACTCCCCTCAGATAGTGCTAACTTAGTCTTGGATGAGAACCTTTATAGTTATTGTAAAGTCAGCATACTCGCCCTCGAGACCATCCACCATTTCATCAAAACTTTTGAGGATCTCTTGAGCAGCGGACATAAAAGTTTCAAGCGTAGCTACGTGAGGCTTCAAGGCATTGATAGAAGGGGCCTTCGACTTGTTACAGGTCTTTGCTTGTATGCGAACCTCCTTACAACCACCATTTGGCTCTGGAGGCTTCGCACCAACAATGCCTTCTTGTTTTGTGTTAGGGATTGGAAGATTGGCAATTGCTCGAATGTAAGCTAGATTGCTTGGGTGCAAACTTGGCTATGATACCACTTGTCATGAGATAAGTATTTTACATCACAATTTGTGCGGCATTTAAACAACTTCAAGCACAAAATTCCCTGAGTAAGCCCATCAAACTTCTCGAACTCGGTAAATAAGGATGCTTGCGAGAAAGATAAAGAGAGGGAAAAGTAATATAACCAAAGAGAAATTTTATTACTTTGAAAGAGAGCTTGCAAGAGAGCTTTACAAAGTATGCTTGAGTTGCTTGTGCTTGGTGTATATTGTATGTAAAATGACAAGTGTCATGCCCTATTTATGGGAGAGGCTTGCCCATTCTAGATCTATCCATGCAAGTTACCTAAATATCTAAATATTTACAAGGATAAATTTAGAGAATTCTAAAGTTATGTACAAGTGAGAAGAGCTAGAAAGTTATGGAGAATCCTAGAATCGGACCAAGCTATGACGCCTTACTTGGATTTTGGGCTCTTGGACTTGGAAACTTAAACGAGTCGTTACTTAGCGCACCTTGGGTCATTAAGTTAACCTCCCTTGCTATGAAATTTGAGCGGCCTGTGATAAGATAGACTCTACCCTATAGTTCAATGTTATCCATATGTTTTTTTTTCTAACAAAATATGAGTTTCTTTCCTGTTAAATGACTAATAAAAAGCTGTGACTGTCCAATTTCATAGAATTTTAACCTTTATTTCTTTACCTATAAAAAAAATCTTCGTGAGATAAGAGTTATAAGAACCTAGAATCACCCATAATACATTATTAGTCTCTTTACACAATCTATTCCATAAGACCATAAGTTTACAACCACCAAACAATGAAGGAAAAGGCAATTAGTAGATTCTGCACTTATTTTTGCATATATGCACATCACACACTAGCCATGAGATAGACATATATAATTTGGAACTTTCTTCACTTTTTCAAAATTTAATTTTCAATGTGCTAAGGTCCACACGAAGACTTGAATTTTAGTGAGGAATTCTAGCATTCCAAGTTGATTTATAAGATATAAAATCAACCAAAGCACTAAGGCTATGTTTGGTTGACAAGAGAATTGAAGGAAGAGGAGAGGGATTCGAAGTCCTCTCAGATTTCCATGGTTTGGTTTGCAATAATGAAGGGGAAATCAAATTCTATGGAATTCTCAATTGTTGCAAACCATGGAATTTATTTTCCTCTATGATGAGTGGAGAAATAGAATTCTAACTCCGGAAGAGAGTAAATTTTCATATTTATCTATTAAAAATGCATGCGGTTATTTTCTTCACTATTACTAGAATAAGAGAGATATAATAAAAAAAATAAAATCTTCAAATTTTCACTTAATTAATTAATCATTTTTTCTAAAAAAAAAAAGATAAAAGCAGTTGATGAAGGTAAAATTAAATTTCTTTATTTTAATGTTAAAAACTGAATGAATACTATGTTGATGAAGGTAAAATTAAATTTCTTTATTTTAATGTTAAAAACCGAATGAATACTATCTTCATTATACTTTATTTGTAAACTATAAATGTTCAAAATTAATAGGGACCAAATTAGTTCATAGAGTTTTCTTTCAATTCTACTTGTTTTAGTTTTCTACTCTTAGATTAAATTAATTTATAATTTGAAATTTTTTTCTAGAAAATTTTTAAAACTACTAAATAATATAATTTATTAATAATTTAGACTTTTTTCATAATTATGATTTTATAAAATTATTTGATTTTTTAAATTTACTTAATCACAAATATTAAAATCTTAACACAAAGGGTAAACTTATCCAAATAAAAAATAATCTATTCCTTTCCATTTAAAATTCATTACCAAACCAAACAATAAAAATAGACATTTCCTCTTCCCTCTTCTCCACTCCTCTCCTCTCCACTTATTTCTTCAAACCAAACGCCACCTAAAGTGACTAAAATGATCGTAAAATTTCAGCTTTGCCACAACATTTGACAAAAGCACATAAATGGCCGAGGCCCAAATGTCATCGAGAGAAATGGACTAAAAGAAAAGTTAGAGGCCCAACCCATTTTTTAAGAAACTAAATAATACACTCGAGAACAAAAAAATGAAACCAGAAAGCGCATCTCTATATTAAATTTCACTGATACACCATGCAAGGTAAAACTTTCAGCAGCGTAAATGTTGCTTAATTCTAAGTATAATAACAAGGCGTCGTTGCCTTATCCTCAATTGTAGTTGTAGATGAAATGAAATCTCTGCTTGATTTGTAGCTTCCACTTCTGGACAAATATATGAAAATAGCTACTCTCCTATAGAGTGAGTAATTTAAGGGCTTGAACTAGGCTTTTGCAAGCTCCTCAAGTCCTAAAAAAATCTATCTATATTGAGCGGGTCTTGGTCAGACCGAATTTAGACTTTTATTAATTTTTTAAAAATAATTTTTAATATAATTATAAATTTAAAAAAAAAACTTAAATTATACGTGGTTATCTAATATATAAAATATTAATAATACAACACAATAACCCACAAGTGTTAATAACGAAAAGAAATTAATCCAATAATAAAATTTTATTCAATAATTTATATAAACTATTAAATAATATTAAACATAAAAATTTATCAATTGATTTATTATAATATTATTTCATATTATTTAATTCAATAATTAGTAATATAATTTAAAAATAGTTGAACTATTTAAAGAATTATTTTTAATTTATTAAATTAAATTTAATGTAATCTTATTCAATATTACACTAAATAAAAAATAATATTATATGTAGTTTAATCTAATTTAATTGAACTTAATTTTAAAAATTAATATATATATATATATATATAATTTATAAATTAAAGGTCTGGACTTTTTATAAAAGTTTTTATCCAGACGGTTTAAATTTTTAAATCTATATTCAAAATTTTCATATGCAAACCGAATTTAAAACCCGTAGACCCAAACGGACTTAGACTTTTTTGCCACCCTACTCTCCTATACCTTTTATTTCCTCGTGATACTTAAAACTTCCCTCAAGCACACAATTTGGTGCTGTAATGAAACATTTAACACAGTACTTCATCCATGAAACTTCAAACTAGCTGTTGAAGTTGTTTAATCATAAAACATTCAATAGAGTACTTACTGTATTACTGCATATGAGATTCATCCAGCTGAACTTGAAAAATTAGCCAGAGGACACTTTTAATATCTAAAAAAGAAAAAAAGCTTTATCATTATATTCATATAAAGGATGATTGAATGAATAATAGTTAACTATAATGGCAAAATCAATATATATCTAAATAGTTAATTGGCTTCTGTTTAATTTTACAATAATGTAAACAATAAATTTGTATATTAAATAAATTTAATCATACTACAACAAAACATAAGGTAATACTAATTATAATCCAATTTAATCTTATCATACCCAATGCAATCCATACCGAACATGTCCATTGTCGGTTGATTTGGGAGGAGAACAACAATTGAAGTTTGTTTTTTTTTTTTTAAACGAATAACAATTATATAAATTTTTCAATAAAGTTATTTTTCAATTTATATTTTTCATGACATCAAACTTTGGTCCAGTTGTAGAAATATCTTTTCCATTAGTGCATTAGTCAGTCCATGTTACAGTGAGAGAGACTTTCAATAAATTTTAAAAAAAAATCAATGAAAAATAGTTAGAAACAAGAATCATATATAAAAATACCTCAAAATGTATAATTCTGATAAATCGCTAATCCGATGGATCTTATATCTTATTCCTTTTCTTCTTTCATCTGTCTCTTCTTCGTTTTCTTCGACATCTTTATGTGCTTCCATGAATCTAACTATTGCAAAAGTCCTAGGATAGGAATCTCCTTCTTTCTATACTCTAAGGGGGTTATTGTTTTATTTTGTTTTGTTTTTTAACTTTTTTTCCCTTCATCTTCTAGAACCCAACCAACCATTCAATTTATAGAGTTTGTGATAATAGGGTGTTCTTATTATAAAAGTATTAAAGATTCAAAAAAGACAATAGTTTAGGTGGGTATATCTAAGTAATTAATATTTAGATATGTAATTTTGCGTAAAATCCGGATAGTTAGATTTATTTTTCACTATTCTTCTATCTGTGTTAAACATGTGATTGCTCTTTTAATGATGTAAAATATAAATATTAATATTTACATGTGTGTAATTTTGCGTCAAGTTCAATTAATTAGATTTATCTTTGACTTGGACTCCTTGGATATGTGACTGTTTTTTCTGAAGATGCAAAAGTGAAAAGAAATGTCTATCCAAATAATTCCCTTTTTTTAACAAACAAATTTATCAATCTCACTTACTCGATCGAAATGAAATCATTTAGAATTTAGATATAGGCCACAAAATCACCGGCCACGGCGGCAGTGCAGGCACGACATTTAAACACAGAAGGAACAGCTTCATTATCGGCAATGCTGTTGCACCTTGTATGCTGCCACACCTGGCAAATATCACAAGCAACCATTCTCTCCCCATCGTCATCTTTGGCCCCACATACGCAATCAACCGTCCAATCATTGGCTCCACCTTCGTACCTCAACTCTGTATCCAAATCCAGGCCCCACCCTCTCACCCAAACATCATCCCCTGCACCCCAGAACACCTGATTCTGTCCCATTTTCATTTCCTTCACAACGACCTTTTCCATCACACAGTAGGTGTCTCTCAGCGAACGTTCCACGAACAGTTTCAGTTCGTCGACTGTAACATCCTTTGGAGCCACAATCAAATCAGCCGCCGGCAATGGCCGAGTCAACTGAGTCATTAACTCGTTGCAACTGGGCAAAACCCGGCATTTCAGTCTCATTAAGTTGTCATCTTCACTTTCTCTAAACTGCCACTCCTTGACAAAATTCTTGCAGTCTAAGATTGCTCTAGCAGCTAAGCTCACGGTTTGAGACTCAGGGTAGCCCAATAACACATTCTTGTATAACGTTAGAACATCGGCATAAACGTCTTGCCCCGGCATCAACGTTGGAGCTTGATACTCTGGCTCTGTTCTTGTTTCAACTACCTCTCCATTGGCGTCATCTTGAAGAGAGAATTCAGCTAATTTGGTTTGTGGGTTTATTCTGCGATGAACAATTCGATTGTCCAGTATGATTTTGTGTATGTGTTTAATCATGAAATCAAGCAGACCCGTGTCACCAATTTTCTGTCTTGCTTCATCACGTAATTCTCGACGACTAATTTTGGATTTGCTGTTGGTGTTTGCGTTGCGTTGTTCCAATGCGGTGAAAATTGCCTTTGCTGCCTGCTCAAGCCTTTGAACACCCCATCTACAGTTTGAATTTTCAGCGAGGGAGGTCAGTGAATCAAACTCAACTGGAATTTTGTCCTCGTGGGCTGTTTTTGTTGAGTAATTTGGAGATAACGCGGCTAATGCCAGGGCTGTTTTCCTTTGAATTATTGGTTTCGATGCCAAAGAGAGCATGAACTGAAGCAAATCACTGACAGTGACCAATTGGGTCTCGCTTGCATTCATGTAAAGATGAATGATTTTTCCTATAACTCTGCCGCGGCTGCTGTTGCCAAAGTCATGAATGATTCTCTTGAGTTCCAAAGAACTTAGAATTTGGATTGCTCTACTGTACTTATGCTCTGTAACTCCAAAGCTACCGTTGCAGAATTTATAACCCCATTTGCCAAACCAAGAGCGTCCGTACGTAACACAGTGTAACAATCGAAGATCCATAAACCTCTTCACCAGAACGTCGTGCACTGATATTTTCCTGAACTCGAAAAAGCTTGCCCATGTTCATTTACGATATGAAATTTAAATCTGGGCTCTTTACGGTAAAGTACTAAAGTTTGTGTGAAATTTCTTACTGGGTACGGAGAATAGTGCAGAGACGGTCGAAGAGATTCATGACCTGTTCTTCACAGAGATAGTTTGAGCCGTCTTTGCTTCCATTGATGGAGAGGAGATGGCCAAATCCGTTGCAATGGACGACGCCATGTAAGATATGATCACAGTGCTTCAGAGCGCCCGCGTTTAGAGGCTTAATCCATTTTTCGTGCTGTGGGATTATGAAATGATACCTTCTTTTGCACACAAAATGGTGATCCCATCCTTCAATTAAGCAGAACGAAAAATTACGTCAAACATGAATTCATCAACACTTGCAAATCCATAAAATTAAATCAAATTTCTCCAAGGAAAAAAAAAAAGAAAGGAAAAAGAATCCCGATGTGAACACTACCGACGCATCTGCAAAGATTGCAAAAGCGGTGTGAGGATTGTTCGATGCTTTCTTCGAGGGTGTAAAGAGGGAAAACGACGCCGTTTGATTCACTCAGGAACAAAGTGCACCAAATTGGATTGTTTCGAACTTTGTAAGCTTCTGTGTCGGCGCATTCTCGAAGAAACAATCTTATGTTTTCTCTGAAGGGCCCGCGAAAGTCCAGAGAAGACGTTTGAGTGGCAAAGTTGTTAATACTGAAGATGTTTGGGACTCTCTTCCGTTTCCTGCAGGACTCAAAAATTGTGATCGCCATTCCAGAATACACAGAGGTCAGAGGGAGAGAGAAAGCTACGATATGCAGTGTGTTTGAAGAGTGATTTTACAGATGCGTCCTTGTGAAGGCGGGAGATTTTGGAGAGTTGGTTTTGGTGTTTTCTTAGTCATTTCCTTAGAATTGGTAACTAACCCCCTTATCATCCTCCCATAGCAAACAACAACCTGTGTTGTCTAACAAATATACAATACTATAACTGCTTTATTTATTATTGAATTACTGCAGTTTTTAAATTATAATTATTAAATAAATTTAATAATTATAATAAATATAATTTTTAAATAATATTTTAAATAAATTAAATAAATATATTGTATGTATATTCATATTAATAATAGATCAATTAGATTTAATTTCTAAATCACAATTCTTAGTATGTACTAAATATTTCATTACTGAAACTTAAAAATTTCTTATGCCAAATCTCATTACTAAAGAAGAACTTAGTGTTTTATTTATTTATTTTTTTTATAGATAAGACCATTACTCAATATTATAACTTATACGGTATGAGATTATAACTAATATTTACAAATCTGATTATAATTAAAATTAATTTATATTAATTCGTACAAAATTCTATCTAAATTTAATTAAATTTAAACCATAAAAGAATACCTACTTTCCATACGTGGATAAAAAAATAACCCTAACCACCGAGTCTTTAGTGTTCTGTTTTGTCTGAATTAAATGAATGTATCGGGTCACAAATTTTCAATTACACTATAAAATTTTACTCAGTAAAAATCTACCCGAAGAAAGAAACCTGAAAGTTTGTTGACGGTGAAGAAATTTGGTGATGGGTATTACAAAATCTTTGCTTAGTCGGGGTAATCAGGTGTGAACAAATAGAAACTGAAGACACCCAACAAAATGAGGGCGCGAATTAATCGGTAACTACACAATCTTAGCCTACGTGAGTACGTGTAGTCCGTTACCAGGGCCGAAAATGACCACAATTCTCACTCTAATTTTCGTTCTTTTCTTTTTTCTTTCCTCCCTTTTATATACACTTACGGATTCTAACACGTCAAACTTCTCATTCATTTTGTTTTTGTTCTTCATATTTCTGGGATTTGATCATACATTCTTGAAATGTCGGTATGTCTTTTTTTTTTTGGTTCGGTTTGTTGTAACACGTTTTGCGATGGATGTGACTTGCTCGTTAGATCAATTTCGTTTTCTACTTTTGATTGATGCCTAGTAAATGCACGAATGTTAAAATATGTTATGTAGCAATATCACCTCTGACTGATCTCTGCATTTTATGTGTGCTATTAAAATATACACCGTGTATCATGCATTTTCAAGAATGTGGATTCAAAATCTAATGTTTGTTCTTCAATTTTCTCTGGCATGCGTTTGTGTTCTATTTACTTTTCTCTGTTGAGTTTTAACATTTAGGCAACCCATCATGCGTGGTGATCATTAAATTAGTAATGCACAACCATCTCGATCAGTTCCAATGGTTTCAGTTTTGGTATATTTTTCTGTAGCAAAGAAAATTGAGGGGAAGTTCACATTGTAGTATGGCAAGATGGAGGAGGATCCAAACATCTTGTTTGGACCTGTTAAGGATAAATGTTGGTGTTCAGGGGTACATATGAAATTGTTTTGAAATGTTGGATGCCTTTTGAACGATCATCAGTGTAGGTTGCTCATACAAGATATCATGACGTGCACATTTAAGCTTCAGATCAAGTTGTAAAAACAATGATGCTCATATTAATTTTTGGTTCCCCATTCGATGTAATTTAAGACAGTTATTAGTATTCAGAACATTTCAGATTGCTGAATCAATACTTACACCATATTTTAAAAGGGTGCAGGATTGCTATTTTTTTCGCCAGTGAAACTACTAGTATCTGTAATATAAGACAAAATTTTGAAGGAGGTTTGCTATTGGGGGAATTAGCCTCATCTTGTTGTGGAATTATCAAGCTTAATGATATGTTTGACATTTTGTTGCTACAGCATTAGTTTGGTGATTTTGATGAATACTACATTATTTAGTTTATTGTTCTTCCTGCGGATCACCTGTTTGAGCATTTCATGGACAGGTCTGGACAGACCATACTGAGCAAAGTCTTGCAGCAGTTCCTCAGTCAAATGAGCCAGCAAATTGGACAATCGGTGTTTCAGACGTGAGGAAATTACTTTTTGGAAGTAGCAGTCATTGGTTCTTTTAACAGTAGAGTTTTGTTTCATGAGTAAAGCTTTTTATTATTATGTTTCCCTTCTGTAGCTCTTAGATTTGAATAGCTTGCGTCTTATCAGCAGCAAATATAGCTTCATATGGTAGTAGCAGCAACCAGCTTATGCTATATATGATAGAATATAAGTAATTTTGGTTTTTTCATCTCAAGTGAATATTTGGGGTCCATCAGTGGGAACACAGAATTTGCAAGTTAAAGATGAATTCATGTATTGCTGGAAGTCTAAAATCTCCTGTTTCAGTTTAAAACCCTGATATATATATTTTTTAAAAAAAATTAAAAAAGTCAAGCTTGTATATTTTGTATTTGGCATTGTGCATTTATCTACTTTGTACCTCTTACAGATAAAAACACTCAAGGTTAGCAATGTTTCATTAGCTGCTTCCATGGAGGATATCAAAGAGTTCTTCTCTTTCTCTGGTGAAATTCAGTATGTTGAAATGCGAAGGTCAGCACTCTTGAACAATATAGCAATGTAATTATTTGCTGCAGCCATTCTGAGGAAACATGATTGTATATTTTGCAGGGAGAGCGACACAACTCAGCTTGTCTATGTTACCTTCAAGGATTCTCAGGGGGCAGATACAGCATTGCTTCTATCTGTATGTTCGTCTAGCATGGTGGTTACATTTTATCATTACTATTTGAAACCTCTGAGTACCATTTATCCCAAAGCAGAATGTTGCATTATGCATGTGATCCAAAACATTTCTAGATATTCAAACATCCCATCTCTCCATCAAAAGGAAAAGAAAATGAGAAAACTGCAGAAATAATAAGATTTGCTAAAACATTAAGCTATTGATTTTATTTATTTTTAATTGGATATATGTTGAGAACATATTCACAGTAATTTGTCAGTCCTTTGTTTCAGACATTAGTTGGGTAATCAAAAGAGACCTTCTTATGCTAACAGTTTGACCTCAAGGCAACTGCACAAGCTTGAATTGTACAGTCCTGAGACTGAGATGTATTTTAAAATATTATTGATATTTATAGGGTGCTCGCGTGGAATTTGTTCCTTAACATTTGAATTTCTCATATCTTATTTCAGGGGGCCACCATTGCTGGTCTTCCTGTCACTATTACTCGTGCCCAAGATTACCAGCCACCACCAGATGCTGTTTCACTGAACACGGTACATTTTGTGGCTGCATAGGACTGTTATCTATGCTTTTTCTGGTTATGCCTTTGCTTCTGATTCTTGGAATCTGATTCTATTTTTAGAGAGAAACAAGATTCAATATATACTCCAAGCTTATTAGATGAAATTTGAAGAGTTTGCATTTTTAATTTACTTATCTTCTGAGATCTTTAAACTGAGGCGTCTGAAAATGTTTACTTGCAAACTGATGCAAAATTAAATATATTTTTATCCGACTGATTTATACGGAAAAAGATAACTAATACGATATGTGTCATTTATGCACAAGTTTTAATATGAAGCTGCTTGCTTTCTAACTTTTCTAGATCTTGTAAATTATGTTTGGCACTTCACAAAAACGTAGGGTGTACATCCAAGATACAACCGCTAATTATGTGCTTTAAATCTTATTATTTTTATAATTGAAGGAGAACGAGCCACTTGAGACTGATTCTGCTGTTAAGAAGGCTGAAGATGTGGTAAGTACCATGCTTGCAAAGGGTTTTGTCTTGGGAAAGGATGCCATCAACAAGGCAAAGGCCTTTGATGAACAGCATAAATTGACGTCAAATGCATCTGCCACTGTTACATCCATTGACCAAAAGATGGGATTGAGTGAAAAGTTAAGTGTGGGAACAGCTATGGTCAATGAAAAGTTGAAAGAGATGGATGACCGTTTTCAAGTGTCCGAGAAGACGAAATCTGCCTATGCAGTTGCTGAGCAGAAAGCAAGCAGTGCTGGATCTGCAATCATGAGTAACCGTTATGTACTAACAGGAGCTACATGGGTTACAAGTGCATTTAGTAGAGTCACAAAAGCGGCTGAGGATGTGAGCACAAAGACCAAGGAGAAGGTTGAAAAGGCTGAAGAGGAGAAAAAAGAGGGCATTAACAAGGACAAGGCAGAGGTAATCAGTGACCTTGCACAGGATAATTGTGACAAGTCTCCGGCAGAAGACCCACCTCAGGTTCCAATTGATTCAACTGATAGTAAGCTTGGAAATGTATGATTGGTTTGAGGTTTCCTCCGCACCCTTGAATTCTTTTGATTTTCTTGTATGATAAATCTTTCATTGGAAAGTGCTTTCATAAACTTTCTGCTTCTTGTACTGGATATTAGACAGAATTTCTTACTACCTTCCAAGAGGAACGAATTTATTTAATATGTAGTCTAAGTTTACTCTTTGAGATACGTATATGCATGCAAGTGACTGCGTATTTTAAGTTCAGAGAGAATTTCCTGTAAGGATAAACCAAAAATCCATTTGTAGAATGCTGATTATCCGAATTTAGCTAAATGTCAAAAGCTTCCTTGCTCACTTCACTGTCTGTATGAAAACCATACGCCTTTACTCATACATAAAATGCCATATGATTTCGAAACTGGTAGTAAAAGTTTATAATATGGCCTAGTAATACAAGAATGGCCTTGGAAGATAATGCTCTAACTAATTGCCTGAAGCAACGTTATTTAAAATGCAGACTTAGGGATAAGAATTTGGTTAAAGGTTACATTGCAAGAGTTCTATGTCAAAGAATTCGTTATTTAAAAAATTTTTTAAAGAAAAAATTATTTCTTTGCTGGTTAAACAAAAAATTCTTTCTCTGCTGGTTAAACACTTATTTCTTTTAAATTATTTATTTAAAAGACACAACCAGCAAAGAATTTCCTTCAAAAGAATTCTTTATTTAAAAGAATTTTTTTAAAAATTCTTTAACCAGCAAGGAAATTCCATAACCAGCAAAGCTTACAACGAATTTTTTTTCCTTCAAAGAAATTCTATGTAACATTGCAAAAGTTGCAATGACCTAACAAGAACTATATACATATCACATATTATTGCAGGAAACATTATATCTGTTTTTTTTTTTCATTGAAATAGGCAAAATTTCGTGTTATTAATCATCGAGTTGATGTCTTACTCAGATTTCCTTTCCGTTATGAGAAATGTTTAATCTAAATGTTAGAATATTTGGGCAGCTGTTCTTTTAAAACATCGTAAACAAGTGCGGTTAGCAATTTTTAAAGAAAAAAAAACTGTGGTTAGCACTTCGCTGGTGATAGTTACCATGGTCCATGCATTGATCATCCATAAATCCGAACGAGTGGTTTGGTTGCTAGCTTAGCTTCTGTGAAAATCAAACCTCACCAACTTATGCAGTATATCTAATAGCTCAGATGATTCCAGATTGAGTCATCTCAATCTAACTCAAAAGTATCACAGCCCCAGAGATACCAGCAGAGCAGCCAATATAGGATTGTACATATATCTAGAATAAATTTGCTGGAAAAGAAACCTAACAAATATCTTTTTTCCTTTTGGAAACGAAATGATAAAAAAAAAATGTCAGGCAACATAAGATGGACCTTTTTCTCTGTATGATCCTGTCAATATTGCTTACTTGGTAACGAGGTTGCCATTGAAAGACTTCACCCAAATTTTGGACATTACAAAAGAACAGAGTTGTGTCTTCAAGTACATTCTTTTAATTAACACTTTACAACAAGCATCATTTACTGTTTGAATTTAGAAAGAATTGAAGTTCATTTACCTAGCTATGATTGAGTGGAACCTGTAAAAGGTTGCCTCTGTGTATCTTTCTCCCATGTCGTTATGGTGAGTGAACAAGAAAAATAAATGTCAGCGAACAGAAGTTGATGTTTGGGGTCATATCTGTGTTCTTTGCTAGCTTACATATTGTACCAACCACTCCAGGCTCTGTTAAAGTTTACAAATTATCAGTGAAGCTATTAATTTGAAAAAAAGAATAGCAATCATAAAATATCTGGACTTGGGATTTTTGTTATATTGCTGCAATTACCGATTAGCACTCTCAACACACACGACAGTCATAATATGGAATTATTTTGATACCTTTATGCAATCAGGTAGATCATTGTCTTTTGTTCTGACATGAATCTGCAAAGTTAGAGTAATCAGAATGCAAAAGAGTGACTGTGTGGATAGACCAGTTGGTCCATATTAAAGCAATAATAAAAATGGAATACTGGTGACTGAAAGGAAAATATTTCATCATTTACCAATGATAACTTGAAAAATGTATAGTTTTGAAATTTTAAATATGATCTTTAAACAACAATAGGAGAGTGGCCATTTTGAATGCTTTGTAGACGACAAATAGTTTCATAGTATGGTCTCGAGTCACACATGAATCAATAATACCGGCCTCAACTATCTTCTATTTCATGTGACCTAAATTTCAATGTCATTTCTTTTTTCCCCCCTGTTCTTTAGGGTTAGTATTTTTACCTCAATGACTCTGTGGTAGGATGTATCCTGACGGCTTTCTAGCAAAGCCAGAATGACAAGTGCAGCTGCAACAGTTGAGGGCCAATAGCTCAGGTGCTCATGGTCTGAGAGAGCTAAAACTGCTAGGTACTTGGCCTTCTTATCCACCCCTGCATCAGCTTTGGCCGCTTTCAGGTAGAACCTACATTTTTACAAATTCCCCTCAGTAGTAAGAAATAAGTAAATGGACCCCAATCAAGCTTTTTGACTGACTGTAGTTTATAGACAAAAAGGAAAAATCAACACAGCTATGAATGTTCTCAATGGTAAACTTAAGTTAAACATCCATCATCCTTATGAATATACTTGGGAGTAAGGATCCACACCATAGGAAATTATAGATGGTAGGAAGGAAGCACTGGAAGTTGAGGACCTCCTGCACCAGCCATTCCATGGCCACCACTTCACATCTGCTGTAAATGTTGTTCCCTATGTAGAAATTTTTTTGCCGCACACTGAGCCGTAAAAAAATTTCAGTTCAGCTATCTCCGTCCAAATATTTGACATATTAAAGTAGGCACGGCACAAAACTGATCTCCTATTATTCATATCTTTTGATCTTAAATATTCTATAGGCAAAAAACGATAGAGAAAAGTGTCGTTACCCGTTGTAGGGCTGTTTTTCTTCAATTCTGGTGGCCAATGCCAGACAAGCTACTCCAACAATTTGAAGATTCCTTTCGATTTTGAAGAATCCCCTGCTCAGAAACCGATCGAGAAGGCTAACCCCAAGGAACATTGTCTCCTGATGTAACTCCTTAGCAGTACATTGCTGCTTATCCAAAGTAACATGTTCTAATCAACAACTGATAATTAGCGAAAGAAAATCAATTGAACAAGTGATAATTTGTATTGTTGACACTAAATGCCAATCCAAGGATAATTAATGAAGAAAGAAAATCAATTGAATAAGTGATATTTCGCATTATTGACACTAAATACCAATCCAACGCCTTGTAAATTCGAGATAACAAACACTTCAAAATACACCCGCAAGAGAAAAAAGAAGGGAAAGAATTTGATTTAAAAGCTCAAAGCAAGTGATCATTCTTACGGGTAAAATGCACTGAACATTTTAAATTCATGTAATCTCCTTGTTTTCTACATGATCTATTTTCTTTACATTTTAAGTACAGATCAAATTATTACGTGTCTAAGATTTTTAGATATCAAACTTAAAACATTAATCTATTATGTGAAGTGACTATCCTGATTATATAAAAGACTGTTAGTGAGTTTATAAATGTAAGGAAAAGCCTTTCTTAAACTAATTTTTAATATTGAAAATAACTCAAAACCACTAAACGTGTAAAAAGCCTACCAAAATATAAATTTGTCCAACGAACTTAACAAAAGTGGAGCTTTTAATATCCCTCTAAAATCCTTATATCATCCCTCTTGAACTTTATTTCTTAAAGTAGCCTCAGTTTAATTTTATAAAATATAAACCAATTTATTAAAATTAATTATCTTCCATCAAATTTTTTACCTAAAAAATGTATATTTTGATTTTTTTATTTATAAAAATACGTACAAAACCTAAAACTTTGAATTATTTTCTTCTTATTATACAGTTGTATTTTCATAATTCTAAATTCTTATAATTTTCTCAAAAAATATCTTTTTATTAAAATAAAAATTATTAAATGGGGTGGGTGTAAAATGTTTATTAAAAAATAATTTATTTAAGTATTTAATAAATTTCTATTTAAAAATAAAAAAATAAATTAAATTGTATTTAGTTATGTAAGTAATTAATTTCAATTGTATGGGAGTTTTATAAGAATTTTGATGAGTAACAAAAGGTCTACTCTTAACAAAACTCTCAGACTAGATGTCATTGGCACTCTCCCCACAGTCCACTCAGCTAGGGTGAAAATACTTTAAAATCACCTATATGCACCAAACTACGTACTACTACTGATGTTATACAGACCTCGCCATCACGCCTGAAGCACGGTAAGATTGAATTGACAAAAGTACCCTAACACGGAAACGGCGCCATTCCTTTCGCGCTCTTTAAGTGGGACGTGGACTGTGGAGGAGAAAGTTAAACTACTCTGCAAATTATAACAAATACTACGTGTTCTACATTCCATTACGTGTCACAGACTGAATGGACACAGTATTTTTAAGTGAAAAACCGTCACCGTACGTAATGTTTGTTCCCTGTAACAGAATCTACTTCCTAACAGTGTTCTGAAGCGTTAGGCTGTCCAGGTCCAGTGAAAATACTATTGAATTGAACTTGACCCAGGCAATTAATTACGTCTCAGTAAGGATACGAATCACGAGTCAAGTATACTCACCTCTATGATCCAGTGGACCATCTGAGACCTTTGTTCGCGTATGAGATCGCCGTAATCTGTACTCGAAAAGTATTCCTCGGCGTAGTCGTACAAAAACTTTTGCCTCCGCTCTCTTTCACGAAATCTTTGGTAGCTCTCTTCGTCTTCCTCATCGTCGAACCTCACCAACTGAAGATTAAAAGTTCACAATTAAAAAAAAATAATAATAATAAAGATTAAATCGGTCGAAATTCACGCCTTTGCACGTTTGATGACGTCGAAATTTCGACAAATTAAGCAATATAGTCAAATTAATTGAATAAAACCTAAAGATTCATTTCATTGATTGTGCAATTGACACAGAAACCAATAGTAATATTAAAATATTAAATAAAAATATAAAAATGAGAAAATGAAAACAAAAATTAACAAAATGAGTCAAACAAGAAGGATTAATTATCTTTGGCTACGCTGCTACTAAGAAAAAATTAAAGAAAAAACAGAGTAGAAGAATTAAACTTACTGTAGACGGCTGATTATCTCCTTGAACGAGAGAACACTTTCTGGAGTCTTGAGGAACAGAGGACCTAGAGAACTGCTTGCTAAACTCATGGAACAGAGAATAAGTAAGCGACGGAGTAGTGTTATCGTCGGTCGACCGCTCAGAAAATTCGCTTCCAGAATCAAAGAAAATCGACGGCGTGTAATCCGAGAAACCGAGGTCAGAGTTCTCTGGGAATACGTCGAATTGCAGCTCTGAAAATGCATTCTCGTGACTTGACGAGTACTGAGATGTGTTCTCATAGGGGAACTGCTCCGTACAAGCTAGATCCGAATCAAATTTAGAGCTCCTCGTCTTTTGCTCCACAACGGACTCCGATTTTGAAAGGATGAAATTCGAATCAACGCCATCGTTTTTTGAAATATCGGAGAGTTCAAATTTTTCTAGGGCTCTGTTTTCACTTACCTTCGCCACGGAGCAAGACTCCACACCAGAGCTTATTGAAGCGACGTCGTTATTGTCCTTGCCGACCGGATTTCGTTCGAAAGACGAAATATCTGATCGTGAAATGTCGTTTGGTTCAACTTTCTTCAACTTACAACTTATCTCTCCGAAAGCAGCTCCAGAATTTGATAGAACACAAGAGGACTCACTCGCTTCAACTTCATAAGCTTTGCTTTCGTTCTCCTTCTGATGCCTGTAATACGACCTCGTGATTCTCCGAAAAGGCGCATCGCCTTGAATCTTCTTCGTCGTTTTATTAGGTTCAATTACTTCTTCGAACTGCCTCTTCTTTATGTTTGAAGAAACTTCGTCGCCAAAATGAGAGCTGGAGCTCGAATCGACGGAGAATTCTGAAAAGCTTTTGCTGGTCTTGTTGTCACTGAACACAATGGGAGAGATTTTCGAACGTGGAAGACGAAATCGCTTTGATCGGAGCTTCTTCTTGATGAACGGCTTCGATTTGATCATCTTTGCTCTCAGTTTTAAATTCAAATTTGAAATGAAAATTTTCTTGAGATCAATAAGATAGAGAGGGTGGGCTAGCGGTGAGTTGTAGGGACTGTAGAGTGTTAAGTTCGCGGGAAGAGGTTATGGACGTTGAGCGATAGTGCGTGGTGGAGGGGTATTATACACTGCGTGGGGACCACGTTAGGAGTCAGTTTCTCACGCACGTAAACGGTGAAGTTGGTTAATGGTCAGTACAGGGACCGTCTATTCATTATTGGAGAATTATGGTGAATTGGGAAATTCCACGTCAGCATAATGCAATAACGAGCGGTTTTGATTTTTTATATATATATATACACACATACGCACACACGTGTAATTAAATTTGATCTAATCACTATTAATATACTATTTTTCAAAAATAATATATATGTTATAATATAATTTGTTTGGTGATGATTGACATAATATTTTTACTGTATTTTAAAATTTCTCTACTTAAGGGTAATGTCAATAATGGCATTTAGGCTGTGTCTATGTTTAGGAGTTCATTTATGGTAATTTCAAATTTATTAAAAAAAACGTCTCTTATATTAAGAATAAAAAATTATTTATCAAATTTATTGAACTAATTTAATGGTGTTACAAAATTATCATATTAATAATAAAATGATAAAGTCAACAATATCCGATAAAATAAACAACAAAAAATGTAATTTTAATTTGATATGATCAAATCTTATAATCAAAATCATTTTTAATTGGCTCGAATGATATCAGACAATCAATGCTAGAATGTTATAAATCTAGCATCGTTTTATCTTTATGAATTTTAATCTAAGGAAGACGCGTCATTGACAAAGTTGAATTTTTTTGTATTTGGGCCAAACGAGCGAAAATCAGTAGCTTGTGATCAATTCGTGTTGTCTACAGTAAAAGGCCTTGAATATGGGCTGGTAAATCCCGGATTTGAGTCCAATCGAAACTGACCCGAATGTTACCCGACTAGAATAATGTGCAACGAGCCAACGACCAAGTAAACTTGGCACGGTACCTACCTTTCAAATTCTAAGACACAGACAATACTTCGATTCCTAGAACAAAATCAACCTGAAGCATTCGGCAGTTCGACTTGCCAATTCATTTCCCAGTGAGTCTCTCATCTTGTTTGCCCCTTTTTTTCTTAGAAATCAATTATGGTTTATTTACTCCTCTTCTGAACGTTTATTTATCATCTTTTAGTTATTTGATCATTTGGGTTTCTTCTGTATCTTAATTGAGATTCAATTATTTTTAGGGTTAGTTGGTCAGTTTAAGTGTAATCGTTAAATTAATTAAAACGAAGCTTTAAACCTCATCAGAAACTGAAGTGAATAGGGATTTAGCTTCCAGTTTGCTTATATATGGCTTCCATAGCATTTTAGTAAACCGAGCAGTGTTTTCTAGGTGTAGTGTTTGCAATGTATCTGAAATTTTCTTCTGTTAGTGGACTTAAATTGCCGTTTAAGGGGCAATTATCTTGCTAAAAGAGATTTTAAATGTCGAATGCTATTGCCTGTTTTGTGATTTCCTAAGTGGTGGCATTAAGTACCCTGAAACCCATGACATTATTATTATTTGTAGCTATTTCCAAGGTAATGCCTCCCAGTTTATTGTGGGTCCTACGTTTTAACATTTTATATGCCAATTTGAAGAAAAACTATTGTGGCAGTGAAGGATTTCAAGACCATATTCTTTCTAAATCTTCTTTTGTTATCTTTAGTTATGCATTTCATCTCTGATTAATGGGATCGTTCTCTTATGTTGTATCACATTTTCTATGTTTTCTGTCAAGGTTTATGAATTGAAAAACTTATGGGTTTGGCATCAGCTAGCACTGCTAATGATGGTATGCAATTGTGCATATTTGACTTGAGAAGGGGACAAAATGAAGGGCAGGAGCTGGACAAGATTTTGTTTTTCTTCCCTGCTGATTTGCCCTTTTCAACACAACTTTCTGTGATAGGACTTAGTGAAGGACTTATCACATTTACAAGGTCAGTGGCCATCTTGATTTCAGATTTTGTGAATAATAGCTAAAGACATTTTGGAAATTTTTTATTTTTGCTTTAGTAGGAAAAATTATGATATTTGGGATTCATTGTAAAGATCAGCTTATTACATTTTATTTAATAGTGAAAGGTAGATATAGTATGAATTTGTTACTAGTTGCTACATGGCATGTTCTTGTCAAGAGAAGAACTCTTACTAGTCTAATATGTATTTTTTTTGCCATCACCAACTGTAGTTGGTATATGATCTCTTTCAATTTTATTGGAAAACCAATCGAAAGGGTTTTGATCCTGTATTTCGTTCAAGCATGACTGGAATTTAAGTAATTTGGTTGTTCTGAGGCATATAACATTAGATTTATGCAGAATTTTCTCACCTGAAGCTGCATGTGAGGTCATAGAAGCAGAAAGGCACTCTCACGTTTTCTATGAGGCAGAAACAGATATCTGGATGGTGATGGTAGGATAACCGTTTCCTTTTAATAGTCCGCTTAGTGACAATGATTACACGCTATGATCAATTACTCTTTCTATTATGATAATGATAGTGAAATATTATATCTGTCTGCATATCCTGATTATTGTTTTATTGCCTTTTTGTTTGAATGTTTTATCTTTTGGTTGGTCCTTTCTTTGTATATCATCTCTAGGGAAACAAATTTTTATTATCAGCTTTTATTATAAATTCAATCTGCAGTTTTGGTCTCAATTCTGCTAATCGTTGAACTATATAAGACTGTTAACAGCCTATTGGGAATTATAAGTTACTAAGATACTTTATAGTTTGAGTATGATGTTCTCAAATCATCATGATGTCTTCATTCAGAATTTTGCTAGCATATATTAGACATGTGTCTTTGCATTAGGTCCTGCAGGTAGATGTGGTTTTATAAGAGGAAAGAATTCTTGTGTCTGCCTTCTGATGGAAAACATTTTATTGAGTGGTAAACTAACTGTTTTTAGGATAATTTGGCAACAAGTTCTAGTTATATCATCAAATCTTCTACATTTCTCTCTTTAAATCATAATTGATTTAAGACAAGTACGTGTATGTCTTGATCAATCTGTAATTTTATACTAAGGGATTCTAACCTGTTCTGTAAATTCTTGAAGGTAGTGGAGAAAGGTAAGGATTCAGATGCCATATGGCCCATTGATGCATTACGCAAGGTTCTTAAGGAAGTTCACTCACTTTTTGTGATGTTTTATGGATCTATAAGAGCAATGCTTGAGAAAGACCCTAGTGGTGGACTAATTCGATCTCATTTGTACCCTTTCATCATGGATTATCTAAGTGGTAAGTAATTCTGCAATTAACTGGCTTCTAAGATTACGTTAAATCATTGTTCTGCAGTCTTTGGTTCAACATATTTCATTGTTAAGTCACTAATTGTCAGCATTCCAAAAACGGTCTCCCTTGGATAACTGCTGCTGGGGTAATGCTGACGTTGCTGTATCAAATGGCCTCTATTGGACTTGTTCTACCGAAGTAATGCTGAAGTTGCTATATCTCGTTCCTTATATGTAACTTTTCTCTTTGAGGCAGATTTTCCTGTTGGGAAGAAACTCCAGTTACCGTCATTTCGTGACTGTTTGAAGGAGCGTGGAACTGTACAAATGCTGACCATGGGGCGTGAGGCTGCCATTGAAGTTCAGGTTTGTCTTTGGAATCGTATATGTAATTGAGTCATATTCAATCTTCAGATAAAAAAAAAAAGCAACATTTTAGTTGAATTTCTTTTGTAACTCCTAAGGACTTAAGTTCAAAAACTTCATATTTTCTCTTACTATAATCTTCCTAATGGTTCCTTAAAGTTTATTTTTTCAATCCTTTGATACATGATCGACGGATTGAAGCATAACGGTATATGCTAACATGATACAGATTGTAATCTTATGGCTTATAAGTGGAACATTGTTTATTTTCTTGTTGGTAAATAGTTCTGATTATTAAATTTCATATTCGCAGTCACTTGTCAGGCTACTGGAATCTTGTGCTGGGAACTCATCTTGCTACTCAATGATTTTATTTCACGATCTTCTGGTGTCCACAACACTTTCTCCTGTATGGATCGATCTCCAAAGCCCAATTGGGTTGACAGTATCTGTCTTATTTTATGTCAATCATTATTATCCTTGAAGTTTAAAATATCCTTAAGAATTAAATTTATTCTCACAGAATAGTGATACTGTCCATTTTGGGGTAATTTCTGTCATAAGCACTAATCTCAATTACATTCTGTTTGTCAGGATGACACCATAAACTTATTTACATATGCTGTTCTAAGGTTAAGCCCACATGCTCTATCCTCAGGAGTAAGTTCCTGGTCCTATCTACTCAGAGGAAGTACCTCATCTCATTCTTTGTCAGGGTCTGCCTTGGGCCACTCTGGTCCTGTTTCAGAACAGATTTATCATTCAAGTGATACCTCATCTGGCGGGAACAACATTAATCGTGTTACACGGTCTCTACAGCATGGTAAGTGGTACAAGGGGAAGGATGGTTTTCTTGTCACTGATATATGGGGTGTGGATGTTGGTTGCTTGGTTTGTGCCACCCCAACAATTTGGCTTCAGCAGACTGAGGAGGCAGTGTATCTCTGTCCTTATCAGTATAAAAGCCTTACTTTAATCCTTCTCATTCCTGTTTCCTCCATCCTTAATGGAGAGCAAGGTGTTTCTATGGTAAAGCAGCAAGTTCTTGAAAATGTGAGTTCCCTACTTTTATTTTCAACTGATGAACGCTTTTCATAAATGTTTATTCTTCTTATAAGCACTGTCATTTCTCAATCAGGCATCACTTAAGATATTAAAAGTTGAAGAGAAACTATCAAAAGGATGGGGTGGTGAGAATGCATATCATGTTAGTGGATATCGATACTTGCTTGTAGATGGTGACAGAAATATATCAAGGGCCTCTCCGCCAGGAAAGGTTACTACTTTAGCAAAGGTACAGCACACTCTATGGTGTTGCTTTGTGACAATATATTGTCTTGTTATATTTAACACATGAGATTGGATCCATGTTATCATCTCTTGTAAATTCTTCTGGCATTTGGCATAACCATTTAAAATGTGATATTATAGCCCTGTTTATAATCTGCAGAAGAATTTCTTTGAGATGATATAAAATGTTCAAGTTGGTTTATTAATTATGTTGTTGGCGTGGCAGGAATCACTACTTGCCTTAAGCAAGCTAAGAGATGAGGTAGATTTGGAAAAAAGTAGAGCAAAATGGGATAATGGTGGTTGCGAGAAAGATTTGGAAGTAAGCTTAAGAGCAAAAAATAATGCTTGGGCTATTGCTCGAATTACTGGAGGGAAGGAGCTGTATATGGTTCTAGAAAAAGCCGGTGAAACACTTCTTTATGCCTCTGATGCTTTTGAGAAGTTTAGCAACGGGTAGTGTATTTCTCTCACAATTTCGTAATGAATGTTTTGCAGAGTTGTTATCATCACCATGATTATTCATTTGGTTAACTTTTTTGTGACTGTTAGTACTCTGTTGAGAGTTTCATTATCTTAGAGAAGTGAAACATTAACCATAAGCAAAGAACACTGTTAGTACGAAAATCATTCACCAATATGGGGCAAAACCCTTCTAGCCATTCTCTCTCATCCCATGTAACTCAATCAATTGTGAATTTTGAATATTACTTCCTCGACTTTGTCTTGGTCAGATTTCAGTTTGGAATGAATAGGATAAATTCTGCCGGAAGGCCCATCTAGGAGCAGTGCTGAATGTATTAACAATCAATTATTAGATTTCTTAATGTTTAAATTTTTTTGCTTTGATATGTTTCAAGTTGGATCTATGATCTCTAATTAACATGAGATAAAGTTACATTGTGCCTTGATGAATTTTGCAGGTACTGCAATGGAGCATTTTCATTGGATTAAAGATAGAACTTTTTTGTCTCCAGCATTTATGCTGATAAAATTAAGACGAAGGATGCATTTATCTAGTCGGAGTATTCTTCTTTATTTGTTTATCCTGAATCCTGGCAGGTCGCAGGTGGCATCCTTGTATTTTCGGATTCTCGTGACTAGGAAATATTAGAGGAAAACAATTTGCATATGTTGTATATAGAGCTGTCTGTCTGTATTCAGTAAGAATTATTATTTTTTTTAAATCGAGAAATTAATTATTTTTAATAAATCTAGGAGTTCGTTTGGTGGCGTTTGTTAAAAATTGCTAAGGTGCTTTTGGTATTATTTTTCATATGGTATTGCCGTATTTGTTTTTATAATATAAGAATGATTAGTTTTTGTGAACTTGAAAATGTAATTGGTAGCTTGCCGCATGTTAATTGTATCTCTCTTACAGTGTTGGTGTTTTCGGTACTAAGGAGTGTATATTTATCGGCATGTTCAACAAACTTAATTTTTGAGGAATTTTAACAAACATCTAATGTGGCATATTTTAACAAACATCTAATTTTAAAATAAATTCAAGTCTTTATGCTCAATACATATTCTCATTTCTTATCTATCGTATATAATCAACCAAACAATTGATTTAAACAGCAATTAAAGAATAAATCCAACCAAAATCATGAAGTAAATTGGTCATGGGCAAAACAATATTTGTGCTTCTAAATTTGGTTTTTGGTTGGTTTTTTAAAGGTAATTTGTCGAAATTGAATGTTATGATATGGGTAAAAAATTTTGTGTATGCGTAATTTTAAAACCTAATATAACCCCGAGTCTATTTTTATTAAAAAAAAAAAAAAACAGAGTTGGTATTACTGACGGGCCATGTATTCCCAAAATGGGCCTATCTCAAGATAAAATAATCATTATTGGGCTGGGCTAATGTACTCAGACAATAAATAAGCCCAGCAATAAAACCCAAAAATTAGGGTTAGGGTTTTTCTTCTGAATATCTTACTATATAAAAGAACGCTAACTGGTTTTACTTCTGATCTGAGCGAGCTCAGTGGTTTGTTTCGTCATCCGCCGCAGTCAGGTACTTTTCTTTACGCTTACCCTTTTTTATTTGTGGTAGTTTTTCTTTGGAGATATTGTTGTTGCTATTAAAATAAATAAATTTTGTTGTGGAATTGTTTTTGATATGTCTCTGATGATGTTTAATTATAATAACTTTCGTTCTACTGAGAAAACAATCATGCGGAATCCATATGGAGACCTGAACTGAGGAGACTGTTTCTGGGTTTTGCTTCTTTTTCATTTTTCAGTCATATTTTTGTCGCTTCGTTTTGCAAATCAGACTCGTGTTATTTTATGCTTATTTTCATACTACTTAAGCTATATTTTGGGCGATAAATTTTGAGTTCTATATAAAATTTTAATGTTCCCAAACCAGCGTTGTGGTTAATTTAAGCTGTCTCTGATGATGATTGAGAAAATACTTTCGTTCTTCCGAGATGATACATGCGGAAACATTTTGGAGACCTGAACTGAAGAGGCGTGTTTTACATATATATATGTTGAAAGTTTTTAACTGAAGACACTCAAGCCGTGGAATTTTTCTGTGTTGCAGCATTGCTGTGGATCCCATCATTTAAAAAGCAGAACCAAGTTTTTTATCTGAGTTTTTGAGTTCAAAAAGTTGTTTTTAAGGCATATAGCTACTCTGGCCTTCATTTTTTTTATCTCCAATATGTACAGTACATCGGGATTGGAGACCTTATCTCTTGTGATGTTTAAAATGAAAAACTTTCGTTCTCCTGAGCTTGATAATGCTGAAAATCTTTGGAGACCTGAGCTGAAGAGTTTTAATCAAGATCGGCCATGTCATGGCAACCTAAATTTAAGTTTCAAGCTCTTATTGTCCATTATTGTATTACTTTGTTTTCCATGATAGTCATTTTGGTTAATGGGATCCATACAAAAAATGTGCAGCCATGATTAGAAATGATGATAGCAGATTATTACTTTAACAATTTCTGTTTTTGTTTTTGCTTTTGTTGTTTTTGGATGTTCTTGTACATTTGGTCTACACTTGATGTGTGTTTTAAAGTAAAACTTTAATGAGAAAGCATTTAGCTGTGGGCGGTAATGATTGTGTTGGTGCTCACCTTCTGAGTACTTGATAAATGTTGATGATTTCAGTTGGCTTGTGGAACCTTTTAACAAATATTCAAAGTGTATAGATTTGTTTAATTTGTGAATTTTGGTTGTTTCCTTAATTGTTAATGTCTCAAATTAGAACTGTTTAGATTTTTCCATTATACTGTTTGTTAGTTTTAAGTGATGTTTTCTTTTTGTGTGTTTCCTTGACAGGTTTTGATCCGTTGTTTGCTTGAAGAAGCAAATTGTCAAACATGAGGTGCCAAATTTTTCTGTTTTTCCCTTTTAATTTGTAATAATTCATTGGTTTTTTACTTATGATCTTCTGATGCTAATTTTCCTCTGTTTTTGTAATGTCCCAATTAGCAGTCGGCCGATGGAAGAAGATGTAAGTGTCTTTTGCTATTTGAATACATACACGACTCACTCGTAATTGTCCCCATGCTAATTTTGTTCATTACCAAATGTTTATAAAGTTTATTCAATTGATTGCCGCAGAATGTCAAAAATGAGGAAGAGGAATTCAACACAGGACCACTTTCTGTTTTGATGATGAGTGTTAAAAACAATACCCAGGTAATTTTCTCGATTGCTTGATAATTCTCAGCTGTCTCCAGAACGGACAGTTCCTGTACTAAAAAGCAGTTTTCACTTGTAATGCAGGTGCTTATTAACTGTCGGAACAACAAGAAGCTTCTTGGTCGTGTGAGAGCTTTTGATCGTCACTGCAATATGGTTCTTGAGAATGTCAGGGAGATGTGGACTGAGGTTGGTTATCCATGGTGATTTGTACTGTCTACAATTCAATTTTTTTCTTCTATTAAATAACATCCAATTCCTTTTGTCCAGTTACCGAAGACTGGGAAAGGCAAGAAAAAGGCTCTCCCAGTTAACAAGGATAGATTCATTAGTAAGATGTTTCTCCGAGGAGATTCTGTGATCATTGTTCTTAGGAATCCCAAGTGAGGTACACACTTTGATCTGACGGCCTCAGCAATTTTAGCAACAGATTAATATGGACAATATTGTTTGTGATGGGTATTAAATGAGCCACCAAGCTTAGATTTGTTTGACGGGTCTTCTCATGGTGTTTGTGCTGCCAAGATTGGGAGGTCGGTTGGAGTATCTAGGTCTTCCGACGTTAAGAGTGAAATTTTGTGTTGTAAATTCAATGGATGATTGATAAATTGGACTGTAGATGTTATCGTGTGTAGGTCTTAACTATTTTCTACTTCGAATGCCCGATGCTCGTTTACGTTCGTGAAAATCTGTGTGTAATATTGAACCATAAGCCTGTTATTATTCACCCGATCCCTGCATATTCGATAGTTTCATTTGTCACTAAACACTGGGTTTCCATTGTCGACTTGAATTGAATTAATTTTTTCATTTAAAAATAAAGATTTTGAGTGTATTAACAAGATTTCTTCAACGCCTTCCATGGTATCCTCGTGCAGTTTCTCATAATAAAGGCTATTTCTCTTTGAATGCAACTCTTGACAGTATTTCTTCAATGCCTTAAATAACATAACATTAGTTGTTGAATCCACAGTGCTTTCTAAGAGCACATTTTTTTCTCCTCTCCAACAAGATTTCCGGCACCTTAACAAAGTAGTAATTCAGTTTCAAATGGTTTGAGCTTATGTTATTAAAAAAATTTTGGTATGGTGGGGTTTATTTTTGTGGAGTATTTCATTTCATTGCTTCTAATTCGCGTTGGCCTTCAAGCTTACAATAAAGATTACACCTCCCATAGATATTTTCATCAAACAATTGCATTCTCTTCTTTCGGCTGTTCAATACAATTTTCATTTAAGCAATTTTCTCCATATATTATTTATTACCCTACCAAAACACGAGAAGGCAGTAGACATTGCTGCCACCGGCCATGACACGCCTCTGCTAAATGAAACCCTAATACCTAATAAATTAGCTTTTTGGTACTTTATTCTTGTGTAGTCGTTTGCTTCTAACTTAAATGCATTACAGAGCTATTTTGTGGAGCCCTTTTGGCATGATGTAAGAGTGTTAATGGTGATCATTCTCATGATGATTAAGATTCAATAGATGCAGCAATGCTTGATTATTAGACACGTAGGGTATAAGGCTTGGACTCCCATTTGTTAGATCTAATTATTTGAATGACACAGTTTTTAAGATTAAGATAACGGTGCTCTTTAAAATTAATTAATTAATTAATTAATTTATAATAAATATTTTTTTTATTAATAAAATATATGAGATATTTTTCAGATATCTTAATTGCATAAATTGAGTTTACAGTTGATAAATACAGTTTGGCACTCTATTTATATTTAGACTGTGGTAAATTTATTGAATGATTTATCTTAATCATGTATGAATTTACTGATGTAGTTTAACTATATTGAATTAGATTACATATGAGATTTAATTAATCTTGGAATAACTGTCAGACTTATTAAATCTCATAGGCATTGATTTTATTGCAATCTTAATTTTGAGTTAATTATAGTTATATATATATGATTATTGTTCTATTTGAGTTATTAATGAGCCCGACATACATTTGTAGTCAAAATTACCTCGTATCTTGGTAGGAGTAATTATGAGCAGTGAGATTATATATTAACAATATAGAATTTGTACAACACATCTCTTGATGGGTTTTCGGTACTTGATCATAGAATTCTCTGCCATAGTGTATAAACATTATTAGTATATTGAAAATGATCATTAGAGAAAGTCAATAAGTGTCGAGGAGCAAGATATAATTAAATTGATTGGATAATTAATATATCAATTTAATTAGTGATATGGTACAAAAGATTGTTCAATAAAGAATTATTCGAGAATGCTATCCTAGATAGCATACAATTATGAAAGTCAGTTCTAATCTTATAGTAGAATAGATTTAAAATTAAATAATTGGGCTAGTTTAATTATATGCTTAATTATTATAGCCACTATTATATGTACTCATATGATCCACGGGTTAGCTTATTTAATTGATTACACCATTACTGGATTAATAAGCAAGATAACTAGCTATTTGAGTTAAACACCTAAATATGTTATTTGGTGGGAGGCTCCAATTAATATACTTATATATAAGGAGCCTCGTATTATTTTACAAGGTGATCCAACTATAACAAGTGTAACGCCAAAAGTTTTTGGATTTTTTATCTTATTTTAATTTAAATCAATTATTTTGATTTAATAGAATTAAAAAAAAAAAGAAGATAAATAAGGAGCCTATGGTTTTCTACTAATACAATATAAAAATATTTTTTTCTCCACAAAAAAAAAGAGAAACCGTACTATAGAGATAAAAAAAAAAGAGAATTTTTCTCTTTGACTTTGGATAGAAAGATCATTGCAAAAAGGATTGTCCTAAGATTGTGAAATCAGGAATGAGAAATCTTTTAGTTATAGATACTTTTTTAGTTGAAAATCCTATTAACACCTGGGACTTAGATTTTGGAGCTACTAATCATATTTTTAATTTACTTTTATAGTTTTAGGAAACTAAGAAACTAAGTGAAGGAAGTATCAAGCTGCGGTTAGGGACGACCTAATTTGTGTCAGTAGAGAAGACTGGATCTATTTAATTATCTTTTAATAATGAGACTCTAGTTTTGAATAATTGTTTTTATATTCCAGACATCAAGAGGAATTTAATTTTGGTAGTTTTTTTTTATTTATCAAAACATGGTTATACTGTAAACTTTAGTTCTTCTGTTTCTATTTTTAAAATTAATAGACTAATATGTTCTAGTACATTGAAAGATAATTTATATCATCTAAGTCATTTGATCATAGTGTTTGGGTCATATAAATCTAAGTAGGATATAGAGAATGATTAAATATAGGCTTCTAGGTCCATTAGAAAATGAATCATTGTCACTCTGTGAATCTTGTTTAGAAGAAAAATGATAAAAAGGCTTTTTTCGGCTAAAGAAATATGTGCAACCGTACCACTTGAATTGGTATATACATATATATGTGGACTAATCAATGTACAAGTTCGAGGTGGTTATAAGTATTTCATCACTTTCACTAATGATTATTCAAGATACGATTATGTATATCTAATGCGTCATAAGTCGAAAGTTCTTGAAAAATTCAAAGAATACAAGGCTGAGACAGAAGAGCAACTAGGTAAGAACATTAAGAAATTTTAATCTGATTGAGGTGTTGAATATCTCTCAGGAGAGTTCAAACATTATCTAGTTGAAAATGAGATTATATCTTAATTGACAGCTCCATGAACACCACAACAAAATGGTGTGGCTGAAAAAAAAATAGAACTATTTTGGATATGATGAGATCTATGGTTAGTTATTCCACATTGCCTATCTCATTTTGAAGACTAGCGTTAGAAACTGCAGCATACCTATTGAATTTAGTTTCATCTAAATCAGTGTCTAAAGCTCGAATATAATTATGTTTAGATCGCAAACTAAGTTTGAAAAATATCCATATTTAGGATTTACCAGTACATGTGCTAAAACCAAAGGCTGACAAAATGGATTCTTGTTTTGAGGTTTGTATGTTTGTTGGACATCCTAAAGGAATAAGGGGATGTTTATTTTATAGTACTCAAGATAGAAAAGTGATTGTGAGTGCACATTTCACTTCTTTTGAAGAAGATTATATAAATAACTTCAAACCTAAAAGTAAAGTAATATTGGAAGAATTATTAAGAGGTCATGTTGATACTCAGATTTTAGTACCTCTTATTCAACAAGAAAAAGAGCAACAGCATAAAGATTATAATATTATTCCTGAACAATAATCATCTATATAATCTCATCGTAATGGGAGGGTAACTAGATTGTCAGCAAGATATATGTTATTAGGAGAAACTCATATGGACAAGTATAAGATCTTACTAACTACAACAAAGCTCTATTAGATAAAGATACTAAACTATGGAAAAATGTTATGAGCCAAGAAATGGAATCTATATATTCCAATAAAGTTTGGAACTTGTAGAGACATTAAATAGAGTAAAACCTATAGAGTGTAAGTGGATCTATAGGAGAAAAAAAGGAATAGATGGAAGAGTGGAATATTTAAAGCAAAATTAGTAGCTAAATAGTATACTCAAAAAAATGGAAATCGATTATAAGGAAATTTTTTCACTGGTTGCTATGTTTAAATCTATCAGAATTCTACTCTTCATTATTGTAGTGCTAGATTATGAAATTTAACAAATAAATGTCAAGATTGTGCTTCTTAATGGACATCTTGAAGAAGACACTTATACACAGCAACTAGATTGGTTCATTAAAATGGCCAAGAACACATGGTATATAAGTTGCAAATATCTATTTATGAATTAAAGCAAGTATCTCAGTCATAGAACATCAAATTTGATCAAATGTTAAAACTTTTGGATTCATACAAAATGTTGATGAACCATTTATATACAAGAAAATTTAGGAAAAAGTTTAGTTTTTTTCTGGTTCTTTATGTAGATGACATTCTCTTAATTGGAAATGATATAAGAGTATTATCATTAACAAAGAATTAATTAGCTAAATAATTTGATATGAAAGACCTAAGAGAGGCCAGTTATATTCTTGGTATCAAATTACTTCGAGATTGAAAGAATAAAACTTTAGCCTTATCCCAAATTGCTTATAATGATAAGATATTAGCTAGATTTAGTATGAAAAATTTTAATAATAATTTGTTATCATTCAGACATGGAATTATACTCTTTAAGGATTAGTCACCTAAGACACTTGATGAAAGAGAAAAAATTAGGCTAGTTTCTTATGCAGAAGTTGTGGAAATCTTATGTATATCATGCTACGTACTGGACCAGACATCTGTTTTGCAGTAAGGATGACCACTAGATATTATCTAATCCTGATCCTGAACACTGGACTACAGTCAAGCATATAATTAAGTATCTGAAAATAATTAAGAATTATATGCTCGTGTATTATGGTGATGATATCATTCTAGTGGATTATATCGATTCTGACTTCATGTCATATGAAAATTTCAGAAAATTAACTTTCAGTTATGTGTATACATTGGGAAGTGGAGCTATGAGTTGGAAGAGTGTGAAACAAAGTTGTATCACAAACTCTACAATAGAAGCTAAGTATATGACCGCATTTGAAACTGCTAAAAAAACTGTTTGGTTTCGTAAGTTCCTTCAAGATCTTGAGATAGTATCTACAGTAACTGCACCTCTTAAATTATTTTGTGATAATAGTTGTTCAGTTACTTAGTCTAAAGAACCAATAAACCACAAGAAGTAAAAACATGTAGAAAAGAAAAATCATCTCATGAGAGAAATAATATATAAAGGTGATATAGAGGTTACCCGGGTTGTCTCAAAACAAAACTTGAAATATCCTTTTACAAAGGCCATACCTAGGAGACCTTTTAACCTGCACTTAGAATATATAAGCATGCGTAAGTTGGCACATATGCTTTGAGCAAGTGAGACGATTGTTGGGATTATCTTTAAAGCTTATTAAGTTATTTATTTATGATAAATACATTTTCTGATTAATAAAATGTATGACACATTTTTCAGACATCATAATTGCATAAATATTTTGAATAAGGTCCATTTAATCATATTATATGTATTTATGTGATTATCATATGGATTCATAGAAGACATAAATACAAGTTATTTTATTATTAAATAAATTGAGTTCACAGTTGATAAATAGAGTTAGACGTTTTATTTATGTTTAGAGTGTAGTAAATTCATTGAATGATTTATGTTAATCATGTAATTGACTGCACCACTACTGGATTAATAAGTAAGATAACTAGCTATTGTGGTTAAAAGCCTAAATATATTATTTGGTGAGAGGCTTTAATTAATATACTTGTGTATAAGGAGATTTGTATTATTTTTCAAGATGGTCCTCTATAATTATAACAAGTGTAACACCAAAAGCTTTTATTTTAATTTAAATCAATTATTTTGATTTAATAGAATTAAAAAAAAAGATAAATAAGGAGCCTATGGTTTTTTACCAATACAATATAAAAATATTTTGTCTCTACAAAAGAAATAAGAGAAGCTGTAATATACAGATAAAAAAAGGAGAATTTTTCTTTTTGAATTTGAGAGAAAAATATTTTCTTATTAGTTGTTTTCAATGATGAAAAAAACACCCACACGTCAAGTGCAAATCAAACTTGAATCATAACTTAAAAAATAATTGGTGACAGATCATGATTTAGCAAGAGAGGTAGTGATCGATCATAATTTAAGAACCTAAATTATTATAATAAAAAAATAAATATATAATTTTTAAATTATAATAATTTTATATAATATATAAAAAAACGATTATATTATTTCTACTCAAAAAAATTTTAAAGCTACAAATCAACTGAGAAAGTCCCGAAAGTCCCATCACTTTGATATCACGATAACAAACTTACATGTACAAGTTCTTTTCAAATGATATAGTTTCCTTTTTTGTTATATGATGATTTAATAATAACCAACAAGTTTCTTTTTCCTATTTTCAATATTATACTATCTTTTTTTTTTCCAAAACCAATTTATAAAGGGGAATTTACATGTGGGAATCTTCAAATCAAAATTTGAGCAAAATACTATTAATTTATCTTCTTTTTTTTATGCATTTTCAATCTTCATGAGGATGATGGTCGAAAGAATGATGGTATAGTTGATTCCCTCACCTTGAAGAAAACTTAACATGTGTACTCCGCCCATATTAATTTAACGATTCATTTATTAGAATTTTTTTTTTGGCCCCAGAAGTGGGAGTTATATGAAAAAGCAATTAAAATTAGAATATACCCCACACACCCCCCTTTCTTTCCCAAAAAAAAAAAGAAAAAGAAAAAGAATAAACAAAAGATGATGATGAGTGATGACTCAAACGCAATAAGCGCAAGTCCTCCACTTGCCTTTGCACTCTATTGGTAGAAAATAAGAAAAAAGTCGCTTTGCGTTTTATCTTTATTTTGATTCAAAACGAAAAACAGTACGGCCATTATGAATGAAAAAGTTTTCCATATTCTTTCTCATTTTAGCACGTCATAATTGCTTAGAAGCCCCACAATTCCACTTGATAGAGTTAGTGTAAACGCATGCGTGGGAAGAAACAAATTTTTCTCTTTAAAATTATATCCTTAGCACCATACAACCACGTCACCACTATTATTTTTGAAACCCTAGATTGGCATAAAACAAGTGTGTGTGTGTGTATATACAGAACAGATCTAGCGCGCGCCGTCGAACATGTTATAGCGAGCAACGACACAAGTGGTACACTCTAACCAGGGGCTGCTGAGCCCCTCACGCTGGCTCCTCCAATGAGAGCGCGCATGCACACGCACACACACGCGCGAACAAATGTTTATGTAAAGTTGAACACGGTGGCTGGTGGTGTTAGTTGGGTCAACTGTTACAATCTCCAATTGTACAAAAGATTTACATTTAAAGTTCGAATCTACTCCTAGAAGAGTAGGAAGCTGGGCTCGATTTACATATACGTAACATTTAAACTTAAGATTAGGGGTACATTATTATAAGCATGAGTGATTTAATCAGGCTAGTTTCTATTAAACAAGCAATTACGTTTTGCCCATTTAGTTTCTGCCTCCAAGCAACGACAATATTTTATCTAAACTCATTAAACTATAAATTATATACTTGTAGCAGAAATACATCTTCTGGCCACAAAAGAGTTATTAGAAGTTCAATGCTGGGACATGGCTGTCTCATCTGTAAAAGAAAACCCATGTGAAAACAAGAAACACGGAATCATTGAGTTGGCACCGGCAAATACTAATTAAAAAGTTTGAAGCCCGTGGGTTGATTTCTTATGTTTGTCTAATTGTCGTATAGCACATATGTGTCAGCAAGGCGTGTGGCTAGAGCATGGCAGAGTCTAAGCAGATAATATAGACCAGTTCATACATGGAAAAATATTAATTAATTTAAAAAGTCACAGAGAATCTCTCTCTTTTTCGTCTTTTTTAATGGAATGCGTGTGTGTGCCTACCACAAGCAAGGAAAACAAAATATGTAGTAAAGAAATATCTTATGATGCTCACAGCTTTTCCAGGCCCTCATCACGTTCTTCAAATTTAGCTACTGTACTCTGTGTGTGTGTGTGTGTGTGTATATGTATATTCAGATTCTGATGGGAAAAGAATGAGAGGTGAGACTATGCCTTTGTTGAACTGTTTTTGCTACTGCTATATATACAGAGATATAAATCTTTTTTTTTTTTTTTGGTATGTATTATATTTTTGAACGTTGGTTGGTGGTAAAGATGAATGAGACTTGCTCCCATTTTTTGATCTCAAAAGATACAGTGGACTAAATTTTTGTTTTATTTATTATTTATTCTTCTTTCAATTTGGTTGGTAGGTATAACTTTTTATTTTTGTATGCGAAATTTTCAGATCGAGCTCATTGCTTGTACTGGTTGGCCAGGAAACAAATAGCCAATTTTTTTTTTTTCCTGAAAAATAAAATGAAAAGAAAAGGGAGGAAGATAAATGAAAGAAGTTTGGTACTAGAAAATAAATTATTTGATAGTGGAACAACCAGAACAAGCTGATCGCATGTAATAAATTAAAATTATTCATAATGGAAGATCAATATTCATGATGATTCTAAAAGAATATATATTCGGCATGCAAATGAAAGACAACCACATGGTTTGATTATGAGAAATTCTGAAGTACATCAGATCTATTATATTATGTGTGATATGTATAGTTTAATTAAATATAACTATCACTTGTATAGGAATTTTTCAAAATAAATACATACATGACATATATGTATTAGGTCCCATTTAGTATTGCGATGTTGTAACTTAAAAATTATAGCTATTGTTTAAAAAAAAACTGTAACTATGAAATAAAAATTAATATTATATAGTAAATATAATTTTTAAATAATAATTTTCACAAAATTAATAAAAATATAATAAATTTTCATCATATATGTGTAAAATCAAATCAACTTTTTTTAAGTTACAATAGTTAATATTTACTAAATACTTTAGTGCTATACTTTTTAAGCTACTTATACCTAAGTTTAATCCTAAACAGGGTCTTAATAAAGTGTAATACCTCTTACACATACTCTAAAGTCCATCCTAATTTAAATTTATAGCAACTGAAATGACGAGCAAGAATGGTCACCGATTAAAAACTTAAAAGTATTCATTCCTTCAATACCAAAGCAATCGAGAATTAGGAGTTGCACCGAAAAAAATAATATAATCATAACCATATCCATAAGCATAATAAGAAGATTTTCCATCTCCTTATGACAAACAATGATCAAAGCCATCACAAGTGGTCTAATCCAATTTCAATTGTTCAATTAGGGTTCACTTAAAAGCATAAATTTTAAACTGCTGGTTAGCAATATTCTACTTTTCCTTTTCTTTCTTTTTGGGAAATTCGAATATATATAAAATCTATAGAATTGTTACTTATAAACTAAAAGCTTATGACATATAATTGATAGGAATGAAATGAAAAACCATACAAATTAAAAAAACTTCCCAAAATCATAATCCTGACTGTTGTTATGAAAAGAAAAACGTGGAAGAATCTTCAAGTTACTGTATTCGATCGGGTATTTTCTTTCTAAGTTATTCAATTATTATTATTATTTTAATAAATTGAGCATTAATTTGTGCTACATTTGAATAATAGGAGTGAAATTCATTTTGTTTCACGTTGGTTAGTCGATAATAATATAATTAAATTCAATCACTTTTAATTTCCGATATTAAATTATACGTCATCATCTTCTTGTTTAAATTAATTATTTGCTTGTTTCTGTAATTCTTATCTCTGGTCAAAGTCTCAATGACGCTTTTGCTGTCGTCTCTATACGGGAGTGTGCCTCACACACGCCTCAAACTAAGGCCAAGCGGTAGGGGTGTCTCTGTCAAAATGCAAATTTTCTTCATATCCTTTCCTTTTCATGTGTCTTTTTCAATTCAATCAATGGCAATGCCGTCGCATCTTCACAAGGCTCGTGTCTAACACACGCCTGTCTCTGCTGGGTCCATCATTTTAATTGTGCATAATTTTATTCTAATTACTAAGGTTAAACTTGTTATTATTGTTAATTTATCTATTATAATCTTTATAAAGAAATTACAAACTTGCAGATAGATCAAAATAAAATAGCTATAAGGTGAGAGGGCTTTGATTCTCGATTTGTCAGCCTGTTTCTGTTATTTTTTTATAGCAAAGTGTATGTGATTGATAATTATTAGATAACAATGTATCTAACTCTTGCATAAATGACCAACACTTTTACATTATATACATAAATGAGACACCAACCATTATTAGGTTAAGCTAAATAATTACGTTCTTTCCCTATATATACACCATTCACTTCTCTTCATTTCACCAAGATCTCCATGTGAATTAAGTGAGGGTGAGAGATAATTCATTAGTAGTATTACTGAGAGAGAAGAAATAATTAGTTGAGCCAAAAAAGAATGGCAGCAAATGGTTACACTGATCCAGAGAAGCAAAAACTGCTCTTAGAATTAGAAGAGCATGAGGAGAAGCATTTCATGTCTAGTGAGATTGTCCGTGACATTATTATTGGTGTTTCGGACGGTCTTACCGTTCCTTTCGCCCTTGCAGCTGGTTTGTCCGGCGCCGAGGTGCCCTCCTCCATCATTCTCATCGCTGGCATCGCTGAAGTTGCCGCCGGTGCTATCTCTATGGGGCTTGGGGGGTAATTTCTGATTATTTAATTTCACAAGTCTCTTTCATTTAATTCATTAATTGTTCAACCCTTTTAATTTTTTGTTATAATTATGTTATACGAATATTACAATACTTAATATCTTTGCTTAATGTTTCCATTCATTTCAGGTATCTAGCTGCAAAAAGTGAAGCTGATCACTACATGAGGGAGCTAAAGCGAGAACAAGAAGAGATCATTAATGTCCCTGACATAGGTTAATTTAGAATGCTAGCCAGCTGTCTAGCTTAATACTTCTCTCTCTCTCTCTTTTTTTTTTTTTTTTGTCCATTTTGTTTCTTCTTAGTGAAGTTGGGTTGATCGTGCAATTAGTTTTACATTCAATTGCATGCATGCAGAGGCTGCTGAATGTGCAGAAATTCTAGCACAGTATGGGGCAGAGCCTCATGAGTATGAAGGTGTGGTCAATGCTTTAAAGAGGAACCCAAAACACTGGCTTGATTTTATGATGAAGTAAGCATATGTTTTATTTTGTTTTAATTTGTAGATTATGTTAATTAAGTGTAAAAGACCCCTTTTTTATCTACCTTTTACTAAAAGCATTTTCTCTATATTCTTTCATGCACAGTTTCTCACGCTTATGGAGGATTTTTTTTTTTTAAAATCTGCAGGTTTGAACTTGGATTGGAGAAACCAGATCCAATGAGAGCATTTCAAAGTGCAGTAACAATTGCCTTATCTTACATAATGGGTGGACTTGTGCCACTCTTGCCTTACATGGTGGTTCCAATTGCAAGAGAGGCCATGGTTGCGTCTGTCATAATCACCATTCTAGCATTAATGATTTTTGGCTTTGCCAAAGGTTATTTCACTGGTAATCAGCCCTTCAAGAGCTCCATACAGACTGCTTTCATTGGAGCTGTTGCTTCTGCAGCTGCCTACAGCATAGCTAAAATTTTCAGAGCTTGATTTTCAGCTTGTATGCATATCCTTCTATGTTTAGTGTTTGGGCAAAGTTATCCACTCGTATGTTTTCATCTAATAAATTCATATTTGCTGCAAAAACTAAAAATAATTATATCTTTTAATTCTGGTGTCAAACCTAAAAAATTTTGTATAAAAATTTATATTCCAATTAATATCCCTCACATAAATTAACTTGTGTTGTGTCGACACCTAAAAGCCATAAGTTAAATAACTGATCGACTTAATAAAAAATAAAATATTATGATGAAACCACATCATTATATATAGATACATGGCATTGCTGGTCCTCTAAACACAATTGGCAGGTATATATATATATATATATATATATATATTAATGGTTTCCGAATATTCAAAGGTCAGAAAAAGTATCCTACGGTAATAAAGAACATGGATACAGTGTTGCAACTTAAAACTATGTTATTATCCAAATCTACATTCATTAACCCTTTAATCAATTATTTAATTTTGCTCCTACCGTAACCATCACTATGGATTATTTAACCCATGCTATTTAGCGAAGCCACGATTGGTGGTCAGCCGAATCTGTTTGTTCATCGCTATAAAATACGACTTTTTCTTTTTAGGAATTAGTGGAGCACCATCCAAGCTTTTTTCATGGTTAGAGATATTTTGGCAGCAACATTAATTATTATAAGCTAGCTCCAACTTTCATTTTACCTTTTATTCCTTATCAAAAGCCTTCTGTCTGTTTTCAAATGAACGATATGGTATATATAGGAAGAATTTTATTTAGTTGGAACGATATTAATAATCTTTTCCCTTTCAAACAAGTTATTTTTGTTTTTAATATTATATACACAATTCCAATCAATCCAATGTATCAAAGTTTAATACAAAGATTATTGAAGCCTAACATAATAATAAATTAATAACTCCCGTAACTGGCAGGATGACTCGAACCATTTATCTTAAATTTTAGGGAGAAGGACCCAATCAAAAGATGATTGGCTTTTGATCAAATTATTAATTACTCTAATTGAGGAAGGTTAAGTTGGGTCTTAGCTCAAACCATTGGACGCCAAATGCCCAAAAATGATAGAGAGTCATTAATTATTGGTATCAAATTATATATGACATCTTTCAAACTATTGAGTATTGTTGATTATTTTATTTCAGATTTTGAATCTAAGGATAATTTGCAGCCTAGCATTCCCATTCGGAGTCTTTTGAAATAATTGTATGGATCACAAGACCAACTGCTCATTTATTTACGTAGTAAATAAAAGAATTAACAAAAAATAAGTTTTTTTAAGTACTTTTTAAATAAAAATAAATTTATATTATTTTAATAAATTCATATAAATATAGATAGAGAGAGAGAGAGAGAGAGAGAGAAAATAGGGAGGAGGGGGTGGCTAATCATAATACTTCGTACATGTGTTGAAGGAAGTTTATTCTGGATGTCATTTTCAAATTATTATTTATATATAAATAATTTGAGCGTAAATTTAACTTCTAAACTTAAAAAAAGGTGAAAAATTCTGTCACGGGAGAATTGAAGGGGCCCAAGCAACTTTCCTTATTATGGAATCAATGCCCACAACATCCCAATACAAACAGAAGAAAGCCAAACAAAAACCTAACGCCCCAATCAAAGTCCCGTACACACAGGCCATAATCGACGACCCGCCATTAATCAATAGTCATAAGTTATTCTCTCCTTTTTCTTTTAATTATTCTACTGTACTTAACATATAAAATAAAATCCAACCATCTCTCTGAAATCAATTCAATTCAAATTTCAGATGGCGAACATAGAGCCAGAGAAGCAGACCCTTCTTAACCAGCACAAAGAGAAACACTTCACCGCCGGCGAGATCGTGCGCGACATCATCATCGGGGTATCCGACGGCCTCACCGTGCCCTTTGCCCTCGCTGCCGGGTTATCCGGAGCCAATGCCACGTCATCCATTGTCCTCACTGCTGGCATCGCCGAGGTGGCTGCTGGCGCCATTTCCATGGGACTCGGCGGGTAATTAACGCTATTTACTGATGTGATGACTGATTATGTGTGTGTGTGTGTGTGTATATATATATATATTTATATTTTTTGAATATTATTTATTATTAGGGTGGTTTTTACTGTATTTGCATTATAATACAACAATACACGTGACAATTGAATATTCATGCAGGTATCTGGCGGCTAAGAGTGAAGCTGATCATTATGCGAGGGAGTTGAAAAGAGAGCAAGAAGAGATCATCACTGTTCCCGATACGGGTATTTTATGTTTTGTTATTTATTTACTTTTTACTAATTCATTTATATTAATAATATTATATATATTGTCCATTGATGCGGTGGGGTGGGTGGGTTCGTTTTGATTTGAAATTTCAGAAGCGGCTGAGGTGGCAGAGATACTGGCGGAGTATGGAATAGAGCCGCGTGAATATGGACCTGTTGTTAGCGCTCTGAGGAAGAACCCTCAAGCTTGGCTTGATTTTATGATGAAGTAAGTAATTGTTATTCCATTCTCCTAATTCTTGTTTTCTTTCTTCTGTTTTGTGTCGTTAAATTTGTCAAAAAAGTTTTGAAATAGTTTGATTGAATGAAAAAGTTCCATCCATTACTATGACTCTGATGAAGTATTGGGACAGCCGGAGAAGTTGAATCACCTTCTGAAACGACAACACCATGGGCTAGGAGATTAGAAAGCGTGGTGCTGATTGCTTAAGCCATTTGGCCCCTACTGACTATTATTATCTGCTGCTGTTTATTTATTTATTATAACACTACACGACTACACAATACAACTACTGTTGCTTAGTTAGTTTGCTAGCTTGCTTCCTCCTCATCCAACTTGGGAACTAGAGATTTGTCTTTATGACACAAAACCGGATGCTTATTTTGTACACTTCCTCAATGAACCTCGATTTATTCAAAGCACTGATGATAGCATATCAAATTTCTATAAACGGAGAGATAAGAGGATATTCTTCTTCAATGTGAAAACAACAATATTCTTAGTGGTCCTGCTGATTAATTTGATATTAGAGAAGCAAAGTTTGAGTGCTTTCAACAATAGAGTTTTATTGGTTATTCTCAATAAAAAAGGGGGAGTGGGTGGTTGGAGGAAAAAAAAAAGGAGAGGTCATATTGGTATGGGGCTTCAGCCCACTCTTACAAACTTGGTTCGGCCTATAAATCGAGTATTTCTTTGACCTTGTAATTTCGAGGGCTTGGGATACAATAACGAAAGATATTGGTTTGTGATTTGTGAATGCAGGTTTGAATTAGGATTGGATAAGCCAAATCCAAGAAGAGCGTTGCATAGTGCACTAACCATTGCAATTGCTTATATTTTGGGGGGAATACTACCCCTTATTCCTTACATGTTCATTCCCAGGGCTACAGATGCCGTGCTCGCATCAGTCACTGTAACCTTGGTGGCATTGCTGATTTTTGGCTATGCCAAAGGTTACTTCACAGGAAATAAACCTGTCAGTAGTGCCCTCCAAACTGCCTTCATCGGAGCCATTGCATCCGCTGCTGCTTTTGGCATGGCTAAGGCCGTAGCTTAAAAACATGTTATTTATGTAATCTTTCCTACCTGCATTTTAGAGACTCTTGTTTTTTCGTGTAATGAATTTACGTTTGCAAAAATGGAACCACCAACGAAAAAAAATGCACGAGAATGCTATCTTCCAGCCTTACAACAATCTAATTTTTGGGCTAAAAAAATGCATAACAACGTAAGACTTCATTAACAAGCTTCGACTCAAAACCGTGAATTTGATATTCTTATTGAGATGAATGGACAAATTAAATCATCAATATTGCAGTTCACAAAGGACTAACAGTGAATTAATTATGATGAACAGTACAAAAAAACAAAATCAAAGGATTTTGGGACAAAGTCTGCTATCTAAATGTAGTTATACCATGATCAGCACTAATGAACAGTATGACGAAATCAAGCTCTAGAAATTCACAAAAATTTTGAAATTCACAATATTTGCAGACGCAGAGAGTGAGAGAGAGAACATCAACTGATCGGGGTTGAAGTAATGCCTCTAGGCCCAAAGAACTAAACCAAATATGTACAAAAGTGGAAAATATGAGATTGTATAGCAGGTGAAATGTGTAGGAACAACACCCTAGTTCAATAGGGAAATACAGCATTTCCATCAAATTAATAAAGATTTGAGACGAACTATATTTGGGTTAAAAATGCAAAGCCACAATATAAAGTGGCATCCTCAACAGTTTCTTTATATAGCTATAAGAAAATCATTTGAAACAATTACCATGCCATTTCTCCCCAGTTGCCCCAGAGAGAAAATCAAGTAATCATGCAAAGATCTGTAGACGAAACAAATAAGTTTGACCGTCAGATTAAACTTCAAGGTCAAATCAACATGAACTTTAGAAAAAGTCAAAATTGCTAAAATGTCTCAAATAAGATAGAGATCTCCATGACTAGTAGTAAATCATATGCATGCCAAAAAAGTGGCAACTTACTGTAAGCTGATGAAGAGCTCCCAAGGATGTCCTCCCTACCAAAATCTTCAGTGTTTAAAGTTTGTATTACTTTCAGAAGCCAAAACTTCCATTTTCTGAGTCAGAAATTCCAAGTTTCGGGCATTCTCCGGTTCATTGTCAAAGTTCTGAGATTTGTCCAATTCTTGTAGTAAAAGTTCCAAATTATAAAGCCTCTCCAACTCAGAACCAGATACTGCTGGCTCAGCTTCCATGTCTATATGTCCTTCTTTATGCACCTGTTTATCTTTATATACCTGAGTATCTTCAGAATTCTCCGAAATTGGATTAGCTAAAAAAGGCTTTTCCCATTCACCATCATTATGTAAATCAAATGGAATGAATGGGGCCTGATTTTCATCCATTAGCATTTTCAAGAAGTCAATATTCATGAATACATCTTTCATGCCATCAGAAGTATCAGATGCCATTTGATTTCCTGAATCTGTCACTGGTTTGAGAACAGGCTTTGGTGTTTCATCTATTGGTGGCTGATATCTTACTAACATATTATCAGAAGCTATTGGTTCACCAACCTCTGTAACTTCTTCGAGCATATTGCCTGCTTCAGCCATACGCCAGTTATTTTCTTTTGGTTGAAGTAGCTGAACCAAAAACCCTGGATTTTGCATGGCCATCACTAAGAATGACAACATCTGCTGCTGACTTTTTTCCATTCCTTGAACACGGTCCCTCAAGAGAAGCAACTTATTATCTGCAGTCTCCTGGTACTGCCTAAGTTTCAGCAACTCCTGTGTAAGTGCATTTTTACCGGCCTTCAAATTCTCAACTTCCTTCCATAGTGCCAAATGGTCAATTTTCTCACATGGTTCAACCAACTTTTCTGACTGCTGCAATCGCTGCTCAGATCCTTGGATATTTTTCCTTCTACAAATATTGTTCAACAAATGCTTCTGACCTCTAATGAATCTATCATTTGCAAATTCCCAACGATCTGTGTCGGTTTTTCTAAACCCCTGGGAAAAGCTTAAAGTAAGTAATTTTTTCAATGGTAACTAATATTCCAAATAATTTAATTTCAAAGACATGCATTCACATGTGCAAACTCAGATGTGACCGAACACAAGATAACACATGAATTTCTACTATTATGTTAGCAAATATTGTTGTTATCTGTAGCCCTTATTGAAAGCCTGTACTGGGTCTTGTGACAGATGAATTACACCTATTATGTACAACAAAAGATGCCCCCACCGTCCTTGAGAAGGACTTCTAAAACATTACTCTATCTGATAGTAATGTCTGAAAATAACATGGTCTATGGTCTAAAATTATCCAACGGTTAGAGATATCAAATTAAGAAAGGCAAGCAAGGACAATTAATTGTTAAAATTTTCTAGAGAAAATGCCATCAACAAATGTCTTAAGATGATTGTGCTTTTGATCATGGCTAGAAGAAGACGTCACTAATAAGGCCAGAGACTCAGGTCATGGAAACAAAAAGATAAGATAGAACAAGCTTTGCATTTTTTTTTTTCCCTTTTGGAAAAACTAAGCACAGATCAGGAAACTACATTTCCCGCATTCAAAAAAACAACAAATCCGAATTTATCAAAATTTGCTATGCTTCCACTGTATGGTAGCCATTTAAGATCAAGCAGTTATTAATCCAAGAATTCAATTTCTTAATATGAATCTTAAAACCTCACAACAGTCAGTGGTAATAACTCTAGAAACAATTAGTCTCTGTACATTCATCGCTTAATGCATATTCCATACCTCAGAATAAGAATCTCCTTAGGCTATTCCACATACGTTGTTACACTTAGAAAGAGATCTCTATACTTAAAGTTCACAAGTGCCGTGTTACAGTTCCTTATTTGTACCAGAAACAAAATGGAATGAATACCCTAGAGTCATAGTAAGGGCATTCAGTTTCACCCATCTTGATCAACTTAAACAAGGTTAAGTAAGAATTCAATGATACATAATATTTTTGAGCCAAAACAGTTATAACTGAAAAATATTAAGTGCTAACCATGAATACACATATAAAAAAATTCTAACAAGAAAATCCACAACAGTCTAAGCAGTCACATCACTCCTAATTAGCAGACAATGAATGCAAGAAATAACCACCTAATAACAACATTCATCACCAATAATTGTATGCCTACTACCAAAATCAAGAAAGTAATGTGAACCATAATTGTGGAAAACCAATTTGTTTTTGTTTCTCGCTAAACACATCTTTTGAGAGCTAAAATAAAAGTCACTACAGCAATCACCTAACACTCGAAACCTTCTAAACTTTCAACTGAATCAAATGGAATAAAAAATAAATAACTTTCAAGAAGAAGAACTTCATCCAATTTTATAAATGCTCATTATGAATCATGGCAAATATCTCCTGAAGTGTCGGAAAATTGATGCTTAACAAAACAAACATGAAATCTTTGGTAAACATATCTAACAACCAGATTAGCTCTGCATTCTCCCATCCTCAAATAACAGAATCGAAAGATTCTTAAAACATAAAGAGAAAATTCTGGAACAGGTCAAGCCAACATCAATAAGTAGGCACTGCAATGCAAAGAGAATTGCTCTTAAGGAACGTATTTTAAGCACGCAAAATCAGAGAGATGTGATATAAATATTCTATTTTGTAGGTATCAAAGACAGAGCATGAATGTACAAAAATTTGAAGGAATTTGTACTAAAAGATATAGAATGGCGACCACTTCGGAGTATACCATGTAGATGCAATTCACAAGTTCAACAAGCATCAAGGGTTAAGCATTGAAGCAGTCTTTGATACAAAATGTTCAGACAATAAAAAAGGATTTATAAGCAAAACAAAAAGGAGAAGTAAATAAAAGAATAACATTAAATCAATTGAGTTTTCCTTGTATGATTTACCATATCATATTCTTCACTTCACCCTACTTGAACCTAAAGTTATGTCAAAAAGTGTACAAATTCCTCAACTTCTATATTATCAATAGATCAGATGAACAAAAAGACAAATTATTCAAATTCTTAGAGCCAATGTGCAATTTTTTCAGAGAGCCAACAAAAAACAACAACATAGATTAGAGCACAAAACCTACAAAGCGATACAGAATCTCATAATAAAAAATATAATTACTAAAAAAAAAAAGGAGAATTCTCACTACCCCAATATCAATCACAACACAAGCACAAACACCCACTTCAAAAAAATATCCACATAATTCCAAAAAAGAAAAATCGAAACAACTGTCGCATAAGACCAAAACCTGATTTAAAATTGCCCACAAAAGCAAAAGAAGAGACAAACAAATAAGGCTCACATAGATATTAAGTTGCCTGATGAAGCTAGAGAAGTTGCTGTGCTTGAAGTACTTGGGCAACAACTGAACTGAAAACTCAGTTACGTCCCATATTATAAAACTGTCATTGCTTTGACCCCAAGAGATTATCGAGTCGGTTGACTCATCATCAACCATCTCATAGCATTTGTTTAGAAAAGGCGCCACTGAATTTGACCCATTATCGTTAGATTTCACCATTTTCAAGCAATTATTTACTCAGAAACCAAGAAAAACCACAAGCGAGAATAATAAATATAGAGAGGAATGAGACGTACCCTTTTAAACTAAATGAAGGAAAAGGGTAAATCCGGAATTCCATAAAAAGGAATTGTACGGATTTGTGGCTCGCCAAGTTAGGAATATACCCGGAAATCAGAACTTGTTGGGGAGTAACATGGATAATAACATTGAGGCCAAGATGTTTTTGCAAAAACCACAAGTAAGATGTAATTTTCTGTTTATTTAAAATTAAGGTCTAGCTCCATTAGTATGGAGTGACATTCTTAGAATTTAGGTCCTAAAATTTAAATTTCAATAGGTTTGTGGATTATTAATTAAAAAAAAAAAAGTAAATTTGCTATTTATTTTCACACAATTTCAACAATCATATCACATGAGAAATTTGTTATGAAAATGAGTTATATGAGATTTCAAATCTAGGGGAAAATTTCTCAAAATTAAATTATAGTTCTAAAAATATATTGTTTAAGATCAATTAAATGATTGGCTCTCGTTACAATTTGGTAATAAAAATCTCTGTTTAAAATTTAATAAAGATTAAAAAAATGAAAATTGAATCTAAAATAACTTTAGTTAAATTTCTTTAAAATTGATTGATTGGACTAAATATTTAAAAAAAAATGCTAAACCCCATATGCCCAACCCTAAACTAAACTTTTTATCTAGAGATATGTTTTGGTATTTTTTTAAATATTAACAAATGAATGATATTAAAAACAATTTGATTTGAATTTTGCTCACCAATTTTTTTTTAAAGATAAAACAAATAAATAGTTTTTCACACAAGTTATTATTGGTAGATTTCATTAAAATTAGTTAATAGAGTTATTTATTCAACTGTTACACAAACTAAAATTTACTCTCTCTTTTTTTTTTTTGGCTTTTATGTGTATAATAACTATTTCAATGATGATATTAATGTATTCTAAAGGAAATTTAACTGTGGAGAATAGGGAGAAGGCTACATGAAGAGAAAAGTAACCGTATGCTTGTGATTTTGTTAAATTTTAGGGGTTCACATGATATTATCCCGAGCCGGTGTAGGCAAAAGATTTTGTAGGATAGGACCGGGTGCCATTTGATAACGAGCTACTACCAATAGCTTAGTAACAAGTGTGCCCAAGGATTGATTTTACTGAATTGTCCTGTTGTTGGCAAATTGGAAGGAAGTTGGAAAGTGTTGTGAAGAGTCGAGTGCGCGTCACTGCGTCAGTTCCAGAAGTCTTTGTCTTTGATCTTTCTTTTGACTTTTCTTGGCCTCATCTTAAAAAAGAATTAAACACATTTCCTTTGAGAAAAAAAACATATAAATTCGTTTACAAGTTAGTTCAGAATGTAACAAGAAATTTTTGGAAAATTTATAAAAATGACCACTAAAATTTTTTATTTTAAAAAATTGATCCCTCTAATTTTTTATATCAACATTTGCCAAAAAAAAAAAAGAAAAATTCCAAATTATCCTCCTTATTTTAGAAACAACTTATCTTCATCTTTAGTTAAGGTTTTTCCATTTTAATAATCACTAACAGTGGCAAATAGAAGAATAGAAAAAGAATAGAAAAATCATCGGTAAGACTTGAGTTCATCGGAATCTAGCACTAATTGTTGACAAATCTAAGAAATTAAATTTAAGAGTCAAAAGCTTAAGTAAACTAATTACATGAATTTTTGTATAAATATTGTGTATTTAATAAAATTTCTCTTAAGTAATCTGTAACATGAAGTGTTAAAAAAGGGCGACGAGGCGTTTTTGGAGTTGTGTTGTGTTTTGCGCGTACGAGATCAGTCTATTAATGCAATGTTTGTCGTATATTTCAACCCTAAATTTTGGTGTAACATGCACCTTGTCGCACCTAAATGCAGTTTTTATTTTTTTAAAATATTTTTAATGATTATTTTTTTTGTTGTATAAGAAAATTATTTTATTTTTTTAAGAATTTCAAAGTTAATGGATTTAGTTGTACTTGAATTGTGTTATGATAGTTGGTGGGAGACGTCGACAGATGGTCATATGGATTATTTTAATACTAAGAATATAGTTTTTTTTTTTGTTAAAAAAGATTGTATGTTTCCTCAGTTTATAGCAAGAGTATATGAAATTTTATAGATAAATCCTAATGAATATAGTATTACAACGAAGACAATTTTGAGGTCTAATAATACAATTTATCATGCATATTCACCACTAATGGACATATTTAATAATGAAATGATCAAAGTTGTATTACATTTGGCTTCTAATTTAGCAAACTGTAAATGCATCCCTATATTTGTTACTACATCTCCTCAAGTTCCGACCCAAAATATTGAGGCAATTATATAACCTATCTCTGTCTCGTATGTTGAAAAAAAAGTGTTACTAAGGATAATGTCGTTGCAGCAATATTACTCCTCACTCCATGACAATAATGACACTATTGATGACAATGACATTACATTAGTGAATGTTGGAAAATAGGTGTTATCACCAGAGATGTCATTAGAGGAATATTACTCTTCATTTCACAACAATTAGTCCTGCGACAATGATAATTCTATTGATGATATAGGCAATGTAAAAGCAGATTATGTTCATGCGGAGGTGTATAATAGTACAAGGGTCACTCACAGCCGTAGTCCAATTGATGTTGAGGGTATCGGTCCTTCTGATATTCCTTTTAACAATTAGGATGAGCGTCCGAATGATATTGCTACTAACAGTAAAGATAACCGATCTATTCTTCCGATGGGCCGTTGGACAAGGACAGTAGTTGATCCCCTTATAAGTCTTACTCTAATTGTACAATTAAACTTGTTTACTCTAAACTTTGTTAGAAGTTACAATTCATATGATATTAGTGTGGACAAGTTGTTCGCTGAGAAGAATAAGTTAATATTAAAACTAACCAAAGTTACCTTTCGGGATAAGTTTGATTTCAAAATTGCATGGTCCATAACTACACATTTTGAGACTCACAGTTCTTCGAAATTATATAAATGGCATATTCAAGAAACGAGACATTCGAATGAGCAAAATGTTTATTGGATGGCAAAAAGAATTGACAATGTACAAACATATCATAATGAGATGTTATCATAGATAATTATATCCAAGAAAAAAGATATACACTCTGAATAATATAAGAGTAAATATGCAATAGGAATACGGTGTCCAGTTAACATACCAGTAGGCATATCAGTTTAGAAAAGTTTATCTTAAAATTATTTTAGGAAATCCTATAGAGTTATATAACTTACTGCTCAAATACTCTCATGTTTTGAATGTTGCAAATGAGGGTACAATTACTCACCTTGAACATGATGGAGATAATAATTTCTTATACTACTTTGTAGTTCTTGGATTTTTCGTCAATGGTTTTAAATAGTATATTAAGCTCAAATACTCTCATGTTTTGAATGTTGCAAATGAGAGTACATTTACTCACCTTGAACAGGATAGAGATAATAATTTCTTATACTATTTTGTAGTTCTTCGATCTTCCGCCAAGGGTTTTAAACAGTATATTAAGCCAGTGGTTGCTGTAGATGGAACTCATCTGAAAAGACTTTATCGAGGAAGCATATTTGTTGCAATATGCTTAGATGAAAATAATTAATTGTATCCGTTAGCTATTAAGGTCTTGGATTCAAAAAATAATGATGCTTGGGAATTGTTTTTAACTAAGTTACATGGAGTGATTGACGATATACCAGAATTAATATTTATCTCCGATTGATACACTTCCATCAAGAAAGCTGTTCTTAAAGTATTCTACAATACTGCTCATAGCATTTATTTTTACCATGTCAAATGTAACATAAAGGCAAAATTCGGGATGTCCAAATCTATTTGGGATGATTTCGAGCTTATCTTTATAAAAGCCACAAAAGTATATGAACATGAAGAATTTAAAAATAACTTAAGGGTTTGTAGATGATTTACTCCAGTATAGCCAACTGTTTGGAGAATAATGTGAGTACATGTAATTGGGTAAGGTCTGAGTTCAAAAGTAGGAGATATAGTATTCTTACCACCAACATTGTAGAAAGTGTGAATTCTTTCACAAGAGGACCGCGAAAAATTTTTATTACTTATATTGTTGATCACTTTGGAAAAATAATGCAGCAATGGTTTGTGACAAAAAATTTGTAGCTGAATCGATAAATCTCAGTTAATAGCCTGGCAGATGAAATAGTCACTAAGAGGAAATCTCAGGGCGAAAAGATGATCGTTCGTTTTATATCTTCGCATCGATTCCATGTTTTTGGTGGTGGTATTAAGGAATGATTAATTGACATACATAATAAAACTTACTTATGTAGAGTATTCCAATTAGACCATCCCTTCTGTGCACATGCAATTGCTGCTTGTTTAATTACCCAAGTGGATTACTAAAGCCTTTGTTCTAATTTTTACACCTATAAATTATTGGTGCTAGTTTATGCACAACCAATAGATTCAGTTGATGATGTAATAGATTATGAAGTTCTAAATGAAATTCAAGAGATGCAAGTTTATTCGCCAGTAGAAGCACTACCACATGGCCATCGTAAAGAGTTAAGAATACCTTGTATCGGTAAGAATGTAAATTAGAGGACTGCGACATGTGAGTGGTGCAATAAATCAAGACATAACCATAAACAATGTAAAAATCATATTACATCGACTCAAAGTTAGTTGTATTGTTCTAAGTAATTATGTATCATCGATTCCATATTTCTTGCATATTGCACAATTATATGTAATAAATTTTTTAATGTTATTTATTATTATCATTATGAGTAATACCAAATTCTTTTTATTTTTATGCACAATTATATGTAATTAAGCACATTAATGACAAAAAAAAATTATACATTAATATTCAAATGATTACAATAGCTTATAATCTAATATTGCCATTAAATATATTTACAGCAATGTTCTTCTTAAAATACGCTACATAACTACTGTTGAAATCAAGCATAGGCCCAAATATTAAATTTAAAGTAAACATCAACAAAAATACACCGCAATCGCCACTACCAAGCTCTTATTGTGATACATCCTTAACTGCGGTGATTTTCCAGCAGTCAGCACATTGTAAGTCATATCGAATATTGCAGAATCCAACATGTTCTTGCAATCAAGAGAATATGACTTCAAATAGGATAAATTGATCTTTGTACATTTTATCACCACGAAATGCCACCAACGAGTCATAAATCCAGACCTTGTTGTTATGAAAGTCCATTCGAGCTAATACCCAATGACCACCACCAAGGTTAACAGGGATAAATACTAACATATAAAATTATTCATTATTTTTTTGTGTTTCTTACACCCAAAATAGTACAGTAAATAAAATAAAAAGAAGTACACATACCATATCTACATCTGTCAGCTATTTTGATATTTTAAACTCACGTCCACCAATATAACTATTAGAGTTATTGTTATATTATAATGATTCAACCACACATTCTCCATTGCTCCATAACTGTTTCAAGAACATCTAGAACATTGTTTACATAAAAAACTTTTATTAACATCTTATTTTCTGGTGAGGAATTATCAGCGGCAGTAACTCATTATCATCAACCCAAATGGCTTTAGAGAAGAAACTTTTGAACTCTATAAGAAAAATTAAGGTTTAGAAGCTTGTGATCAACATCTCTGTCAGTAAACCAAATAACATTTAGCCTTAGAATTGCATGCAAGGTAGCCAAATATTTGCTAAGTGTCATCATCAATTAGAATGAACTGTCATGCATTAGAGCAAATGTTTACCATGTAGTGTTTCAATGATTTGCCATATCAAAGTAGAAGTTTCGTGGAGCAATAATTTATTTTTTATTTTTCCTCTCTCTCTTTTTAATGGATGATTATTTGTCTTAAAATCCACAACCGATGGACCAATAAAATTATGAACTAAACAAGAATATAACAATTAATTTTTGAAAAAATAAATAAATAAAAAGACTCAGATAACCAACTGTTCTGAACCGTGTCATAAAGAAAGATGCAATGAAGTGGTTCTAGGTGAAATATATACGAAGATGTGCTCTCTAACAAATCCAAGAATATTGGTGCAAATAAAAATTAAAGAATGAGGTTTATACTAATAAATTTTAATTAAGGATATTTTTGTCATTGAAAGAGGTGTTAAAAGAATTTTATAATATTTTTAAATATTTTAGTGGGGTTAATAAAGAAAAGTGGTGTTAATAGGTATTTAAAGGGGTGTAATAATCCCACTATATATATATATATATACACCTAAATGAAATTATTATGCATATATATAAAAGCAACTTAATTATAAGTAATTAATTAATTTAAATGCACATTTACATACAACTGTTGATTTCTCTAATGTTGATTGTTTCAACAAATTTTCAATGTAATTCTAGCCAAACAACCTATGGGGTGAATTAGGATTTTCAAAAGCTTCTCCAATAATAAACATAATCCAACAACTCTAACCACCAAAATTCAATACTAATAACTATAACAATTAATATAAAGAAATAAGGATAGTGAAAACAAATAAAACGAGTTGTTATGTAGTTTGGCAAATATGCACATGTCCATGTCTCCAAACGATTTAAGTTTAAAGATTCTATTAACCAAACCTTATATTTCAAGGCTTTAAAATGAATATAATTGACTTCAAATGTGTCAATAAATCTTTACTCTTAAGATTATCCCACATCTCTTGATCCAAATATCTCCCACACTTTCAATTTTTCAATTTCACAAATAGAAATAATTCATACAAGATCAAATTCCTCACAAAAGTATAAAAAGTAAGTTATAACTCAATAATGAATTATGTAAGTAAACAAATGAAAACTTAAGAATGCTTAGAATAATCAAGTTTAAGCTCAGGAAAAATTGTGAAAATGGATTAGGGTTGGGTCTTATAGAAAAATTTTGAAAACTAACTGTTTAGAACACGTAACTCAAAATTTACTCAGAACATGCTTATCGATTAATCAAAATCAGTTTACCACTTTGTTGATATGACTACTTACTAGACACTCATTATGAAAAAATCAATTTGTTGCTTTAACTCAACACTATTTTGAAAGTTTTACATTTTAGTCCATATTTTCAGATTTTTCTATAATTACAAAAATGTCTAAAAGATTTTCAGAAATATCACTAGGACTATATAAATTACAAATTATAATATTCTCCTAGTCTCTCATAGTCTTTTAAATTTAGTGAAAAAAAATTACTTAATTGTAAAAAAGTGAAAAAGTTAACTTGATTATTCAATCATAACCACTTATTTCACTATAATATACTAGGATAACATCCTTATTATTATGTGCTTTGTTACCAATAAAATCAAGTTTATATGACTCTTTTGTCAACATCCAGTCATGAAGCATAATATTTTCTTATACAGCTACTAATATTATGTTTACTTATTGAAGTGCGAGTAAGGAGTGTGGATTTTTTCTACTTTAGTGTTTATTTCTATATTTTAAAGGAAAGTGAGACCCATCTTTATTTTTACGTTTTCTTTATTAAATTTTATATAATTATATTTAATAAAATGAAGTAAATAATATCATATTTATTTAAATAATATTATTATATTATTTTATAAAATTACATTTACTAAAAAAATAATAAAATCATTTAAATATAATATTATTATATTTAGTTAAAAATAATAATTTACATCGACTCTAAATTAAAATTACTTAAAAATAATATTATCATATTCATAGAGGATTAATAATATTATTATATACTATATTAATAGGTTTAGTTGCTTAGTTGACTTTACCAAGATGTCTTTTGGGTTGGGCTAGCAATGATTAGTCTGGGCCTGGCCCATTCTCTTTAATTTCAATCATAGTAGGGATTTTAAGACTTTTAACACCCTTTCAATATATTGATAAAACCACTCTCCCACGGAAATTATAATAAAGGACACACACAAATTTAATAAATCATTTTATATTTTCTTTCTCCTCTAGCTCTTTTCCTTGAACATGTATGCCTTTTTTTTCCTCCATGTAGTTACAAACTCCTCAAATTTATGACTCCCATCTATGAATTGGCTTACAAAAATTTAAAATAATCTATTTCTCTCTTTTTTTTTATTTAGATTTATTATACTTATTTTTGGAAGCTAGTGTTTTTGAGTTTTGTATAGAGGGAGTTTTATAGAGAAGAATTGAGATAACAAAACTTTTAAAAAAAAAAAAATTATCATCCAAAGAATTATTTATGTGGGTGAGGTAAGTAAACTGCAAAAGAATTTTATTTTTCTTTGGGTACCAATTGTACAAGAACTTTAAAGTGATAAACATTACAAATTCAAGGCTCAAATAAAAATATAGTTAATTTAGAGAGAAAGGGTACTTTTAGTATTAAATGGAGTATAATTATAAAAGGGATTTTAAAAAGATAATTGAGAGGTGTTAGAAGCCCGTCTCTTTTAATTGTATTCTATGTAGCCCGATGATAATCCTGTATCCTTAATTGGGGGACACAGATTTGAGTCCCAATTTTATCGTCTTCGAGTTATATAATTGCATAGGGTATAGATGTCTCCTCCTCAGAGGGGGGAGTAGATATCCTTCATATTATTACTGCGTATGGCATAATAGACTTGATCTCTAGTAATTTAGTAAATTCATAATTATAAAATATATTAGTAGATTTATGATTGTAATATGAAATATCAATAATAAAATGAAAAATAAGAGCTTCTCAACGACGTGTTGGATTAATAGTACTGTTCATGCAAAATGAAAGTGGTTTGGTTGAACTCAGAGGGTTCTGTTCAAGTCTCACTACTAAAATTACTGAATACCAAAAACAACAACAAAAATAATAAGATTAAGATGAAAGACAGATAACACGGCCTAGCGTCCAGTCGGTTGCTAACGATAGAGTTGGAGATTGGGCTTTGGATTGGATTGTTTGGGTGGGTCTTCACAAAGCTCCCTGAGTTGAACATACATTGCATCAATGAAAGATTCTGTCTCTTTTACTGGTTCCTCTATAGCTTGTTTCAGCTGGCTTAGTGTAGCACAGTATGCTTCCTGTGATGTTCAGTTTGTATACATATTGTTAAAAAAAAGAAGGAAAAAAAAGGTGAACTACATGTATATACATCACTATCAATATGTTTTAGTAGTACTGTAGATTAGTCAAACCATATGATCTAGAGAAATTAATGAAACATACCATGAATAGATCAAGTTCTGAAGAAGAACTTGGAATGGTAGCTTGGTTTAAATTTGCTGCGTTTGTTGTGCCAACCTCTCCTAATTCACCTAAACTCACCTGCAGACACTTTCAATACTGCTGCTCAGAAAGACACATTAATGATATCTATTTGCCGATAACCTAATCTTCCAAAACCCAAAAGAAAAAAAAATGTCATTCATAATGAAACTGAAAAATTATTTTTAAAAAAGAAGAAGAGGAAGAAGAAAGAAAGAAAGAAATAAAAGAGAAAGTAGTTAGCAAAATAAACAGGAAAAAAAAAATTCTGTGGGTGAACGTTTGAGTTAATAAAAGTTTTGGGTTGTGACAACACTGGTGATCTTTTAGCTAGGATTTTTTCAGTTTAATTAAATAGTGTGGTCCATGCAAACAAACCAGTAATATGTGGGTTGTTTGATGGTCCCAACTCTCAAAAGCCTTGTTTTGCTATCACATTTGCACAAATTTAGAAAGAATGTAGTCAGTGATCAGTAGCACACACATGACACATACAGTTATACCCAACTCATCATATGAAATACAGACTGAAAGAACTACACAGAGAGTGATTGATGGAGATATACATATCGATAGATACCTTCAGACAGTTCAAATGAGTCTGAATCAGAACGCCATACAAAGGGTGGCTTGAGATTCTCCTCTTTAGAGTCTCTACATCTTCTTCTTCAACATCACCAACAAATCCCTTCTTACCGTTCTCATCACTAACGATGTTATTAGCTTCCATTTTTCTCCCCTGTATCCTTTTGATTCACTACTCTCTCTCACACACATAGAAAATAGCATTGCCATTTTTGGATGTATATAGTAGCTAGCTATGCTCTGCATGACTGCAAATTCAAGCGTACGGAGTTCCTTGCGCTTTCTTTTCTTTTTTTGTACAATTTGGAAGCAAATGAGTAATAATCACAATGTGTACATGCATGCAAGGTGAAACTTGATAAAGGAGAGAGTCAGTGATATGAACTGACAAAAGCTTTTTCTACTGCCTCCCTCTTTTTTGCCCGAAAACTACTTCTCAAGGGATTTCTTTTGTTTTTTTCCTCTTTTCACCTCGATTATTGGGACATTAAATTTTTAAATAGCAACTCGTATATGGAAAAAAATTTAACACAGAACGGGAAAATGAGTAACAGACACATGATCTGGCCTTTAATTACTGTTCATATGTAGACTTTTGTATTTTGTTGCATCATTGTTTTCACCAAGATGAGATCTTCTATCACCTTTTCTGCTTGAAATCGGGTCAGTCAGATTCTTTGAATAACTCAGCTTTTGCTACAGTACTAGGTGGTTTGAATTATAAAGTTTTTTCTTGGAGAATGAAATAATATTAATAATAATGCAGAAAAAAAGAGCCAAAAATGTCCTAAAATAAAATCTTTCATTTTACTAATCTTAGGCCAATTTCGAGAGCATGCGACATCCATTTTCATGATTCAGCTTAAATAACTTTCCTAGTGACGAAAAATGATACAATTTGTAACTTGTGATTCACACAAAAAAGTTCAATGGCATTTTATTTTATTTCATTATTTACATTTTGAAGAAATTAAAAATTTTGTAATATGACTCCTTGTGAAGAAATAGGAAGAGAAAGTATCTTTTTTTTTTTATTATTATGAGAAAAGATGTTCTGGGAGATCAAGTTAGTGAGATTTTATTTTGAATGAAAAATGAATGAATTAAGGTCCTTATACTATTAGAACTCTCCTTGAGATTTTGAAAATGATGTGCACGTCTGTGAATGTTACTGTGTTGTATGTTTTCTTTTTCCCTTTTTTTTTTTTGACAGATTTGTTCTTGTTTGGTTAAAATGTGTTCTTTTCATTATTTCTATTTTTGTAACAATCAATATATTTGCTTAGTTGTAAGAGTTTTTTTTTTTTTTGGGAGCAATTGAAATATTTTATACAATGAAATATAATATCCCCAGTAGATGAATAGAATGGAAGGCATTAAATACATTAACACAGTTAAATGCCTTCCATTTCTTGGACTCTTGGATAGACAATATCCCCAAAAGATGAATAGAATGGTCGATAATTAATTACATTAACAAGAACAATGAATTAACAGTTAAAATCATTCAACATGTTGCAAGTAAGGAAAGAGCGAATTGCTCTTGCCCAGTACCTTGATAGTCTCAATCGTCAAGGCTTCGATGATGTAACGTTGAATCTCCCTCAGAAAACTTATCAGCCTATGCAAAATGCCGCCGAGTAGATGCTTCGTATCGGTAAAGAAACTATGACCCCATACGAAGCGAATGATTTTGTTGAATGATTTGAAGATTCACGGGGATGAAAGGCGAGGGCGGCGCGATGCCCTACTACATCTTCACGGGCTTTGGGGATTGCAACACACAGTTTGGTTGCCGGGTTGCACACGTTTTAGTAATGTAAACGGAGGCTGAACAATAGAATCAACCCATTGCAGCAGTCAACCACATTATATGGGAAATATTCGGATGGTAAGAGACTCGTTAAACACTCTACGAATCCTTTATCACAAGTTGTAGCAACAACGTTGTCGTTAGCACATGCTTCATCAGAATAGGAAACATAGTCAATAAAATATTGGTGTGGCATTGCAGAGTGAAACACAAAACCAGAGAGAGGAGAAGGCGTCCGCAAAATTCTTGGAACATAAACATAAGAAATAAGATTGTCCCATGTTTTGCATACAATCTTGATCTTTACGGGCAATCGACAAAGAATATCAATCATCAAATCTTCTGATAAGTTTATTTGTGCCATTGTAAGAGTTAAGATCGTGAGGAAATTAATTTTTGTTGATGCAAATTTTTTATGAATGTACAATGATTGATTTATGTTTGAGACTTTCTTCTAAATTAAGTTTTGTGGTTTATTTTTTCTTACAGGTAAGTGTCTCAAATTACATGTTTTCTTGTGGTTAATTATTATGAAAAAATAATAATTGTTAGAGAGGAGCTGGTAAGGAGACTGGTGTGCCTACGATAGCCTTCCAATACTAAGTCTTTTAAATTTAGTTATGGAGAGAGAATTTAAAGAGATAAGGACAACACTTCTTTACCCATTTTTCTCTTACCCTTGGTGTGGAAAATTCTAACTTTTATATAGCTATTTTGATCCATGAGGTGGAGGTGCCATCATGTCATGTGGCACATCTTATTAACAAGTGTCAGCATAACCCTTACATAAATACATCTACCATTATGTATTAAAATATATTCATGACAAGTCTTTTTTTTAATACCTATTATAATTTTATGCTCTTGAGCTTCATTGGGCATGAGCATTTCGACTCTTATGTTAGTTCCTTATAAAGATGATTGATGTTACAACATTATATCTGTAAGTAGTATTTTGTAGAATTTATAAATTTGTTCGTAGGTGCATCTCGTAGAACGTTTTGCCCATAGGCACATTCCATAGAATACTTATTTGCTTATAAATTCATACTATATAATGTATATTTTACTCGTAGACACATTTTGTAGAGTGTCTATTTGTCGGTAAGCTCATTCCATAAAATATATATTTGCTAGTAGGTGTATTATGTAGAATGCATATTTTCTCTTAAGCTCATTCCATATAATATATTGCCTACAGACACATTCCATAAAATGTATATTTAACCATAAGTGCCACTATAACAAAACTAAGATATAGCAGCATGTGAAAAGTGCTACTAAGAAAAAAAAAAACCGTTAGCACTTTACAAAGTGCTATTTTAGCCCATGTTATTAAAAGTATTTATCTTTAGTAGCAGTTATGGAATGTTATAAATTTTAATTTTATAGCATATAATATAAGCTGCATATTTAGTTTTAGTTGCATTAGATAATTGTTATTATTACATATTATATAGTACTTAAGAAATACTATCAAATTGTCTTTTGTAGCATAATAACAATGTTGCAAATATGTTACTTGCAGCACTTTAATCATGCTACACATTTTAATCTAGTAGTACTTTAAAAATGCAATCGCATTGTCTCTCATGGCATAACAAAAATGCTACAAATTATATGACTAATATCATTTACAAAATGCTACCAAAGTTTTTACATAGCCTAAAAAAATGCTACAATATTGAATGATTTGTAGTATTAGTTGGATATTACAAAGTAGTGACTTGAAGCATTTAATTATTATAGATTGGTTGTTATCACAATTATTAAAAAGAATTTAAAAGCACTATTAATTTGTACATATTAATTTTTATAATAATACAAAAATTTTCTCAACTTACTCTTTATATAAGCAAAATATACTGTATATATAAAATATTGTATCAAAATAATAGTGTACAAAGATGAACATCATAATTTAATGATAATTATCAAGTACAAATACAAAATATGTTTAACTTTAAACATAATGTGCCATATATAAAAAGGCAATGATTAAAAAAAATACTATTTTATCTTCAATTTGAATTGGAAACTCCTTTACAAGTAGCATTTATCCACATGACCTACATTATAAATTGAAACAAAAATATAAGTACAAAAATTCACTTGCAAATAATAAATCTAGTAATAATTGTTTTTGTAAGTATTTCACTAGAAAATTTTAATTTACTATCATGATTATTTTTACTAAAGAGATTTCAACATAATATTTAAATAACTACAAAATTTTGGTGGCATAAACTTTCATTTTAACTTATAGTATTACACAACTATAATTTTGAGCAGTGAATTCAAATATGCAACTAATCTTGTGCTTAACAAAATTTGGCAAAGCCTCCCCTAAAACATGGACATTTCCTAAAACAAATTATAACTTATATAACATATATATCATCAATTCAACACTTCCAAAATTCTATTTTTCAGCCAATAATAAGTACTACCACAAGTCATTAAAAGCAATAAATAGCGCCTCAAACTCCATGTTGTCACATATACTGAAAAAGAACACGAAGAAATGCTCAAGAAAATAAATAAATTTAATGGACAAGAAATTATCTAAATATTGAATGATGCAAAATTCGATTTGTAGAGTTTATAACAACCCAGTCAGCTGGCCAAGCAACTGTACTACCAAAAGCTTCTTCAATGTATGTCATATAAGGTGTAGCTTCCATAAAAATTTCTCATGTTCTTTTGCTACATCTACCAAAATTCTCATGCCCTTTAGTCCACTAAGAATATGACGAGCAAGTGCTTTCGGATCACTTGAACACCAATGCCCTTCAGCTAGTACAACTTCAAAGCCCTCCCAAACAAGTAACTTGCATTTAATGATATTAGTCTTCATATTCACACTCTAGTACAATGAAATAATAATAAAATTATAATTTTAATCAATATCATTTATTTTAATTAACAGATAAATATTGTTGAATTTCAAATTCTTACCACAAGAACAGGTGCATTCAATTCATCATCACATTCTCAACTTGTTTGATTTTGACTCTATATATAAAAATTTCACAATTTAGATACAAAAAAAAAATATTATGCATTTAAATTATGCGTCTACCAATGATTCTTTAAATTCTATATTTCTTCTCTCTTCTAAAGAATCTATGTCTCCATTTTCTATATATCTAGCTGAAAATAAATTATATGTATCTGACATTTTTTGTTCTTTTTGTTATCCATCAATTTCCCCATGATGAAACCAAATTGTGTATGTCGGATCCATACCCTCGATGGCCAAATTCTCATAAACTACCTTAATAGTTTGATGACTTAAATTTCGATAGTCTTTAGAAGGGCACGACATTTTTTTCAAGATAACTATTATTTTTTTTCAGCCATCATCACAAAATTCCAAGGGGCATTCATTTATTCATCTGTAACTCTACCAAATCAAATGCCAAAAGCATGTTAACAATGTATTTACAGTATATTGGACAATAGAAATATCCTCATTACCTGTTTAAATATACCAACTTTTTATTCATCATCTTAACACCAATGGATAATATTTTTACTGTAGTTTTTTTTATGTACACTCATCATGAAGTAATTTTCAAAAGTAACATCATAATTCTATATATAAATAAATAGAATGACAAAAAGGATATTGAAAACAGTAATGTATGACTAAGATTATAAGAATAATATGCAAAATTAAAAAAATATTAAACTAAATTAAAAAGAAAAAATTCAATGCTATATTTTGAGCAACTAGTATAACTAAAAAATAACTCAATAAAAAATTTAGAATTTTAAAAAGAAAGCAAAAGAAAAACAAATAAGCAAATAACAATAACAATAAAAACAACACCACCACCACCACCAACAACAATAATATTAATAATTTGACAAGAAAATGTCGAAACAAACACATTTTCGTTAGCAAGGATAAACTACTTGGTTAATCTATAATTGGCCAAAAGTTACTGGAGCAAGAGATGGGTCTTCTTCAATTAAGAGGCATTAGTTTACAATATCAAACCCAGGGAAAAAAAATTAGCTTCAATTATTTTTCTACAAAACCCCAACGCACAATTTTAAGAGAGAAATTGAAAACAAAAGAACAATACAAAAATTTAAAAATCCAAAAGCAAAACTTGTAAATTACCTTGATGAAACTATTTTTGGAACCAAAATCCATAAATGACTTCTGTCAAACTCAAGTTATTTGGAGATTCATTTGCCCAACAAATTAATGGATGATTAGGTAGTACGATTTCTTAGGAATTTTTGAGGGATTAGGATTTAAGGCCTTTAGTCCCTTTAATGTGTGGAGAGTACAGCTTGAAAAGAGAAGAAAACAAAAGCTTTGACTTTTGGGTGGGTGTTAACGTGGATGTGGAGACAAAGGCAAAAGGTTTTGAATTAATTATATTTTTTTATTTGACGGTAGATTTAGATTCCTGTTGAATTTTTTACTCATTTTTAGTAGCACCTCTTCTGTGCTACTAAATTTATGTTTATATCATAGCTTTTTCAAAATACTATATTGTTAAATGCTACATAGCTCTTCTAAAATACTATTATTTGATATTTTTTTTCAAGTGAAACATAAATTTGTAACATTTACAAAGTGCTACATTATTAAAAAATTTATGGTAGCATTTGCTATATGTTACAAATTAAATGTTATATATATCAAAAAAATAATAACTATTGAGTAGTCAATAGTAACTTTTTTGGACAAAATGCTGCAATAAAATGACATTTGGTAACATTAAACAAAAAAAAAAAGTGTTACAATCTAATGCTACTAAAGGTGATATTTGTTGTAGTGTGCATTTCGTAGAATGTTTGTTGTCCCAAAGACTCGTTCTGTAGAATGTTCATTATCGCGTAGGCACATTCTGTATAATATTCGTTATGCTTATTTTGCCTATATGCTCTTACTTAAAAATATTTTTTAAGTGTCCAAGTTATTCTTTATAGAAAAATTGATCTATGTTCTTTCTTTGTATGCTCTTACTTAAAAATGTTTTCTAAGTGTGTAGGTAATTCTTTATAGAAAATTGATCTATATCATTCTTTAGAAAGAATAGACCTAGGTAAGTTTCTTCTGAAAACATGCCATTGTATTTTGTTGAAAACTCACTCTTTGGGTATTTTACTTAAAATGGATTTAGGTCTTTTGATAACTCAATGAAATAAGAGTTATCATTGCATTTTAAAACTTAAACTAATATTATTTAGAGAGTAAATGATGGATTTTTATCTGATTTCGGGTTATATTTTACATATGATGGATCGTTATATAATTTCATATTATATTTTACATGAGCATCCATTTAAGTTTAGTTTTAATAAATTAGTGTGTTTTAGATCATTATATATTTTAATTAAGTGTATTATTGTAGGTGACAAACAATTTAAACTGTATGGATGATTGTTGCAGTAGTAGAATTACAAAGAATGACAAAAAACTTATTTGTAGAAGGATTAAATCAAGTATGAAGCAGAGAAGACGTTATAGGTATTGTTGCAACAACCATAAAGCAAGCAAATAGAAGACTGATATAGACTGTATATGTTAATTGACAGAACTTGCTGCAGCGGTTACTACGTTGTCATTATCATGTGAAAACAAAATAATGACAAGTGCACAAAAATTTATGCAGTCCTAAGTTGTTAAAAGGTAACACGTGTCTATATATTTTTGGTTGCCCTAATACCAAAATATAAAAAGAGCACATAGGAGAAAAAGAAAGGAGGAGAGGGCGACTACACACAATAACAAGAAAACAAATAAAAAGAGTTAAGAGATCTAAGCACTGTAGCAGAGAGTTTCAGCAAGGAAGAAAAAGAGATTGCAAGTAGAAAAGAGAGTTGTAAACTTGGAATTGCAATTTCTATATTTGATTATTTTTATTTTTCTTTGAGAATGAATTTAATGTTAGAAACGTGTATTATCATTGTTTCTTCATCCATCATGACCTAAAGTAATATACTTGAGTATTAAACAAGCTAAATGGTTAATTGACTACTATATATGTGTGTGTTATTAGAATATGTTATAATATTTTATTTTTATTTTACTTATTGCAATTTACTATTTCGACTGATCACTCATTTAGTGGATACTAACTAAGAAACAGCGTAAAAAATGTCTGACTTAGTGGAATAAATCAAGACAATACATAGTTTTAAGTTGGGTTTCTCAATTTGAGTTTATCTCGATTTGAATAGGGTCATGCTTGATCTAAAATTAGTAAAGAACTAAACATAAAAATTTACTTCGTAGGGTTAATAGAATGTATAACATATAATGTTATATTTTATATTAATTTAACAACTAAATATTGTTAGATTGCATATCAATATAAGATATCTAACATGCGACAACTGAAGATGCATTAAGATTATGTCTAGTGTTGTAGTCGATGCTATAACAACTGTGCTTTAATTGATAAACAATCAATAATTGTTAAGTGAGTTTAAGCATTCAACTACCCATTTGTTATTGAGTATATTTTTTTGTTTGATCTTAATTTTTCTTTACCGCTTTTTATTATTTGCATAACTAGTTTTATTCGGTCTTTAAGTTCATTATTTATTTTATTTTATTTTTAGTGCACCAGTAAGATTGTTGTAGTCAGTTCGATAATATCAATCCTTGTGGAGACGATCTAAATACTTATCATTATATTACTTGTTGTGTCTACTTGCACATTGAGACCTATAATAATACATATGCACATACATTAATATCATTTTTTTATAAAGAACGAACCCATATTACTCTTTATAGAAAATAGACATATGTCATTCTTTATAATAAATGGGCCTATGTCAGTTTTTGTAGAGACATACTTTTGGTATTTTGTAGAAGACTCGCCCTTTGGATGATTTACTTATGATGGACCTAAGTCATTTTTTATAAAAAACGAACCTATGTCACACTTTGTAGAAAATATACCTAAGTCATTTTTTAGATTACTTTTTTTAGAAACACGCATTTGGCACTTTGTTGAAAACTCATTCTTTAGGCATTTTACTTATAATGGACCTACGTCCTTCTTTGTAAAGAACGAACATATGTCACTCTTTATAAAAAATAGACTTAGGTCATTCTTTATAGAAACACGTATTTGATGTTTTATTGAAAACTCGTCTTTTTGACATTTTACTTAGAATAGACCTAGGTTCTTTTTTATAAAGAACAAACCTAAGTCGCTTTTTGCGGAAAATAGACCTAGATAATTCTTTCACTCTTTGTAAAAGCATGTTTTTGGCGTTTTGTTGAAAACTTGCCCTTCGAGCATTTTATTTAGAAATATTTTCTAAGTGATTAGGTTATTCTTTGTAAGGAATGAACGTTTGTCATTTTCTGTAAAATTTGGGCCTAGGTCATTCTTTGAAGAATCACGTCTTTGACGCTTTTTTAACATGTCCTTTAAGTGTTTTACTTAGAAATATTTTATAAGTGTATAAGTCATTTTTTGCAAGAAATTGACCTAGATCATTCTTTGAAGAATCGCGCTCTTAGAGCTTTGTCGTATGTTGCATTTAGATAATTTTAAGTAACTAGGCCATTCTTATAGAGAACTGGCCTATGTTACTTTATGCAAAAATATTTTTATTGGGCTAATTTTTTATGGGTTTTTAGGTCTTTTATAATTTGGTCTAATAATTTTAATCCAAATTTAAAATTAAAAAAAAAACTAACATAACGTGAATGAATATTTTAAAAATAAAAAAATGACCATAAACCTATAGATAAATATAATTTTTTTCTACAAATATTAAAATACATCAGGCACATAATAGATTTTGTTTCTTTTTACAAAATATGGCATAATAGTGTAATAGTGTTTAAACATGATGCACTAAATGTTATAACTTAAAGAATAATAAAAGGTAATACAACCACTTTCTAGCAGTTTGTTTTGGTAAAATTAATTTCCTGTTGATGGCGTATATGGTATCCCCAAATCTTAGAAAATCAATAATATTTGTTGTTGATGACCATTGTCATGTAAATTACTCATTCATAACGTAATTAATCATGAATCTAATATTGTACCATATATTTAAAAAATTATTGACTTTTTTTTTTAAATCGTGACACGTATATATAACTATTATTACTTTGTTGGTATTAATAATAAAAAACTTATTGGGACAACTTAGACTAAATCTATTATGACATATTTAGATTTCTAATTTGTAAATATAGGATGAAAATTTACGCCACTCATGTTAGTGGGAGAAACTACCGAATTTTTAAATTAAGAGGAAAGAAGAGATTTATTGAATTGATAAGATAGCATTTTGTAAATTAATTGAAAAGGGCCATCGTTTTATCTTTGTTTGTTTCTTTTTTTTTTTTATTTAATGTGAGGAATCAAAGGTCACGATTTGAGATGCCATAGTTGCCGATGAAGAAACAATATTTTTTTAAAAATCAAGTGGACTAGCTAGTGGAATTTTAATTTCGTGGAATAATTACCATCGAAAGTGGCCTGGTCAAGGGTGCAAAAAATCTGGTGAAGGAAGCCTTTTTTCATATAGATTATAGAATATATTGCATTGGTGAATCGAAGGTGATCAGAAAATTCACATTCGAATCTTTAAGGATAACCAAAGATTAGAATTATATTATATACAAAGCAAGCCATGTTGATTGTTGACTACAATCAACTAAAATTCTCCCTATTCGATTGTCAAACAGGCACCAATTCCTCTTCGAATAATTAAAGTTATACGTAAAGCTCCTTCTTTTTATTTCTTTCTAAAAATAGTAATTTTTTAGTTTTTCTTAAAAACACATGCTAATAAATATTTCAATACAATTTACTTTTTAAAAAACGTAATATGATAATATTTATTAACAAAATACGATGAAATTAATCAGCAAAGATTCATCTTTAATGGCTTGAAAATATTCTAAATCTTGAGTTTCAAAGGTTAAGAAAAAAAAAATTTATTTATGTACGTCAAAATAACAAAAATATGCACAATCACCACGAGGAAATTTAGATTTACATTTATAATTATATTTTGTCCAAAACAAACATATAAAATAAAATAAAATGGGAAACGTTTGAAAAAATAGATTTTTATTTCATCTTTAGGTTTGACCGTAATTTAATTTTGATTGATTTAAATAATTAAAATAAAAAAGAAATAAAATTTAAACATTGCAAAGTTACTTTCATGCTCTATTGAAACGATGTCGTTTCATGAATAACACAAAACAAACTTTTCTTTTTTTTTTCTTCTGGGCATCTAACACGCAGACTCACAACCCACCCTCAGTCCTCACTCAAACGCTGCTCTCTCTCAACCTTCACTCTCGCCGTTGTCTCTCTTTGCCACGGCGGAGTTACCACTAAACCCTCTCTGACTGATAAGAGGAGGTTAATTAAATGATTAATAAAATTTCTAAAATAAATATATAATTTAAAGAAGGTGTAAGACGAGATTAAATGGGAAAGGTAAATTGTTCTTTTGTATTTTTGGACAATTGGCATCTGCGCATGAGTTGCAAAATTGATGGTCAATGCTTATGTTACAGTGGCAAATGAAATAAATCAAACTTCTATTGATAATTGGCGTCTACCTGAGAAGTGCCATTGCAGTCATTTTCTGTGCATGGTGAGGGATTTTTGGTGGCGTATGTTGCTAGTTGGTGATGCATGGTTTTCGTTAGTTTTGCTTTTAACCATCAAACCATGCATGCTCTTTTAATTAGAACTTGAGATTTCTGCTCACTTTGTGTTTGATCACAAAAGCCTTGAATTGATGAGTGTAATTTTATCCATACCATGCCACTTTTGTTTTGCCTGTTTTAGGCAAAGTTTGCTATCCAGAACTGCTTTACGAAGCATGCTATTTAACTATATGATTGTGAGAACTAAGGATTCACTTTCTGAAGGGCAAGCAAGCTAGCTCGGCATATAGGTTACCAGTACCATGCAATACCACCTTATGTACGTACAAAATATGATCTCTACTTACTTTTTGGTTTATATTTGCTAGGGATGATTTTATCATACAGGATTTGAATTTGAAAATTGGTATAGTACTTCTTTTCACTGTTAGGAGTTAGTTTGATATAGGTTTTTTAAGTGCTTAAGTTTGTATGTTTGTTATAATTAAGGTTGTATGTATTTGAGAATCTTTATATGTAAATGATAATTATGTCCATGATTAATGTGTAAATTGAAATTTGCAAAAGTAGCTTCAATTGTAGATAATGGATCACAAATGGTTTGTAAACTTTAATTTCTTTGGGAATTTTCAAAAGATTTGCAAAATTTGGGAATTTCCAAAAGAATAATTATTATCTTTTTGAAAAATTTAATAATTCATAACATACCATACTCACCATGAAAATATATCAATTTGAACAATCCAATTTTTCAATCCAATCTAAATAATTTACAGTTTTCCACCAAAAAAATAAAAATAAATAAACGCGCTAAATTCAAAATTGCTATTCTTTCCTAGAAAATATGTTGTGATGACCGTGTGATTAGTAATATTTATCATAACTTTATGACAAATATTGTTATGTCATCTTTCCTTGATGCTGGCTACAATGATGGTATGAATAATTGTCATCTACCTTTTATAGTAAATCTTTGTTTTCTGTTGTGCATGTTCAATTAATTAATGTAGTTATATGTTAGGGATCATTTTATCACACATCATTATAAATGAATTTGTGATTAAATTATCTCATTGTGTGATTAGATGGCGGTGTACTTTAAATAAAAAAGATTATTAGTTTTCTCCTATCTAAATTAATATATATTATTTATATACTACTATTTTCAAGAAAATACGGTAAAATGAGTCATTTGCTTGATATTCTATCTTGGGAATGCAAAATAAGAATTATTGTAAGAAAAAAAATTTAAAAATGACAAAAAGAATAAGAAAAATATCATATCATTAATTTTTAATTCACACATAAATCTACATTCCTTTTTTTAATATTAAAATATGTTTATTTTAATTTTAATAGATATGATTTATTTAATTTATAATCAATATGAATAAATTTATTTTTAAAAATAAGAATAACATTATAAAATAATAATGTTAGATGGATTATTGAGTATTATAGAAATAATAAGAAATAAGTGGTTTCTGTTAATTTCAGTAGGAAAAAAATTAACAATTTCTCTTTAAATAACTCAAAGATATGAGATTTTACCCTATAGAAAACATAAAAAAGATGATTTTATTTAAAAGATATTTAGATTATTTACATTAACTTAAAATACTGCTTACTTGAATAAAGCAAAGCCAATATATTAGAAAATAATAAACATCACTTAAATAAGAAAACTAGTTAAGAGAAATATATACTTTACAATGTCAAGGTACCAAACACACGCACATACACACATATATCTATTAAAAATATTTTAATATAAAATTTTAAAATATAAAAAAGTTTGGGAAAATTTTATATCTGTGCACGGTTTTAAAGATTTATTATTTTAATATTTTAAAACTGTGTGATTTTAAAATTTTTTTAAACTTTTTACACTTTAAATTTCTGATTAAATTAAGACTATATATATATATATATGTTAAAATTATATTAATATATTTATAATTAAAATTTTATTAGAACTCACCTAAATCAAATTTATTAAAATTATACTTTCGGTAATTTTGAGGAATATATCAACTCTATCTATAAACTAATTAGAAGAAAATTAACTCCTATCCAATTATTACATAGTTAGAAACATATGCCGAGCAAGTCTAGGACTCGAAATTTGGGTGCACGAGCCTCCAACTCGTATGAACTAGTAGCGCCCAACATGAAAAAGTAAATTATAACAAGAGTTGATCTAAATCATCTTGCGCATGCGTGGCATCAAGTCATTCGTTGTTATATCACATCGGTTGCTCTTGCGCGCATACGAAGCTTAAAGTATGCCTTGTCTCACATAATCATCGACTTCCCCCATTTGTCTTTACTGAGTGAATCAATCCACTTTTTCTTATCGTCTACTCCAGCTTTTATACCTAAATTCTTGTAATATTTTATACACAGTGCAACCCCAGCCGTTGGATTAAGACACAAAGTGAAGGAATCCACGTGGAGCATATCGAACGCAGTCCGGATTAAAGAACCTTATCTTCTTCTTCCCAATGGGGGACTGTGCAATGGCCATTGTTGCCGGCTCAGCTCTTGTCGTTTTCGACATTCTTTTGTCGTTATCAATGCAAATTTCAAACACAAAAACCATGCAGATGACACGTTGCGCTTCCAGAACTATCCACGTGGGCAACCACTCTTATCCGTGCTTATCCACTTTAATTGTGGGTTTTATTTTAGTAATCCCACTCGTATTAGCCCATACGGGCTGTGGGTCCCGCATGGATGACCTGGAGGATAAGTTTATGTGACGTCCAGCTGTTGTTGTTGTTGGTAAATGGTGAGGGGTCGCCAAACCCAGCGATACGCCAGCTGTTGTATCGGGCCGATATTTTTGCTCTTTCGGCTGACATAAACATATAACAGAACATGTATCCGAATTTCCGTTCGCTCACTCTCTTTGCAAGTTGCAACTCCCTCACTTCGAGTTTACTTTTATTTTATGCCCTTTTAAGTTTTAATACGAAATTAATTTTGTTGACCATTCTTAATAATTATTTTAAATTTACCCAATTTCAACTTGTTCATTTATCCTTTTTTTTTTTTGGAGTACGTCAACTTGGTTCGTGTAAGTTATTTTCTATTATTTTTTCGGATTTTGACTTCTTTATCAAATGAAATTAAGTCTTCAATCAAAATTGTTCATATAATATAATACAAAATAATTATTAAGAATACATAATCAAGTATGTTAAGTGTACCAAATATTATTTGCGTGAGTGATTATATAAACCCGAATGATTCAATCTTTTCTACTGTGAATCACTTTAATGAAATACAGCATTTTTTTATGTTAAGTCAAAGAAAATTTTGCATATATCATGCCATAGAAAAATGAATAATTAGTTCACTTAAAAATATATGGAAGAGATCAAACCGGGTCAAAAAAATTATGATTAAAATTGTAATGATGAAATAAAAATAATAAAAATATTATAAATATTTTTATCATACAAATATAAAAATTAAATCAAATAAATTTTTATGACATAATAAATTAAAATTATAACTATAAAATAAAAATAAAGAAGATATTATAAATTTTTTTATTACATAAATATAAAATTAAATCAACTTAATTTTTATGTCATAATAATTATTATTTATTAAAAATTTTAATATTATAACTCAATACTAAATAAGAGTTGCCAAGACCTAAGTGTCTTGTTTTCTAAAATTTGCGACCACTCGCTATTATACAACTTATATTTAGTTTGTTATGAATAATGTTTTTAGTAATTAATCAAATTATATCACTATTTATAATATATGGAGTGAAAAAGGCTTATTGAAAAGGTGAAAACAAAAATAAAAATTCCGTGCTTGTGGTTGGTTTGTTGGTCATACGCATATTCTTTGCTTGATACTTCCAACTACTTTGAAAAGAGCAGTTTTGATTTGGTTTTATAATTTTCCCAAAATGACTTGACGCCGGAATACCACTAAAACCTAACAAGCAAGTTTGAAAGTGGATTATCACCGTAAACCCCGATACAGATGCCGCTTGATAAACCAGTCAAATTGAGCACGTGTCCCGAGACAAATTTTGTCCGCTGTCAGGTGTCAACGAAGGGTTAATACATTGCCACGTAACTACACAACTTTGAACAAACGAATAGGTAAAAGCCACGTGGGATGTGCCGTGATGCAGCTAATTTCAGACCGAGCCCTCGGTTATGTGGGTCCCGCCCAGATGATGCCTCCTAGCGGAGTCACCAAAGAGAACAAAGGATAGAAACCAATTGAGATTACCTCATGTCTCACAGATATACGCCTTCCTCGAACTCTCTGCCGTTGGATCAGCAGATAAAGCAATCTAACGGTGCAAAAATAAAATCAGATGATGCATTAAAAATTCGAAAGCAATGTCCCAAAAGCCATGATTTTACAAATTTCTCAGTTTCGAAACAACGTAGCTACTGTTTATAAGGAGAGAGCTTGAAAAAGCTAATCAAAAAAATCCCAAAAGAGAAAAATTCATTTTTTTTTTTTTTTGCTGCAATCTTAGTTAATTCATTTGGGTCCGAGGTTGTTTGGTTAAAATCGAAAGAAAGTAGAAAACAGAATCCCAATTTCAATGACTGGTAAAATTTCTTCAACTGTTATTGCTAATTATTATTTTTTAAAATTCTGAATAGTGCACATGCGACAGTATCTAGTGGAAATTTTTATCGGTTGCAGTGTATGTCTTAGCTTTGAGTAATCTTGAATCTATTCCATTCCATTTTCTCCTTTTATCCAGATGCAAGCAACTTTCTCTTCAGCTCATCCACCTCTTGTTTTGATTCACTTCTTCTCGCAGCTTATCTTCACTGAAATTTCTTTGTGTTTCTAGCTCTTTCTCACTTCATTTTCGAAGTTACAGTGGTATCACTCTTCAACCCATCCCTTAAAATTCTTTTTTGTTGTAACTTTTTTTTTTTTTTTTTTTTAAATCTTGCGAGAACCTAGCTAGTGGACTTGTTGTTGAGTTAGTTGAAAAGGGCAGCTTGTAAATTTGAAAATTCTCACTTTTTAATGAACGTTTTGTTTTATTTATGTTCAGTGAAGCATGACTTTGAATAACTAGGATTGTAGCCAACAAAACAAAATGGTATCAAAATCTTATTCTAATCTATTAGAGCTTGCTTCTGGCGAGGCTCCATCATTTGGCCGGATGAGCCGGAGAATCCCTCGAATTATGACGGTGGCTGGAATCATTTCCGAACTTGATGATGACCCTGCTGATAGTGTTTGCTCTGACCCTTCATCTTCTTCAGTTCAAAGAGATAGAATCATAATTGTGGCTAATCAGTTGCCTATTAGAGCACAACGAAAATCAGATAACAGTAAGGGTTGGACTTTCAGTTGGGATGAGAATTCACTTCGCCTCCAATTGAAAGATGGGTTAGGAGATGATGATACCGAGGTTATATATGTTGGTTGTTTGAAGGAAGAGATTCATGTAAACGAACAAGATGAGGTGTCACAAATTCTTTTAGAGACCTTTAAATGTGTGCCCACTTTTCTCCCACCAGATCTTTTTAGCCGGTATTATCATGGGTTTTGTAAGCAACAGTTATGGCCCTTGTTTCATTACATGTTGCCTTTGTCGCCTGATCTTGGTGGTAGGTTTAACCGGTCACTGTGGCAAGCATATGTGTCGGTTAACAAGATTTTTGCTGATAGGATTATGGAGGTGATTAACCCAGAGGATGATTTTGTTTGGGTACATGATTATCATCTGATGGTGTTACCAACTTTCTTGAGGAAGAGGTTCAATAGGGTGAAGCTTGGGTTTTTTCTGCATAGTCCATTCCCTTCGTCGGAGATTTACAAGACACTGCCAATTAGGGAAGAGATTCTGCGAGCACTGTTGAATTCTGATCTAATTGGGTTCCATACTTTTGATTATGCACGGCATTTCTTGTCCTGCTGTAGTCGAATGCTAGGTCTTACCTATGAATCGAAGAGAGGTTATATAGGCCTTGAGTATTATGGTAGGACTGTTAGTATCAAGATTCTTCCGGTGGGTATTCACATGGGTCAGCTTCAGTCGGTTTTGAGTCTCCCTGAAACTGAGGCAAAGGTTTCAGAGCTCATCAAGCAGTTCCATGATCAGGGTAAGGTGATGTTGCTTGGGGTAGATGATATGGACATATTTAAGGGTATAAGTTTGAAGCTGTTGGCCATGGAACAGTTACTCATTCAACACCCAGAGTGGCAGGAGAAGGTTGTACTGGTGCAGATAGCAAATCCTGCTAGGGGCCGGGGAAAAGATGTGAAAGAAGTGCAGGCTGAGACATACTCGACTGTGGCGCGGATCAATCAAACTTTTGGGAAACCTGGATATGATCCTGTTGTCTTGATTGATGAGCCACTTAAGTTTTATGAGAGAATTGCATATTATGTGGTTGCGGAGTGTTGTTTGGTCACTGCAGTTAGAGATGGTATGAATCTCATACCATATGAATACATAATCAGTCGCCAAGGAAATGAGAAATTGGATAAGGTTTTGGGTTCGGATCCATCATCCCCAAAGAAGAGCATGTTGGTTGTTTCCGAGTTCATTGGCTGTTCCCCATCTTTGAGTGGAGCAATACGAGTGAATCCTTGGAATATTGATGCAGTGGCAGATGCAATGGACAGTGCCTTGGAGATGGCTGACCAAGAAAAACAGCTAAGGCATGAGAAGCATTACAGGTATGTCAGTACACATGATGTCGGATATTGGGCCCGTAGCTTCCTTCAAGATTTGGAGAGGACTTGTCGTGAACACGTGCGGCAGAGGTGCTGGGGTATTGGATTTGGTTTAAGTTTTAGAGTTGTGGCACTTGATCCAAACTTCAAGAAGCTCTCAATGGAGCACATAGTATCAGCTTACAAGAGAACTACAACAAGGGCAATTCTGCTGGACTATGATGGTACTTTGATGCCTCAGGCCTCCATTGATAAGAGCCCAAACTCAAAAACTATTGACATCCTAAATACCTTGTGCAGAGACAAGAACAACATGGTTTTTCTTGTTAGTGCCAGAAGTCGTAAGACACTTGCTGAATGGTTTTCTCCTTGTGAGAACTTGGGAATAGCTGCAGAGCATGGCTACTTTTTTAGGTGGATTTGATATAACTCTAGCCTATTTTTGTCTTTTAGGTTTAGTAATATATGAGAGTTTAACTTGGCATTGTCATTTGTATGATTTCAGGCTGAGGCGTGATGAAGAATGGGAAACATGTATTCCAGTGGCAGACTGTAGTTGGAAGCAGATTGCAGAGCCAGTCATGAAGCTGTACACTGAAACAACCGATGGATCAACCATTGAAGATAAAGAAACTGCACTTGTTTGGAGTTATGAGGATGCTGATCCAGATTTTGGATCATGCCAGGCTAAGGAGCTTCTTGACCACCTTGAAAGTGTGCTTGCCAATGAACCAGTTACAGTTAAAAGTGGGCAGAATCTTGTGGAGGTCAAGCCGCAGGTTTGAATCACATGTCCCTACCAAGTTTTGCTCTTCTGTTTTGTGATAGACAATTTCCTATATGGTTTTATTTGAATAAATGTGTAATGTCAGCCATATCTAAATTCAAAAGTGTTTCATTAATATGGAACATTGGAAGATTGGTTTATGTTCTTATGTCGAAAGTATTTTCCCATTGGGCATTTCATCTATATTTATTAGTAAAATCAGCTGCACCCTTTGGGGGGTCTGGGCAGCCTATTGGGTGGAAGGACCTATCTTTACTTATAAGCCCAAGTAACTCTCCTCTACTAGCCAATATGGGGCATATCTGAACAAGTCTCCTTTTGGACGAAACCATAGACCCTAGTCATTTCCTCTTGACACATCTGAGTTGTTTTACCATAACATTCCAGCTATTGTTGTGCGACTCTGTACCTCTTGTTGGGGGGGCTGAGCCTGGGATTTGTAGCTACCCAACCGAATATTAGGTGTAGTGACCTATCCTTACCCAAAGTCAAAGTGACCCCGCTTACTAGCCATTATATGATACAACTCAACAGGACCTAACATTAAGTTGCCTACTTGAACCAAGATGGTTTGTTTTCTTATGTTGAAAGAAATTCGTCGTTATCTTTTTGCATGTTAATGAAAGTACTGACCACAAACTCTACAAGAGTTTCAAGTCATCCTTACAGTGGTTTTTATCAAAAATTTCTTACTCTCCCCGGTTTTCATACTAATGTGTCTAAATGGACAATGTCTACACGGGCCAGGATGTTACGGTTAATATCTGTCCTTGATGTCCTGCCACTTTCAGGCTTTGTCCAACAGATCGGGGTACTTATAGATGGATATCTGAAGGAAATAATAGACAAAGAATTTAAATTTATGATAATCTTTTAATCAGATTGATGAAAAATTCAGAAAAGTTGCACCCTCTTATAGGATGTTAGTAATAAAGTCACCACTTTATTAAAGGAAAGACACCAATTTTTTGTGTTAGAAGTGAAATTATGGTAAAAGGTCAGTGGGTGGTTTTTCATCTTATCCAAGCTGCAGCTCTTAATGTTCATTTTTAATGTTGGAATGGTCCCTTACGTGCTTGTATGTGTGCAGGGTGTAAACAAGGGCCTTGTTGCAAAGCGATTACTTTCCACCATGCAAGAAAGGGCAATGTTGCCTGATTTTGTTCTCTGTGTAGGTGATGACCGATCCGATGAGGATATGTTTGAAGTAATCATCAGTTCCATGACAGGCCCATCCATTGCTCCTAGGGCAGAAGTTTTTGCATGTACCGTTGGTCGAAAGCCCAGCAAAGCCAAGTATTATCTGGATGATACGGTGGAAATTGTTAGATTGATGCAGGGTTTGGCTTGTGTTGCAGACCAAATGGTTCCTGTATAGGCGAATTATCAATGAAAAAACATTCACCGCTTTTTCTGTATTGTGTTTGCAAGGATGTAGGTTCTTCCATTTTGTCTTAGTTTCTTTCATGATGTAAATTAAAAAAGGGTTTTCACAACTGAGAGACATTGTTTGGGTAAGTGTTTTATCTCTTTCTGGTGAAAGCTGTAAATGCATGTCAATGAAATCGGAGCACTAAATCTTTTGATTATAAGTTGTTCTTGTACTAGGAATCAACCTGCTCACGGCATATATTCAAATTATTTTCTTTTATCAGCTTCTAGTGTGGTTTGCCTTCGTATTATATTCTTCTATGACTTCATATGTGTGAAAACAACCCTGTAATTCATGCTGGCTGGGTTGCATTACTCCTCGCCTCAGGCCAATTCTGCTGTGTTCAGTTTCAAGATGAACTTAGAAAGTTACGGTAGAGGCTTTAAAATCGTGCTTCTTTGTGCATTTAGCTCCTTGTAAATGTTACAATGATTCTTGTTTTGACAAGTTTTGGTTTTGGACAAGTGTATGCAATCAATCGTGGGATGTACCGGTTACACATTATTTGATGTGAAGATTCTTATCTGCTGTATAGTTTTGTTTTTGTCATTGCGTAATTGTTTGCATCACTTTATATGCTGGCTGCGCTTTTGGCTGTTGTTGATGCGTGTAAATATCTAACGTCCCACGGAGTGCCCCCTCATATGCAAGATCTTGTGTTGTCTTTTAGGATGATTACAACTAAGGGGCGAAAGAGCCAAGGAAAAGAAGAGAATCGTCTGTTCTTTCCTGATTTGTCAGTTGTTGCATCAAATACGCTATAAACACATTTGGCCGGAAATTGGAAATTCGGAATGAATCGGGCACATGATACCACGATATGGCGTCTAATTATTAGCTGCTAAAGCCTCTTCAAGGTTCAAATCCAATTCAAACAAAGTATGAGGTTTTGAATTCTGCTCGCATGAAAGACATTTGGTTGGTGCAAGCTTTAATAATGCAAACAAGATCAAAACAAGTCTTTTGATTTATTTCTTGTAATCAATTCCCTACTCCCTCGAAAACTCACACGACACGGCATCAGTGTGGACGTTGTGTAATGCAAGTTTCAAATCAGTGCGCTTCTGATCAACTTGTCCACCGCGCTTTCACCACAAATTGATTGACCAGCTTAGTCCCAACCCATGTGACAGAACTTACGTACGTATGCACTAAAAAAACCAAGGCCAATTATATTACCCTTTTTCACACCTAGCATTGCTTTAATTTCCAATCGCAATTCAGGAGGAACACTTTAGTGGGTCAAATTGGTTCAACCAAAGTCTGATCCTCTGCTTCACATGAACAGTCTCACACCGTCATAATGAGATTGTTTGATGAGGCCATTTTAATTAAGAATCACGATTTTCTTTTTTTTTTTTTTTTTTTAATTAAAATTCCCAGGTGTTGCATGTTCATCTACTAGAATTGCTACACCTAAAGTTTCTGAAGGATGCGTGTGATATATGCAAATTCCTTAATCTTTTAATTCCACGCGGATGAATTATATATCTTAATGAGACCCCAGAAAGTCCGCGGTTCATATCATTAAAAATGATCAGCTCAAGGAAGTACCAATAGGAATATAGGATCAAGAAATTAAGGCAACATTTTCCTTATGGATACCAGTATTTCTATTTTTAATTGAGAACATGCTAAACTAATGATCTGAAGTGAATTTTATATTCCAATTCGATATATACGCAAGTTGAATGGAATCTTATTTGTTTATTGACGTTCGCTTGATATATTGCTGCCAATTTCATCTCAGATCTTGACCATTCAACAAGGATATATCAAAAATCGATGGTAATTGATAAAGCCAATAATTAATATTTTAAAATTTTTGTTGACTGACTAGTCGGAGATTTGCAAGAAACTCACATGGTAATGATCTTCAACAATTACAATATAAGTTACGAGGGAATTTTTGTACAAGAAGAAGAAAAAGGAAAAAAGAAAAAAAATTTAAACTGGTGGCGTCATATCCCACAGAGAATGAAATTTTCGTCTTTTGCAAAATTATTTTTATTATTTAAGTTCGTTATAAACTCAATACCTCATTTCGTATCTCCACTGAACTATTAACCAAAAACCATATTGTTGAAGAATAAATATGATAGTTAAATATAACAATTGACTAATTTTAGTTTATAAATGCGCCGAATAATGAATTTATATTGTAAAATGTCAAATTTATACATCAAATATTTATTTTTACGTAATATTAATATTTTGATATTAAATATGAAATAAGTTATTAAAAATTTATATACAAAAGACTTGGTAAATGCAATTTCTACAATGAGTGAAGTGTCATTCTTGTTTTAATCTGATTTTGGTTCACCCAAAAACATTACGAGAGCTTTTATTTTGAGGTGGATTTGTGAATATCGGAGGTTGACTCACCTTAGAACAATTTTCTGAGGACGAACATAGTTAAGACAGTTCTAAAAATAAGATAAAATAGTTTTTGAAAACGACGTCGATAGCTAAGTTAGGTAAGAGTTGGAAAAGATGATGTGTTTCAAAGAAATTTTGAAACAAGTGAAAATTTGAGAATTGTGGAAAAGAAGCTCTACCCTTTATGCTGAAAGTGAGCTAACATTACATAGTTAGCGAGTGTTTTCGAGGGCATCTTGGTATCATTTTAAACGCGTTGTAATATACAAGTTGTAATAAATCATTCTCCTCCTTAAATAGGGGTTTTTGGATAACTTGACTATTCAACTTGAGTCCTTTAACTTTTTTATAATTGGACATGTGTCAACGGTAAGAGTATCCCTAATGACAATATGTCTTAATCTCTGAATAACTTATTTTAAGTGAGGCAATTGAGCTATTGGAGCTACTAACTCCATTATCGGTAGCTCAAACAATAGCTAAATTGGTTTCCTCTCTCACTCTTGATACATATTACTGTTGAGGAGATATTTTGAAATGATCATTGTGAAAAGCATATCATATTGAAGTATAACAATTTTGGTGAAGAGATTATCATTATTACCATCAACATACGACAACTGTTTGGGTAATATCGGGCAGGTCTTCTCGAGGCCCTTACAGCTCGAATAAAACACCCCGAGGACAGCCTAACTCGAGCAGAAGTCCCGACCAACTGGCACAAAGACGACCTCATTAGATATCAAAGTTAGTCAAAGTCGAGGAATTCAGAGTCATCCGAGCTCCGAGCTCTCTTGCCTGCTCAAGGTCGTCTCTCCTAGTCAAAGCTGGTCAAGGTCGGAAACCGAGCACTCCTTTCCTGCTCGCAGAAGGTAAGTCCCCGAGCACAACTGGGTTGCGCCAGTCATGGGACGAATGGAATGTAAGACCCGACCAGGCAGCCCGACTCGCTTTCTCGTAATCTCGGCACACCTTTTAATGTCCGACTGTGGCCCCACATGGTATGGTGGTGGTACTATTGCCGATGGTCGGCACATGCCCCCACGGTGTCATCATTCCTAGCGCACATGCCCGACATGGTGATATGGCCACGTGAACCGGGTTAAGAAGACACACAGCATCCCTGTGGAATATTACGTCAATCTCTACCGCCGAGGGATCCGGACACCATCGACGCTGAAATGGACGCCTTGAGAGAAAGAGCGGAAAATGGAGTATAAAAGGAAAGAGACGGTACGTTATGTGGGTTGGAAAAATTCATTCACAAGGGTCTCGAAAAGAGACACAGGTTCTTCCTATTCTGATTTCTCTTATCTGGATTCTCTGAAAACACCATATTTATTCAAAAGGGAGGGCGAAAAATATCCCTTTCATATTTCCTGGCCTCTCTCACTAAGGGAGATACCAAAAGAACAACCCGACATCGACTTGAAGCGTCGGAGGGTTTTCACGAACACGCCCGCTACCCCCGACCCTATTTTCCGTGAGTACAGGTTCGGAGATCTCCGCTCGGAGAAGACAGCTGAACAAGACAAATGAGGCAATCCCGCCGAGATCGAGCTTATCGCGAGCGTAAGGTTCGAGGCACTCGCTCAAGGCACGCGGAAAATCGCATCAACATCTTTTGGCGCCCGCCTCGGGATCGAGACAAAAGCCTCGATTTCCTAATACATTCAAGATACACAACGCAACGATGAGGGAAACAACCAAGAGGAGTAAGTCCGTAAGAATCAAGAATCTTGAGTAAGTGGCCAATGAGGCCTGTAATAGTGGAGATCCAGGAAAGAATGGATCTGATGGAGAAACAGATGGAGACTCGACTTCCCTATTGCAAGAACTCGTGAGGACAGAGAAAAGCATGTAACGATGTCCCGAGTCCAACCGAGGGAATGCTCATGTTCGGAAAACGCGGAGACGAAGCCTAAAGACCTAGGGCACCAAATGTCGCAATGAGGGAGGAAACAAACACGGAGGAAAGGGGTCCCACAAGACTTACAGGACATGCACCGACCTCTCGCGCGAAGAGTCGGAGGGAGAGGTGCGCAGTTGGCACAAGTCAGTGAAGACCTCCGGGAACGGAAAGAGCCCAAGTCGGCGAATAACGTCGGATAACGAATCTCCACCTCGACGGAGATCACGGGTGTCACGATCCCACGTGACTTCCGCCTCCCGATCCGAAGTTCTCGTGGAAAAGTGATCCATCAGTGCACATAGAACGGCTCAACGACATGACAGGGTGCAAGGATTGTCAGCAACTGTGAGGTGCCGAGCCTTCCCACTCACCCCTGAGGGAAGAGCGAGAGAACGGTACCGCAGACTCCCACTGGCAAGCATCTCGAGCTTCAACAGATGTGTAGTGAGTTCGCAGAGCAATTCCGGGCGCAGTGACCCCGAGGATGACATGACGGAGCTCGCCGGCAAGTGCGTAAAGAGGGAATCCCTCCGGAGTTTGTCAAAGATACCATAGATCGGCCCTAGATCTCGATGCGCTCAACCATCCCCAAGCTCCGAGAGGATTAAAGGATGGGATCCTGATGGGGAGACCATGGTATAATCACGTGAGTCCTTCGATCCGCTCAGTATTCGGACGCTGTATGAAGCGTGTAAAACCGGATATGGTAATCAAGAAGAAAAAGTCGCCAAACCGAGGAACGAAAGCAGTCAACGGAGCAAGGAGGAAGGAGAAAGGGGTCCCGCCCGAGGGCACAAGCTCCAAAGGCAGCAGCGGACCGGGTCGCCTCAGTACAACCCTTATCGAGAGCTCCCCACCGCGGATGGTCCCCCGCCACTCGCAGTGTCTCCGGCCGGATCACGGAGAGTACAAGCGCCACGATGGCCACACATCCCGCAACCGACCACCAAGCAGCACTCGAGAGTGAGCCACAACAGGTCGATCATTCATCGCCACCCCCATCGAGAAGCTTCCCGACGGATAGGGCGATACAAGCGGTGGAACAGAGCCCCGCTACGTAACAAGATATCGAGGTCAAGGTATCTCAAGAGATACTTCAAGTAGTCGAGGAACGAGGACCGCCGAGCCCTCCAACGCCGATGGCCAAGCCAGCTAGCAAGCTGAGCAGGGGCGCTCGCCGCTTCCATGGAGACCACGGCCACTCCACATCACAAGCTGCGTGATTTGAAAAACCAGTGGAGGATCCGGTTGGAATCGATACTGGATGAGTTTGTAGAAGCGAGGGCATCCGGTGGTCGAAGCAGCGACTGAGGAAGGTGACCGGGCTTACGAAATAGACACGGAACCACCGTCCACGAGGGTAATCTCAGGAGGGCCCACGATGGCAGGAAGTTCCAATAGGGCTCGGAAAAACTACTGCAGATATGCCGCAGCCGGCCGAGAAGTCCTGTTCACTGCTCCTGCTGCCAAGAAGGCCAAGGTTCGGCAGGTGCCAATCATGTGGACGGATGAAGACGAGGAGGGGGTGCTGTACCCTCACGAGGATGCCTTGGTGGTAAAAGCCAATGTAGCAAACAAGGAAGTTGATCGAATACTGGTTGACTCGGGGAGCTCGGTGGATATTCTCTTCAAATCCACACTCGAGGATTTAGGAATAACAGGCGCGAGCCTCGAGCAGACGAGCACTTCCTTGAAAGGATTCGGGGGAGGAAAGCTAATACCTCTGGGAATCATCAAGCTGGCAGTAACCATGGGCTCGAGGCCTTTCGAGAAGAACATGATGCTGGATTTCGTGGTAGTAGATGAAACCGACCCATACCGAGTAATTCTGGGAGGCCATTTATGAGGATCGACCGGTACGTGCTATCCACCCATTACTTGGCCCTAAAGTATCGAGTAAATGGGGTCGTAGGAGTCGTAAAAGGCGACCAAAGGGTGGCGAGGAGTCTGCTACGTTGTAGCCGCCAAAGAAACTATCTGAGATAACCTCAGCTGGACACGAGGGGACTCGAGGAACGAAGGCAAGAGCCGGCTGAGAAGTTGGAGGAGGTCGAGGTGAGAGCAGGCGACCCCGAGAAGAAAATCCGAATCGGCTCGGGCCTTAGCGAGCCGTTGAAGGAAAAGTTGGTGGAATGTCTGCGAGCACACGCAGATGTGTTCGCATGGACACTACGAGGATATGCCCAGGATCGACCCGGAGTGGCGTGTCACAGGCTGGCGATCTGGAGAGATGCTTAAGCCGGTGAGGCGGAAGAGGAGATCGTCGACCGGAGAGATACTGAAGCCATCAGCTGCGAGGTTGAAATCTCTGCGAAGCGGGATTTATACTGGAGGTATCCTACCCGAATGGATCTCGAATGTGGTGCTGGTGAAGAAGGCAAGTGGGAAATGGAGAATGTGTGTTGACTTCACAGATGTGAACAAGACCTACCCAAAAGATAGCTTCCCACTACCAAAGATAGACCAACTGGTGGATTCAACGGCAGGGCACGGGCTGCTTAGTTTCATGGATGCATTCTCAGGATATAACCAAATTCTCATGCACCGATCAGACGAGGAGTGTACAGCCTTCATCACTAATCGAGATCTGTCTGCTACTAAGGTCATGCCTTTCGGTCTAAAGAATGCAGGGGCAACGTATCAGAGGCTAGTGAACAAGGTCTTCGAGCCATTGATCGGTCGGACTATGGAGGTATATGTAGATGACATGATCACCAAGTCTAAAGACGCGGAGGAGCATGTAAGGTATCTAGAGGAGACCTTTGCACTCTTAAGAAAGTACCGGATGAAGCTAAACCTAGAGAAATGTGCCTTTGGAGTGAGTTCTGGAAAATTCTTAGGCTTCATGGTGAGTCACAGGGGATCGAGGCCAATCCAGAAAAGATAAGAGCGATGGTGGAAATGAGGTCCCTCGTAGCCTCGAGGAGATACTAAGCTTGACCGTAAGCTGGCATCCCTCAGCAGGTTCGTATCTCGAGCCACGGATAAATGCTGAGTCTTCTTCCGGAAATGAAGAAGGCGGGGAAGACAAAGTGGACGCCTGAATCGCGGCGGCGTTCCAGCAGTTGAAAGAGTATCCGTTGAAAGCTCAGTTCTCATCGACACCTCGAGCGGGAGATGTCTTGTTCTATACTTGGTCGTGTCCCGATGGGCAACGAGCTCGATTCGGTAAGGGAGGAGTCGAGTGCAGTGCACTGCTTTATTACACGAGCGAGCTTTGCTAGAAGCGAGACCCGGTATCCACCGATGGAGAAGTGGGCACTGCCACGGTCACGTGACCGAAGCGAGGCCTTATTTTCGAGCACATTCGGTGGTGGTTCTAATAAACCAACCACTCGGGCAAACTCTGTATAAGCTCGAAGCTTCGGAAGGTCGGTAAAATGGTCGATGGAGCTGAGCGAGTTCGACATTAATTACCGACCGAACGACCATAAAAGCACGTCTTTAGTAATTTCGTGGTCGAGTGCGCGTGGATAAGGAGCGGAGCGAGCCTCTAAGCTCAGGCCTCGACCAACGTGGATAGTTCAGAGATGGATCAGGAAATCAGGAGCGAGGCGGAGTTGTGCTCCTAAGTCCCGAAGGGCCGAGATGCAATCTGTCTGTGAGATTAGAGTTCGAAGTCACCAACAATCGGCCGAGTACGAGGCTGTAATAGCGAGGGTTGAAGCTCGCCTCGATGAGTGAAAGCAGAGGAGGTAAAGCTTGAGCGGACTCGCGAGTTGGTAACGAATCACCTCGACAAGAGCTTTCGAGCAAGGGGAGAAGATGGACGCCTACCTTCGGAAGGTAAAGGCAGTAATAGGAATTTCGAGATGTCGAGGTGGAACAGATCCCAAGGGGGAAGAATTTTCGAGTAGACATGATAGCTCACATGGCAGCCGCATCGGACCCCAAGTTTCAAAAGTCTATCCCTTTGGAAACGAAGACCTGCTCAAGCATCGAGCAGGAGGACGAGGTGATGAGCCTATCGACGAGCAACACCGGATGGAGCCGATCGCTTTACTTCAAGGAAGGGACAAGGTCTGACCGATAAGAAGTGCAAGGAAGTTGAGGTGCAAAGCAGCCGTGTACACTCTCATCGATGGGGTCTTATATGACGGGTACACTCTCCCTCACTGCGGTGTTTAGACCAAGAGGAGGCCGATTATGTCCTCCGAGAGATACACGAGGGAATCTGTGGAAATCATTCTGGCGCGAGGTCCTTGGCTTTCAAGGCCTTGAGGTAAGGATATTTTTTGCCTCGCATGCATCAAGATGCTCAGGAGAAGACAAGAAGTTGCAAGAGTTGCCAGAGCTTTGCCAACTACCTAACTCAGCCTCCGGAGAACCTTACGGTGATGAATTCGCCATGGCCGCTTGGTCAACTGGGAATTGATTTGATCGGCCATCGCTGAGCGGAAAGCATCCGCCACCCATGCCATAAGTGGCGATTGATTATTTCACCAAACGGGTCGAGTCGGAGCCTCGAAGAAGATCACTAAGCGTAAAACCACCGACTTCATTCTGAAGAATGTGATTTGCGTGTACGGGATTCCTCATGCGTTAGTCACCGATAACGGGAGGCGCTTGATAATGGCAAGTTCAGAGACTTCGCCGTAATCCTGGGATAGAGTCAAGTTTTGCTCTCCTCACACCCAGCAGCCAACGGGCAAGTAGAGGCCGCGAATAAAACTATAAAACGCCTCCAAGACAAGACCGGGCGAGCAAAAGGAGCTCGGGTGGACGAGCTGCCTGGGTCTTGTGGGCTTACGTAACCACACACAAAACGGCCATCGGAGAGACCCCATTCTCCTGGCGTTTGGGCACGAGCAGCTGGTTCCTACCGAGATAGGAACTGGGACACACCGGACGTAGCACTTCAACGAGGAGCAAAACAACGAGCAAATGTGCGCAGTCCGGACTTACTGGAAGAGAAGAGAGAAAGGGTAGCCGCTAAGATCTCGTAATATCAACAGAGAGTGGCTCGTTATTACAACCAAAATGTACACATTCACCGGTTCCGGTGGGTGATCGGCGCCGAGGAAGGTCAACCGGAGCACGAAGCGACCCAAGACAAGGTGTACTAGTGGCCAAACCGGAAGGCCCTTATCGAGTCACTCAATTAGCAGTGACCAGGAGCATACTGGCTAGCTCATCCAGACGGACGAGAGGTCAAGAGGTCGTGGAACGCACAACTCCCGATGAAATATTTCCAAGAAGTCTCCTTAGTATCGCGAAGTTTTAATGTAAGATTCCCACCCAAAACGGGATGTAAAAGTGTAAATGTATATGAGAATAAGAAAAGCATTCATAATGTAAGTTCAAGATGAAGACCGTAGCACAAGAAGAAGCTTGGGTCAATTGCAGTCCGAGCGAAGCTTCTGAAGAACTCCTGGCCGAAGTCCCAAAGCCTAAGTCTTAGGCGGGATCGTGCCAAGCTCGGTCAATTGCAGGCCCGAGCAGGAGTAACAAAAGAAAAAGCTTGGGTCAATTGCAGGCCCGAGCAGAAACAGCTCGCGAAGAACGCTACGGCCAGAAGTCCCAAAGCCTAAGTCTTAGGCGGGACGGTGCCTAACGAGGTCAATCGTAGGCCCGAGCAGGCAGTACCGTGAAGAACTCCTGGCCGAAGTCCCAAAGCCTAAGTCTTAGGCGGACGATGCCAAGCTTAGGTTAATTGCAGCCCGAGCGTAAGTAACAGCAGAAGACGCTTGGGTCAATTGCAGGCCCGAGCAAGAGTAACAAAAGAAAAAGCTTGGGTCAATTGCAGGCCCGAGCAGAAACAGCTCGCTAAGAACGCTACGGCCAGAAGTCCCAAAGCCTAAGTCTTAGGCGGGACGGTGCCTAGCGAGGGTCAATTGCAGGCCCGAGCAGAAGCAGCTCGCGAAGAACTCCTTGACCAGATGTCCCAAAGCCTAAGTCTTAGGCGGGACGGTGCGAAGCTTGGGTCAATTGCAGACCCGAGCAGGAGTAGGAGTTCAAGAAGAACTCCTTGGCCAAAAGTCCAAAAGCATAAGTCCTAGGCTGGACAATGCTTGGAAAAGCTAATCACAAGTGAAGGAAGTTCATGAATAATGCTAAGGCCAAAAGTCCCTAAGCCTAAGCTTTAGGCGGGACGGTGTCTAGCAAGAGCCAAATGTAGGCTCGAGCAAGTTAAATGAGCTCGCAAAATAAACATAAGGCTTTTAGCCCAATTCAAAGTGAAGCTCTACCATGCATAGGTTAAACAGCATTACACTTGGGCATAAAGGAAAATAGAAAGTCCAACACTTAGAAAATTTTTACTTAGCAAGTATATTCGAAGTCAATTCAACATAGTAAACAAAGCATGTGCACACGAGCATTCAATAGAGTTGTTCAACATGTGTCTTTTATTTCATTGAAATAATTACATATGCAAAAAAAAAAAAAATCAATCATGCAGCAGGAGTGACGTTGTCAGCAGCAGAAGGAGGAAGGACAGCATCAGCAGGAGGGACGTCATCAGCAGCAGCAGGAGAATGGCTAGCATCAACAGGAGGAGCAGAGGAGGGACATCAGCCAGGGTGTCAGCAGGAGGGCATTGGCGTAAGAGGAGCGAGCTCTCCGACAACAATTGGGGCTCTGACTGAGTAGCTTCATGAGTGCTCATGTATTCACCTACATACCCTTCAACCTTAGACATGTCACCTCGGGTATGCCTTACCAAAAGCATACACGAGGCAATCAGAATCAGAGTCCACCCTATCATTGTACTCAGTGCAAGTCGGACCTTTAAAGTGTCAATTTACCCTTGAAGATGAGCAGTTTCCCCCTCCACGAGCTCCTCGTAGTAAGACTTCCGAGTGTTCGGATCCTTTCGAGCATGCTCCAATTCATCGTGGGTGTCAGCCGCCTCCTCCAAGCTCGGAGGCCTCGAGTCAGCCATCGCTGCCTTCTCTACAAAGTTTAAGTTCTCGCCCGTAAGCTTTTGGTTTTCCTCCTTCAACTCGCCCACAACCGCCTCCAAGCTCGAACCTTGCTCAAGTTCTTCCCGGAGCCTTCACCATCTTATCGAGCCTAGTCGCAGCTGCCAAAGCTCGGAGGAGAGTCACTGGAAGGCATCGAATACCTCATCGAATTAAAGGATTCTATCTCATCCAAAATCACCGGTCAACTCCTCGTCAGTAGTCCTCAGCAAGGCTCGAAACGGCCAGTCGACTTTGCTCCCGCGACATCGCCGGCTCTAATGCGAGCTGGAGCAACGGTCCTTTGCCGTCCACGTGGAGGACCCTCCTCCGCCGCTCGACCCGCCGAAAGCGTAAGAAGCTCGAGTCGATGGAGCGCGAGCACCTGCTTCGCCAGGGCCTTTTGAGGTGCTCGCACCTTCTGTCGTCCCCACGCGCCGATGTAGCATCTCGCGCATTCTCGCCGCTCATGTCTTCACTCTGCACTAGACTCGAACTCCAAAAGCTTTGGGTGTCACAGCCTCCCGCACGAGCTCGCGCTATAAGAGCGGCTCGCACACGTGCTCGAGTCGGCCCCAATCGAATAAGAAGCACCCCAAGAGGTCGCAGATAAGCACCAAAGCAAAATAATGAGAATAGTACACAAGCTAGAAAACTAAAGGTAAAATTCACAAGATGGATAAGCGACCTGAGTGCAAAAGTACCATGGACCTGAGGGACCCCTCGCCACGGTGTGCACTACCCCACTCTCCCCAACGAGAAGAATTTGCTCTTCCAGCTGCCACCGAAGGTCGGAGATCGGTGATGGGCTTTTACCCTTCAAGCCTGGAGGTGTAATACCAACCAAAGATCCTTCGGCCGCACTTCAACCGGTAAAGGTGTCCGATTTCCCACCGAGGGCTCACCCGGATCACAGCGCTTCCACAACACAAAGAGTCCGGAAGGACCCTCCACCCATTCGGGTTCAATCGCCCTGGCCGACTGAACCCGACAAAACCCGGCAAAGTAAGGCCGAGAGGCACTTAACACCCCATTCAAGCACTCCAAGTAAGGTCGCGTATCCTCGGGGACTACCGGGATTTCACCGCCTCAAGAACCTTAAATCCACATTTTCGGTATACGGTAAGTCCGCCTAAGCCTTTCTAAGTCCGACGGGTGGTTTCACATCTCGTGTGGTCAACGGGTATTCCCCACGCCTGCACCTTCGACCGGCCCTTGCCCTTCGACGCGGCCGGGTCTCGCCATGGTAATTCTCTCTCGACTAGAATCCCTCACTGGGATTATACTAATGGGTCAGGCCTCACTAGAAGAGGACTAATCCTCCCAAGCAACATCCCACGGCCTCGCTGAGGATTTGACATTTTTCTTTTTCCTAAGGAAATAAACTAACTGAGTCCAAGTAGGGAAGAAACAGAATGGCAGGCAGAAATGGAAGAGTGGCTTGTACCGAACGCGAAAGAAGTGTGGTTGGCCGGAAATCACCTCGACGTAAAGAAGAAGACAAGTAAACGATGAAGAGCGATTAATTTTGAGTTTGAACGAAAAGTGAGCAAACAGAGGAACAATGAAAAAGTTAGAGGTTTATAAAGAGGAGGACGCTGTCTCTTCGATCGGCGGCAGTGCTTCGAGGACACGACCTTTCATGTAACGTCCCTTCGAATTTTAAACGCACGGTCGGATCAACCCACGTGTCCCGCCTTAAATGCGAAATGATCGAAGTGGGAGACAACCGGAAAACGCGGGAAGTGTAAAAGGCCGCGACTCGCCCATCATTAATGAGTTTTCAGCCTTATCTCGCTTCACTCAAAAGACTAGAAACCGGGGACCGGTGTTTGGGTAATATCGGCAGGTCTTCTCGAGGCCCTTCCAACCGAATAAAACACCCCGAGGACAACCTAACTCGAGCAGAAGTCCCGACCACTAGCATAAAGACGACCTCATTAGACGCCAAAGCTAGTCAAGGTCGAGGAATTCAGAGTCATCCGAGCTCCGAGCTCTCTTGCCTGCTCAAGGTCGTCTCTCCCAGCCAAAGTCGGTCAAGATCGAAAACCGAGCACTCCTTTCCTCGCCGCGAAGGTAAGTCCCCGAGCACAACCGGGTTGCGCCGACCATGGGACGAATGGAATGTAAGACCCGCCCAGGCAGCCCGACTGCTTTCTCGTAATCCCGCACACCTTTTAATGTCCGACCGTGGCCCCACATGGTATGGTGGTGGTACTATTGCCGATGGCTGGCACATGCCCCTACGGTGTCATCATTCCTAGCACACATTCCTGACATCCCCAGGGAATATTGCGTCAATCTCGGCTGTCAGAGGGACTCAGACACCACTGACGCGGGAATGGACGCTCTTGGAGAGAAAGAGCGGGAAAAATGGAGTATAAAAGGAAAGAGACGGGTACGTTACAGGGGTTGGAAAAATTCATTCACAAGGGTCCTGAAAAGAGACACATGTTCTTCCTATTCTGATTTCTTTTATCTGGATTCTCTGAAAACACCATATTTATTCAAAAAGGGAGGGCGAAAAATATCCCTTTCATATTTCCGGTCTCTCTCACTAAGGGAGATACCAAAAAGAACAACCCGATTACTGACTTGAGCGTCGGAGAGTTTTCGCCGGAACACGCCTGGCTACCCCTGACCCTATTTTCTGTGAGTACAGGTTCGGGAGATCTCCGTTCTGGAGAAGACAGTGGAACAAGACGAAGGAGGCAATCCTGCTCGAGATCGAGCTTATCGCGAGCAGAAGGTTCGAGACACTGTTTGAAGACACACGGGAAAAACTGCATCAACAACAACTTTAACGTATCTTTAGAGACATTTTTGGCAGTTTTGAAGTTAATAGTATGAATCATGCTCTTATATTGAGATCTTCAAATTCGATCATCACTATTTCAATTTCCTCTTCACAGACATGAAGCTATTGTCACATTCTAATTACATAATCTAAATTTTACCACCAACAGTTCCCTATACCAGATGCAGCTAAAGTTAATGCAAGCTGACCTAATAACACAAGTGGTAGAATCTTTTTCTGCATGCATGGCTCCGGCGAATTACCTTATTATCTTCTTCGTTGATATTGAAAATTTAAGCCTGTGGATGGACTAGCCTGGCCGGCTTGCCATTTCCCCTTTCACCAGGTTACTTAAATGTGTTTTCTTCCCCAAAAAAAAAAAAAAAAAGGTTTCTATTTTTTAAAATTTTATTTTATCCATCCTTCAGAAAGTTGAAAATAACCAAAATTTGCTCAAAGTTGAATCGTTGCTTTATTATGCCAATTTGGATGCTAAAATGTCATAAACGTCGCTTATTTTAAGTTTCCAAAACAAAGATTAAAAAACGAGGGAGAGAGAATTGTAATATGTTTCTATGCTTTTCTTAGAAGATTTCAATTATTCTTTCAAATTTATCAACGGAAGAATGTCCGCAATTTTATATATCCATAAATTTAATTATATTTTAATCTATGTGAGATTTAGGATCGAAATAATCCTCAGTGTTCTGTGCCACTGTCCACAGTAACACATGATTCTTAGTTGAGTGACTTTACCAATTAATTTGACCAATAAAGAAAAATTATTTAACTAATGTTGTTTAGGTAGAGGAGGTTATGTGATCAACATCTCCGTTCTCGTTCCCAAGATCGCTGAGTAATTTATCATTTTTGTCCTAAACTTCATTTACTTACATTATAATAAAACTTTATATATGATGATAAAATCTCACCCATTGGATACTCACACTAATGCGCATTGAAGACCATTCAAGACCAGTGGAGCTATGGGAGCTAAATTTCAAATTAAACTAAAACATAAGGAATTGTTTTAGAAACAAAAACTAAAACACAATTAATCAATAAGTAATTAGTTAAAAATATGAAAAGAAACTAAAGTAATTAAATGTTGCTTACAGTTAAACAATTTTACAACATACATAAAAATTAAAATATGGAGATTGATGGGGAAGGAATGTACATTACAATTTATACTCTCCCCCAACGAGGAAATGGTCAACAGGTATGAAAACAATTACTTCCCTCGCTCATCCACAAAAAGATATTTTGGATTTTTTTTTTTTGATTCTTGGTTTTTGATCATAATGGGGAGGACCCTACGCCAGGGTATTGTTTCTTTGGAGATTTCAGTCATCCCAAATTATCATTTGGAGATTTCACACATAATTTTTTGAAGACTTTGGGGTTTAAAAGATTTGAAGTTTGAAGTTTGAAGGGTCATGGCCAATGGGTTATAATTAGAAATAGAAAACAGATAACGGTCAAAGTATTACCCAACGCCAAAAATAGATCGAAACTTCTCGCACATGTACAAATTAAATTATACCATTTCCTGTCCTCTATTCATACTTTAAAGAAAATTAATGAGAACACCCAAAATACACTCAATACAAACACGTCTAAAGTCTCCATCACAAATAATTCTCTCCTTATATATGTATATATATTTATATAAATAAATCATCTTCTCTTCATCAATAATTTCATCATAATTAATTTTTTAGAAAGAGAGAGATCATGAGTAGTACTGACAGAATAGTGGAGAGAGCTATAAGCAGCCTGGGGAAAGGCTTCGATTTAACATCAGATTTCAGGCTCAAGTACTGCAAAGGCAAAGAAAGATTAGTTGTTCTTAATGACACTGATCATAAACGAGAGATCACTGTGCCTGGTTTTGGATCCGTCAGCGACGTCTCCATCTATATCAAATGCGATAAAGGGGACCGAACCCGTTACCAATCCGATATTCTCAAGTTCAACCAGGTGAGTACCGTGCATACTAATTACTGCTATTACAATAATAATTATACCTATATATATATATATATCAAATTAAAATCAAATTATATTTGGTGCATGCCGTAGATGTCGGAGTTTTTCAATCAAAATTCGGCGATACCGGGGAAAATTCCATCGGGGTTGTTCAACAACATGTTTAATTTTGATAGTGGTTCATGGGAAAAAGATGCAGCCAACACAAAATATTTAGGTCTTGATGGTTACCATATTATACTTTTCAACGTTCATATTGATCGGTACCCGCTCGTCCTCTCCGATGAAGTCCGAAATGCAGTTCCATCCTCGTGGGATCCATGTGCCCTAGCAAGGTAATGTACGTGCCTTTATTTTAGTTTATCTCCTTACCCTTTGTCAGTATCTATAATATATTTGGCTTATTTGAAATGGGTTTGTTTCTTTGGCTTCTTTGAAACTGTTTTGCAACAACAAATTAAATTAATTAGATTATGAATTTTTGTAAGCGTTTGCTTAAAAAAAAAAAAAAGTTTTCGTATGTTTTATGTGATTTGTTTGTTTTATTTCTTTTCTTGAAGCTGATTGTTAGTATTATTATTTTACTCTTTCTTTATTGTTTTTGGTTATTAGCGATGAAATGAAAAAATGTAGAATAAATGCGAACGTAATCTTTGATTTATATGTACTTTTTTTCTTTTCTTTTCTTTTTTTAACTTTTAATACTATATATGAATATAAAACTTAAATTTTGATTAACACCCACGACTGTTTCGTAACCAAACTTTTTATTCTCACAATTATTGTTACCCCATCAACGTCATTATTAATGAATATATATATATATATATATAAGATTTATTTGTTGGTGTCAAAATTTTTGTAGGCAGAAATAGGGAAATCAATGTATATAAAACGATTCAAATCTTTTGACTTGAAAATTAACCTAGGAGAAGAAAATAATTAGCCAAACTTCTCTCTACTACAAAGTCCAGCCAAACAAACTGTTAGTTCAGTCTTGTGTGAAAGTTGCAAATTTTAAAGAGGCTTTGTTTCTGTTTGACCATACGTCCATTATTGATTGGAATTGGTCCATTTTCGATTAAGTCAACGACTTCAATTGCAATGAAGCTTTATTTTATTTTATTTCTCATCATTATCTATCATATAATAATAACGTTACCCACCAGCTCATGGCTACCGCCTATCTGTTTGCATCTTGATTTCCAAAGAATTCCATCGCACGGTTGTCAAAAATTTTGTGCAGCTGGCATGGGCGATTTGCGTTTCTTTTTCTTATAATTAGAAAATAAATAACTGAGTTGAATAATTCGGCGACATTAGATAACTACAAAACTTGGCACATTAATATATAAGAGTAACAGCAACTTTTTCTCATGTTTGAAATTTTCTTTGCTTTGGCTGGAGTTTGGTAACAATCAAATCAGAGACTTTTGATATTCAGTTGCCAGAGCTACTAGTATTTTGCCAGTAAAATGAAACAGGAGCAAAATATGTCAAAAATTGAAAGTGTCAAAGGAAATGTGATCAAACAAGTGAATAAAATAGTAGTAGATTTATTGCACTTTCAAATTCAATCCAAATGCATTTGTTCTCCCCAAATGAGCAAAAGATGTCATCTATTTTAATTTTGCATAATATTGTTTGACAGATTCATAGAGAAATATGGAACTCACATCATTGTGGGGCTGAGTATTGGTGGCCAAGATATGGTGCTAGTCAAGCAAGACAATTCTTCAAACGTGGGGCCATCTGAGCTTAAAAATCATCTGGATGACCTTGGTGATCAATTGTTTACTGGCACCTGTAACTTCACTCCGAAAACTAAAGAACAAAAGATTAAGGTTCTAATTTAGTTATTAAAAGCTCTGGCTTTAATTAGCTGACTATATATATGTATACATTCATCCCTGATTTTGTTATATTCATTAATTATATATAAAATATTTTAATTATCTTTATTATTAACTTCGATTGCAGCCGCCTCAAGCTTTCAAAGTCTTTGATCCAACTCCTGCCGCTTTCAACAGCTTCTCTTCCACAAGTTCAAAAGACGTAGGTTATATTTTCACTAAATTATTATCTAATTCTTAGTTATGCTCATCATACAATTTTCATTTTTTTTTTGTTTTTTGAGATCCACTACGATGTATTCCATATTAATTTGGATCGTCATCATCCATTAATCTTTAAGCAAAGGCAAGAAGGCGTAAATTGTGTCTTTATGGATGGAAGCAATCCAATTGGTCTGTACCTGAACATGATCCACTATCCTAATTTGGGCCTGATTCCGTAGTATTAGCCCATTTAATGAGGTGCCATTGTTCTTATTATTAAGTTATACGAATTGAAGTAACATTGAAGAATTAGATTCAATGCAGGGAATCAGTGTGACATGTTCAAGGAGGGGAGGTGATCCATCGGCGCATAGCCACTGTGAGTGGCTTCAAACAGTTCCTTCAAACCCAGATGCAGTCCACTTTAATTTCATTCCCATCACTTCTCTTCTCAAAGGAGCTTCCGGCAAAGGCTTTTTATCTCATGCCATCAACCTCTATCTTCGATGTGAGTGCTTTTAGTTTATTTTCTTCCATTTTTTGTTATAGTGTCTTCAATTTTAAGTAGGCAGATCTGACTCTTAAATTGTTGTAATTGCAGATAAGCCTCCTATAACTGATTTACAGTACTTTCTTGACTTCCAAGTGCACAAAAGTTGGGCTCCAATTCACAATGATCTTCCACTTGGACCCGCAACTAACATGACTACTCTATCACCCGCCCTCCATTTCCACTTGATGGGTCCTAAGCTCTATGTAAATACCATGCAGGTACAGTAAAATCAATTATCTTGCTACCTTTTTTTTTTCCCTATAGAGAAAAGACACTTAAGTCGTAAAATTTACTCAAATGTACACGTAGGCTTAATTTTGGAAAGTCATGCAAACTCTCTCTTTCCTTTTTTTTTCCTTTCCCAATTATATAAAATGTCATTGGATCACTGTATCAAAGTACATAATTGTTGGGAAAAAAAAAGTCGGTATAATTATTTCTAAAACCATCAAGCCTAAGGGTTCATTTGAATTAGTCTTGGGAGACTAGGTGGCTCTGTGACTTTTCTCTATTTCTTTAATGTTCTCAATTTTACCTAGAAATATAACAAAAAGATTTATCTTTAATATCAGGTAACAACAGGAAAAAAACCTGTCACAGGAATTCGCTTGTATCTTGAAGGAAGGAAATGCAATAGGTAATTAATTCTTTAATGCGTAATGCAAAAAGTATTAGATACAACAAATAATGTGACACACATGTGATAATTATAATAATACTATATAATATAACCAACTTAATAAATATAGCATTATTGTTATTCATCGACAACCCATTTAATAGAGACAATTTTCTTTATATTATTCCTGTGTCACTAAGCTTTATTATTCTTCTATAAAGCTTTATTATTCTTCTATCTCAGGCTAGCCATTCACCTTCAACACCTCTCAATCACACCAACAATGCTCGATAGCAAGATAGATACTGACACACAACTGTGGCGAGGATCAGACGGCCCCGATGATAATCACCAATACTTCGAAGCCATCGGTGGAAAATTTTTTTCCCACGTATGCACAGCCCCAGTTAAATATGACCCCAAATGGGCTTCAAGAAAAGATGTTTCTTTCATCGTCACCGGTGCTCAACTTCACGTACAAAAACACGAATCAAAGAGCATTCTCCATCTCCGGCTCTTATTCTCCAAGGTTTCGCATGCTTTCATAGTCCAATCAAGTTGGGCGCATAGCTCGTCCGAATTTTCTCATAAGTCGGGCTTTTTTTCCTCAATAAGTACATCAATTTCGGGCAATCAAGACAAAGAAAAGAAACCAGTTGTGATTGTAGATTCTAGTGTGTTTCCCACAGGGCCGCCTGTGCCGGTGCAAACGCAGAAGCTTTTGAAATTTGTGGATACTTCACAGTTGTGTAGACGGCCTCAGGATAGCCCTGGCCATTGGTTAGTCACCGGAGCGAAGCTGGATTTGGAGAAAGGAAAGATATGTCTTCAAGTTAAGTTCTCGTTACTCAACATTTGTTCGTAGGAGAAAGGAACAAAAAAATTAAGTTTTAATTCTGACAGTTCATACTGTAACTGTAAATTCGTGGGAGAGCATTTTAAGTTATTGTTTAAAAATAAGAATGAAATAAGTTATTATTTAAAAGATATAGATAAAATGAATTATTAAAAAAAATTTTCCCATTATCACATTGAAAATTAAGACAAAATAGGCAATCAGCACTCTTGCTACTTTGTCAATGGAGTATAGAACAAAATTCTTTTCCGATCCAAGTTTTGGCTGTGACAATCATATGCTTAATATCTTTCCGTAAATCATCATGGAAATCAACAAATTTGTGATTAATCTTTATAGAAGAAAATAAAATTGGAAAGAGAATCCATGTTAAGAAGAAAATGATGTGATTTTAGAATCCTTTGTGCTAATTAAGAAAATCATAGATTTTTAATTTTTAAAAAAGGGATATTACAACCCTGTATACTCTATTAAGGTGAAAGTTTGGATAAGAAATGTGTGGTCCTAATTGTGATACACCTATTAAAACTACAAGAGCGACTACTATCTTGTTATTATATAATATGAGTAAGATATGAGTAAGATCAGATTATAAGTGATGCCAGGGGTGGATCTTTTAAAGGACTCTCATGGACCACGACTTTTGTAAAATAATAATAATAATAATTAATATCTAATATTAAAATAATTTGATATCAATAAAATATTTATCTTATAGATATTTTTTAGTCAGAAAATTAAAAGAAAAATAACAAGAGTTGAAGAAGAAAAAGACCTAAATAGAAATTTATTATTAATGAAATACATCAAATATTAAATTGAAAGTTTCTATCCAAAGCTTTAAACTAAGAAGATCAATTTTCTTATCCATGGGTAATGAATCAGCAAAAAATTTCTCAATTGAAGATAAATCTTTATCTTTAATACTAATTTTGTTAATATTAGTTTATGTTGGTCTTAATTCTTGAACAATAAATTTCCAATTCCAGTACTTTTCTCCAGTTAGCAAATAGTTAAGAGCTAACTAAATTAAAAGAATCTCCTCTCTATTTACTAGAAATAAAAATATAATTGAATGCCCACTTATTTTTTAAAAATCATAATTCTTTGCCATTGCATTATCAGTGATCCAATAATATTTATATGAAAAAATAATTTTTTTCACAGGTTTATAGCTAAGTTATAAACAACTCTCGATGCATTCTTAAGAGAAAAATAGAAAATCTTAGTTCTTTGACTTTGAATCTAACTAATATTGAACTTTCAACCCTTAACTAAGAACAAGATCCTCCAACATCTGGAAGAATTGAATCAAGAAAATATTATAATTTAAATTCTTTACAACGTAATTTTGAATTGCGTAAATAAATGTAAGATTATTCTAAGCATAATAAAATATGTTGAGTTTTTTTTTTGTTTTGGTATAATATTTTTGGCCTGTAGTCAAAGACGGCTTGTTCCGCCCATGAGTGACGCTGCCACGAAGCAAATTACGTTATCAGCCGCCTCAACTTAATTTTTTCCTCAAAGTTCCACATCACCTTCTGAAGTGACACTAAGATGGGGACAATCTGATCCACTTGATTTGAAAAGATGAAGTTTTTTGTGTGGCCAAGCTAACAGCAGTCTGTAGGGTGAGTTGGATTTTATTGGTTATTTGACATTTTAGTAATAATTCAGAAACTAATTAATATCACAACAAATCTTTTATATGATTCAAATTTTTGTGTCAATTAATTATTTTATAATTCCACTTACTACTTTGCAGTATCATATTCTATCATAATTCGTAAATGGACATTAAACAAAATGCAGCTAATCAAATCTTAATAACATGAGATAAAGCTTTAAAACGTGCCCAATGCCAACGAACTTCAACATTTAGCTATACTTATAGTCAACAATATCTCAAAAAGTGTTTTACATAAAACGTATTACGTACCACGAAATTGAAATCGTGATTGTTGTCGAAAATTAATTGGGATGAATTGTAATTATATTTAAGTTTTGCCTTTGCGGCTTAATTGAAATTTAATCTACAACTTACATTTTTGCTTATATTATTGCTTGTTTACATTTTTTATTTTTAAAATTTTTTAATATAGGAATAATTTTGTAATTAACTAAAAGAAAAAAGTTAATCTAATTAATGTTATACGGCCCGGGTAAGCCCATTTTGAGCTTCGCCTTTATATCTACATTAATGTAATTAATTAACAGTGAAAAATGGAATTGCTAGTTATATGTTTGATTTTGAATCAAGAAACGTATATATTATTATGTGCAAGAAAATCAAGAATATAAGAAAAACTTATAGCAGATGGGTTCATCGTTGCGTAGTCCCCAATCAATTAAAGATGATAGTGATTGTGAGTTTGATCGGGAAATTTATAAAAATAATCACAAAACTTTTCAATTTTTTAAATTTAACCACCAAAATTTTTTATATAATAATTAGCCACATACAAGTTTTTAGACTAACATCATTTTCATTAAATTTGTAAAGAAATACCACTCTTGAAAATCTAAGAAAAAACACCAGTCTAATACTCTACCAAGTCTCGTCACTATCGACGAATCACCAAATTCTATCAAACAAGTATTATATAACTGAAAATATAATCATTAATTAGAAAGCTTCTTATGGTTAGTGTAAGTTCTTATACAGTATGAACCTTTAATGTATTAAGTTAGCATTTAGGTTCGAAATTGATATGATTTTGTTATAAATATTGTTATTTTTCATTCATAAAGCAATGTAACTTTTTAAATCACTTATTTTGAGTTGAGAAATCAAAGAAATAATTGAAAACAATAGAAATTTAAAGTAAAAAGAAACTAAGATTTAGTTAAATAAGTTGGTTTAGTGCGACAAGCAGTGAAATAAACATATGTCACATTAGTGCAATAGACACTTATTCCACTGCTTGTCGCACTAAATTAACTTGTTTTACTAAATTTCTGAAAATATTTCAAAGTTATGACTTAGGCTATATGTGTCTATTTTGGACGTATAATATATCATTTCGAAATTTACGACGGTCGACGAGTCAAATCATAACATGTTAGTGCGACAGGCACTTAACGTATCAAAAGAAAGTAACAGTGAATCTGTCTTTTAGTACAACTGGTTCTTGTCGCACTAAATATTGGTGCGACATGTACCAAAAGATAAATTCAACGTTATTGTATTTTACTTATTCAAATGCATATAGTATTAACATTGTTTGATTCTTATCGTCTCAAATTTCTAAACGGTACATCATACTCCTCAAACGAACATATGTAGTCTAAGTTATGACTTCTGAAAGATACTTAATATATTTTACATGGTTTTCTCACTACCTATTGCACGTAATCATATTTTATATGCTGAGTATCTTTCGAAGGTCATAACTTAGGCTGCATCTATTTGAGACATACAATATACCATTTCAATATACCATTTCGAAACTTGCGATGAGAGGACCAAAACATGTTAGTACTATAGGCAACTGCAGTAGCAAAAGATAGTTTGGTGTGACAAACACCTGTCACAATAAAAGATAGATTCAATGTTACTATCTTTTATTGCTTCAGAGGCTATAACACTAATTTATTTTGATCCGTCTTATTTAAGTTTCGAAATGATATATTATACGTTCAAAATGAATACATAGCTTAAGTCATGACTTCTAGAACATTTAAAAAATCAAAAAGTTTTGTCGTTAGTTTCAAATCTTGCCTGTTGGTGGAGTCTATTACTTGGGCTTTCAATATTGGTATTGGTATTGGGCTGCTAATTAACATGTTCAACGGTTAGAAATTATCCAATTACTCAACACCATCTATATTAAAAGACATAAGAAAAAGAAATATTTTGCATATCTTTCGTCTGGCTTTACAAAATTTACAGAGAAAATGAAGAAGAGAATTAATACATACGTTTTGTATTAATTTTTTTTGTAGGTAAGATTTCTCATCTTTATCTGTTTTTATTTTTTAATAAAAAGAACACTCTCTATATTCGAAACTTGAAGAACTTCAATTAATTTGAAACAACAGCTACAATGAACACAGAACAATTCGATAAAAAATCTTAAAATTGAATGTTCAATTAGCAAAATATAACTAGCTAGCTAAGTTTGAGAGAGAGAGAGAGAGAGCGAGACCGTGCTAGCCAGCTAGGCACAAATTTTGAATTAACCCTCCTCTAGCTATTAGAATATACTGATTTATGATTAGATTTTCAGTAGGAATCTTTGTCTCCGTGAAGAATATCACGATGGCTTTTTACAGACACAAAGGTCCTCAAATCTCAAACATACCTTGAAAACATGAACTTCTGACACTTCCACCCTGTAATCTCTTTTATTCACAAAGTTTGCTTCCAATTTTTGTCAGAAAAATCATGACCCTTCTTGATTAAATATTAAGGCTTGCCATCGCCAAACAAGTCGCTTTATATATTATATAAACTAGCTAGGGCATGCATAAAAGGTAAAGCCTCATTGGTGATGACAACATTGACAAGCTGCTCCTGTGAAACCTATAGCCCTAGTTTCACGTAGGGTTTGCTTTTTAAGAATTAACTAATTAAACATTTTGACCACATCTCTATATTTCTTGTGTATTGTTCGCATGTAACATGGGAGTGGTTGGAGGATTTCTAATCTCAATTTCTTTGAGCCATCGAATAATTTTATTTTTCGTACGGACCTTGAATATTAATTATTATCATTTTTGTATTATTGAGTTTCGCTGGTTGTAGGTTTAGGGCATCGTGAGGAACAGAATAAATTAAAGAGAAATTTGTATATTGTAATTACTGTGAGTTTGACTTTATGTATGATGCAGAACCAAAGATAAAAATGCTGATTTTTGACCACTGTTTTTCCCATTTTATTTTATACCACTGATGCTTCTTCGAATAATCTTTGTATTGTTTTCGAAGAAGATATACAATGAAGCAAAGATAAATATGCTCGGTTGTAATTCACCATTTAATCTTTTTCTAGCCAGTTTCTTAGGGTACAAATGCTTCTCCACTTCCCTTTTTCCATAAAGTTAGCACTATCTTTATAATAAGGGGATTAACAATTTTCTCCTAAGTCTTTTAATTAGATTTTACCACTTATCCCCTTATGTTTTCACAATATTTCTTTACTCCCAAAATGTCAAAGTCTTCGTAGAAAATCTTAACTCAACGATGATTGTTTCAATGTCTTTTTAAAAAAATTTTAAGCTAAGGAGATAAGCGCTACCTATTAGGAAATTTGTAGGGTATTATTGAAAATGACTGAGACAACAAAAAGAAGATAAATTAACTTAACATTGGGACTTTGATTGATTGACAATGTTGCATCAATCAAACTTTATGTCTAATCAATTATCTTTGAATTAATGGACAAAGATTGAGATTTGTTTTCGGCTTTACACCGATTCTTCTAAGAGGTGTGTGTTAATGGTAGCCTGTAGGGGGACAGCGTTACATCTTCTTCATAATAATATAAAGGGAAATCTTGCTTAAAGGGACTGACCATAATTTTGTAATCGCAACATATTTTGTGATCCTAAATGCTATGATACATGCTCATAGTTCACATGAAAAATACAATCGTTGTCAAAAAGTTTTTTAAGCAGTTCTTTCTCCGTAGATGGCTTACTTTTCCTGATTCACTTCAAGGTCTTCTTTCAAGTATGCTAATTATGTGTTTCCTTACTGGATATTCAGATATTCACTTGACAAGTTGCTTGTTCCTTTTAGCTTTTCTTTGTTTTGTTGTTATTATTATTATTATTTGGGAGTTTACTTTTGCTGTTCTTTCTATTGTGAAGAGTGAAAATTACTAAATTCCCCTTGATTAGGTGTTAATCACATTTTTAATTTTGTTAACAAGCACCTCTCTAAGTCAAGATCATTCATTAAAAAAATGTTTCTAACTTAAGGGGGAAACAAAGAAGGAAAGATAGTTTGATGAACATCATGAGTTTCTGAAGGATTGCGTTGAAGAAGAATTCTGTGGTTTGAAAAAATATATACGTCATAATCGGGAAAAAAAAAAGATCAAGCAATAGGAAAAAATAAAATTTTCATTAGAGCTATAAGAGTTAGACTCTTGCCTAATAAGCTTAATCTGTTTTACGTTAGCAAATAACCTAACATGATATATATGTTGAATCTTAATAAGATTAAATTTTTTCTCACAAGTTTTAAAGTCAAGTGATAGCTCTGTTTTTTTCTAGTTTTTTTTTCAGTCAATGATAGGAGGAAAACGTATGCAATCAATCATTTAACAAACATGTGAGGACAAAAAAATTTGTTAAGATTAAAATTTTGCTGATGGCTTGATTGATACCTATTACAGTCCCAACAATTTTTATCGAAGGAATCATTTTACTTTGAAGTCGGCATTTGGACCACATGCACTACGCATATAGCTTGCTTGATGATGATGCTACAACTACATATATGTATAAAGTACAAAGCACTCTCAAAAAACTATTGCACAACACATTGAGAGAGAGAGAGAGAAAGAGAGAGAGAGATGACAACGCCTTTGCTGGAATCAGTACTCTCGATGAACGGCTGGGATGCTGAAAAAATTGCACCAGATCCAGTCCGGGTGAATGGTGGAGATGATACTTTTAGCTACAACAAAAATTCCTACTATCAGGTATATATACGCGTAGCTTATGAACAAAGAACTTACCATACATGTGTTAACATATATGAATAAGTAATCAAGGTTACAAGATTTTCTTATTTGTTTTTATAAGCATTCATTTTATTTTTCTAAAATTATTGAGCAGGTGTGTTATATTGCATCATTTTGCATTACTCCCTTGAATAATTGTTGTTATTTTTTAATAATCATTTAAAAAATCATTTCTTAATCATATTTATATAATCTGCGTCCTCGTCAAGCATGCGTTATACGTCCTCTTTTATCAGTAAAATTTTGAAAAACCTTAAATCAAAGAAATCTGTTGTGAGCTATGATGTTTCTTGAAGAGGAAATCATGGTTAAACTAACAAAAATTCTTGAAAATTTTGCTAGTTGCTACTAACCTACATAGAAAATTTCGTATATTGGTTGAGAATGAATTTTGAGCTATTATATAACCTTTAAGGCAACACTCAACATGAATTAGGTCCATAGGCAATGGATGTTTATATGGTATTTAAGCCAAACTCACCCACGAGCATATCTGCACTACTTTTTCAAGTGATAAAGACCAGATAGAAACATAGGGCCATGTATACAAGCTTAAGACAATCACACCCTAATTTTTGAATTTTTTATTATTTTGGTAAGAAAAATATTAGTTGCTTATTTAGAAGCTTGTTTATACCGATCCATTGTATTCGATCTCCTTGTGTTATGTAAATTAATAATTCTGCTATATATGCACATTTCTCTTATTATTTATATGACATTCATCTCTATTAATAAATTTCTAGTATTTGTAAAATTACTACACTATTTCAATACCAATAAGATGATTGTCTTGTCACACATAAAGAAAAGAAAAAAAGGAGTAAATTTATAATTTAAAGAACTATTCATGATTCTTTTTTACTTTAATTTGTGAACTTAAATTTGAAGTGAAATAAATGATTTAGGCAGCACTCTATATAATTTGCTAGTGCTAATAATAAAATGTGAATTTGTGCAGAGACTTGCCGCAAATGCTGTAAAAGAAAAGATAGTTGATGCAATTACAAGAAACCTAAACGTAAGTGAGCTCTCTTCTGCTTCAAATATAATTCGTCTTGCAGATTTGGGATGTGCGGTGGGTTCAAATACACTGAATGCCATGCAAGATGTGCTACAAGTTATAAAAAATAAGTATCAATCTCAATGCCCTTCATCAAAATTACCAGAATTTCAAGTATTCTTCAACGACAAAACATCAAACGATTTCAACACTCTCTTCACATCTCTCCCCCAACAAAGGGAATACTTTTCGGCAGGAGTGCCGGGTTCTTTTCACCATCGCCTGTTTCCTCAATCTTCTATCCATTTTGTGCATTGCTCGTATGCGCTTCATTGGCTCTCTAAGGTGCCGGAAGAGTTGCTGGATGAGAATTCTCCGGCGTGGAACAAAGGGAGGATTCATTACACGAATGCTGCGGAGGAGGTGGTAAATGCTTATGCTTCTCAATTTGCTAAGGACATGGAGAATTTTCTGAATGCTAGAGCTGAAGAGATTGTGAGTGGAGGGATGATGGTGATAATCATGCCAGGTATTCCACATGGGATGCCTTATTCTCAGCTCACAAATGGTGTTATGTATGATCTTATGGCATCCATTTTCATAGAAATGGCAAATGAGGCGAGTTTTCACTTATTAATATTATGACCATTTTTTATTTTACACGTTTTATAAGTTTATCATTGATAGTGGCATTGCAACAAATAGAAAAGAAAAGAGAGAAAGAACGAATACTCTTTCTTCCGGTATTACTAGCCTCTATAATTAATTAGTTTATGCGGAATCATTTGCACATTACACTAATATGACCATTTTCCTTTTTTTTCCCTACAGCAATTGATTACTGAAGGTCAATTGGACACTTTTAATTTGCCTATTTATTCTGCCTCATCGGAGGAGATGGTGAAGTTGGTGGACAAAAATGGGCATTTTAGTATTAAAACCGTAGAGTTGACAAACCCAACTTCTTGGCTAGAAGGACCGATTGACATTAAGGCATGGGCGATGCATGTAAGGGCAGCAATGGAGGGAATGTTCACCAAACATTTTAGAATTGAGATTATTGATGAAATGTTTAATCGTCTAATCAGAAAGCTTTTCAAGTTTGCCGACCAGGTGGAATCAGGATACAAAGAAAAGACTCAACTGTTTGTTGTTTTAATGCGTGAATGAAAGTCAGGTAGTGTCAAGCCTCCACGGGGGCATATAAATATATTTGACATACTTTTCTTTGAATTAGACCAAATCTACCATTTTTCATAACAAATCAAAGCAGTAAAAGTATTTTGGCCCCTAAATGTTTTTATCTTCAATAAAGATATAATTATTTATTTTTATATAATATGTCCTAAACTCCAACTGAAATGACAGTAATAATATTGAGTTTGAAAGTTCTCATTTGTAACAGTAATTTTATGGAGAGTAATTTATTTATTTAAGTATAGATCAATTTAGAGATATATATTTGTGAAAAAAGTGAAGTTTATATTCTTATGAAAAATCATAGAAAGTTGGTAAAGAAATTTTCTTTGGCCAATGAGAGCTTGGAACTAATTTCAAAAAGTTATGATATAGTATATATGAAATTCTACGAGATTAAAAAGAAATCAATGAGAGTTTCTAAGCTTAATTCCAAAATAAATACAATTGGGTTATTTAAGAATCGGATGCAAAGCGATGCCTTTTTACTTTTTTTTTTAAAGGTAAAGGATAGACAAAGTCTAAATAATTTTTTATTTTCTCTTTATCTCCCCTAAGAATCTAACCTAGGTGACCAGCGACTCATTATTTACTGGTTACTAACTTGATCACGCCTTTAGGGACTGAGCAATGCCTTTTTATTTGATATCAAAGCATCCAAAATAAAATTAGGTATCTTATAATTAGATCTTTAAAAGTCAATAATAAACATACAAGAAGGGAAAAGAGAGAGGGAGAGAGAGAATCTGAATCCAATATTTTGATCTCTTTCTAGATGCTATCGTTCTATTGTGTGCTCTTCTCATATATGTAGCACTCGGTTTGAACCTTAAGGAATAATTCACATAGATTATGGGGTATAATTAGCACGTATTCATGGAGAGTACATAATGTTGAAAAAATCAAATCAAAGTACATGTTCAAAGTTTGGCCAAAATTATTCAAAGTTTGGCTAAAAATTAAGTAATCACTAAACAAACTTTGACAATTTTAAAGGTTTGGTGAAATAGTACTACCATGCATTCCTATAAATAGCTATTGTTCTTCATTTGTTAAGGCATCCCACAATTGAGAGCAATTGCAAGTGAAGCAATTGAGAAAGTTGAGAGAGCTTCCACTTGAGTGCTAGGAGAATTTATTTGGGTGTATTCGGGTATTGGGTTTTTTGTGAGTTTTTCCCAATTTATAAATTCTCATTTGTTAGTAAAATTATTTTTCAGTCTTTGCTCGTGAATATAGGCTTTACGCCGAATCACGTAAATTATTGTGTCAATTTTCTTTGAAATTGTTTACACCACATTTAAGTTTATCTAGAAGTCACAGTTATCATCAATTGGTAATCTGCTCAACCCGTGCTTTCGCACAACACATAAGACTTCTGCAAAGTATCAAATCTTGAATTTTTTTTATAGAAAAAGATTCTATTCGTTTATACTATTTAATTTCAATTATTCTAGATGAATATATAATTGAAAGATAGGCTGATTCTCACTTGGAATTAACTAATATTTCCCCTTACATCATCCATGATAAAATTTGATGGAGAAATTAAGTAAGCTACTAGCTGGACGGGCAACGTTTGAAATTTTGTTTATTTTATTAATTTATTTCGTTTCGTAGGGTTGGAGAAACAATGATTAACTTTATAATTTCGTACTAGGATCATTAAGTTGTCGTGATCTTGAGCATTGGTTCAGTTACAAAATGAAACATAATTATTTCGGTAAATGCTCATTTAGAATTAAGGGAAAAAGAGCGAAAGTCCCGTTGTTCAATAAAATTAATCGAAATCCCCTAATATTTTAAAATACTTCCAAGTCTGTTTTAGTGTCAACAATTTTACTAGTATTACCATTGTATTATTGGTGGTTGTTTAAAGTTGAGAATAAGAGTACCTTTAATTATTTAATTAATTGAATAATTTTTTAAAATCATAATTAATTGAAAAGTCAAATGAAAAATTACAGGAAAAGGTTAGGGAATTATCATAATTTTTCTGAAAAGCTTTTCAAAATTAACTAAAAGTTTAAATGCAAAATTAATATAAATATATATACATATTCAAATATCAGGTGGGTTTCGCTTTTTTACCATCTAGATAAATCTTTATAATTTTAGCCAATTATGCATGATATAAATCCTTACATCATCAATCATTATACTTCTAATTAATTAATGTTCCCATTTTTAATTAAGCAGCTAACAGACACATTATATATTATTATTTTTTATTAAAGATGAACTAGGTAGGGAATCAAAAAGCGGGGACCATGATTTTGCTATATATCTTAGAAATCTTGAAGAGTAGAGAATGTTTGAAATAAACAAAGCCCGTGTGTATTAATCTTGCTAATGAATTGCATAATTGGCTTTTTCAATGCGAGAAATTATCGTACTGTTTATATCACGTTAAGCCACATGCAATGCAAGCACCTCATACTTGTTACCTGTGATGCCTATTCTAATACCATTATTAATTGAGTAGTATCGTGGGGTTCACACATCTCTAAAATCCAAGCATCCAATTAAACGAAATATATATTTGGAAAAAAAAAAATTGAAAGCATATGAAGTTCTTATTTGATGGATTGGTGCATGCCATGACATTGTGGTAAATTTTCTTTTATTCCTTAAGTTTGGATCAATTAGTTAGATAGACTTATAGATCAATTATTTAAAATGCTGTTATCATTGTTTCCATTACCATTAATTGCATCTTAATTTTCATGAATATATAAGACATGCAGCTGGTAAAAAGCGGAAGATAATTAAGTGAATTTTAGTATAGATAGACTTATAGTAGTCCTAGTAGAGATTTTTAAATAACTTTTTAAATATAAGGACTAATTGAGTAATTGGTTATTGTAAAAACTAAATTAAGAAGCATTTACTCTCATAAACATTTTACAGAAATTAAAAATTATCAACAAAATTTTGAATGTAGACTTCTGCACATATGAATGGATTTATAAGATCGAGATTTTCGACCATGTAGCTTAAATAGGGCAAAAGATTTATTGAAATTAGAGACTAACTTTTATTTTCTCATTTTGAAGAAAATATATAAACAACTAGCCATAGCTAGCTAAGTAGTCCCCCAAGCTCATATTATTGAAATAAAATCGAAGCTGTTAACTAACTAATTACCTAGTAATAATAATTGTCCCACGGGGAACTACTAGCTATAGGAAGACTTTTTTTTAATGATTAGGACCATAATTTTGTATCAATATCCTTACCGAAGCCTAAGTAGCATGTAAATATAGACTGGGTGGAATAATGGTCAAAAGCATTTTGCCAAAGTAAAATCGTTTTGGGCTGCATAAAATTCTACGCGTTTGCTTAATTTTTTTTTTATTACTTGTATAATTATTAGTATCCCAAGATGCAAGATTTTCTGAAATTGTGAGAAAGCCTCAAACCCAATGCACGCATCAAATAAGTTCATGGAAATCTGAATATGGAAATTTCTCGAGCCTCAAACCAAAGCGACCTCGTTACTTTTACCAGCAATTCATTTACCTACATTTTAATTTGTGTATAAAGCAAGACTATTAATTAGGAATTCGATATATATTTAATAATTCCATTAGTAGTTTATATTTAGCTCAGTTAATTTTTTGCATGTGGTCCTCGATTATGCATTTTGTAAGTTGGGAAAACAATTTTTTCTTATTAAATACCCATGACGAGCTGTGAAAATGAAATTTTGAATTCGAATGTAATATATATAGCATGGCCTTTTGTCGAAAGGACACAAACATGCATCATGCATGAATGAATATACAATCATAATAAATTTTCAAGTATTAAAGGAAGCAATAAGAAAGAACCACACGGACCACTAGTGTGAGTTGATTTTGCTTCCCACAAGATCTGTATATTAAAAACAACTTGCAAGAAAACAACCATCTATCTCGTATAAATTTAAAAAGGATTTTTATAAATTTAATTTAATCTTTAATTGGATTCTTTTATATCAAAATGCAGTTCTTACATCCTTGTCTGTGTGTTTAAAGGAATAAATGGCTACAAAATTGACAAATTGAGTAGGGTTACGTTCTTTTTCAATCAATGTCGTACGTGGTCCTTACATGTTACAATCAATGCTTTAAATTATTTTAAAAAAAAAAGTGTTTTTAATATCCATCAAGTTATCTGCTCTCCTTCCGTTTCTCTCTCACCCATATGGACTGCATCTGCATGCTTAGTTCTGGACAGAAAATGAGGATTGTATAATTATTAGATATCCCACAACTTGAATAATATATGGAAACTAGTTAAAACATTACCTTAATTACTTTTTGTTTACTATTTCTCTTTGCTTGTGAATTCGTTTTCTTTTATTTGATCCTATGGCTATTGTCAGAATAGATCATGACCCATCAAAACTATCGTCACGTAGTCTTTGAAAAAGAAAATACTAAACGAGCATATCTTGAACATATACAAGAGGCAGAAATATGTAGAGGTTTTAAGTTGAAAAAATTAGAATGAAAAATATTAATTTAAACTGAAATTTGGCTTATTATTTCTAAGACATCTAAGTTCTCTAGACAGCACTAATAGTAATAGGAATCAATCAACAATATATCAAGAATACAAGAAGATATAAGGCAAGCAACACAAATATATAGCAAACAAAATATTTCGGCTACTGAAAAGGAAAGAATCATCTCAACGGCCATAATTTGGATCATAATTCATATCTATGGAAAGGGTATTCCATTATTTAATTTGCGCCACAATGGTTTCTTCTAAGCGTAGCTTGATGATCTTCTCTGTATTACGTAATTTAATTCTCATAAGGCTATCATTGGAAAAACAATAAATGAAATACAAAACTTTGCTTCATCTTTAACCGCTGAATCCTTTAAACCTGAAAGAAAGAGAGAATAAAAGATAATGGCTTGTCATATATAGAGTAATGTTACTATTACAAAGTTGGGATGCAAACTCAAGCAGCATACACATGATGCTAATACAATTCGTTATGTGTATGTGATGATGTGTAATAAACTAAGCAATAATTTAACACAAGATAGTTTATAATAATGCTACACATATGCCACAACTTTATAAGCATAATATTATTGTTGTTTATATTTCTTGAAAGGAAATTCATGGCCAAGCCCTAACGAAATTGACGAAATTAAACAGAACGTATTAGCAATGTCTCTTTCTTATGAAGTCAGCCTAGCTTGGATCCACTATTCTAACATATAATAATAATTATTATCAAATTATACATACCCGTTACTTGAAAAAAATAAAAAAAGTACGTACCCGTCACTGATTAATTGCACCACCATCACTACCCGAGCCTGCTTCCCTCTTTCTTCACTTCTATAAATTGTGAAGATCACTCTCACCAGATATTGCTCTCTATTGTCTGCATATATATATATCACTAAACACATATACACAAAAATATTTTACAGCAAAAATGGCGACATTGGTATCCGATCAGACATTCTCGGAGAAGCCTGAGGGTTCAGAGACACCAATCCAGGTGGTGGGTGGATATGGCACTTACAGCTACTTCAAAAACTCCTTCTATCAGGTCTACCTCTTGGCTTTACATTCTCTTTTTTCAAGTAAGGCTTAACTATACCATACATATCGATTATGTTTTCATTTATAAAGAGAGATAATATCAGCCTCAAAATTATGTCCTTTTGTTCCTACTTCCTACTTATCCCTCAATGCCAAATTGGCTAACTTTCCAATCTCCAAATTGTGTGATTTAATGCTTTTAAAATATTTGTTTTAAATCATTCAAGTCCTGTGTATATTTTCTCCAAACATTAACCTACCCCATATAAAATCTAGCCTTGGTTACTCTAAATCGCATTTCAATTTATTCTGGGGCCAAAAACCACTTAGTCACTGACCAATATATATACTAATGGATTATTCACATGTCCAGATAATATTCCACAAAAGTAACCAAGAAAAAGTCAACATATCACTATCCATAAAATAATCAGATCATGATCAGTTTTGATTTTGAAACACCAATTGTCTGATTGTCATGATCATGAGCATATGAGAATCTAAGTTATAACAACTTCCAACAGGAGAGAAGACTAGAAATTATGCAAGTGTTCCTTGGTCTTTCAATATTTACTTGTAGACTTCAATTATTTCATAATAAGAATCTCAGCTGTGTTTAATTATTTGGATATAAGTTTACTTTTGTTCTTACTGCAGAGTTAGAGAAATAATTTTTCACGACTGATAATATATGCTGGACTCTAAGTCGGGGTAGCTCTTAATTTTGGCTAACTTTTGAGGAGGCATAAAGGCTTATATACATTAGGTTGAATTATTTCATTTTATTTCAACCTAAATTTATTTGTAATCAATACGATCTTAAGGGTAGTCAACCACTCCTCAGTCTAGTGATTACAAGTGTTCAACTATTCCCATGTAGTTGTGGGATTAAAATATCTAATAGAATGGATAAATGCTTTTTTTTTTTTATAGTTTGAGCTAATTTTCTAATTTTATTAGTCCCAGGATTTTTTAAATTTATCTAAAGAGTCTATGTCAATTTTAATTAATATGTTGTTAATTAGTTATCATTTGTTTCTACCTTTTTGTATGCCAGATTTATTTAAGTTATATCATACGTAAATACTATTTTACTCTTGAAATGTTAAACCAATTACAGCAAAAGTAACAACAAGAGTATTTTGGATATTTAAAAAAATATATATGGATTAGCTGAAATTGTAGGCATTAATAAGTATTTACCCTTAGTGGAATGGGTAAAAGCTCGTTTAATCCATATATTTTAAAGTTAATGCTTGTTTAGTTCATGTACTTTTAAAAGTACTTCAGAACATCCATGCCGTTATACTATTAACACTCATGCCGTTACTTTAGGTTCTTTTAAACTTATTTTTAGAATATTACCATCTTACAATAATTTTTTTGGAAAATTAATTATCAATTTAACCAAAAAAATAAAAATAATAAAAAGAATATATATTAATTTTTTTGGAAGCTAATGTATGTAAAAAAAAATAAATTACCAATTTTTGTATTAATAAAAATTAATATATTAACATTTCAACAGCGTATTCCGTAAAAATTAAATTATCAATTTAACTCCAAAAAATAAAATAAAAACAAAATAATATATATTAATAAATTTTTTCTTTTTATTAATGTTCAAGAAAAGAAAGAAATATTATTGTAAAATGGTAATATTGTAAAATCAAGCCAAAAAGAGCAAAAAGTAATGACAAGTATGTTTTGAGGTATTTTTAAAAATACATAGACTAACAGACACTAACCATAAAATATAAGGATTATACCCTAGTGGAATTATTAAAATGAATGATGTATTAATTGTTTGTTAATTTTTAATTTCCAATCTTACTATTAAGTGTTTTAACAATACTCAGAATTTTCATATGAAGATTTGATTTCACAATATATTAGTTTTTAATTTCCATTCAAGCTTAATAGAAGTGATTTTGATAAATATGGCTTTTCATAATCATGAATTTGTGAGAAGTAACTAATAAAACCATATACTTATACCCTAATTTAATTTGAACATATCAAGATAAAAGTATATTATGTTCTGTTCAACAAGTTCTGTACTATTATGTCACAGAGACTAGCTACAAATGTCACCAAGGAGCATATCCATGATGCAATTATCCGGAAACTCGACGTGAAGTCCTTAGCAGATTCATCATCAAATACAATTCACCTTGCAGATTGCGGATGTGCAGTTGGACCAAATACCTTTAACGCTATGCAAGATTTAATAGCAATCGTCAAGCAGAAGTACAAATCTCAATGCCCCAATTCGCAGAATCCTGAATTCCATGTTTTATTCAATGATCAGTCCTCCAATGATTTCAACACCCTATTCACTTCTCTCCCAAAAGAAATCCATTTCTTCGTTGCCGGAGTTCCGGGTTCTTTTCACAAACGGTTGTTCCCGGAGAAATTTCTCCATCTTGTTCATGTTTCTTATGCACTCCATTGGCTCTCCAAGGTGCCCGAAGGTTTGCTTGACAAGAATTCTTCTGTTTGGAACAAAGGCAGAATTCACTACGCATTTGCCCCGGAAGTAGTACTGAAGGCGTATGCAAATCAGTTTGCTGAAGACTTGGAGAGATTTTTGACTAATAGAGCTAAAGAGATTGTTTCAGGAGGAATGATCATCATTACCAATCCGAGCATCCCGGACGGAATGCCTTTTTCGGAGATCGCAAACGGTCTCATGTATAACTGTATGGGTACCATCCTCTACGACATGGTAAAAGTGGTAAGTCCAAATATTCATTGGCCACAAAAAGCTTAATAAAGTTATCATTTGAACTTTTAAAGCTATAATATCCCAAGTAAATATTCCAATAGAGGCAGGTTTATGTTCTCGCCTGAAGTGCCCTCTTTTCCAAGATAAGGATTTTAATTGAAACTTAACGTTTTTGAATAAATTTATATTTTAATCCGTAAATATACGTATATTATATTTTTTTAACAAATTTGTAATTTTTTTTTCAACTAAAATCCTGATTCCGCCACTGAATACAATAATAGTAGTATCCTATAAGATATAACTCTATTACCGTGTTGTTTTTTTTTTTTTTTTTACGTTTTAATTATTCAGAACAAGAGTATTAACCTACATAATCTGAATCATGCGACAGGGATTACTAAGTGAAGCTCAAGTTGATTCCTTCAACTTACCTATATATTCTTGCCCTCCTGGGGAATTTGGGGCAGTGGTAAAAAGAAATGGCAATTTCAGAATTGAGGTAATGGGATTGACGAATCCATCGCCATGGCTTAAAGGCCGAATCAATATGCCAGAATATATCAAGCATGTAAGAGCTGCGACTGAATCAATGTTCAACAAACATTTTTCATACGAGGTTACGGAAGAAATGTTCAGGCAGTTACTGGATAGACTTGAAGAGATTAATGACAAGATGGTGTCATGTTATAGGGATGGAGTTCAACTGTTTGCTGTGTTGCAACGTATATAAATTAGTTTACATGATTTTCGAAGATAATTAATTGTAGTTTGGAAGTTTATCTAGTACGGCCTTGTTCACTGTTGCAAATTTAGATTAATATTATAAGGGGAAATTTTTTTTCCCTTATGATTGTATTACACACTTCAAGCTTTTCAGTAAATAATCTAAGAATTTTTTTCTTCACAACTTCTTTCGCTTCTTCTTTAAACACTCTGCATACAGAGAGAGTAATATTATAACTAAAAATTTTTGTACCAATTTTTCATTTTTATTGAATCAACACAGAATCTAAATTTTATATTGAAAATGTTAGGAAATTTATGGGTGAAGTAGGGACACATGTAAAATGAAATTGAAAGAAAATAATAACAAGCACAAATTAGGACACAAGAAATTACGTAGTTCGACTTTTAGTCTACGTCCACGAAGACAAAATAAAAATATTTTACTATTGATATGAGGATTACAAATATTATAATATTTTGGCTCACTTTACAAAACCTCAATACACCCAATCTCTCAAATCCTAGAGACATAAGAGTACTATAACTTTTATGCTCTTACAAAAGTCTTTCTATCTTTCAAAACAAAGAAGATAACTTTTTATGAAAAATGAGATATCAAATGAGGACGTGCATTCCTCTATTTATAGCTAAAATTATAAATAGAATATTTTTTTTTTCTTTTCATTTTGTCAAATGCATCACTTGCCAGCAACCATTTTCTTCATACTTTGCAACTCCTTACGCGGCTTCTTCTTCCTTGTCAAACTATGCTACATTCTTCTTCAACAATCTTCTAGATTATTGGCTTCTAGATGGGTTGGCATTTAGGTGGGTTGGCTTCTAGATAGTTATCTCTTTGACATTCTCCCACTTGGAGATTTGATTGAGAACCAATCAATCTCCATACTATCCTTTCTGCTTCATCATTGATATGTTGCTTACGTCTCTGCTAGGCCATAAGAGGATTTACTTCATATAAATTTGTCAGTAATGATTGGCTTGGTTATAACATCTGCTAGGTTCTCTTTACTATGTATTTTCTGTAAATCTATACTTTAATATTCTACTACTTCTTGAATGAAGTGATATTGAACCCCTATATATTTTGTCCTGGAATGAAAGACTGAATTTTTTGCAATGTGCAAAGCACTTTGACTATCACAAAATACATGAATTTTCTCTTGTTTGTGTCCGAGCTCCTCCAATTACCTTTGTATCCAAATAGCTTCATTGCAAGCTTATGTAACTGCCATGTATTCTTCTTCTGTTGTAGATAAAGCCATAACAATTTGAAGTTTCGAAACCCAACTTACAACTACTCCTGCAAGTGTAAACACATAGCCTTGTAGTGGATTTCCTTTTATCAAGGTCTCTTGCATAATCTGAATCCACATAGCCACTAACAGTAAATTATGATCCTTGATAACATAATGCAATATCTGAGGTTTCTTTGATATATCTCAGAATCCTTTTTACTGTTTTCCAATGCTCTCCACCAGGATTCGCCATATAAAGACTAACTGCTCCTACTACTTATGCAATGTCTGGTCTTGTACAAATCATAACAAACATTAAACTTCCCACTATTGGTGCATACGGTACTCGAGACATCTCCGTCCTCTCTAATTCATTGCTATGACATATACTTAAAGATAACTTAAAACTAACAGGAAGTATAATAGAAATTGACTTACAATCTTGCATGTTGAAAAGCCGCAAGATTTTCTTCAAGTAATTCTTCTGAGAAAGTCATATCTTCCTATTATTTCTGTTTCGGTGAATTTGCATCCCTAGAATCTTGTTTGCTGGTTCCAAGTGCTTCATTTCAAACTCCCTAGTCAATTGTGCCTTCAATTCCTAGACTTAATCTTTGTTAGGGCCTGTTACCAACATATCATCCACATACAACAGCAAAATGATGAAATCATTATCTTCAAACCTCATGGTCTAAGTTAAGTTTATTGTATCCAAAGCTCATGATAAAGAAATCAAATCTCTTATACCAACACCTTGGTGCCTGTTTGATACCGTATATAGATTTGTTTAACCTACAAACCAAGTTCTCCTTACCTATTTCTGCAAAACCTTCTGGTTGGAGCATATAAATTTCTTCTTTAAGTTCTCCATGAAGAAATACAGTTTTTACATCTAACTGCTCTAGATGTAGGTCAAATGTAACACACATTACTAAAACTACTCTGATTCTCGTGAGTCAAATTACCGAAGAAAATATCTCATTGAAATCTATACATTTTTTATGAGCATATCCTTTTACCACCAATCTTGTACGATACCGCTCCACTTGATTATTACCATCACGTTTGATCTTGTAGATCCATTTGTTTCTAATGGCTTTTCTTTCATATGGTAGTCCCATGTCTTATTCATGTGTAGAGTTTCAATTTCTTTCTGTATTGCTGCCATCCACAAAGTAACATATGACCTATTTAAAGTTTCATGGAAATTTGATGGCTCTCCATCCTCTGTTAGAAGACAATTTACAACATTGATCTCTATAATATACTCTGAGTACCAAATTAGTGGTCGTCTCTCTTGAGTTGACCGATGAATTTTTAGAGCCTTAGACTCGACTGGTTTTTATTCCTCGTGCTCTGGTGCTGCTTCAGTTTCTAAATTATTTTCCACATATGCCGGCATAGTCTCTGACTTTTCTTTCATAGTGTTATCATCCATATCTCTATTTTGTAGTTGATCTTCTACAAAAATAACATCTTTACTAATGACAATCTTGTGGGTAGTGGGATTCCACAAACAATACCCCTTCACTCTATCAGCATACTCCAAAAAGTCACACATTCTAGATTTTGGATCCAATTTTGTACTTTCTTGGGCATTGTACATTACGTACACAAGACATCCAAATGCATGTAAATGAGAGTAATCAGCTGGCTTTCCAGTCCACATTTCTATTAGTGTTTTCAACTCAATAGTTGTTGATGGAGATAGATTAACGATATAACAGGCTATTTTGGCTGCTTCTGTCCAGAATAAGTTAGGTAGACCAGCAGTCCTCAACATAGCTCTTATCATTTCTGTAAGAGTTCTGTTTATTCGCTTTGCTACTCTATTCTATTAAGGAGTGTATGCTACAGTGAATTACCTCTGAATACCTTATTGCTTATAAAATGCAAGAAACTCGCTATCCGTATACTCTCCACCATTATCTGTCCTCAAACACTTAATCCTCTTCCCAGATTCAAGTTCAACCCACGCTCTAAATTCCTTAAACACTGAACACACATATGACTTCTTTTTAATTGGTTACACCCAACATCTCTTCGAGTAATTATCAATGAAAGTAACAAACTATTTTGCACTTCTCAGAGATAAATTTAATAATTTCCAAACATCAGAATAAATTAGGTCTAGGATGTTTTTACTTCTGGTATTAGATCTGCTAAATTTTAATCTATACTACTTACTTGTAACATAATGCTCACAAAATGGTAAGCTTATCGATTTGGGTCCTGGAAGCAGTTTTCGCTCAGAGAGAATCTTTATACCTTGTTCCGACATGTGGCTTAATTTGAGATGCCACAAAATCACCAACTCTTATCTATTTGACGCGACACACACATCAGCTTCTTATAGTATTTCTCCTTGAAGCATGAATAAATTAGCACCGTTTCTGACTTCATTAATACAAACGCGCCTCTGACTATTTTTATAATTCTATTCTCAACTTGGGTTTTGCATCCAAGACAATCTGTTTGCTCCAAAAATAACAGATCCTTCTTCAGGCCTTTTACATGTCGTACCTCTTGAATTGTGCGCATTGTTCCATCAGACATGTTTATTTTAACAGTACCAATACCAGTAATCTCTAAGGCATGGTCATCACCCATGTATACAGATCCTCTAAAGATAAATTTATAGGTATGAAGCCACTCTCTCCAAGAAGTCATGTGCCATATTGCTCATAAGTCTATAAGTCAGACATCAGCTAACTGCTTTCTTCTTCTGTAACAATTGCTACCTCACTGTAGAGAATCTCTCCATCATTAGAGGTACTTGCCACACAACCCTGAGCATTTGACGACTCAAATGCTTTACTATCTCTACTCTTTTGATTACTCCAACAATCTTTCTTGACATGCCCTTTCATGTCATAATTATAGTATTTGACATTTTTCTTACTTCTTGATTTTGATCTACCATGATTGTAACTCCCATTGAGGCCAAGTTCTATTAATCTCCCTCTCGTCATTAATAGCGCTTATGCTTGCTGCGAACTTGCATGTC